>OY720638.1:17325136-17957514 GCA_963169105.1 Ceriagrion tenellum
CCGCTGTTCACATTCATGTTTGTCACGCTTCGCTGCGAAGGTGGTGGGGTCCGGAGTTGACAATGGCCAGTTACCGTGACATTGAAAGGGCACTCGAAGACGTAAGGATGAAGAAACTCTTCATTAGAGCTGCCTTCAAGAAATACCTGATCCCAAAATCAACTCTTTCTGACCACTTTCGAGGGAAGCATTGTGGGAAACATGGTGCACAGCCAGTGTTCAATGAATAGGAGGAGGCAGTTGTCAGCACAAATCTGATTAAGGTTTCGCAATGGGGTTTCCCATTTACGAAGTTTGACCTGCGAATTTTGACCGAACAATCGCTAGAAAAATTTGGACGTTCAGAGCCACGATTTAGGAACAGTTTTCCTGGAGAAGATTGGGTATATTCATTTTAAAGACTTAAAAGCTTAAGATGTCTATTAAAAGGTGTAAAATATATCAATAAAAAATTGCACATTTAATTCATCATGTTGGATTTTTCTTCGATATTGAAGCAGTCCCTGAACTATCCGTACTATATAAATCCTAATAACCTGCCAAATTACCTTTTTCCTTCATTTAATCACCTTCTTATATAAAGTCATGTATCCGAATCCGGACAGCGTTGCATAGCATAGTAGATTCTGTGAAAAACGAACGACTGTCCTACTCAATACCGGATTAACAGTTGGAGTCGAACACGTGTATTTACTTTTTTATGGAGTGAAAAATGATCTCATTAATTGAAGCTGCGTCTATGTATAACGTAACAGGTGTTAAATTACCGCGTCATAATATTTTTGTAAAAGTTTGATAAAGAAGCTCGAGACATAAGATTTACCAATAGAAGTGTCCGACTTCAGACCATTTGACGGTACAACGTTTATCGGATTTTTTACCGCCCCCATGCAAGTGACGTCAAAATTATAGAAAAGTGTTTGAACTCACTACTAAGTGCCCTAAAGTTTGTCAATGTCATCCTTGTTGGAGATTTCAACCTGTCAATCTGCTGGGACTCCCCAATTTTTCGTCATCCGCTCAACGTCCGTGACAATATTTTTCTTGATCATTTTATTGACGCCTTTTAACTACCCCAGCATCATATTCACGATACTTGCGATCTAGAAACTCTGGATTTCCTTCTGGATTTCCTCACGTCCTTTCCTCCGGACATTCACCCTGGGGGGTAATATATTTACCTCGGGAAATGAATCTTTCGATGATGACTTCTTATGCTGTTTCAGAGCGACATAGAGAATATTATCATGACGCCTCACTACATTTCTAGGTCTGACCGAAGCGATAAAATAAGATAGATACATTGCCGAACAGATAGGCATAAAAATTCGTTCTTTCCGCGCACAATGAGTGACCACAATCAAAACTGAACTCCACTAAATACACTTCCATAATGTACGTCACCATTTCACCACCCAAAAGCTTATCCCTTACATCTTTATACGGTTGGTGTCCTAACACCCCCTACCACACGCCCATACGGCGGCTCGCAGGGTAGTGTGCAGATGTAGATGCCTGTGGACTTCTCAATATCCCTTTGTTTCCGATTTCTACGCGGTTAAAGATTTGTTTGGAGGACATCAATCGCTTCCTCGACCTCATACCCTGTGACGTAATATCGTTATCATCCCCCGAGGAAGCGGTCGAATACCTATACAGTGTCCTCGACAGTGTTATGAAGGACTGTTTCCATAAGGTAAATCTTCGCCGTAGCATACCTAGAATCCCGTAAATAGTTTCTTATGCTAATAATAATACTGTTGGAGAAAAGAGTTTGAGCCTCTTTCTCAAATTCTTCACTGAATGTATGTCACCCCTTTCCACTCCACCCCTCACCCAAGATCACTTCCTCACCCCCATTACTAATAACTGCCTTTTTGAGATTCAAACTGACCGCTTCACTGGCACTGACGGCCTGAGCCCGATATTTCTTGGAAACTGTATTAAATCCCTCTCAATACCTTTAATTTTTCTTTTAAATCGCTGTTTTTCCCTTGATGCGTTCCCATCTCAATGGAAAACTGCTACTGCCATCGCCAGGCGTAAATCTGGCCCAAAATAGGTAGCACCAAACTATCGACCCATCTCTTTACTCCTAGGTCTCTTTTCTGATCATGAGAATATAACCCTTAACCGAGTTTTTTATTCCACATCCCCTCAACTCGCTGATAATCAATATGGATTTCTTCGGGGCCGTTCGTGCAAGAATCTTAGCTGTGTTTCAACAAGATGCCGTAAACTGGATCTATAATAAAACACTGTTTGATACCATTTTCCCAGATTTTTCCGAATATTTCCACACCATCAATCGTGGCCTCCCCCTTCACAAACTCAGTGAACTATTTAATACTTCTGGCGATTTTGAAAATCTTCTTCCTAGTTTCCTCAGCAATAGAACTATTGGAACGAAGGGATATTCTTAATCGTTATTTGTTTCTTTTGGCTCCAATGAAATCTGGTGTTTCTCAAGGCGGTGCCCTTGGTCCTTACCTTTTTAATTTGTATATTGATGATCTTCCCTCCCTAATACCCTCTTTCCAAGCTCAAACCTTATTTTACGCCTATGACTGCAATTTCTTCAAGAACATTCAAAAATACTCCAATTTCCGTGAACTGCAGGACACCTTACGTTAGAAATCAAATTGGTGCGATGTTTGGGAACTTAAATTATACCTGAATAAATGCAGTTTGATGTCTATTTCCCTAGAGAAGGCTCCCTTTGAATTTAATTATACCGTTTCCAAGCACTCTTTAAAACGTGGCTCAACATCTAAGGACCTAGGTATTTTCACAGATATAAATTTATTTTTTCACCACACACACAATTCATCAAGCAGTTCTCATCATATTCCCTCTATCGTTCTACCGAAACTAACGACTCCCGAGCATTTTGAACTATCTTTTTTACCTTAATTCTTCCAATTATTACCTATTCATGTCCCATCTGGTCTATTTCTCCTCAAACTAATCTCCCATCCCTGCAATTTCTTTGCTGAAATAGAAAATAATTGATTACCACAGTTTCATATCATGTTTACCAATACTATTCTCTCCTCCCTCTCCATCCCTTATCTCCCCACCCGTAGAGTCTCAGCAGACTTAAAACTGCATATGCCCATTCCCAGACTTTTGACTTATAAAGGTTCTCTTTCCTTCCACCTCTTCTCTCTTATAAACTCCCTCCCTCTGTTTATTCATCTTTTTGCACTTTCAATTAAATTCCTTATAAGCCCTCCTCTTGTGTGTCTCACTTAACTAGTTATTCCCTCATATGCTCGTTTTTTGTTATAAAATTGCTTCTTGGCCCTCCTCATGGAATTTGCTTGTCCTAAAAGGTATGTATTGTTACCTGGCCACTATAAAATGATCCCCCTGCTACATGTAGTTTCCTATCAATTAAATAAAGATAAATAAAAATCAACCAGCAAGAAATACATTACCGTTGGCAATACATTCAAGCAAAACGGGTTACTGAAAACTGAGTTTACAATGATAAATACAATAAAAAATAGTTATGACACTTTAACTACGTACTCAAAACTAATCCAGACTCGGATCATCGGCCTAGCACCACCACAAGTAAGCCATACAATTTTACATCATTTTTATAGCGACTACTGTCTTCACGTGTTCACATCTTTCTAATACATCTATTTTTAATATTAAAATATCAACTCTATTACTAATTTCCTATATTAACATTGCTATAATTATATACACTCACAGATGATTAGACACGGCCATATTTTCCTAATTTTTAATTTTCTTCCGATATTAATAGGTATTCATTCTTAAATGTTTTAATGCAAACGTAATATACCCGTAGTTTGAAGTCAATCAAGCCGTTGAAACCAGTGTCAAAGTTGCTACTTTGACAATTGTCAATTTTTCATTATAGTCCAGGGCGTATTACGTCATATGGCGATCTAATTTTCAATTGAATGGTAAAAATTCTATTATAAAAATTTTGGACTCTTATAACATTAAATTTCCGTTATAATTAGCTAACAAACGGTACATAAAACTTGGGCGCTATTTATTAATAGGCAGCATGCAGAACACTCGTTTGTGATCAAGAGCGGAAGAAGCTTTTTGTCAACTTTATCCTTATTCTTCCGGTTATTCATGCTTTTAATAAAATATATGGTAAAATTACGTTTGATAATTAATGCAATTGCATTGTCTTTGATTCTCACTAAATTTATCTCTCAAGAAAGGTTAAAGATAATACAAAAAGGTCTCAAGGTGCAGGTCCGTTGGATGGAAAGCACCTTATACTGCTTGAATGTATTTTAAGTTTAGAAAGAAATTCCGCTGAAAAGGCATCATGAGGGATGTGTTCACAGATTTTGCATTAAAAAAAATATTTTATCATGTGCATTCTCGGTTTTCCGTTCCAATATATGTGACAGCTCATCTGCAAGTCTTGAAATTTCCAAGGAAATCGTGGGACCGTTATCTCCCAGATCCAGTGATTTCTGCAGCAGTTGTGAGGACAACCATTAATTATTTATGATCTCCTAAAAACGATTTAGTCATCATGGTGCTCAATTGATTCATCAGTGTTAGTTAAAATTTAAAAATGGTAGCTGCCCGTCATAATGGTGGCTCTCAAGCGCGCAGATGCTTTCAAATGGACTTAATTGATCCATCAGATTTTTCCCCCATATTCATTGAAGATGTTCAAAAGATTTGGAGTAGATTCGGGGTATTTGGAGGCTGGCCCCTCAGCCTGAGTTCAGGGAAGCAAGTTTGGTGTTCAAAACTCTGATCATAATCAGTGACGTAGCTAAATGAGCCGTTACCCTCACCGCGCTCCTTGCAACCAAACTAATAAACGATGAAAAACAGAAGAAACACTCCTATTAGATCGTTACGCATGAAAAACATCCTGATGAAAACAAATGGACGATGAAAGCGCCATATTGAATTTCCTTGTACAGTGAAACCTTCCACCGCAGTCACCTCCAATGTAAATTTTCTCTCCCTTCAGCGGTCACCTCCTCAAGCAGCCATTATCTCATGGGTCCGGTGGTGGCCGCTAAATACAGGTTTCAATGTATCATCTGTTTTTGGTGTATTATATATTTTATTAAACTATATTTTGTACAGAGTGTAATTAAAACTCCAGATACTTTGTTAATATGAATAATCCCAGGTATAATTAGTCTCATTTAAAACAAGGAGATGGCTAAGTATCAGTAGAAAATTGGGAAAAACTAAGCGTACGCAACGATTACAAGACTGAGTTCTGTGTATTACCTAGCAACCAGGAGCTTACAATTTTTATTAAAACCATTAGTTAGCTGCCTCTAATTGATATTAACCAATGTTTTGGCTAAAAAAATTGGCAAAATTCAATGATTTAACTTTTACAGGAAAATGTACCGATATATACTCTAGCTACTGCATTATAAAAAAAACACCTCTCATTGCTCGAATTGGCAACTCTGACACTCCTGTGGCACGGGTTTCAATTGCATAGTTAAATTCAAGTTATTCATTCTTTACTCTTGCATTAAAATAAAATGCTTTAAGCTTCCAGACCTTAAATTATGGGCACTGAAGTTTTGGTCCACCCAAATATCCATGATATTCAATTTTTAAACGAGCTCTTTTCCTCAATAATTAATGGTCATTTTTAGATTTCGTGAACTCATCAATGCACCAAAAATACACTAATTTTCACACTCAAGCGTCAGTTTGTCCAGGAAAAGTCAAGTTCTACTCGTGCTCTCAAGCGCTTTTTCAATCCATGCTTCCCTGTGGGTGGTTGAGTGTTTTTTCCATGGCCTCCTTTAGTTTTTGGTGAGCTTCGTGCGCCATATGATTTAGCCTGATGGTGACTATTAATGCTTTCTATATTTCATTCCGTAATCATTATCTTCACTCAAAATAAGAAGGGGCCTAATTCCTTTTATTCAAAGGGTGGATTTGGGCTTATTTTTAGGGCGTCTCCTTTCTCATTTACATAAACCATAATGTATTCGTAAAAAATGTTTACGCTAATTCAAGTAAAAATATTTGCATTATTCTAGTACAGCCATGTTTTCTTGCTATGGCTCATCGTTATAGCGCTCCAAATCTGGAATTCAAGCCTGATTTTTCTTGTGACTCCATTTCCCGTTGAATCATTGTTCCCATTCTCTCAGGTCTAGCAATGAAGCTCTCCAACAGTGAGTACTTCTTGTCCATGAAACCTCCTTGCATTGTCTAATTCACACACTTTAAGCAGAACAACTTTCAGATAGTTTTCTCCACGAACTTTCCGCACTAGTCTCGACCCCATCCAACTTATGATTCACAAATTTTCCGCGCTGATTTTTCTCTATTCCCTCTACAAGGAAGTTCTTCACTATTGTTCAAAATTTTTAGATCCTGGGGGATTGGTAGGGATAGGACTCTAGTGTGGTAAGTACTTGATTTAAATCATAGGCCCCTTTGTATCACAAGTGGGAGCATTACATCAACTCGCTCCCTTTAATTTGCTTGCGAGCACCAGGATTTTTCTATTCCAGGGACATAAATGTCGAAGGTTTGTTCGATCTTATCATAAACTAATCATCATTTTTTGCCCTCACTTATGATTAAATATGAGACTCTCGACATAGAGACAAATTTCCAAAATACACGAAACAAGTGAATTTAGTAATCAGTAGAATAAATGTAGGCTCACAAGGCCCTGATCTCTTCAACTTTCGTTCGCGGGTCATGGTTAATGAACACTCCAGTTTCATCCCTAGGAAAAATTTTTTTACACTTTTATTTTAGTCTTCCACGAAAGACTAAAATAAAAGTGCACGATTTTATTACCTCAGAAATTTCCTGCTGGAGGGGTGTTAATGATATTTCATAGAAAATTATATTGCCTAAGGAAGCTTGAATTTTAGCCCAGCTTACAAGCAATGCATTTACCGTTCCATCAGAAGTCCAATCACATATGATGTCTTTCAGCTCAGGAAAAAATGGGTGCCCGCCTGATCCACACGTACCCCTCTTAGCATTTCCCTTGTCCACCAACTGACTGGAGTCATCGTACTCTGCTTGCCATTTTGAGACCGTCACATGGGCATGTGGCAGGGGGTGTTAGGACAACAGCCGTGTAAAGATGCAAGCGATTAGATTTTTGGAGGTGAAATGGTGACGTGTATTATAAGAGTGTGTTTAATGGAGCTCAGTTTAATTGTGGTCGCCTGCTGTGTGCGGAAAAAACGAGTTTTTGTGCCAGATCTTAACAGAAAGCAGTCAGATTTTTGTCGCGGTAGTTCTCAATGACTATCCTCCTTCATTTGACGGAATAATTCATTCTTTTAGTGCTCATGTTGGGTGGGGTTCAAAGTATTAATCTGTTAAAATATACCAATTGGTATATAAAATATACCAATACCAATAAATCAAGTTTTCAATGAAAACTCACAAAACTGAAGTGATGAAAATATGGCTAAATTATATGAAAATATGACTGAGATTATTTTATCACATAAAAGTAACAACAGTTATGCAATCGCAAGTATTATTAAAAAATTCTCTCTATGCTACCAGTGCATTGCTTATGACCTTTTCTGCACACGGCGTCATTCATGTTGAGGATTCATTAGAGACACTAACGTTTCCCTCCGTTAATCGCAATCGCTCATTGTTGACTTTTTCCCTTACAACTTGGAGAAGTCTCCGAGTGTCGCTGCGCTCGTCACCGTGGCAGCAAATGTTCATTGTGGCGAGGTAACTCTCTTTCAATAACAGCCGCGTCAACTTTTCTCCTGGAGTCGGGGGAGTGAAGAGCACGTGGAAAATGTTGACGCATCTTGTCGGCTGAAGTGGGCGATCGCCAAACGAGAAGGGGGAGACGGAGACCTCGCGCCCAAAGCCACGACGTCTGGCTCATACAATATAGACACTTTCGACGAAAATGTTCCATCGCTAAAGTACTTCCTAGTTTTGCAGTACGTATACCTCGCCGTCACTTCACATACACGTAATGTTCTAAGGGGCCTGATTAGAAGTTTACCAATACTAAGTTATGACTTACCATCATCATCATTGGTCGTTCAATCTTAAGATTGGTTGACTAGAGCCCTCCATCCTTGCCTATGCAATTCTAATTCCTTCTTGATAGGTCCTCTTATGTACTTCCCGCGTTATCTGTCTCATGTATTTATCCCTTGGCCTTATTCTTGGACTGCTATTCTGCATGGTATAGCAACCGCGCTTTTCCTCTGAATGGTTTGTAAAAGCACCAGCAATGCGGGGAAAACGCATACTTGTGACGCTACTCTGGGAAATGACGCGGTTACTACCCATTCAGAATCGCCACCTCTGGCCTTTTCTTCTATTTTTCCTCCAACTTTATTCTTCAAAAATCCATTGTACCTCAGTGTGTATCCAATCCATCTGGCCCTTCTTCTCTCAACAATGTCCCATGAGGTCATTTCCTCTTTTCCGATTCCGTAAACTTCTTCGTTTCTTACGTTGTCCGTTCATTTGATCTTCAAACCCTCTTCAAGGACCAGGTTTCCAACGCTTCTTGTCTTTTTGGCCTTTTTCCAATGGTTCATGCCTCCAATACATTGAGTGCCACGCTCTGCGCGAACCATTTCACAGATCGATAATTTACATAATCACGTAACGGAGCGGATAATGTATTTATATGTAATGTATCTATATTTTCTCACTAACTCATATTAATTAAATACCTTTATTAACAATGCATCCTTCCTTTGTTTCAGCGAATGAATAAAATACATCCGTGTGGCTGAAGGTCTTTACTAGGGCTCGTATTTGAGGCAGAGCTTTTATTGTGAGCATCCCGTAAAATTATGCTAAGGCTTTCTTTAGTGCAATAACGGTATGTGTGTTCCGACGTTCCCCTTCCACAGAGAAACTAAATTCAATTGCTAAAAGTGAAAACGCCGTTCCACTATAGTTAAAATGCTATCTCGAGAACTTGGCACTATGCCCAGTAAGAGTCAATCTGCAAAATAAGCAAATTATACAGTAGAACCCTACATTTCGTTAAAACTGCTCCTGCAAACGGAGAGTCTAACACTTATGGTGATTTTTTGAACCCGTATGTACTACTTGAAAGATTAAGACCTCGTGTATCAGGATTACGTGGTGGGTATAACTTCAACCCAACACTATATCTCACGAAGTAATCGAATGAAAGAAGAGAGACTGCCGAACTGATTGGTATACAAATATATAATCTTTCTACGCACCATTGGCAAACATTTCTAAATTAGTGTGTGGCAACAATACTAGGTGTATAAGACTATCTAATTCAATTTCATTCGCACCAATTTCCAAACCTAATAGCTTTCTTTTTCATAGTTTGTGTCCCTACGTTCCCTGCCTCACGTCTCTACCGCCTCACGCTAGGTTCCGAGACATACAGTGCAAAGTTCCGAATGTTTTCAGTGGCTGTTTCCTCGTTCATGATACGAAATTATTCCATCTTCGTCTTATATATTTTCATACTGTATCCTTCGAGTACTTGGTCCATTAAAGAATATAGTATACGATCATGATCACAAATCCTTGGAAGCCACTCACGAAACCATTTCATTAAACCACTCCTTTATTATTTCTTGTTTTTATATCCCTCCCAATTGTTTCACGTGGTCCATCTAAGATATTCCCTCGTGACTGCTTGCATTCATTATCCCTCGCAATATGGTTTTAGTGTGGTCGTTATGACTCTAAATTTGTCCATTATGTCCATAATGGCTCTTAATCAGTTTTATTTTTCGCATCTTTTTCTCCCTACTTCTTTGCGGTATTTCAATAATGCTGGTTCTCTCCATGCATAACCGGTGGCGGCGGGGTTAAGTCCTCGCCAGCTAAACTGAGAGTCGCGGGTTCGAGTCCCGCCTGGGTGGGTTTTTCACCACCTAGGGCATGGATGTATGTCAAGTTCTGTTGGTCCGGTCCGTGGAAAACCTGATGACAGGCTTAGCAGCCTATCGGGATTCCAGGGACATACGGGCCAACAGAAACATCCGGCAAACAAAAAAAGTCATTACTCATATTTCCCTAAATAACACCTTATGTCTATGGATTCTAGTCTCCTTTGCTCTGCACATGCTGTGCTATTCTTATCATCAGTACCATGTCGGAGTGCGCTCCTCAAAAGTGTTTTCATGAAGTGCTTTCTTACGTCCTAGCTTGGACTTCTCGCTATTTCTCATATCCCCATAGAATATCTCATTGGACATGGCTACACGACTCACCAAATTTTTCATACTTCTTGAACCATTAAAAAACTTCTTGACCCTTCTTCCCTGGTAACCCAATTCTTTTACCCACTCTACGTAGATGAGAGTTTTATTCTGAAGTGGACTTTTTAAGAGTGATGAGTCTCGATTACATGCCTCGAAAGAGATTATATAATCTAGGAGGGAGTCTTGTCGTTAGCGAGAGGCAATGATCGATATGAGTGAATGAGTGAGGATCTCTATAGAGATTAATGGGCTCTTGAAAGGAATCAGTGAAAGTTCCTCGGTTCACCATCAAATTTTGGCTTTCTTTGGTACTGCCTAAATGGGGAGTGGTGTGATGGATGTGACATTAAAATGCAGTGTAGTGGATGCATAGTCTAAAACAATGCGAATCAATTTCTTGGACTTCATTCGAGAAACTTGATAGCATGATCAGCAGTCATCTATACATGCATGCATGAACCACTTTGTAAATCTCTACGGCGTCATCCCATTCTCACTCTTCATTTTTCCCGGTCATTCCATTGCTCATTTCCAAGATCTTTATCTCTCTCACATTATCAGCAGTTCTTTATCCGGAGTCAATTTGGCTGCAATTCTACACTACTATCGCTCTCTTATTGGAGAGTTTTTGGCTTATGTGGCGGGTTTAATTACAAGTTTCTCATCCTAAAGCCTTGATTCGAGTTCTGGAAGTAGCAGAATATTTTTAGTGGAGGCCTGTTACCTTCTTAGGTTCTCTCTGCAATTACAGGGTACCATATACCGGACGAGATGATAAATTGAGACCCTATTTGTACCTCCGGTTAATAGTAAAGTGGACACTAGGGTTCTCTCCAGTTGACCTCCCTCATCGCAGTAACCTTACCATCGCAGTTACATTAACATCGCAGTAATTTTTACCTACCAACTTATCCACAGAGTTTAATAGTGCCTCTGACCTCAGTTATCAGTCATTTATCCATTCATCTGATGGTTTTCTCTAGTTATTTTAATCCTTTATGACTCTTTATTTAACAACACACTCATCAAGATTTCCCTGATATATTTCTTTCGTAGTGTATCACAGCGATTTACTTATGAAATATCATGGAGAGGTTCTTAAAGTAGCCTAGATGTCGGATTAAAAATGTAAAATCTGACTTTCGACTGCAGTATATTTCTTTAATGGAATTAAGGATCCTTACCATTCGTTTTCCCAATCATTTTTGTCTTCAAAAGAGTATTGTGTCAAATAAAGTGTTCTTGTTGTATATTGTACACTGAAAAGTTTTCAATTAACGTTTTGCATTTAACAGCTTTTCGTAGGGCTTCATCATTTGGCGATATTTACCATCCCTTTCTCCTTCACCATTTGGTTCTAACGTCGCTTTTCCATCGCTTCCCATTTCTTTCCTATCATACGACTGGTGTCAAAATTTCACCACCATAAGTATATTTCAGGACGTTATTCCTTAGGTCCTAGATTGTAATTGGTTGTTGGTTGTAATCAATTAGAGTTTCCTATCATACGACTGGTGTCAAAATTTCACCACCATAAGTATATTTCAGGACGTTATTCCTTAGGTCCTAGATTGTAATTGGTTGTTGGTTGTAAACAATTAGATTTTCTTTGATAGTCTACTTTCTCTGCTTTGTTCATTCTGCTTATTATAGGTCTCCTTCTTCTTCCTTCACTAGTGGTCGTACTTGCCACAGAACAAAATGTTCCCTCTTACCTAAGGTGGCTCTGGCTAGACCATGATTCCAGATAAACTCAGGATACAAGACAGATACAATATAGACTCGTCATTTGTATGCGTTCTTTAAAAAAATCGGCTTCGGCGAATAAAATTGGTTACCTATTGAAAACCAAAATTAAGGAATAAAATACGCAAATTATTCCAAGGATATATTTTAAAGGGCCACATTTATTCTATCATAGAAGCCGACTGCCGCGCCATTTGCGTGGAACTACCGGAATTTAATTCAAATTACGGTAGTAATTCGCTAATAACTGAAAAATCCAAGATGCCGATATTTTATTTTTATCCGATACGGCGATAATTTAATTTACCTAATCAAATTTTCCAGGGTTTTTGCCTCTTACATACAGTTTTAATTAAAAGCTTGAATACGCTTTCTTGTTCAAATTGGCATTTTTCTGCTGTAATCGGAGCTATCTCCATGAGGGCTCATGTTCAAATATTCAACTTCAAGACTGAATTACAACTAAAGGAGTCTGGAAAGTATTATTTTCACGTCAGTTTATGAAATCCAATTCAAAGATGCTATATTCATGTTTCCAGAAAATCTGGAGGAAGTATCTCTAGGGCCAAGCCACCTTAAGCCTCTGCTATCCAAATCTCACCCTGGAATACCATCAGAGTAAGAATTATTGGATATTCATAAACTGATAACATGCATCGTACACTTATGTACACTTGGTATTACTTACAAAATATCATGGAAAGGTTCAAAAGTAGCTTATCAAAGGTTATAACTATAAAATCCTACTTTCGATTGCAGTATGTTTCTTTAACGTATATTTCATAATTTTCATTTATACGTTTTGTTGATTAAACTGCGTGTGATGAAAACTGGTGATTGCGGCTACCAATGCCTTAACTGCTATAGATTCAAACTATCATTTGCTTATAATTCATTTCATGAGAGACAGAAGCTAGCATGTTATGATAGTATCTGGTTTGAATGTAATCGTGACTGTTCAATAGTATGAATATACTTTTAGCAGTGACTTTAGAAAAACTAGGGGCTTCATAGCGATTGCAAAGTTCTCACAGCTAAATGCAGTCTTCTCAAAATCATTATAAATAACTCTATATGGCGTTTAAATAGTTATCTACAAGTTTATGCGTAATTTAAATATGTTTGACTCAATGCGTGGAGCCGGATAAGGGTTTCAGAAGCATATCAATGTTTTAGAAACCTTGGGAATAACATGATTGGTATGTGATCATTCCGTTTCTCAAGGAAGATTTACAATTGGTTTCCTTTATCCGAGCCTTCAAACCAGCCATTGAAGATATTTCTCATTCCTAATGGAATATTTTCATTTATAATTTCCATTAACGTTTCTCACGCTTCGTTTGAACCTTATTTTGTTTTGTCATTTCTATCACTTTTTCAGACTTTTGTCCGTCGTGAGCGATTCCATCTTGAATAACATGAGTTAACATCTGCATTTAACGTCAAATTCCCTGTCACAGCGTGCGCACCGGCGCAAAAAGCACATTTTTCAAAAAGGTCGACTTAATATAGAATCGTTCCACGTCAATGGCTAAAATAACGACATAACTTAAGAGCTGGACGAGGGCCTTCTACTTTGTGTCCTTAAGGCTTATTGCAATGGGACGTCATCTGATTCACAAAGTTCTCCTGAAGTCTGAAGCTACGCTCGTAATTTGCGTGATATGTGAATTACAGCTTTTTGAAAATATTCAATTATTTTCCTTTCCGAAGCATAATGAATAAAAACAATTCAGTCCTCTGAGATGTAATACATTCATATGTAAGAAGTAACTTTGTCCGGTGGTATAAGTCTTTCAGATGACGTTCTGAATTATATGACTCGATCAAATTTTGATGTAATTATATTAGGCAATTATTGTACATTAAAGTAAGATAATTTGTGGTTGAGGTATGTGTACACAAGTTGTTAAAATGACTTTGTAAAATAAAGTATCCACTAGAATGTCAGAAATGGGTTCAATGTGTATTTTTATCTAATAGGACATTATATTTCACGAGATAAATATCATATTTCTTTATAAATTCAAACAAAACTTTCTTTCAAGACTTTTTGTAAATATGGGTCCTCAACTAATACCAATTAATGTAAAAGCTTAAAGCATAAATTTATTCCAAATGGCTGTGCAAAGGCTATTTACGCAGTCAGATGCGGAATATTTATTTTTAATGAATATATAAAGTAATTTTTTTGTTTTGTTTTCAATTTTGGCTCATAATTTTTGTTTTTTTTTCAAAACATATAAACTGTGTTAATTTTATTATATTTCTTTAAAGTTATATGCAGCAATGCCCCCTTTTTATGAATGTAGCCTCAGCACAGCTGTTCTCAGAGGCCATCTTAAGCTTTCCAAATTTTTTTACAAAGGAATTGTGATTTGGTAATTTATATTTTGAAGAGTAATAAAATATTATTGTATTTCCTACTTTTTCCATCTGAGCTATGCTGTAGCACTAACCGCTATGCCACAAGTCCACGATCACCGGTTCAGATATCACATTGGCTCGCGTCGATTCACCGCATTAGTTAAGCACTATTGAAGAGGCTTCATTTCCTTGTGACCAGCATAATCTCGGATGCCGGTGACCAAAATACGAATTGCAATGATTCATCAACGCTGATGATTGCACTACATCAACGTTTACGTTCAGGCAATCGTTTAATAGTATCGTCGTTTTTGTGCCAACTCTTTCCACGCCTCATGTAATTTGTCGTTAAGTTCAATCCCGCGGATAAAGTCGTAAAATATTTAAAAAAATACGAAAATAATGATGCAAATGTAATGACACTCCTCTTTGATGATTTAATGCCACCTGATGGTCGGATGGAGATGGAAAAAATTCTGAGTTGCGAAAGGTTGGTGAAGATTGCATAATTGCGTCACACAATGCAAAAAAGTCCCTATTCTTTAGTACTCTTGGATGCAGAGAGTGGGATCAACTTTAATTACCGTGGCCAGAGGCTTCCAAGGCGCTCATTCCGGCCAAGTGGCCTTCGGGTCATCAAGCTGTAAAGGCAGGGCTGATGGTGGACCGCTGCGGTGGCTAGCGTAATTGGCCCCAGGTGGCCTCCCCTGGGGCCATTCACCAACTGTCCCCCGACGACTTCCCTCAAATTTAGCAGCCTAGCGGAATGAGATACAGCATTAAGATTTCACGGGAGGAAAACGAAATCTTAGTATGTTCAAGAAAGAAGCTGAAGGCAACTATCACCTTCCCTGAAGTGATGCTTGGGCAGTCCGCATTATTTAAAATTAGACCTCCAGCCAATCTTCGGCCAGGATTTGTTGACACTAGAATGGTGACGATCCGTCTCGCAGACCGACATTAAGTCTTTCAGCTGTCGTGGGTTGTCTGCGGAAGTCTGTCATAAAGATAAATAACTACGAAAGTGGGCTTGGATGTGAGACATTTGAAAGCCGAAGATTGAGAACCAAATTTGAAGTCGATAAACCATGTTCATACCAATATATGGCTGCCATTAGTATTCAACTAAAAAGTTTAATGGCAAATAGTTTTTATTGGTCTTCCTGAAAATAATTACAAAAGTAATATCCACCAGAAGTACATTACTTACATTACATACTTCATTTTTTCTGAGGATATTACATGAATGTATAGAACACCGTATACACATAATATAAATTTCATAAATGGGTCATCTACTTTATAAAGGCATTTTTCTAGTAAAAATTGGTTTAACTGTCTTTTAAAAGAATGCAAAGTTGCCACTTTTTAAGGCATTGTGGGAGCGCATTATAAAATTTAATACCAATGACTTCATTACTCCGAGAGCACGGTGATGCTAAAAAGAATACAAATTCTCTAATCGACTGAGTTTATTTTTTGGTGCCTGCAAGACTTTGAATTTCCGCTCCAAAAGTTATATAATACGATTATGCATTGGATAACTGTGGTTTTGGAGGCACTTTGCGCGATTGTCAACAAATTTAAAATCCTACTCTAGGGATTAGCACTGCTATAACTCCTGCAGATATTTTATTTATATCCGTGGCGAATAACAGATCGCGGCACTTATTCTTCCAAAACCATTGTAGTTGATGGAGAGGGCGCTTACTATGCTGGTCAATGCTAGCAGCTGAAGCCAGTCCGCCATCTTCGTTGAGCCTCATTTCCCTATAGCGCTTGCGAGCTAATGCACTAATTGTGCAATTTTCCTATGCTTTCCATCGATAACTTACAAGAAATCAGCATGCACTTACTTCTTCAATATGTATTCCCCATTCATACTTTATTTATTTATTTAAGTTAATAATCATCCGTATTCCTGATGAAAACTACTGTAAAATCAAGTACAATCCATAGGACTAAGCAGTCCAATGTGTTTCAAGAGTTATTTGCCTTAAATTTCAAGCAGATGGTTGAAATGCTTGTTTTACATCCGCTAATTCGTCCATTCCGTTGCACTATTCATGGGAAATTTAGGAGAGAGCAGGGTTAAACAATATGGTTGATATTTTGGTCGTCAGGCGACTTTTGGTGACGTGATACCCTCTCCACATACCATAATGGCCAAAACACACTTAATTTATCAATGCCGCCCTCCCCTGGTTCATTTTCCCTGTACACTTATCAAGGCTGTTGTCCTAACTCTCCACCCACCCTATGTAGCGGCCGATTACGAGGTAACACGTACAGTGAGCATGGGAATTTAATGGATATGTCATATGTAAGAAAAGTCATAAGTAAGAAAAAGAAATTGCTGTGGAAAGTACTAAAATTGGATGAAATAAAAGGGAACATTGCAGGAATTAACCCTAGAGTGGTGACGCCCGGTCTGATCGACACTGACCGGTCTCTGACCGGAAATGTAATCTTTCTGGAGACGCTGGTCAAGTATAAAATTTTGCCTTTCATGCTATTCAGTAGCTTAGTATTTTATCCTGCTCCTCCAAAAAA
The DNA here is from genome assembly GCA_963169105.1 of Ceriagrion tenellum. Taxonomy (NCBI): domain Eukaryota; kingdom Metazoa; phylum Arthropoda; class Insecta; order Odonata; family Coenagrionidae; genus Ceriagrion; species Ceriagrion tenellum. The sequence goes on from OY720638.1 coordinate 17,342,023, forward strand.
GGTACCCAATCAAATCATTTCGTGTATGTTGCTACTTAAAGCTACTTTCGGTCCCACAGACCGTGCATCACTACTCCTTTCTTTCAGTACTACCTACTTTGTTATGATATATGAATGATAAAATGATATAAATGCGGACAATTTTTTAACAGAAATTAATTTTTTTTTCTATTCCAATACTCTATAAGGGCTATTTTTCTATTAAGAAGGGAAACATTTCCCTAGTCCATACATTTTACTGAATAATCTAAATAGAATAAAAGCTTAACTATCATCTTTAATTATAGTGAAGATGTTAAATAAAAATTCTTAAATTCATGATTGGGTGCTGCCACTCAGAGATCATTCAAGAAAAAACTGACACCACCTTTTTAAAACGCCCAAGTCCTAATCAGTCCAGGAGACCTTCCTTATGTCCGAATAATTCACGTCACTGACGTGCAGTTAAAAGCGTGCCAGGAAAGTGCGGCAGTAAGGCCAGGGAGCTTAGCCACTTCTCCGTTGTTCAAAATAAATAGGAATACAAATCCAGGCTACGGAATCCTAATGATGTTGGCTTTAATACCCAGTTAGCTTGTATGCAGCGAAGATTGACCAGATATGCAAGAGGTCGTGATAATAGTTTTACTTAGGTCTCAAGACTTAGACAGGGACTGGAATGGAGTTAATTCCAGATTTCCGGTTAAATCATATACTTCACCTTTTACACAAGTTCCAAAACGATCTCTTTTCTGATGACATCAAAAGTACATTGCGAAGTCCGAGGCATTACTGTGGATTGGATCATGAGAGTATAATTATGAACTTGATAATAGAAAGGGTAGACCTAAAATTAATTTTTCCCATGAACGACAAGTAACGATTAAATCTACCACTGAGCTTTACTGTTAGGTTTTTCGATGGGTAGTATAGCTAACTGCTCCCTGATTCTATTATTTCAACCTACTATGTACTAGTAAAAACACATCTCACATGATTCCTGCATGACTCTTGTGTCTCTGAGCAGTTATAAAATACAAAAATAACTACAGTTTATGGAGACTCGGTCGCATACTTTTGCGGCAGTGTGTGTTGGGAAATTTCACTCACTTATTGGTATTTGCAAGTTTTTGAAAATGCAAAAGCAATAATTTTGCAGCATAAATAATATTACAGTCTTAGTGTAATTGACTCTTGTAGGTTGCAGTTAATTGCATGTTGGTGCAAATTTACTCAATGCCGCACACCCTTGAGGTGGCTTGCAGGATATAAGGTTGACATGGCTGCAGAAAAATCTCAAAGTAACAGTCGTGAGCGCCGTATAATCAGATAACGAATTTCTAATGTCAAAATGTAATAACAAATATTTAAACTAATTCTCATCGGTATCATCATATATATTTATGGTAGTCCAATGGTTTACGTCGCAGATGATTTAGAGCAGAGATACAAGGAAATGCGCGCCTCTTTTGCTTTGGTCGGAGGATTTTTCGTAAAGGCCGAGATTAGCAGACATTTGAGAATATACCGTGTGGTGGTTGAAGCAAGGCACAGCAGAGTGATTGGTAGTTTAGGATAATGGAAACGTTTGCAAGGTGCAAGGCAGCAAACAATCGTGGGATTGTTTGCTGCCTTGCACCTCTTCTTTTCCAAAATATCCGCGGTTGAAAGTCGAACGGGAGTGAATGGTCTTGCAGGCAGGCTTGAAGGAAGCTGTCACTCGTTACCCTTTCCAGAAAACACCATTCTAAAAGAGGGAGGTACCCACTTGCTATAACATTGTTGCCCCCTAAAATAGGGACCAAATATATATTCTTTCTGTGAGAGGGATTCCCACTACAGAGATAGCCAGAGGCAAATGATTCTTAATGTAAGAATATATCCTCTAACATTAGCCGAGCCCTTCATTCTAATACCTCATTACCGCTGGTAGAACTTTGTTCGCTCAAATTATTAATTCCAGAAATATACTAAGGTTTCAATTTTTTCATGAGCCTAGAAATTTACAGGCCGCGACCACTTCGGCGATTTCATTACTTCCGAATAACTAATTAACTAACTAGTAACCGAAGAATCTCATCTAAAATGTCGGTTATGAGAGCATTTCCCACTTAATTTCAGAATACTGTATTTCGGTTCATGGTGTCTCTTATCTCCTGGTTCCCCATTGAGGCATTGCATTATGGGAAGGGTGAGAATGGCCCCTTACAGGTCCTCTGCTTCTCGCTCGTGGGGTTCCTGTGTGTGAGAAAAGAGAGAAGGGAAGTCCCGAGTACGCATGGGATGACTGGGGAGAACGGAGCGACGCTTGGAATTCTAGATATATATTCATGCCCATGAAAAAATTGGATCTAAGTACGCAGAATAATTATCTTACAAATTTGCGAGGTTGGCTGTTTTGCTCCTCAATCGTATCTCACGTTTTTCTTTCAGAGATTTGGAGTGAAGGCAGTTTTCACTATAATGCACTGCGTTTCCAGTTTCTTGATGTTTTGATCCGATGAAAAAACCAGGGATAAATAATCAATCACTTTACCCAGGATTTTGAGGGCTACATGCTTATCACCAATGTTATTACATGAATGTCATTTCAGACTGCCTTGGATACGCTACAGCCGATTGAGTGCTCATTCGTTTAATATTTTGAATTGTGCATAGGGGTTAAGTCGCTAATGCTGCGAGGATAAGAAATTTACTCGAGCGAATTTTTATTGGCGTGATTGCAGACTCATTCATGCCAGAATTGATGCGGTACATTCCATTCGATAAACTTAATGATAACAGATGTATGGTGAGCAAACAACCCAGCTTTCTTGGATATTTTATGAAGAACTACCGTCCGAAGTGTATGAAAAAAATATTTTTAACATTCTTAGTTCCATATTGTTTTTCATTCATTTTCACTGCCATGTAAAATATTAAATTCCAGTTGCCAAAGAGTGCAGAGTTATTAATTTTTTATATGTTATAGATTATTTTGTGCATTCAAAGAAAGAATTAAGTGAGCAAATGATTCTTCAAAGCTGTGAGGCACCAATAGTATACGTAACTTCATTATTTGTCAATGTTTTTCTGGTTCAAAATTTCCCCTTAAACATGTTAAAATTGCCTTTCCGTCGGTGATAACTCAGTGCTAAATCTGAAGGAAATATAGCCATGAGAGAGAGAGAGGGAGAGAGGGAGAGAGTGAGAGAGAGAGAGGGGGGGAGGTTTCATTTATACCATTGCAAAAACTTAACCAATTCATCGAGGAAATTAGTTAATGAGATTATACTCCTTGATAAGACCTAAACAAACTAAAATTCGAGTTTAAAAAAAAATGTTAAATAAATGTAGAAAAAAAGGGAAGTCATAATGTCATTATAGCATGGTAAATACTTTTTTCTACGGCTTTTATTCAGATACAAGTAGTAGGAGAATATTCTGTATAAAAAACTACGAGATGTATTTAACAACAGCACATAAATAAAGCCTTCGTCGTTCATTTACCGGCCTCAGGAAGCCATTTTGTAAAGGTTTCCTTATTATTTCAGTTTAATAAGATAATATACCCAGTCATCAAATGTCATGTAGTCATTTTAAAGTGATAACGATGTTATGGCCGCCCTATTTAACGGTTGTGTGTTATTTTTTGCATTTTCAGAACATCTGTTTCCGTGAGGATAGCTAGGTTTTTGAGATAAAAGTTGTAACTGTGAAGAAATATACTTAAACAATATATTTGGCGCAGAAAATGTTTTCACAGCCACGTAAAATACTACATGAGCTGAAAAATGCTCAGATCATTCACATAGATCCGGTTATTAATATGAGGATAGGTGGGCTGCTCCTTTGAACTCCATCTGTTAACCGCTACTTTTTGTATCACGAGAGTACATCGAGTTAGCCTCGGTGTAATGTCTATGGCATCGCCCGAAATGCACCCAAGGGCTTAGCTTACATAGCTGAAGAATTTGGTTTGATACTAAGGGATCTGGTGTCGAGTCGCAGCACTGGCGGATAATTCTTTTCTCGGGAATTCCGCACTTGACATTTTGATGTTCATTTTCTGTCAATCATCATACTTCAGATGTGAAGTCATCAAAGAAGTTTCTTCAGGGTATTCTACTGCTCATTACGGTGTTAAACGCTTTCTCTAGATCAGTGAAGTTTATCTAGATCAATATTTTTCTGGATGAATTTGCTTAGCTTCTGGAATGGCCAATTTTAATGATATTCCCTAATTACAGACGAAGCTCAGTTAACACGATACGGTGTAAATACATAATAAATTGTTCTTTTTATAATCCCTGTAAATCCCTGCGCCTCGATGGGACGAAAATTTGATTCTTTAGGCTTGACTTCAGGGAAGTAAAGAACATCCTTTTTGAATAACAATACAAAGTACTTTGATACGCTTTTATTCATAGCAGCGACCGGTTTCACATTGGTAAGGAATTTCTGGCACATTTTTCGGAAAAATCGGCGGTGACGGCTTGAGAATGGGGAAATAGAGCTGGCCACAATGAAAAGAGTGGGAGAGAAGAAATTTTTAAACACAGGGAGTAAAGTCATGGTCCTTCTTTGCAAGTTTTCTAATTCAGCCATACTTATTACAACAGAAACAGCAATGTCACTTTTCCACAGGATATTTTAATGAGTACGACGCGTTTCAGCTCACAGAGCCATCATCAGGTACAAGACACATTATGCAGAGGGAACGTCACCATTATGCATTGAACATGTTTGAGGGAAGGGGGGGATGGGGAACAGTGATGAGGTACGGGGAAGTGGTAGGTAATGGAAAAAAATAGAGGGAGAATAATTCCCCTCCTACCCTTCGTTTTTCCTGATCTTTCCTTGTTTTTTTTCCGTCACCTACCACTTCCCCCTACCTCATTACTGTTCCCTACCCCCACTTCCTTCAAACATGTAGAAGGTATAAATATGATCTACCCTCTGCTTAATGTCTCTCATAGTTAATAATGGCTCTGTGAGCTGAAATACGTCGTACTCATTAAAATATCCTGCGAAAAAGTGCAGTTGTCGTTTCTGTTATAATATGACGAATTTCCACGATATCTCGCACGAGTCTGTTATAACCATTCTTCTTATAACCTTCGCTCCTTCGCTTCTTCTAACCCTTAGCGCACTGCTCACCATCTCTCTTCTCAAGCCATAACCCCCGATATTTTTAGCAAATTTCTCTGTTAATATGTAGATGATTGAATCTTTGAAATGTGCCAGAAAATGCCTTATTAAGGTGAAATCCGTCGTGGGCGCAACTCGTCAATGCCTTGTCACTTGCTGCTTCTGCAAATTTGTAGCCTCGTCAAAAGTAAACCCGACTTCAACTTTGTGTTCCTTATGATGACTTAATAATAATGGCAAAATAAATCTTATAAACAACGTAATAGTTCTCAAAGGTCCAAACCTCTCTTTATTGTACTATTTACAACTTCTTGAAGATAAATCTTCAGTAGATAATCGGAAGGTCCTCGGATGAGAAAGTAAAAGAGAGATCCTACTTTGCTTTGGTTCACTGGTTCACCAAACCTCGAATACGCCGTGAGCTTGTGAGCTTTTGGGCAGAAATATTTGACCGAACAAATAAATAAAATACGAAGGAAAGTTTCCTCCACTTATACTTCCAGGTCCGAATGAAAGGGTGAAATAAGAGAGATATATTACCGAGCAGATAGTAGGATGAATTCGTTTTTTTCCACAATAATGAAACTGAAGCTTTATTTAAAACATACCAGCAATACACTTCACCAATTCACCTCCAAAAACCCTATACCCTACGCCTTTACACGGCTGGTGTCCTAACATCCCCTACCAAACGCCCATGTGGCGGCTCGCAGGGTAGTATGTAGATGATACTGGGAATTTTCGTGTTAAATATAAGTGTGGAGAAATTTTTTGTCTCATTATTCTAAATGGGTATAAATGGGAAGTACTGTTAAATGCTCTCTACAACATGTTTGCGTTGCCGTTAACCCTTAACTTAGGAGTTGCGGTCCTATATTCATGAGACATAATTCTTAAAATTACCCCCATACCTCTTCCAGAGTTTAGCCGGATTCCTTCTGAAGCTCCTGGAATGTAAATGGCTCAGTATTTCCTTATCCTCTCCTCCGAGAGGAGTCACTAATCTAAGTTGGCTCATTTCACTCTAATTACTTAAATCAGTTTCCTTAACTTTCAGTTATAAGATGCAACAATAAAGGAAGAGCACTTTATGGGGAAGGTAAATTGCCGTATAAACGTGTAGGCTAATGATTTCTCCTGAATATTGGTTTGCAGAAAATTTCGAATTTCGCTGAATGACCTTCACGAATTTTATGTCTCTGGAATGCTCTTACTTTTATGAGTTATTCATCGAAAATATATATTTCACGAGATATCCTTATTTTTCTCACCCAGTCTTTGAAAAAGATTGCTTATGCATAGGCGTTTATGGCGAGAAAATAGCTTTCTCCGTCCCCTTCGCCTCAGTAGCTTTCTCGTTTCATAAATGTAGATGTATGCCTACACGTAATTTCCACCCCTACATACTAGCCCTTAATTAAAAGAGGAAGAACGCAAGTTAGATTAAGTAGAGCATTTAAATCACTTGGGTAGAGGAAAATAGGCAAAGTAGCAAAGTCACGAGGGGGGAATTGCGTTAGCCTAGGTAACGTTTAATAACAGAAGGGAACTGAATACGGACACCCTAAGTAAAGATGTGAAGAGAAGACTGGTGAAGAGCTTGATATGGACCGTAGCGTTGCATGGTGCAGAAAATTGGAACCTAAAAATGGAGGATGTGAATAGGCTGCAGCCGTTTGAGATGGGGGTGTGGAGAAGGATAGAGAGGGTGAGTAGGACGGACAGGAAGACGAATGAGGAAATGCCAAGAATGGTGGGCGATGAAAGGAGACTTTGGAGTGAAATCCGGGATAAGCAGGGTAGGTGACCAGAGGAAGCAGTAAGGGGAAATGGTTTACTCAAGGCTATGATGGAGGGAAGGATGTTGGGCCGGCAGGGTAGGGAAATAGGTTGCATTGATGGGATGAAGAGGGGTGGTCGTATGCTGAGGGGAAATACAGAACTGTGAGAGCCATTTCCATTTTTCCTTCCTTCCCTCCATTAAATCGTCCTCATATTACTCCTTGCCCACGCAGGCTGGTTATTCTCATCGTCTTGCCTCTGAGTCCATGCTTCTGCATCATTCAAGGCTATGTTTCTCACTAAATCTTCCTTCAGTAATTAGTAACCACTTTTTTATATATTTTCTCTACATTTTTACATGACAATGTCTTCATTATTTTCTCCTTTTTGTTAACATTTCCTTGAATAACACCATTACATAGTATCGTTACAATTACTCCCATTTACTTCAAGGTTGTACCTAGATACTCAAATGGTTCTTACGCACTTGTTTCTGCGCCCCTACTTATATGGTGTGCTAAATTTCCTTGTCTAGTGCGTCATCATTTGTGTATTCTTATGATTGATCTTTGGATCGTATTTACCGTACTTAAAAGGGGGGGGGCAGAAGAGTTTCTACATCTACACTGCAAACAACCCTGCGAGGCGCCGCATGGGCGTGTGATAGGGGGTGTTCGGTCACCAACTGTGTAAAGATGTAGGGTTTTGTCGGTACAAATGGTGACGTGTATTACGGGAGTGTATCAGGTCGAGCTCAGTTTTTATTGCGGTCGCTTATTGTGCGCAGAAAGAACGAGTTATGGTACATTGCCGTTCGGAAATGTATCTCTCTTATTATATTGCTTCTGTAAGACCTAGAGATTTTGTGTGGCATCATGATCATATTCTCTGTGACGCTCTGAAACACACCAATTCTTAATTTATCAAGCAAGCTAAGCCTAGCGTGTAGCCTCCGAATCTCTAGGGACTCCCACCTTAATCCCTCCAAAAGTTGTGAAAGAGTATATTTTCACTGGTAGCAGTTTTAAACGAAACATTCAGCTTTTCTTTTTTTATTATCATTTTTTTGTTAAATCTGTATGACCGGGGTTCCAAATGCTCGCGGCGTATTCAAGGCACATTGGTCAAAAAATCTAAGTATCGAGATTCTGTGGGATGGAAGTAATATTAGGGGCTGATAGGGAGAGTATTTTAAAGAACTATGCCATGATAATTCAGGCGATGAGATCTGTAAATTTGTATGCGAGAGTGAGGTCGTAGCGGCGGTGACAATATTTTGAAATGCGGAGGCTGCGAGCCCAGTGACTATACAAAATATCCGGTGCAATGTAGAAGTATGAACGTGAGAAATTTAGAAATTCCTTTCATAAAGTACACGACTACTACTTTAATTCTCACTACTCCAATCCGTTGTAACGACATACAAAGAAAATACTGCTTGCGTAAATGGAAATTGGTTTAAATTTAGCAAGGGAAGGGTGGAAAGACCGATCGTAAAAATTATTTTGCATAAAGAAGAACTTTCAAATCTAAGGATTTTCTCCGAACAGTTTCCTGAGGTCAGAAACCAGTTGTGTGGGAAAAACGCTGACTTGAAACTCAATTGCAGTTATAAATAATTGTGATAGGAAAAAACAAAACTTATGGGAACGATTTCCCATTACTTGTTAGATAGTTTGGTCTCATTATCACTCTTCCGTCATAACTAGCTCTTAAGATATTTAGGATAGAAAAAACGTCAATATGCTCAAGTATTAATATGTTTCATCACGGAAAAACAGCTGCCGTGAGAAATGGAGAGTGTTAATTTAAAGAAATTGTCACATTCATCTAGCAATATGTGCAGATATGTGCGTGAAAAATATGGACACCCCCAAAAACGAAAATTTAACTATCATTGAATCATTTGACATGGAATTACCCGGCAGCAAAACCTCTGTGTGTAACAATAAAAACAATACAAAACAAACAATAAAAAAGGCTACGTTCTGTGGGATTGGTGTTGAGATATATTTTCGGCAAGCTTGGGATCGATAGACTTAGAAATGTCTGGGCCATGAAAGAATAAGGGTGGAATACTCCAAAGATGGACTATGAAAGCAGTGTGATAATTGGTTTGGGCATGTTTAGAGAATGAATGGAAATAGATAGAAATGACGCGGCAGATCTATGATAGTGCAGTAAATGGTGCGAGAGGACGTGGTATACCAGACCGAGAAATGTGGTAGGAGAGAAAAATCAAGGGGAATAAATGGAGCCTCTGTAGAACCAGAGCGCGTTTGAAGCATTGGATGAGGGCAACTAAAGCAAATGACGTAAGCAAACATAGGGCAATATGAAAGAAATTGTAAAAGTATAGTTAACTATACCGGTTTCTCATCGTTGACTGAACTTCTTTGACTGTGTCATCTCCGAAAAGGTACAGCGCGAGGTAGCAGTATTAATGTATTTTCTAATAATCTACTAATGCTTGCAACCCTCTGGATGTCTAACCTGTGCCCAGCCGACATTAACCGTTACCCTCAAACCTTTATTCAAATAATTAAATATCCACATGTCTACCATTTCTTAGGCATAAACAACAAAAAGTACAGGCAACAACGAGCCTTGGACCCGTTCGTCCACGAGCGTCTTGCTTAACCCTTAATTACTATCGTGGTTTTTGGCCTCGTACACGCTATCCTCGGGTCTTTCTTGACCTAATTGTTTGGATTGTTCGTAAACATCAACCGTCACCCGCACTGTCTCAAGTTCAACTGGCTCGCTCCCCCTCCCCCTAGGATTAGGATTGTAGCCAAGGTTGCTGTGAGCGGCCGTTTTACCATTACAGCAAAAAGCAAATTACGTGGGCCAAATGAAAGACCCAACGATAGCAGTTGAGGCTTAAAATACATCTATGACTGGCCACTCTTATTCCCCGACAGCCGCACTCACATTTGCAGTCTGGACCATATGGAAATATCAAAGAAGAGTGCTAGCTTTTGATTCAACTCTTATTTTCTTAAGTATATTAATATTTGAGGATCTATATCCTAACCCGAACTTTCCGTTATCTTCACCGTGTGCGAAAATAAACTTATCATATATATTCCGTGCATTCTGATGCTATATTTCGTTTTCAGATATGAAATAATAACTTTTTTGCTAAGTCCTTGGGTCATGTTCTTTCTACGACTTGATTTTAAAACTATATAACAGAAACAACAATTGCACTTTTCCACAGGATATTTTAATGAGTACGACGCGTTGCAGCTCACAGAGCCATCATCAGGTACAAGACTCATTAAGCAGAAGGCACATTACATTCGTTAATTTAACATGTTTGAAGGAAGGGGGGTGGGAACAGATGTGAGGTAGGGGGAAGTGGAGAGTAAACGGAAAAAAACAAGGAAACATCAGGAAAAGCTCGGACAGGAGGGGTAACAAAGGGAACGGGAAGATCAGGGAGATGTACAGGCATAAAAGGGGGAAGGAAAAGTTCGGAGGGAAGGAAAAGATCGGGGGGAAGAAAAGCAAGCATGGTCGTTAGAAAGAGAAAGGTGATAGGTAGCCGGTACCAAGGAAGAAAGGGAGGGAGAGGATAAATGGGAAGGCCACAGAGGGGTTAGCTGGGAAGGGAGAGTAATCATAGCATTGGCAGGGGTTCCAGGAAAGAATTACTAGCGGAAAATGGTCAACATAAGACGAAGGGTGTAGGGAAGGGGTGGGTGAATGGTAAATCCGCGGAGGGTGTAAAGTAACTGAAAAGGGATAATACCTGCTCCCACAGCTTCCCTAGCATATTCTCTGTTAGCTGCCTGGTATCCTGAGTCCCAGGTATTACTTTTTTAATATGCTAATCGTCAGTGTACCTGTTTGCACAGGCCATTAGTCTCCGTTTTATATTCCATGTACTCCTTCCGCCGCTTGTGAATCCCGACCCGTTTTTTGAGTATTTTCTTTGTCCTGTAGTTAATTTTTGGTATCGTCTGTCTCCTCCTACTGCCCGACTATATTTTCACCATGGAGTGCTCCGCATTCACTCTTCATTATCATTCCTGCTATTTCCATGTTCAATTCTTTTCGCTTCATCGAAATAGCCAATCGTTTCCTCTGCAATTCGAGGGTTCTTAATCTCCGTGTCCATTGATCCAACTGTTTTCTCTGCCACCCTTATATCCCTTTTTTATATTTTCCCTCCTCTAATCAAATCACTATCTCCTTTTATGCTTTCGTTCTCTTGCTCTTGGCATTCTTTCTCCATTTCTTTGCCCCAACCATCTACTTCTGCACCCCTCTCCCGTTCTCCGTATTTTGAAAATGGTATCACATTTCATCAATATTGGTGTTAGATTCGATTTATAACCCCATCAAGAAATCTGCACGAAATTTTAACAGACATTTTAAACCTCTGCCTGACCGTAATAAAATCTGTGATATACGCCTGTACCTGGTCTGTGATTTGTGTACTAACCTCTGTTGTGGCGTCTAAATCGAGAAATAGTCAATACTTGTGCATGTATACCGCAAAATTTAACTAGTCTCGCCACGGCCATTTGAGATTGCTTTTGCCTGTAGATGGGATCAAATTTATAGTCACAACAGAAATTCTGATCGGTAGTATGAGAGGGCACTTATATAACGGGCAGTGACATATGTTTAAAAACGTTTTCAATCGCAAAGGCTGTACGAGGTACCCTATCTTGAGATCTCATTGAGAGGCGAGTCAAAACGTTGTGGTAGGGAGTGGTTAGTCATCTAAGTTCATAGATCGCTTGTATCGGCAGCAATTAGAAAGATTATTGGACTGATACTCTTCTCCAAACAACTTTACTCTCCTATTTTTCATGGTATTGAAAGTTATGCAGCCCAGTCCAATTATCCTCTGCTCCGAACCAGAAAATTTTGTGAGAAATATGCATTGTATGCAAGGTTAAATTAATAAAACACAAAAAATAGCACGATTCATTAAAAAATGCTATAAGCGAACATATAGTTTCTAAAAAATTTTAGAGGTATTAAGGTGGGAGCCCCTAGAGACTCGGAGGGTACACGCTAGGCTTAGCTTGCTTGATAAATTTAGAACTAGAATGTTTCAGAGCGTCACAGAGAATGTCATCATGACGCTACACAAAATCTCTAGGTCTGACAGAAGCGATAAAATAAGAGAGATACAGTGTTGAACAGATAGGTACGAACACTCGTGCTTTCCGCGCACAATAAGCGACCACAATAAAAACTGAGCTCGGCTAAATACACTCCCATAATACACGCCACCATTTCTCCTCCCAAAATCTTATCTCTCACATCTTTACACGACTGATTTCGTATCACCCCGTCACTCGCCCAAGCGACGGCTCGTAGGGTAGTAGGTATGTGGTTGTATATGTTAATGAAGGTGTTGAAATTATAGGAAATTTATAGAAAACCTCTATTCAGATTATGCTCACTGAATAGTCGAAGCCTTATGTGCTACGGATTATATTTCCTTTTATCAATGAAGCTTATAGTTCAAAGGAATATAAATATAGCATATGGATAACTTGACGCTATGTAAAATTGTTTATTTCACATAAAATATTCAGATCGTACGGTGTCGGCCACTCTGGATGACTTATTATTTCTTAAACAAGTGCATCTCAAATTTTTGGCAATATTTTCTCTTGCTATTTGCATAAGCGTATAACATAATTCTTTTAAAATGTGTACTATACCTTATTCTAATATATCATGGTCGTGTCGTGGTCACTTTGTTGAAGGTTATCGATACCATTTGTAACGGATGTATGGCTAATAATGTAATTTTCTTTCTCCGTAGCCTCTGAAAGTTGCAATATTCATTTGTTTCCTTTCGTTTGCCTTATTGCAAAATAAAATGCACATGTTTTATAACCCTTCGATTGATTAAAAAGATTTCTAACTATTGTAAATTGTGATATTCAAATATGTTGGATTTTACACTGAGTAGCAAAATCCATGAGTGGAATAAATAATATATATGCTTATAAAATCCGAATAATCTTGCAAAATTGAGCTGAAAAGCAGCATTTTAAAGTAATAAAACGATCTGTTTTCAATGAGTAGAAAATTGACCATTCTTACTCGGGCTTCAATTATGTTACATCATCTTATGGTGATCGTCTTGAATTTGGTGTATCAATATTTTAACCTGAGTCGGATGTAAATTTTATTTTTGTGTTGAATTACACGTTTTATTGCTTAGAAATATGGATGCTCATATTTAACTAGTGCTATTATCTGGGAAGATTGTCTCCAAAGCAGAATGAATTTGCATTCCGATGAACAAGGCACAAGGAGAGCAGGGAACTCATAGAAGTATCTATCGCAGGGTACTTGAGAGGTAGTCAATACGAAATACGGACACAGTCACACATATCACATTACTTTGCATGATGAAAGTTGACTTGGACTTAAAATCTGCTGTTAGATTCAACTATATGTACAAATTTCATTCTTGCACAGGTTGGCAATTGGAAAGACTTAAACTCTGGTGCATACTACGTTTTCATGCCGACAAAAACCAATGAGTATAAGTTGCGAAGGTTACCTCATCTTCCGGCACTAGCTATAACCAGAAGCAATGTATTTATTGCGTCTGGACACACAGAGGGGACCATGAGACCACGGCTAAAATTGGGAATAAGTTTGTCGCACCATTACGGTCAGTGGCTGCATGACACTCAGATATGAAAATAAAGTCCTTTTTTACTACAGATAACAATAAAATCAACCTATTATTAGGATCAATAAACTGCAATAGACTTAAAACAGAACTATTAGAGATATGGCGTTCGAAAAAATGGCATTTTTATGTCCCTCTCGGTGTTTAACAATCCGGCAACCGTACTCGAGGGGAAAATGTCTTGGGCCCCACACTGAAAAATTGCCGCTTGTATAATGTGATTTTTTGCTTGAGCAAATCAAATGAGAGATTATTTCGTAGCGCATAGGAATGCAATTTATTCATGACTTTCCCTACATATCTATCATCATTACGTAGGTGGAAGTTGATTATGTTCTTGAAGATGTGCATGATCGATAAATGATCTCCACGATCGATATGAATAAATTGATGAATGTGAGTTTTGATATTTTATATGGATTTTATCTTACTAAATCTTTTTTCTCTTCATGAGACTATCCGTAAAAAGACAATTGATGTGCCGAGATCAATATGTTTCTTATTTTCATATAGACTTTGTATTCCATCAACTAAATAAAACCTATTATCTGGAAGTGTAAAGCAGCCTCGATCGGCTAGAGACCAAAATGGTTGCAATAAAATGACCTTGAAGTAGATAATTCGGCAGGTCTTGTAGCTGATTAGTGGATTTTCTCCCTTCTGCACGTTTCGTATTCTGCCACGTAGAGCTAACGTCACGTTTCGTATGCTCCCTGTATTGCTCTTGTATCCCGTATACATAGTTGCAATATGTATCAATACGAATAATGTCTGTAACATTGGTAGCATACCTAGTGTTTAGTGCATGTTGGTGTAATGCACAGGTACAATTATTTTCTGATGACGTTATTAAAACCTCACGAACTTCAACATACTCCGGTTTATCAGATCATTAGAATTAAATTAGACAATTGACAGCAGAACGAACAAATTTATAATGCCATTTTTTCCGCGATCGATAAGAGACTCTAATGAATACTAATAATCTACAATTGAGCCTTTGAGAGGTTGGTCGACAGGTCGAGTAGCCGATTCGTTAATTGTCTCCTTAATGCTTATTATATAATGTGTCACTAAGTACTAACATCACGTTTCACGCGACCCTTGCATGACTCTTGCATCTCGATTACATAGTTATAATATTCATTAATACAAGTAGTTTCTGCGGCATTAGTAGCATACCTATAGTGTAGTGTATGTTTTTGAAATTTACTTCTGCATTGTAGTGCATATTGGTGATTCCTCACTGATTCACTTTCATTCACCCCGTGCCACACACCCTTGGCGTGGATTGCAGGATAATATGTAGATGTACCCAGTCTGCAACTTTGCAATTCTTGCTTATTCCAGGTGGACAGGTGTATACTTTTCAGGTCATAGCGCTCACGACACTGTTACCATTTTGGATCCAAACGTTTCCTTTTCCGGAGATGGAATAAATGCGTTTTTCCTTCCGTCGGGGAGGAGAAAAAACTATATTGGACTGGGCAAGTATCGGGAGTAGGGAATTGCGTCAAAGAGTAGGTATGCTAATGCCTGAACCTGGGACCCTCTCCTGCCTTCCCTTTGCTTAAATCCCACCTGTATGGCGCATAGACCGGTTTGACAGACCATCTCATAGCCCACTCACCTCCCGGCTAAACATTTCACGCCTTCGTTCTCCCGTGACTCCACCTTCCCTACTTTTATCACCGGCCGCGCGGCGTCAAGCGGGTGCATTTCTCCGCCCGTGCTCTCCACGCACGCCGCTCTCGCACCTCTGGATTACAATGCACGGTCGACGGCGCACGGACTGCCTGCCCTGTCCTGAGCAATGCATTGTCTGGATGGGAAGCAAAATATTGTTAACCCAATGAATTCAAGTTAAGGTTTTTAATAAAGATATTATTTCACCTAGAATTCAATAAATTTGGTCTCATTGTAAAATAAATATATCTCACCTTTCCAATTTCATTCCAATCACACTTTCCAATTATACCAAAATATTTACCACTTACCTCACTACTTTCCGAGAGATTTAACAAGAAATATCAGCCACGTTGCATGGATGGGGAATGAGGCAGATATGCACTCCAGATAGACTTAAAAAAATAAAAGTTTCCAGCGCTTTGATGGCAACAGAAATTTTAATGGGTACCTTGAATCTTTTCTCCTCTATTTTTTTTATGAAGAAATTAATCGGAACAGAAATGTTAACAGAGCCAAGAAAAACCCCAATGAAAAGGCTTTTCCCCGTATGGCGTGAAATAAATATTCAAGTTTAATTCCTACGCAAGCATATTTTGCTAAGTAATAGGAAATTTTTGTTACATAAAACAATATATTTTTGGCAAAAATATAAAAATATTTACTTCATGCTTAATGCAGCTACTAAAATAAAACATGACATCGCAATGTGGTATCTATCGTGACTAGGGAAAACTCTCGTTCAAATATCCTTTAATGTATTTGCGAGAGCCTTACTCAAGCTATTCGATCAATAGTGACAGTGCCTGTAGTATACTCTGTCTTCATACCACATAAAATTGCAAAATGGAACAGAGTGGCTGTCAATGACGACCCAAGCAATCAATGTCAAAGACAGCGGTGAACGTTGTCTGCGACAGAAATAGAACTAAGTAAGTCTTTTCATGAAGTGAGTTAGGGCTAAAAGTAGACAGAAACTAAACATAAGTACTAAATTTCTTCCCTGTTTTATTTGCCAGGTATCAAATCTCTCCATCTGACCCATTAATGATAATTAAGTTTTACAATCAAACGTTAGGCTCGGTCTTTAGTGCGCGCATCAGCTAGTTGAATGGCATAGTGGATTGAGCCATGACTTTGCCACTCATCTACAAATTCACGTCTGCGGAGTTAACTAGATCAGTTATGGACACTCAACCATTAAGCGTGATGCGTATGAAAAGAAACAAATTTCCCAAAAATTAATCAATACGACAGAATTAAGGTCGTTTCTCTGAACAAAACGGAATAACGAACGAGCTCTGTCACACTATTTGCATAATGTGGCTCATGTGCGTGCCCCTGGGAAACTCACCCGTAAAGCAACCCGGTTACATCTTCTCTTGAATAAGAAACCTGAAGACTCCTCCAATGTTGATGGTACAATATTGTCCGAGGGCAATCACCATCTTTAGTAGTTGTTTAACCGAAAAACGGTCTGCTGTAGCTCTCCAATGTACTGTTCTATCAACCAATTACTTTATTTTTTCATTATTCTTTGTTGATGAATTTCTTGCTAGGCCTTCCTCGATAAGTCTTCCATTTAATTTCTCTCACCAATACTGTCATCATGAGCTGTGTTATCCAATAGCTACTGAGTGGTACTAATGATTAAAAAATGGTAGATTGACCATTAGGTCGAGGTTAGTAGCAGAGTATGCAAATTTACTCGACGGATAAACTGTCATGAACTGTAAGCGGTCATACCTAGAGGGCATATTTTCTTGGGTAAGATGGAACTGAACTGCTAAGAAAACCCGCAACAATATCGTGACTAGAAGCGTGGCTGTCGCCAACAAATAGACAGCCTCTCATGTGTGGCTGAAAAGATCAAGTAGGTCGGTGCTGGAGCATCATTACCCTGAAGGCGTGGTAAGATATTTAGCTAACACCTGTAGTACGACGATGTGGAAGGCAACAGAAAACTTCCTCGTAAATATAACGAGGTTATTCAGTTAACCAAATACTTTGACGAACAGTTTCCTTACGCCGTGGGTCGATATTGGCCTAATATTTGCTCTACAATGAATATTTCTCATTAAAACAGCATTCATTCTTAACTGAATAAATCTGAGTGAGAAAAGAAAAATTAAATTCGCTTTTCGTTCAGCCTCTTCTTAGTCGAAATCAAAGGTGCCACTGCTCCCACCGTCCTTTCAGATTGCATGAGAACGTAAGTGAACAGGGTGATACACAATTAAGATTACTTTAAACATCTTTCAATGAAACAATTAGTTTTCTATCAAATCAATGGATCTCGTAGAAGATATTAAATTAGACCGAGGGCTTACTAACCAAAGCAAGTACCCTGGAATTGATAAAATTGGATTACTTTCAATAGTTTCATAATTTAATAATCGAACGCAAATATATTTTATAAAATTTTATATCTTTGTAACTTCAACATTAATTGAACAACTCCTTTCAGATTCACATCCGTTGTTCTTGGAATTGATGAAAACCTTGAACTTACGTATCTTAAACTAGTGTGCTATAACTTAAACCTTTGGTGCACTGTAACATAAGATATGATATAGGGATTCACATAATTATCATTATTCCAGCTGTAAATAATTATGCTTTCTATGACCATTTCTCCAATTTTTCATCTTATATACCACCATTTAAGTGCTGTTGGAGTTCTGAATTTGGAACTTTCGCACGCCTTTTCAAATATTCAATTACCAAAACAACGGAAAAAATATGGAAAATTAATTGCATAGCGGTCATTGACAGTTGTCATATACGTTTTATGTTACTTCATCGTCCAAGGAGCTAAACCAATGGAGGCCAAGTCAATTCAAGTAGCTCGGAGACATTTATATCCAATTAGAGAGTGCCTCGTTTCATTATTTTTCGTAATTTCACTCTGGGACACGAGTGCAGTTGCAGCGGTCAAGAGTAGATTGCCGAAACAGTGGTGACCATCATTACCATGTATACTTTTCCCCAAGATGTTATAAATACCCCACTTAGGATTTTTTATTTGATGCTAAATTATGTAAAGTTAGGCAATATGCCGTAAAATTTCAAATAATCAAGGGTAGTTGAACGTGTACGGAAGGGATAGATAGAAGGGATAGATTTGTTCTTACCACTCTCAAAGAAATGATAGAAATACCAGTACCGATGAGTACAATGACAAAATGTGAAACATTGTGCAGGCTAATGTTATTAGGGAATAAAATTATTCAGTTCCAGTCATTAATTGAAAGGTTTTTCTCATTGAAACCAATTTGAAAAAACCGGAACCCCTTGCAGAGAAACACTTTGGGGTAGATTTCATAAAGCAATGTTCTTCTTTTTATGGCCGCGGTTTGTCCCATGGGCTGTAGGGTTTGAATCAGCAATCCTGCTCACTCAGCCATTCAACTCCCTCTACAATGCAGGAGACTTCAATGCTGGAGACTTCAATGCTGGAGACTTCAATGTGAGAGACAATCAGGCGGTGGTTGATGCAGCCGTCATTATTTTATGTCTTCATTCAACTTCGTTCCATTTACTTAATCATACAAAGTGTGGATATACATTCTCAATGATGGTATTTTATTTATCTGCCAAAAAGGTTTAAGCGTATCGCAATGAAAATAGTAGTCCTAGATGATGTTGGTGTGCACTTCAATATGATTTAATCTTTTGGCAGTTTGATTCACAAAATCGATTTATTGATGAAGTCTAAGACTACTGAAACTCTAGGTACCCCGCCAGAAAGGATTTAAGGAGGTAAATCACAAAATATGGAACAAGTTGTAGGAAAAACTAACATATGGCAATAACATGATATTGGATATAATCAGTCACGAATTGGGTAAATCCGGTGCTTACTTTTGCCTGGACCGTGAATTCATTCAGTTGCGCCTGCGTAAACGATACAGTTCCTCTAGTAATCCGATGAAGCTGCAAGGCTATGTAGACGAATATACTTGCGAGATAACCTCTCTACTTTCTAACTCCTCTCAAGGGAATTTTACGACTACCAGCACCGATGAGCACAAAGATTTAATGTGAAACATTCAGCAGGTCAGTGTTATTAGGGAATAAAATAATTCAGTTTCAGTCATAAATTGCAATGTGTAAACTTGAATGTATTATAGGTACTTAATCTTTGTTAATAAATTGCATGCATTCCGGATAACATTTTCCAGGAAAATTCAACATGTACGGGAGGGATGGAAATTAGCGAGAAGGGGAGTATTCATATGCGTGGAGTCTAATATGTTGTGTAGTACTGAATAACCGAGAGATGATTTTGAAATGTTCGTCTGTAATAAATACCTGTAATCAGAAAAGGAAAAGTGCCTTCAACATAGTAGGTGTTTAGAGAAGACCAGATGAGGACATCAGTTTGTTAGGAGTCTAGGCGGAAACATGTTCTGAGAAACTTGTAGTTGGGATAACTGTAGGTGGGAAACTTGTAGGTGGGGAGTTATATAAATTTGTAGCTGTAAGATGTAGGCCCTGGTAAGAATGCTAACTCAAGATGAGAGTTTTTAGGGGTCGGAAAGGGAGTGCTCAATTGGTAGAAATAAACTGTAATTGGAGCAATTCCATAGTGTAGAGATTATATCTGACCTGTGTGACCTCTCTGTGGTGTTGATTGAGTGAATAATTAATGGACATCATCCAACACAAAAAATTGGAATACATCTTTTTCTGAACTTTTAAAATGGGCTATGTAGAATAGTTAACAAATATTTCCAGAAAGTTTTCCAAGGTCAACGGGTCAGAGCCATAACTCCTATGAAATCTGCAATTAATAAAAAAATTGCAATAAGAAGACGTTTTCATATCTGTACAAGGATTAACATCATAAAGATAGTGGAAATTGAAGGGAAACAGCCTGGTATACACTAGGTGCAAAAGATTGGACAGAGCTATAGTAATAAATCAGTGCCTGAGCTCAAATTCACTGAAAGTTTGGAGGATGATAAATGCTCTACATGTGATTGATAATTAGTTGAAAATCGCGGCCTGAGAGGAAATAACTAAACGTTTGAATATACTCTGCTACGTATAAAGAAAAACCATTGCCATTTAATAAAGGGTAGAAAAATTGGAAGTATTGCAATAAATTCCTTTAACAGAATTATTAAAAACAGAATAAGTACTTAATGCCTTTTTTAAAATGTTCTTTCCTGATTATGCATGTTTTAAATACTGTCTGAAATACTGACTGTTAAAAAAAAGATCTTAGATTCATCTTACTTCTTCCATTTACTTTTCTTCTCAAACTGACGGTTCCAACAGTATATCTGATAACGCTAATATCCATGGTATCAGATGACTGAAAAGTAAAATGATATTGCCTCAACTTTTATGCTGATTTGTGAGCTGTTGTCAGTTTTCTCCTATCACGTACTGTTTTTTCTCAATTTGACTTCACAGATATATTGTGGTGTCAGTAGGTAATGAGTATTGTTCAAGGGAAATTTATAAATTCTTGGAGGGAAATTTCTCAATACAGACCTGTAAACCTTTAGGTTGTTACACCTGCTGATGCTAGTTGCCATTATGTGTCCTTGAAAGTGTTGTTTACCTCCCATACTTCTATTACTCGTGCTATATTGTGATTATTATATATATTTAAGACACTGTTAATAAAATATTTCTGTAAATATAGTTAATTATTTTTGGTTAGCACAATGTCAACACGAAAGTGTGTGAACAACCAAAATGTTTTCTGTTATATTTGTAGAAATTATTCAGAGCTTTTGCAGAGAACTGATATAACATACTTTGTTAAAAAACATTGCTATGCTTCTTTTAAAATGAGACTTGGTGAACAGGACAAGGGATGGGCACCAAAGAGAGTGTGCCGCTATTGTGTCGAGAGGTTAAGATTGAGGACAAAAGGAAAGAAAGCATGCATTCCATTTGCAATTTCAATGGTGTGAAGGGATCCAAAAATCACCCTACTGATTGTTACTTCTGTTTAGCTAATGTTCAGGGGTGCAATTCAAAAAATTTTAAACAAATTATCCATCCTAGCATAGAGTCGGCCATTAGGAGAGTTGCACATTCAGAAGATCCGATTGCTCCTGTTCCTCCAGCTGTTTTGGGGAACTTGGCAGAAGATGAGGATGAGCATGAATATAAGGCAGTCACTACAGACGATACTGATTTCTACCAGCCTGAATGCGACTTTACTCCTTAAGGGTTCTCTCAGAGTGGAAATGGTCTTGTACGAGACTTGAATTTACCTATGGAATCTGCAAAACTACTTGACTCTCGTTTAAAAAGTATGAATCCTCCGGAGCAAGAAATACATTACTCATGGTAAAGACATAGAGAGAACTAGTTCCTTTATTCTCTGAGAATGAGTCCTTGGTTTATTGCAATAACATAAACAAGTAAATGCACTTCTATGGCATTGAAAATGATCCTACTCTGTGTGGACTTTTTCTACTCATCAACGAGGACCCTGAAAGATGTGTTACTCCAGAGATGGAATGTGTATGGATCCATTCTTGCAGCCCATTCAGTTCAAATGAAATAGACGTATGAAAACATTAAGTTACTTTCAACAAGTATCGAGTATGTGGAATACAAGTGGCTTATCTGTAGTGAATTCTAAGCTATCGGAATACTATTAGGACAACAAGGTGGGTTCACAAAAATGTCTTGCTTTCTTTGCCAAGGGGACAGCTGGGCATGGCAAAGACAGTGGAGTGAGAAATTTTTTGCAGAGTAGAGAAATCTGGAGGATTCTTACAATAATAGAGGCATTACAAGCAAACATTTTATCACTAAATATTGCAAAAATATTGTATAATATTGCAGTAATTGCAGTTATATTGTTTAACGCCAAAAGATACGCAATAAGATTTTCAGCTAATTAAATGTTTATTTTTTTGTTTAGCACGGTGGGTCTTCAGTGGGCGTTTAGTTTTTATCGTCTTTCGGCATCTTTAAGAGAAAGGGAAATTAATATAAATAATAATATAGTTGCTTTATACGTTGCTTTGGACGAAGCTTCACTCAACTGATGGAAGAATAATACTAGGGGCCGCTACAGGCTAGTCTTAGATAACTTTAAACACTCGGACTAGCCATGGATTGAGACGAAATGAAAAATAATTGAAGCGACAAAATAAAAGAGATTCACCATTATTTTGAGATATGAAAAAATTGCTTCCTCCAAGGGTCAAACATCGGCTACTATTAAAGCAGAGTAAGATATTAGAACACTCCATTTATTAACTTTCGTTCAAGTAATTCACTTTCCTCTTTTCCTCTTCCCATTCCTTTCCCCCTTTCATTATCGCTGGATTTCCAGCGCCCTCGACGACGCATCTCTGCGGTGACTCACAGAGTGTGAATGGTGCACATAATATTTGCCTTGGTTTAATTGCAGAAAATACTGGTTTTTCTTGTGATGCCGTGCACTGATGTCTCCAAAGTAGCACGCCCGGAGTGTTGCAGTGAGATTGAACAGGGCGTCGAGACTTTAAATCACCTGGAAGGTTTCTCCTCATTCTTTCTCCTTTACCGAAATAATCCCTCCCTCACGCGCATGATCATCTATCCCAAATTACTCAAACAACATCATTGATAGTGCTTCAGTTTAATGTGCTCAGCTAGACTGATAAGTTTATTGCGCGCTCACCGTCCGCTAACAGAAAGAGACCCCAGCATTCATCTAATGCCGAGGCCGTACATAGCCGAGTGGTAGGGAGAAGAGAAGAATAAAAAGGTGAAGAATCATTTATTGGGTTAATTCATTAGTGATAGAGTTAAATAGGCTGGGTAGCAAAAACCAGGACTAAGATAAGTATTCACATTATTTAACGGAAAAAATATAGCCGCCGTTGATGCAAAGAGAACACTTTGCATCAAACTTCTTGCAAACACTTTGCACATTTTTACCACAGTTTATTTTATACGGCACTACTAATTTCAACGCATAGGCGTCATCTTCTGGTACCTTACCTGAAGTCCTAACCTTAAGTACCCAGGTACTTGAATATGACACCTTTGCGTTGAAACTAGTAGTACGGCATAAAAAATACCGTCGAAAAATACCAAGTGTTTTCTTTGGATCATTATTTATTTCCACGAAGTCACGCCTAGCTTACAGAGTTTTTGGATGGACGCCGTTTCTCACCGTGACGTAGATGATCCCTGAATCACTCCTAGATCCTCAAATGGTTTCTGAAATAATGACTGATGTCTGCATCAATCAATTAATTCTAACTTCTTTCAGGTTTTGGCAGTTTTGGCATACATTTGCAGAGATTGGGATTGTATGGCAGCTATAGCACTGATTTCGCATACCAAAGGCACGGGTTTAGACTTAGGAAGTAGAGGCGATTATGTAATGGAATGCCATTCCATGCTCGGGTACTGTGAGAAGAGTGCTTCCGGTGTAAAACCCCCACCCAATGGAACGTTAAACTATGGACTCCTCGGAGCCGTTTATTAAAAGAGCAGGCTGGTGCCGTCAGCAGGTTCCTCATCATCCATCCTCCTTTCTCATTCAATCCTTTCCTTACCGACTCATCTGTCCTTAACCCATATTTTACCAGCGTGTGTTTAAACACACGCTAAGCAAGTCAAAATTTAAATGAATTCTCCCGACGTTTCCTTGAACAGATAAACTTTTTTTATATTATTTTATTTTTTTTTGGAACTTTTCTAGGCATAATATCTCTTTCATAGCCACCAAATCGCTCCACGCTGGTTATCATTGTAAAAAACGTAAATCACTGCATTTGTTGCCTCAAGTAAAATTCTTATTTTCTTTGTGAACAATTCATAAAAAATAAAATTTTACTATAATTCATGCATTTTAATGTTTAGGAAATTATCCTAACCCCAAATATTTCACTCGGAGGCAAATGGGATAAATCAGTAAGTGAGTAAACTTTGTGTGTTTTAACACACGGTGGGATAATCCACGTCTATTTATCTCGCAGAGTATATTATTGCCTGTACATCAGTAGTCGTCTTTTAAATGTTACAAAATAGGCATTCCTTGGCTACAATGTGTTTTCACCTCTTTGTAGCTTGATGCAGGTGAAAATGATATGGTCGTAAGACTATAATGTTTTTCATTACCTCTGGGAGCCTAGGCTGAACTGTAATTCACAACCTTAGGGAGTGGACGCTCTATACAAAGGATCCAATGACTTATACCAATATGTAGGTATATGATTGCTTTCTGGCTACTGTAATGTGCCATTTAGACGTATGTATTGGGAAACAAAACATTCCACCCACTAGTTGCCGGATCAATAAGTCGGAATACATTTTATTTGATTCACAAATTACTTCATTTTGATGATAATACACACATACAGACATGATGAGATTTACAAAATTAGACCTGTAGTTGATCAAATGAACAAAAAATTTACCGAGATGATATAGTGTTATGGCAATGGTTATGGCTAACCAACCAACCGAAAGTAGCCTGGTAAAGTAATGGTCATTTGGGGAGGGCAGAAAGGGTTAAAGTACTCCTGTCAGCATCTCACCCTCAGGTGATTGAAAAGATGATAATTTCCAGGAAATAAGGGTAACTGAAAATATAGAAGTATTATCCAAGATGGTACAATTGTATTTATCTTTTTACGTATCCAAATTTTCTGTTCTAAAAGTGTTGTTTTCATCAGCCTGGGAAAATCTGGAAAAGAATTTAAGATACTTATCTTCCAAAATCTTTCCCACGTTGGATCATACTTTGAGGACAAGAGTGTTGACGTCTTCTGGCAACAATTGCTTGGTGTTGTGTTTACAAGTCTTCTATAGGCCTCCCATCGGACTAAGTTCGCTATAATTGGCCAGTGAAGTTCTGTACTCGCCACGATGCAGGCGAAATTAACGCTCTTTAATGCTTTCATCGCTGACGGTTCGATATCAACCGGGTGCGTTACCACATTCGTTCACTCGACGCACGATGCTCTTGCACCCGACCCGCAAGAATTTCCCGCTAATGATCTTGTCCACTCTAGCCTAAGTTCCTGCCCTTAATATCAAAAACCAAACCTTGGCACAATTAACCCTCGTCAGTTGCCGGCCTCTCCCAATAGTGCTATCGAACTACTTGAGAGGAATTTGAGGAGAAGAAAATGGCAGCATTTCTAATCCTACCGTGGTCTTCAATTGTCGTCTTCTATTTACCTTTTCTCTGCGTGCTCATCCATTCTAACGCCTCTTTCTTGTTTACTTATATCCTAGGTTCGAGATACCGATGATGATAGGGAAATTCAAGCTCCCACTCGGGTATAGCCAGGATTTGGAGTGTCGGGTCTTGGAGATCCCGTTCAAGGAGAGGCGAATCAGCTTGTTCATCTTACTGCCGGACGACCTGGAGAGAGGGCTGGCGAGGCTAGAGGCTCACATGTCATCGGACACCATCAAGGCGCTATTCTCAACATTAAAGGTACCATGTGAATGGCCCAAATGAACAATGACAACTATTTGTTTTACACGGAAAAAACATGCGTGAGAAAAGAGAAAAAATTGAAGCATGAATCAGAACGAAACATACTCTTTGTCCATTAGGTTTTTAAAATTAAATCTGTATTTTAGTTTACACCTATCCAATAATTTGTCATGAAATAATTTAGTTGTAGAATGGTTTATCTCATCAAATGATATCTTGTCAACAAACCTATTATTTAATGAACAAGTTCCTTAATATCCAGTTGATAATTTAGTCGATGAGAGAGACTTCCAGGAAGTAAGAGGGAATGATTTAAAATGGCTTTATCATTTTCATCGGATTGTATTTTATTATCAGTTTTATATGTATGCAAGAGGTGAAAGAAACTAACAACTATTGTGTTTTCGTTCTTGGCAGCACACCTTCCATTGAATTAGATACTATAATATGGCTACGGCTAAGGGGAGAGGCTAGGGAGGCCAAGGCGGGGAGCGGATGGAAGAAGAGCTGTGAAGAGGGAGTTTAATGAAATACGTTGATATATGGAGGTTGTAAGGCGTAAGACGCAAAATGTATTCCACCATTTTGAGTTCGATTGGGGAAAAAGTATGGAGAGGGAAATGAGCATAGAAACGCTATAAGCAGTTACTGCAGTATGAGCAACTTCCAGTGTGATAATATAATGAGTAACAATAAATATTAAGTATAATTATAATTATAAGAACTAATAAAGATTATCACAGTGGAGGTTGC
This sequence comes from Ceriagrion tenellum, assembly GCA_963169105.1. Lineage (NCBI taxonomy): Eukaryota > Metazoa > Arthropoda > Insecta > Odonata > Coenagrionidae > Ceriagrion > Ceriagrion tenellum. The sequence goes on from OY720638.1 coordinate 17,368,461, forward strand.
TCATTTTTTTCATACTACAGTTACGTTCCGTTTCCACTCCATCCGGCCTGAAAATACAGAGTATTCCATAGCAGTTGTTGAAAGGAAAGAATTTGGGGAGGTTTGTACAGCTACAGCAAGAGAGAGCATATTGGGAAGAGCTCTAACTATTGAATGATGCGTACTTTGAGGAGTGCTTACGGTGATAAATGATAAGTTCTTTGAGAGAAGTTTAGAATAGTCTTATATAGAAAGTTGGGCAGATGTTACATTATAAATAGAAAATATTACTGGCAATGCAAGTGGATGGAAGAGAGTGATCAAGGGAGGTGGTAAGGATACTGGGAATTGAGCACTCCAAAACTGTTTCTATACTCGCCTACATTCACTCGGCTGCCGGAACAATCGATTTCACACCCTCAAGTAAAGAATCAACTAAGTATGGATATACTCGGTCACTTACTCGACTTGAGTCCATGGTCAGCCGGCAAGTACAACTCGACAGCTGTTTGGATTGCCACCCAGGCGAGTTCGAGTATGGTGACTTGGCCTTGCACAGTTGCTTGTTTATAATGAATTCAGCACCTCTCTTTCTCATACCTAACGTTGCCGTCGAAGTCTTTTCCGAAGTCTCCTCATAGTGTGACTTTATTTTGTAAATATTTTTTACAATCATGAAAATACTGCACGGCAAGGTAAACAGCTTTAAAACCATGCGGCTGGCCAACTTTCTTTGCCACTCGTAATCGGAGAGCTACACAGCGGCAAAGAGTTACCTGCAGGAAATGGTGACATTTTATCGCACTGAAATAGAATTACGGTAGAGCGTGAATATTTTGGCGACATATAGGAGCGACTATTGAAGCAACTTGGTAAGAAATCGAGTTTTTGGGTCAACCAGAGTAGCTAAAGATGAATTAGATGAGATAGCAAAGCATTTCCCGCTAATTTAAGGAACATTTCTGCATAGAGGAAATAACTGCTAGGTATTCATTCCATAAGCATAGTTATTGCAGTATTTGCCATTATAACAACCATATTTGTAAACTTGACGACTTCTTTGCAATATGGATACTTGTTCTCAACTTTCGTCCAAATATTCATCAATAGTATGTTTCTCCAAACCTTGCACACATGCAGGAGTGCCCACGCCTACGAATTTAACCGAGACTTCTCGGCTGCGAAGGCGAGGGGCGATTCTTAGCGGCGACCGGCCGTGTATGAGTTTACTCGGCCGGCCGTTGCTAAGATTCGAGTATAGCCATACTCGGCCTCTGATTTCCTATAACTCCACTAGGATACGGGTCCTCCACCTGTTACTCTGTCGAAAAGGTAGCTGAGGCAATGACTCCTAACCAGCCGACCGATTATAGCCGTGTATGAAGACCCATTTGTAGGGCTCAAGCTATGAGATGGGAGTGAGGTAAAGATACGACAGAGTTTACATCTGGCACAATTATTTGGGGAGGATATGGGTTTGGAAGGATTTAGATTTATGAACATGGATTTGGTGGACCTGTAAATATCAGATAAGTTGTTAGGACGCTCATGGGTGATTGAGGGAGGCCTAGAGAAAAGGTTACCTTTGGAGGCGTAGTTTTTAAATATCGGTCTCGTAAAATTGGATCAAGAGACTACGACAGGAAAGTAGGTGGTACAAATAGTGGAGTCATCGTTTGGAGGAAGTTTGGAGGAGAGGGAATTTTTCTGAATTTTTTATCAACATAGAATTCTGGGTAACCACGCTTGAGGAGGGAGTAGTTACGGCCGGTGAGAAATTTATTGAGGGTATCTGATTTGTTGCAGATATAGTAACCAAGGATAGACATGGAGTAGTGAAGCGAGCGTTTGGAATAATAGGGTGGAAACTGCTATAGTGAAGGTATTGGTGCTTAGTAATAGGTTTGATGAAAACAGAGGTGAGGAGTTTCAAGCCCAGTAAGGAGATGTTGACGTGGAGGAAGATCATTTGCGAATTGTAAACCGTGGAGGTTAAGGAGGCGGAGGAAGAGATATTGGTAGCGAAAAAGGAAAATATTGAGGAAACCAGTGGGCATAAGAGAAAGGTTTCACCTATGCAGTGGAGATAAAATAGGAATTTTATCGGTTATTTGGACAGAAAAGATTTTTCTAGAGGTCCAAGGTAGCGTAGGAGAAGCTTCACCGTGTACCAGATACTATCGCAAAATATGATAGATGTTATATTAAATTATATGCACTGTCTTTAGCATCAGTTTAAAATATCTGACTCAAATGTTCACCGACTGCGAAAGGTTTGATTGATTGTATTGTTTTATTTTCAGGAGCGCCTGTTGGTTGCCTACCAAGTAGGATATAGTCCCGCTTATTTTTTTTCAATCAGACAGAAGGATGCCACTTGCAGACGTTTAGACTCAATTAAAGTGGCTTAAAATATGGTTTGCTTATGGATGAAAACTGAAATAATCTGAGAAAAAGACGTTTTTTCAGGGCATATAGACAAATTTATTACTATTATCCTCCAAGTATTTACCGTAACTCGTCATTTTATGAAGCAACGAGGAACATTTTGACATGGAATTGTTAGTGATGACTTTGATTTAAAAAGTGCAATTGAAAAAATATATTCTAAAATTTATAGTAATGATTAATATTTATAAAATATAATGGTACATACATTTCCTTAAGTCATAAATATTTCACCAGGTAACCATTCATCTCATTCTCAGACATTTCACCTTGTTAGCCCCTCAGACTTCTCACTCGAGTGACAATGGACTTCGCCAAGTTTCATGCCCTTGATTATTTGGGGATCACAAAATATGATTGTAAGTTTGGAATATTACTTATAAAACCTCATTCAGGAATGAGGTTGTTCCTCCTTCATTTCACATCAAATAATACACAGAAAGCGATTGATAATCGAATACAGCTATAGTGTGGGCCGGACACGAAGGTCTAATATTGTGTAAATTAAAATATGTCCGCCCATGCGCCCATCTATGTCGTAAATGAAGAAAAATAAGGGTGGACAAATTTATGCCTCGCGTTCATCCGAAGAAATACAAACAGAGCGCCTGCAGGTTAATATTTGGCTGATAAGTTTAGTAATATCTTGTTCTTGGACGCTGATGCCTTTGGATAAAAGTAGTGAGGTCACGGAAGCACGAAGAGGCGGGGAGGAGTGGGTGCGCTGACCTAGGTACCATCGATTTACTCGGGCATCGGATGATTGGTCATCGCCATTGGTCATGAGCTAGGTATTTCTCTCGCTCAAATTTTGCTCTTGCTAGAGATATCTACGGCAGTTACTCATCATTGAATTTTTCACTCATTTTGAAGGCTTTCACGTATTCCATGAATTTCAAACCAAAGAATTACAGAACGGACGTCACACCAGCAGCATTATGTTACCTAAGAAAGTTGGATGGATAGCATTATCAGCAGCAATGCTGTTTCTTGATCCTTAAACTCTTGAATCCAATGAAATATTAGTTAAACTGTAAAAAGTGAATAAAACATAATGCTAGGTTTATATTTAACTCCCATTAGGACATTGAAGTCGTATGGATAGATTTGGCAACTTTTTTTTTATTTTTGTTGGTATGGCTCGAAGCATTTAGCTTCCCATTCACCTCCTCAGTCCCGAGACATATCCAGCATTGTTTTTGTAAAATTATTCATACTTACCTTTTGCACTGTAAGCCATGTTTGCAGAGTTAATATCTCTGTGAATCAAGGATCTTAATGATGTTGCCACTTATCAGCAAGCGCTGAACTAATGGTGTTGCCAATATATTGCGTTTCTGAGCGGGAAAAATTTCAAAATTCCGTGTAAAATATACAATACGCCAGGACTGAGGAGGTTAATATCCAGGGACATTTTCCTTGCATTGCTTTGGATGCGTCTCATTCCTTCCTTCGAGTTAACCTGCTATTTATCACCAGGCACATTGTGGCGATTGAGAAGTAAAAGCTGGGAACTTAGGGATACATCCATAATTAAGTATTTTAGGTTGAATTATGAGTGAAAATCGTGCAAAACGGATATTCCTCAGAATCAGTAGATAGATTATGCACAAACAAAAACTCCATGCTCTCGCAACAGAAATTCCTATCATGAAATGAATTATAATGATTACAACAATTTTCATCAATAAGTACTGTCTATTTATGAGCAGTGAATTGAAAAAGGAAAGTGATACTTATCATTAATTGAATAAATTTTTATATTTTTCATTTCGCAGTTTTATTTGGATTTAAAAAAATTCTTTATTGTTCTTTTACGGTTTCCGTGTTCCTTATTGTAAAACTTCACAATTCATTTGAGGTATGGGTTCATTTCATTTGGGATTTGCTCGGTTCATGCCGATCTGTGTTACCACCGGACCATATGGTCTACTTGTAGAAATTTCTTAGTAATAACAATAATAATTTCTACCTTTAGAAGAGCATAATGAAATGTGAGACATATATTGACTCTGAGAAACAATGTGGCATATAATTGCTCTTTGTGAGGAATATTTGTAAGTTGGAACCTTTCATGCCACATTTATTATAAATGAGAATAAATGTGATCTCAGAATTTGGTGATACTGATTAGCGGAACTATACGCTAATCCATCAGTCAAAGGATGAAAATGAAATTTCCTTGCGAGCATCTTCGACTGAGTTCTCATTTTTCTGTTGTCAGAAGAATAAATTGGTTGCTACTAAGTGCTGCGTGCACGCACTTACCACCAAGAAATTATAATTAAACATACTTCCTTTAGTCCTCATCCCATTGGTTGGTTAGCAGCAGCTTGCCAGCTTCCTCGATGTTGTGCTTTTACTTTCACCCCTGTATGTGTTTTATAGCCTGTGTCATTCATAACCTGCTTCAGATATCGTAGTCTTAGCCGTCCTCTGTATCTCCTTATCTCGATGTATCCTTCCATATTGTATTCATTAAGTATCCATGCCTCGATATGTGACCAATTAGCTTATCCCTTCTCTTCGTTAAGCTTTTCCATGGCTTCCTACCTGCTCCTACCCTTATAAAGACTTCCACACATGTCACTCTGTCACACCATGATATTCTCATCATTCTTCTGTAACACCATACCTCAAAGGTTTCGAGTTCTCTTCTCTTATAGCCCAACTGCCATGACTCACTCCCGTAAAAGAGCACACTCCATACAAAACTTTTTAGCAACCTTATACGTGTTTTCAACGAGATTCTACTAGCTCTTAAATCATTCTTCTCTAAGTGGAATGCCTGTTTTGCTTGGGCAATCCGACTATTTCTCTCCGACTTTCTCCATCTTTCGTTATCTTACTCCGTAAATAATTAAACTCCCTTACTTCTTCGATCTCCCTCCCATTAAATTGGATATTTCAATTGGATAGTTTGACGAATAATTAAACAAGCTTTACATAGAAATGAATATGAGAAACAATAACTGTTATCAACAGCCATTATCCGATGACAGGTTTGCTGCAGCTCTCAACCCCTCTCTCTTCTCCGCCATCCACTCCAACCCTACATAGTTATCCCATTTTTTGCTGAACTTTTGCTGATATTCACTGTGCCGTGACCGGTCACTTTAAGCAAATACCTAGCCACGGTAAGGGGTTGGGTCGCCTTCGATGCCGAGGCTCGGGTCTGAGCATACACAACTATGTGTGGGTCAATCTCTCAAGGGACTTCCAATCATTTCAACAGTCATAGAATGTCCCAGAAGACGGTCTTGAGCAGAATTGTGATTTTCTACTCCAGAAAACTGGTTTTGAAGCCCCATTGCATCGGAGATTTTATATGGGAATCCAAATCTCTAGTTGGGTTCTATGAAGAGACTACCTCAATATGTCATAACCTGTCCATTGAATGCGGTGACAAATTAACATTGAGCACCTTGTCGCCTTTCATTCGGAGTGGGCTGACTCTTAGGCCCATTTAATCTCTATAAAATTCCTCAAATATTCTTTTGGCTTCCAATCTTTTCAACAGTCATAGATTGTACAAATGGTCGCAGTTACTGCGCGCCACAAATGTCACATTTAGCATTCACCATTTGTCTCCGAACTTTGTTGAAAAAACTGCGATCCCCGTCAGACAAAACGATGCGTGTAATTGAATGCGACGCTTGCTTAGCACTCAAATGCCGATACAGTATATATTCATCATGCGCAGAATGAAACAGTAATATTCTCCATTTCATTTATTTACGTCAATGCCTGATGTCTTCTTCTTCTCTTCGGCACTAAAGGCTAAAGTGGACGTCGGCCTCCTCTGCGATCAGCCTCCATTTCTCTCTGTATATGGCTTGATCCCTCCAGTTTCTCACTCTCATCTTGTTTTATTTACCTGAAAAAAGGTCACATGCTGCATAAATTCATTTTATAGTGATCATATAATATACGAAAAAGGACAGAAACGCAAAGACATTACAAGAATTTGGTAACAATATTTAGCCCAACATAGGGGGGTAGTAAAATTTTCTTTGTTTGGGGATGACGTATGGATAGGTTAGCAAAGATGTTGGCTTTTAAGGTGAAAGGATCGATGTTTTCAGGAAGGGAATTTAGAAGAGAAGAGAAGCGAAAAATAAGGGAGCCCTTGGTGAGTGACAATTCTGGGGTAGGGATGTGGAGAATGAGTGATTCCAAGTGATTCGGTCAGGTTTTCCGAATTTATGAAGGAAACAAGGTCAGGGCAGTCAATGATCGAGTTTGAGTGCCATGGATGAGTTGAAGATCAATTTTAATGAAGGTGTTATTAAGACTAGTAACGGAGGGTAAGTTTTCAAAGAACCACGGAACTAGCCACGCAGTAACTTCAACGGAGTCACCTGCTAGTGATCAGTCTTCAGTCCAGGCGAATGATATTTCCACTGTGAATTTCACACAATTACGGTAAGTGAGGATAAGACAGCATGAGAGGCTAGGTTGCGGAGATTGGGCACTCTATTTTTCACGATATTACTGAAGAAGTTAGTGATATGCTGCAGAGGCTAAACATCAGTTGATCAGTTGGGGCTAACATCGACCATAATGGGAAGTAACAGGAGAAAGTAGGAAGGAAAATAAATGGGAAATAGGGCTGTAATGCTTTGGAATTTCCCTAAGATCCTCTATTGCATCATCCAGCCATCTCAATATAGACCTCTCCGTCTTTTCGCACCGTCTCCCGACCCGTATCTTCTTCAACGTTGCCGCATCTCTGCATTCTTTCCACATGTCCCAACTACTGGATTCTCGCAAAGAAACTCGCAAAGCTTCATCCCTCTCACAACCTTTAGCCCTCTTGTTCAATCGCTGTTTTTCCTTAGGAACCTCCCCTCCTTAATGGAAATGCGCCAACGTCATTCCGATACATAAAACTGGTCCCAAGAATGATGTCTCAAACTATCGCCCAATCTCATTGCTTCCCATCCTGTCTTCCGTTTGTGAGCGTATTATTCTCAATAGGATTTACTATTTCACCTCTCCCTTTTTATCTTCCCAGCAACATGGTTTCCTCCCAGGAAGATCATGCCTAACAAATCTTGCCGTCTTTCAGCACCACGCCGTCATGGCAATAGACAAATCAACTCAACTTGATGCCATCTACCTTGACTTCTCCAAGGCTTTCGATGCCCTCCATCATCCACTCCTCCTTCATAAACTCAGCCAACAGTTTGGCATACATGGTATATTCCTCAGCCTTCTTTCTAGCTTTCTCACCAACAGAACCCAGCGTGTAATACTCGCCGGTGCTTCTTCCTCTTGGTCTCCTGTAACGTCTGGAGTTCCCCAGGGCAGTGTCCTTGGGCCAGTGTTTATTCATTAATGATCTTCCTTCTCAGCTTCTTTCCTCCCAAGTTCATTGCCTTCTCTATGCTGATGATTGCAAGATTTACAAGCAAATTAATAATACTTCTGACTGTATTCAACTTCAACTTGCCTTAAATCAATCTTCCCTGTGGTGTGATACCTGGAAACTTAACCTAAACCCTGGAAAATGCAGCATCATGACTCTTGCTCTGAAAACATAACCCCTGACTTTCAACTACACAATTAACTCAACTCCCTTAAACAAAGTGACAACCATGAAAGACCTAGGCGTTTTAACCGATCAAAAGCTAAATTACTCCGACCATATTCAGACTGTAAAAAATAAAGCAATGTCCCTATTAGGCCTTCTTTACCGCTTCACAGAAATTAAAGATCCAATAGCACTTCATTCCTACTACTCAACAATTGTCCTTCTCATATTCATATTGTTCTCCAATTTGGTCTATGTCAGCCCCAACAAATCTAAAATCCCTCAATTGCATCTCTCACTTCTTTGCCAAAATAGTCAAGCACAGAGTCCCACATTTCCGTAATATGACCTCAAACGCTGTGCTGTCCTCTCTTTTCATTTCTAACCTCGAAAACCACAAACTTAAAAAAGGATTTAAAACTCCTCCACAATACCCTTAACTCGACCATTGATTGCCCTGAACTGCTTTCTCTCTTCAACTTCAGGATACCAACTCGATCCACCCGCACCCATACTCTACGCCATCTGCCTATTCCAAGGATATCTCTCACCAAGCGCTCACCTTTATTTCGCCTCTCATCCCTTCTAAATTCACTCCCCCACACTATCGATCCTTTTTATTTACCATGTAACTATTTCACCACCTAAGCGATATCCCACCTGTCAACAAATTAAATATTTCCCCTTTCCATGTTGGGCTCTCGTTGCTTATTTTTATGCTGTTATTGTGTTTTTGTCCTCTTTCTTGTTTTTTGTTATATGTTTACTATAAATTGGCGCTATTGCTGTATGTGAACAATTTTTTTAAATAAATAAATTTTACCATATTCTCCCCTTTCATTGTTGTCTTTGATTCCTCATTGCTTCTCATTTGACACCATCTATTTGAGATCACTGGCCCGCATATTCTACGCAATACTTTTCTTTCAACACATCTCCAAGTAATCCCTTGTGTGATGGTGAGAGTCAAAGTTTCTGCTCCGTTTGTTACTACTGGTCTGATAAGCAATTTATATATTTTTAATTTAGTGTTCTGTTAATTCGCTTGCACTTGACTATCCTCAGATTTTAATTGTATGCTTTATTTCCTACTTGTATTCTTTCGCTTATGTCTGCTGTACTTCTGTTTGCACAATCAAAAATATTCTTTAGATATTGAAACTCCACTACACCTTCAAATATCATCTGCCTTATCTCCGGGTCATAATTAATTATAGGCTTACCAGATGAGTTCATAACTATGTATTTAGATTTATTGATATTAACTATCAGTTCTGTCTGCTCTGCTTCTTTCACCGACTCCTTATATAGCTACACTATTCTTTGTTTGTGTCTCGCAATGAGTGTTCTAGCGTCTGCGTACGCACATATTTGATTTGATTTGTCAAATAGTGTTCCTCTTTGACCAATTTGTCCTATAGCTTTGTGTTCCTAAAATAGAGTGTTGTCGATAGGGCATCTAATTTCTTATCTCCCGTGCTAAATGCGAGTCCATTGGATACTTGCTCGTGTACTTTAACTTAAGTTACCATCTAATTCTATGCCATTTTAACCAATCTAATTAATTTGTGTGGAACTTCCATATCTTCCATTGCTTCTAATGATTTGACTCTGTCTATTTCGTCGAAAGCTTGTTTAAAGTCTACGAACAGTAAACGCAATTCATTGTTATGCATGTAGCATATTTCCACCATTTTTCTAACTACAAACAGTTCGTCTATTGTATCTCTATTAGATCTGATTCCACCATTAAATTCTACAGTTACCTTTTGAGTTAATACCTTCCATAAATGAAACAGGATAGTACTTTATGCACTACATTGGACAGTACGAGCTCTCTGTATTTTCAAAAACCAGTTTATTCCGTTTTTTATTGGGCATAAAATTCCTATGCTCCATTCTTCTGTCATTTTTTTGTTTCCCATATTGTACAGACCAGCTGACTGAATGATTGATGCCAAGCTGATTGTGCTTGTCATCAATCATTGCTTCTCATCTAAGTTTTATTAAATCAGCCGTAATATTGTTATTCCCAAAGGTTTTTTTTCAAAATTAGTATGCATCATGCAATTTCCTGTCTGTAAGGCCTCTGTACGAGTGTCTTTTCCTCTCTTTCTTCCTTACCTTTTATTTCTTCCCAATACTTTCTCGAGTCTGTCTCTTTCTTCTGTTGGACTCTTTCCTTATCTCTGCGTTGTGGAAGTCTTGGGAGAGTGTTCTATCCATCTTTTCAGGACTTTATTCCCTCATTGAATTATATCTCCTTTCCTCTTCATACATTCCTCCATTCTTGGTTGATATCCTATTTTCACCTTCTCCACCGCTTTGTAGAACTTCCTTTTCTCATCCTGTTTCCTGCCTCATTCAATATCCTATAGCTGTCCCTTCAATTTTGACCTCATTTTTCTTCTTGCATACCTCGTTTTCCTCCTCATTTCTAGGTATATTTGGGTGTTCTTGCTCCTTTCCGTTCCTGTGTCTTTCTCTGGCTTTATCCTCCTCCTGTATGATTTGGACCAACTCGTCATCATACCTATCAGCATATTTAATTATCTTTTTTTCTCCCACGGTTTCTTCCGCAGTTTAGATAATTATTTTGTATATGTTTTCCCATTCTTAATCTATTTTATCCTCGTCAGTTCTGCCCTGGTTGTTACTCTGCATCTTACTTGTTTATGCTTTTTGTAATTGATTCCTATGTCAGTGTCTTTATTAAACTTAACATCCCATCCCATCTTCCCTTTCCCATCATTTGGCCTTTCTCCGTTTCAATTATACTCCAGTTTTATTCTTGCATGTAGTAGACAATAATCAGAGTCACGTAGTTAATCTCTATAGATTCTTCTGTCTACAACCGGTCTCTGAGCAACCAGTACATGGTTTACTTGGTTTATTTTGCTTGATCAAGGTGTCTTCCATGTTCCCATATCGATTTATTTTGTAGAAACGTTGTTGTTTGGACGATACTGTGCTCACTTCCTTTTTAGGTCAGGATATCCGAAATGATTTGCCTTTTTATAATTACAAAATAATTTATTTGCTTTTTTATAAGAACAATTCTGAGTGGCAGAGTGAATGACTGGCTGAATGACTGACGTAATAAGCTCAAGCAACTGCCAGGTAGGTTTTCCTGGGTTGATTGCTCCCGAGTGAATGTTAGGAAGCATGTCTCGAGTCGTCTACTCTAATGCCACAGCAGCGCCTCTCACGACTCCTCCCGAAAAACAAATTTATCGCCTCTGGCGTGAACAGTTGTTCTTTTAATAAACAATCTATTTCTTATCGCTAATTGTGCAAGCCTGTTGCTATTTTTGTTATCTTTATCGTGAATTTCATGTTTACCTGCAACTTTAGCTGGATATTTTCCCTGCCTATTTTTACACTTAATTGAGGCCACCCATAATTGAGGTCATTATATATTTCTGTACTTTGTCATCTATTTGGTCATAAAATATTCCTTTCTCTTCTTCATTTTTCCATCTACGGATGCATGAGCTGACATAATTGCTTCCTAAACCTTCCTTTTATTCTAATCCTGCATGGCCTATTATTAACCGTTTCTGATTCAGGCAAACTCTCTTTCTCATACTCTGTGTGATTATAAACCCTGTTCCAAGCTGTCCTATTCTTGCGTCTGATCCACAATATAATAGTGTGTAATTTTATTTATTGATTATTCCTTGTATTTCGTATTATTTCCTGTAATTCTATAATGTTTATCTTGTACTTCAGCATTTCGATTTACTATTTTCGTAATATTTTTCGCCTGTAATATGGTTCTCACATTCCATTATAATATTCTTATTCATAGCCCATTTAGTATGCCGTATCTGCTTTCGTTCTTTACATCCATTCACTCGAAGCTGTTCTTTAGGTTTCTGAATAATGCCCTCTCACAGGGAGAGGTTGTTAACCCTCCGCCTAATCCCAAACCTGGAAAACCAGGGCATCTCGTTCTGTCTAGCCTCTCCCCCTCGTCCCATCCGACTCGAGTGACCCTGCCAGTAGCTATGCCGGTATGATGCTCAGGATTATTGAGACACGAAGTCTCTTCACCACGGCAAGGTAGAGGTGTCATATAAAGGGGCAATATAAGATATAAATTCGTTCCACGCTTTTTTGAAAGTACGAGGTCTTATGGAGATTTGTTTCCTGGTTAAGTCCCCGCAAGACTGGAAATGCAATATTACTGATAGCAGCAGGAAAGTAAATTGAGTGCTACTGTCGTATAATCGCTAGAAATTGGAACGTCTTTCCAAGTGCAAAGAGCACTTTTTAAGGCAGCCTTATCAAATTCAGCTTTGTGTTGGCCATAGGTTCATACGTGGCCTAAAGGGGAGCTCAAAGTAAATGAGTTTGGAAACAGTGTCTCTGTAGCCCGCGTTCATCATCGGTCGTTCAATCTTAAGATTGGTTGACTGCAGCCGCCCATCTTTTCCTTTCTAATGCAATTTCCCTCACTTCCAGGTTGATCATATTATGTTCTTTATTTCTATGTATTTGTGTCTTCACTGACCTCATGGGAACACGCCCTAGCTTTTTTCCTTCAATTTTATTCAACAAACTCATTGTGCCTCAGGGTGTATCCAAATTATCTGATCAGTGTTCTAAGTGGCCTTTTCCTCGGACCAATCAGAGGAAAGCGCGGGAAAACAGCTTCGCACCTGCCCTTTCCTAACACTATACATAAAGGGACACTTCCAACCATCGGCATCTCACTTCCCTGAGGACGGCTGCAGAGTAAGCAGCCGAAACGTCGGTCATGGACCTTCCAACCCGGATGGAATCCCGAGAATCCTTTCTACATGGCCTTTTCCTCTACTATTCTACGTTCTTCATCTCAAATTTTTCTCCCATTTGATCTACAGCTTCTTCCTATCAATGCCCAGCTTTGAAAGCTTCATCATCATCATCATTATTGGTCGTTCACTCCTAAGATTGATTGACTGCAACCCTCCACCCTCCCCCATCTAATGCTAGGTCCCTTACTTCCTGGTTGTTCTTCTTATGAGCTTTCCTCTTTATTTGCTCCATAAAATTAATACTTGGTCTTCCTCTGGGGATTTTTTTCTTCTATTTTTCCTTCAATTGTGTTCTTCACAAACTCATTTTGCATTTGGGTGTGTTTAATCCATCTGGTTCTTCTTTTCTCTATAGTGTTCCATATCGTCCTTTTTCTCTGCTACTATTCTGAATATTTCATCATTATTACTTTGTCCGTCCATTTTATCTTCAGCATCCTTCCCTAGCACTAGATTTTGAAGGCTTCTAGTCTTTCCATCTCTGCTTTTCCTACGGTAAATGCTGTCGATCCATAGAGTGCCACACTCCACACGAATGGTTCCTCATACTGTTTCCGAAGCCTGCGTATGTGGTCACAAACCGATCAGATGTTTTTTTTCAATATGAGGAGCATTCACGGGATTCATTTCATATATTTTTGTGTGCGATAAAATTGTTTCAAAAAATACAAGCGTATAACCCAAGTGGATAATGACCCTAGCCGCTGGAATTTAAACTGACTGAATAGCGCTTAAAATCTTTGAAGACGGTATCTCGATGGCCGGAAATCACGACATACTCGTACACGTATGTCCAGAGGATAGATTAAATAATTCTTGTATAGTAAAACCTCGCTTTTTGTTGACTTTGGTTGTCATGGTTTCGGTTTTTGTCGATTTCTTTTGCGAAATATTTGTATCGGTTTTCGTTGGGTGTCTCGGATTTCGTCAGCGTGCTCACGTGACCACGCTACTAATTTGAGAAATTAGGATGACCCACGCGTTCTCCTGATCACTTTGCCGTTGTATCTCGTTGTGTGAGCCTCAACTCGGCAGAAACAGGCCTTTTTGGACAGCTTCCTTTTGAGACATGGGTCAACTGACTCTACAGTTGGTCCTTGTGCTAAAAATCCAAGACGGAGAGTGCCTATGGTCCATGTGGAGGAGGATTCCTCTTACAAACAACTTTATCTGCACCTCTCTCTCTCTCTCTCCCCTCCTCATCGTATTCCATTTGCTATTGTCCATACGTTAGTATTTTTACATTAGAAGTGCCGGAGGGGTCATTATGACCCCTTTTTATTTTTGACTAGCCATTGCTTTTGATAAATCTTTGGTATATTTCTTGACATTTATTTTTTTCAGCAGGAGACTAAAGAGTGAGAATAAGAACTCTTTGCAGCAATATTTTTACTGTACATTACCTTCTACTTATTACAATCAAAGGGGTCATTTTGAGCCCTTTGCGTGAGGATTTGGACACGGGGCAGAAATCCCTGGTCCAAGTTTTCATGCGCCATATCCTTTATGTACAAATTGCAATTAACAATATCCTTAATTCTCAAAATAAAATGCAAAATAATAGTTGAAAGATATTTTCCAAACAACTAGCATATTATTTCAATTAAAACCAAATATTTCCTTCATAAATCGAATTATTTCTAAGGGGACAAATTGGCCGCTGTCGGCACTAATACATACGCCGCAAAGTCCGGTACTTCCAGTGATTAACAGCTCTGTGGTCATCAAAATTTATGTCTCGCATATTTAAGAAGCTAATATTCTATAGGTTCAGTTAATTATTTTACAAAACAATGCATGCTCCGAAGACATGACGAAAAACCTTTCTGGTCTATACCTATCCCCCAACCACCTCCCACTGACCGTGACGTACGTCCCTGACGTCAATTAACCACCTCTCCCCCGCCCTAGGTCTCTTCTCAATATATTGACTCGATTGTGATGCAAATGTACTTTGAAAATGATTGCTGTGCTGTCGAAACCTAGGTTGGAATTACAATTTTAAGTGTGGAATTTACCAAGAAAATTTTTTGTCATATCTGCGAAAACCTTCCACAAAGTTACGCCTTCAATCATTAATTTTAAGCATGCTCCGAATATGAGCAAGTATCTAGATTGGTCACCACACTTAATGCTTTTTCGATTGATCTTCCCTCGGCAGGATCCACATTCTGTCTGTGCTAACTCCAATGAAGACTCCAACTGACCGCAATTGGAGCGCTAATCGGGAGTCATTGAGTGCACATTTTGATAGTTCTTCAAGTCATTAAAAAAATTCCTGGACCAAATTTCACTCGGGTATATCTTTCAATACGGTTGGTAGTGGAATCTTAGTGGAATCTGTTAACATTCCGCCATGTTACGCCTGACACAAACCCGGGTCGTTACAAATAAAAATATGTGGAAAAACAAAGTCATGTTTTATCATTTCACTGTCAATACGGAATAAATCGCCAATATTTTATAAATATAAATGAGACACGAGTTATATTTTACTATAAGTTTTTATAATTATGAATTAATTTATCAGTTTTTACTTGGTTTTACGGCGCGGAATTTAAAATTTTGGGTAAATTCACGCGAATATGTGTTTTTTTACTCGGCATTAAGCCTTAAAATATATAATCAACCATATTAATGATACGGAACATTTTGTTTCGCGTTTATAGAGAAATCTGTACACATAGGTGCAAATTATTTTGAAATGTGTGATAAGTTTCATAAGGCTAAGTTCTAAAACAGCGTTAGGTTGCCAAGAAATCAAAGCGAAAATATTCAATTTCCTCTCATGTACCCATACGTAATACTAATCAGTACACGCATGGAAATCTTTATGTAAATCTGTACTTAAGCAGAAATCGCTCCAACTACCTTAATGCTTCCCTCCAGGACGAGATGGTGAACATTCGGCTGCCGCGGTTCCGGGTTGCCCGCGGTGCGGAGCTGGAGAGCACGCTGGTCGCCATGGGCGTCACGGACATCTTCTCGGCGGCGCAGGCAGACTTGTCCGGCATGTCGGAGGACCGGGGACTGCACGTCGGCGGCATCGCTCACAAGTGAGACCGAAATCCCACGGCCGGGTGCGGCGACCCCTGCGCTTCCCGCACCCAATTCCACTCCCACTTCCCCGGCGACTACTCGAGGGTTTAGTCCCCGATCGTCCTCCCTCGTTCCGCAGCACCTTGTAAATGCTTAAATCTAAGCCAACGAGGGTAAAAAGGGCAGACTTTTCAGACGGACACTTTGCTCATTCTCGCATGTCTAGAAAAGTTGGTCTGGGAAAGGATATATGGCTTCCTGATTCAAACGCATAGTTCATTGATTGACTTAGTTTCTATTTACGTGTGATTTGATATTACATCCATATCACCAAGGGCCGTCACCAAACTCATCCCGGTGTCATACTAATAAAATGGAATAAATGTGTCAATGTTTGCGTTTTTTATCATTTGGACATATTTTTTCTTATTTTACATCGGCAATAAAAATATTTTTTTTTGAATGAGGGAATAAAACGAACTCAGAAATTTCCGCCTTGGCAAATAATGGAATTAAAGTGGTCCCGATTATAAGATTCGCTTTTACATCATTCCGATTTACGCTGCGCATCATCAGCATGCGTCTCCAACTTAACTCGAGGGCTTACCGAAGAATTTAAATATTGTTTACATTTAAGAAGATCGCAAATAATGCATAAATCAATACAAAATTAAATTGCTTATCAGAGCTGCAATGACCCTGTGTGTGACCCTTGTCTTGTGCGTAATTTTCTTTATTTTACGAAAAATAGTTTTCTTCGTAAAAAGTCCGACGGTCCCAACTTTTGCCACCGCCATTTCCCTACTTTTCAATTAATTCACTAGCAATTAATTAATCCTTCCGTGGGAATGTTGCCAACATTTTAGCGGAAATTATAAAAAATTCATTTTCGTGATCGGGGGTAGAGTTTACCTTTGCTGGTTTCAAAACAATGGACATGGTTGTCATTTGAGGTTTTACGCTGTGCCCGATTTAGTTTTAACATTGTAAATACGCATACATTGAAATATGCCAAATTCATCAGTGTCACTTATTAATTTATTTACTTTTAATCCAGTCGACCTCGATTCAGGAACCCCTGATTCCTCCTACTACTTGAAATCAGACCCAAGAGCCTTTAACTCGAACCTCATATACTACAAGTCCTCTTTGGCCGGATCTTCAATCTAGAGTCAGTTAGTTTTTCAAATTTGCAAAATTGGCCCACAATCACATTACACCTACGCACTACTCATGAGTCACTGTAAGGAGTATTGGCAGGAATGTTTGGCCCTTTAATAATACAACACCTGTTATTTGATGTATTGAGGTTTCCCTTCCAAAATGACTTTATCGCAGTAATACCCCAATTCTAGGAATACTTATCCTTCCCGAATTGACGGTGCTTTACTATGTATTACTTTGATTAGAATTTGTGTTTTTCTTCATTTCATAAGACAAGTCTCTTTGGCTGCATGATATCCCATTGGGAGCTCATTCACTTCAACCCTGCGGGACTCGCGCCTATTATCGGAACACGAGTGCTCGCGCTGAGCCTGTCAGGCTCATTCCTGATTTTGTGATATCAGCTAGGCAAAACCGATATTATTTATCGGTTTTTGGTGTTCTTTATCAGGATAACAATACTTAAAGGGTTTATTGCATATAAATAAACTAAATGTTTCCATTTGTCCTCACTGCTTTCGATTTCCTGTTCAGTCTCAGAGCTGCCTTCCCTTTTCTCGACATTATCCTCCTCATTTTCCAATTCCGCGTCAGACGACTCTGGTTCATATGATTCTAAACATCGAGTAAGTAGCCGCGTGATCTCTGGTCTGATTGCTTATTTGGATCGTACTTCATTCTCTTTGCTAATACTGAATGATGAAAAAATGCCTAAATACTCTTGGTAGCGCATTGAAAGTCGTAAAATTTTACAATAAAGACAATAAAAAATGTAAAAAATGGTATATTTCTAATTACAAGTATGATTGATCAATGAGTATCTTACATGAAATGATACGGTTTATTGGCGGAAACTCTAGCACAGTTAAAGTTATAGCGGAGAGAGCACCTCTGACTTCTGCAATACACCCCAGTCTGATTGATGGTGTCCTTCCAAATATTAGGCAGAGTTGTGAGGAGAATACAAAGGCCTTTTGAACTGGCTACAATGACGTACATTGTGTCAAAAACACAATAAGCGTAAAATTAAATTCTAAGAAAGCGAATCTAAAAAGTAACGCGAGCACTCGCGTCGAGCCTGAGGGGCTCGGACTGCGCGCATGTGAAACAAAATATCCTATTCCAGCCCGGGGAAAGAGTGAAAGAGGTACTTTGTAAATATAAAACGTTACTAAAAGCGTAAGGAAAAGGTACAGAGAATCTCAGCGTTGTAGCATCATATCATCGTAAAATATCACAGTAATAAACACTAGGTGAGCCCAGGAGGCTCAGCGCGAGTTCCGCAGGGTTAATGACTAGTTATTAAGTCAACTGCACTCTGCAGTTCAATCACTGATGCGATAAAAAGAATGGTTTTCCTCGATCATAAATGGGATTATTTTACCTGCCCTCGTATCAATCAATCACATCTCTATTCCACATCCAGAGCGTCTTATAACGGATGAGCAGCTAGGAGCGTTATTAAACGAAGCACTGAAGAAGGGAGTGGTAAAAGAAATATAATTGAAAAGAGGAAGGGCGGAAATTTAATGTGCCAGATTTCTTTCATCGTTTTCGGATTTATGCCTCACTCCATATTTTTCATAGTCAATTAGCTGAGCATAGAATGAAGTAGATTATTCACCCATCGATGCTTCAGTGCAACGCTTATTGATCCACTTCCCTCAGTTATAGAAAAACAACCCGTTTGCAGGAAAACTCAGTATCACCATGGTTCTGGCGTGAGCTGATTTTGTTGCATAACCTTGCGTGAGTTACCTTACAACCTCCGAATCTCTAGTGGCTCCAAACCTGGTTCCTTTGCTCTTAATAATTTAATACAAAGCTGGTAGATTTTCTCTTTGTCCGTTTTATTTCGCCTGCTACATTTCTATTTGTATGGTCCCTAAATGCTTGCGACGTGCTCGTCATGTGGCGTAACGAGAGCGTAATGAAGCTAGTGTATCACCTTTTCACGTTAGAACAGTTTTTTCATTTATGTGAATAATGAAGCCTTTGGCCTATCGTGTTCTATGGGCTGGATGTCTGGATTCGAGCATAGTCTATTAAATCAAAAACATAATCAAAAGGTGTTTCTATATTCTATCTCAAAGTGGCAAATGCTTTGAAGTGGAAAGAACGTGACACTTGTTTTAATTTTGAATTGACACATTAATTGTAAATAATTAATTATGATGCCCCTCGGCATCCGTCAGCAGAAATTTATTATTTTTCTTGTCTAAAAGACGAAATCAGTAATCGGACTTGCTCTGAAACACACCTGTTCTAAATATCTCAAACAAAGTCTAGCGCGCAGCCTACAAGTTTCTAGCGGCTCTCAACAAAGTCCCTCTAAAAGATGAGAAACGCAATATGTTCACTCGCAGCAGTTTTTAAAGAAGCACACAGCTCTCCTTTGTATTTATTTATAATTTTAGTTAAATTTTTCCGTCCAGTGTCCCAAACGCTCGCGGTATGGAGCTTGGCCCTGTGTTGGCTGGCAATACGGTCACTGTGGAGGAAGACTGGAGTGGAGGCGTTTGAGAAGGGGATGAAGGCAGAGCTGGGTGTAGAGGAAGGCGAGCGAGTGGTTGCTGCTTGGAAAACTGGGAGAGGAAAGGAAGTTGGTGGTAGAGATTCGTATGAGGAGGAAAAGGCGAATGAAGGACGAGTTGTTGGCGGTGAGGGTGTGCTGAAGAGGATGAGGGAAGAGAAAACGCTTGAAAAGTGTCGTGACGCGTCGTGGAGATGGAGGGAGGAGTTTCGAACATCTTGATGAGACACACAGGGTATAAGGAAAGCTGATCCTAGTTATTTATACGTATAGCACTGATAACATACTCTCATTCACGCGAAAAAAATCCTTCGTTCAAGTCACAAGTAAATTTCAATGCGTGTTGCAAAGTCGACAGTCGAACTAGAAATAAACGATTCATAAGTTCAGAGGTCATATGTATTTGCAGACTACGAATACGACGAAAACAGAAAACATTGTAACACAAAACACAAAAAGAGGTGTAGTATGCTTCCCAAGGCCTTTGATATTCCTTCGAGATAAAACTAGGACTGAACACAAGTAATAAACCTGGTGGTTATAAGGATACATTGGAAACACTTAATGCGTAATCATGTTTGCGATCATTGCTACATAGTGTACGAGCAGCCGCTTATTTAGACTTTCAGTGAAAGAGTAAAATGGGCAGTCGCTGGGCAAGTATGTAAATATTTATGACCTGCAATAGCAGGTTTTTTTTGACCTGAAATCGCCGAGCGTCTTCGTACGAGGACGGTCAGAAATAAGGTCATCTACAAAAATAAAAATGTATACATCAATAAAGTAATGAATATTAAAACAATGTACACTATTCAAAGCGATATTTTATAAAGCGATAAACTGATGTTTTTGTTGATTCAGAAAGTGCTATCATAGTAGGTTAAACCTACGTTTCTTGGTTAAACTTGAAAATACAAAAATATTTTATTAAACTATTCCACAGTTCTTGTGAATCCGACCATCCTCAAATGAGGACGTCCGGCGTTAATGAGTTAAGGTAGTCTGAGTGAGATTCTTTCCTAGTCATTATTGAGAATATATTCAAATTTTTTTCAGATATTGTAAAAAGCATGAAGTAAATACTTTTATATTCATTAGGTACAGAGAAATGTTCTTTTGTATGAGTGAAATTCCCAGTAATAAATCAAACATGCAAGCATAAGGTCTTAGCAAGGCTCATTTTTTAACGTCGGGTGGAGAAAAGGCCATAACGTCGGAAAGATATTTCTTGCTAATCTGTAATATTTTCAGCAATGAGCAACTGATTTATTTTTAAAGTCATTTCAGGAAACATGCCAGGTACACATTGTTAAATTTATGGCGAGATTTACGAGTTAGAAATTCCTTATTTAAAAAAAATTAAGCCTCTCTGAAGTGAATAAATGTACGATTTCCCATGCAAAAATGGTCTCTATATTTTGGAAACCATTTCAAAATGCGGTGCAGAAAGTTGCATTTATATTGGTATTTTTTTCGAAATAGGAGACGTTTTACTTGAAATTGAAAATAAATTCATCGAAATATACGTGACATGATATCTTGCTCAAACTACCTTTCGGTACATTTAATGGTCGGCAATAAATGCGTGGGAAAATGGAAAAGAATCATCCCGAAAAACTGAAATCAACGATTCAAAAAATTCCAAATCAGTTAGTAGAATACCCACTGATTGACTTTACACACAGAGGATGGAGGGTGAGGGTTGAAGGGGTTTGGGGAAAGCTGTGGTCGGGGAGGGATGGGAGGGAGTTCTTGTGGAAGGGAGAAGGTGAGAGGTGTACCCGTTTTATACTCAAGTGATACTCTTCTACGTTTAAAACTCGCAACTTATGACGAATCTTACGATCACCCCAAATATTTACTCTTAAACCAACAGGATGAGGCATTGAATTCTTCTAACACTAAAGCTACTAAGAGTTATTTAATTCTTTATGGGAACTGATATGCTGTAGTAAACTTTAAAACATATTTTTTTGCAAAACGCTCGACAACGCAAAAGTTTTGTAATACAAAAAGGTGTCCATTGCTCCTCCCTCCAAGTGAACAGGTTTGCTATCCGGAATCTGCATCCTCTTTAGTTTCAGTTTAAGACTTGTTGAGACAGGTGACGTCCCGGTGCCAGCAAGTCTCCGACTGGTACGGGGAAGTCCCTTTTGCTCAAAGCTCCCTTACAAGTGAGAGCCTTGTGAATTTTTCTTTCCATTTGGATCTCCATAAGAGGGTTGAGTTTTCTTTCACGAGATAATATAAGCTGCCAGTCACGCTAAAACTTTAACATGTTTCTTTTGCCTTGTAACACACGGATGTACTCTGGTACGTAGAATGCGAAGATTATGAATCTTACAATATGAAATGAGTTGTAGTCCTGATTACATCAAAAAATAATTTGCCAAGGTATGGTTTATTCAAATTCAAAATTTCAAATGTATAACTAAAAAATAGCAATATAAAGTATTTAAAATAAGAGATAACATAATTTGACGCAAAGGGCTATAAAAGAGGCTGAATAAATAAGTCTTAGCTTTTAGTTTTTTGAAAGCTTTACCAAAGTTGATAAAACACATAAGGGATTGTTGTTTGCAGAACAGTTACAGACAGATAATACATATATTGGGGTCCACATTTCGTGTTTTTCAATTAAAAGGTTTTACTGAGTTTCACCTGTTTGTTTGGGTCAAATCTTTTAACTGAAATTTTTCCTACTTCCTGGTCATTTAGAGCTCTGAAATTGTGTCCATTGATCCAATTCCATTGACAATACAATTATCGATTTCAATAATGGTGATAACTTATCAAATTACGCCTTAAATAATAGATTTTCTTGAGAATGAGTTTTTTGCCTGCGTACCAAAATGCTAACCAAAATTCAACAAACTTCCTTATAATAGAGCTCTAATATTTTTTATATTGACTCAATTTTGGTGCTAATACAGTAATCAATTTAAATAATGGTGATAACTTACCAATTATGCCTTTACTAAAAGGTTTCCTTGAGAATGAGTTGTTTGTCGGCGTCAAATCTGCCAACCAAAATTTGAACATCTTCTCGATGACTTAGAGCTCTGCAAGGTGTCTACAGACTCACTTCCGGTGGCAATACATCAATCAACTTATAGCGACAATAACTAATCAACTACAAATTTATATTCGAATGATGAACCGTCAATTACGGCGCTCCTCCTCTCTACGAAGGAGTCGTTCTCCTCGATTGCTGCTCTCGTTCACAGACTGATCCATTCCAAGATCCGCTCAATAGAGGGCTCCGTTTCTAACATTCCCGAAAACAAATAAACAATTTACAAATATTGGGGTTGTATTCATTGCTAAAATCAAAAATGTATTTGTAAATCTAGTGTATCATTACAAGCAATTGACAACTAAAAATTTAAAAATATTTCATAATAAAAAGGACTTTTTTAGGAAAGAGATTGAATAATAAAACACTCTAAAAAGTAAAAAATAATATTTTCAGCAAACACCTGGCTCTGCTTGCAACTGAAAATAAATCCTTTGGACGCAATATTTGAACCCCATTAACCTACTAATGAAATTGAAAATGGATGACGGAACGAATGATGATTTGAAATTCATAATATAATTAGCTATAAATAGTGATATGTATAAAATATATATTCATTGCAATAATTTACTCGCTGTTTTGGCGCAAACTTTTGATCTCTAATATACCCAGGAAAGCCCGTGAAGTAATACATATTTACATGCATACTAATTTATAAAATTCTATCTAAAGATATATGTTAACACAGATACCAAGAAAAGCCGATTTAGAATCATTTTAAATTTCATGCATTTCTTACAATACATTGAAAAGCTCAAAGATTTATCCGTAATCTTTAAAGGATATATATATTAATGGCACTTTTACAATTCAATGGATACTAAAATGGGCAGTGTTTTGTCAAAATTTAAGTTCACAGCTATTACGTCGTAGGAGTAATATAGCAAATAGACTTTGGCTTTTAAAATTTTATTTACAAAAATTCTTAATTTAATAAAGTTTTACGGTTGCACCAAAACGTCTTATTTTAAGTTGCTCACAGAACCGGGCGTTTGTAGTAAAAAAACTTAATTGTTTTACTTTTTTGAGCACTTAATTACACAATAAAACCTTTTTCCTTGAAAAATCTCTTTTTACTTTGTATTATTGAATATATATTTTTGTGGCTCAGAAAATTCCTTTTGCAAACATATTTGCTGTTGCTGAGAATGGAGCTGTATGACTGGTCGTTATAACTGGCATACTTGGAGAAATATGTGCCTTGTGTCTTCACAATTAATTGTGTCATTCACCGTCAACTTCCAAAAACTCAGTTGATTACGTTCGCCAGTCATTGCACTTTATTATTAATACAGTTAATATTCTCAATGCCAATGCTCTTTACCGTTGGCAATATCGGGAGTTTTGTGTAGGGAAGTGTGGGAAGTCTTTAATTTTTTGCTACACGCTGAGGTCCGCTGTTCATCAAAACATGCCTTTATTTTTCATAACTATTTGATATTTAAATCGATTTTTCAACAGATGGGTGCTTTTTTCTAGCTTTTGTTGACACATAAAATAGGGATTAGTAGCAGTTAATGGTGCACGGAATAGAGGAAGGACAATAAATGGGGATTAAGGTGCCTCAAAGTGAGGTATATCATGATGAGAACAAATTTGCATATTAAATTGAAAATCAAACTTCTAACTTTCATTTTAAAACTAAATATTTCCATTATCTCACCACCAACATTTCATTTGTGAGTATAACTTTCTAAAATGATGAATTTAAGAGAGTCATAGAATTAAAATACTATCTAAAGTAGCATGTTCAAACGCTGTATATGCCATCCACATGTCTGGGTATACAGAAGACGTTCTTCACCTGGGGGCGTCGAGAATATTAATATAATAAACATAAAATAGGTCAGAAAGTTCCTAATCAACGTTAGGGATTACCGTTAATGCTAAGCATAGTAACAAAGAGGCAAAGACTCACTTTTCCGATATCTTTTGAACAATCACCATTCCAATGCACAGTGATTTCAATCGCTAATCTAGCGGGACAAAAGTCATTTGGGTAGCTTTCGGAAAAAGTCACTCCAAATTTAGTTTTATCGTAAAATAATAGCTTGATTATGACTTATACATTAGGCAATGATTTATTAAGCTATAAGAGCGTTGCAATGTCGTAAAGTTTCGCATCGAGATTGCCGACCCTCCGCCCATATCCAGACGGTGTTTAATCCGTTAGTGTTTACAAGTACCTCCAAAGAAGTTGGAAAGAAAGGAATTGTAAATTCTAGAAGGACATTTTAACATACGGTATGTGGTATTGCTTTGCGTGACATATGTTCAAATACGAGGACCTTTGAGTCCTGGGTTTATAATATTATTCCCTGTCTCAGAACCTCCTCTTTCCTCCCCCTTCAAATATTAAAATTGACTTTTAAAAAAAGCATGCTGAGATAGAGTAACAAAACCTTCAGTATTATGTAGGAGATCTTCTATCGTTACAAATATTTTCAACAGTTGTTACGTACATTTGCACCTTTTTCTAAAAATTCCCTTTTTATTTCATTACGTTTTCCAACTAGCGCCATCCTCGGGGCATTAGGGAGCGAGGAAGTGGATTACAAACCAGGAAGAATCCAAACATATCGTGAGCAAAAAGTTGACGATACAACGACACTTGGAGTAATTTTTTTTCAAAAGTTACAAAAATGTCTTTTTTCCCGCTAGATTAGCGGTTGAATCCTCTGCGCAATGATTCAAAAGCAAATAATTTGCACAAGGAGACGAACGGACAGCAACTCGAACCATAGAATTAGTTGGAAATTCATTCAGATGAAACCTTTCCGTTCATTGGTTTAGTGAATGAACAATTGTGTAGCTGGAGCTCTCCCCTCTCTAATGTACCGTATTTCACCGCATAATCGTCTCAGATTTTATGCCATTTTTTGCGCTAAAAAGTAGGGTGCGACCATAATGAGGGGAAATAAAATAATAAAACTCCGCCGGTATTAGTAATACATAGGTCATTTATTACGTACTTAACTGCCTTTATTGCAAAGCTAGGATCTCATGAATGGTTGGCCTATAAGTATTAAGTACAATGCATTAAAATTTAAGACTAAAAATCGACACTATTTTCTTCCTGTTTAGCGTATACCGTACTTTTTTTGGCCTGAAATGAAAAGTTAACACATTATTAGTACCAAAAAAAAGCAGTGGTAAAAATTGTTGGAAAATTCATGGTAAATATGGTAAATTTTTCCTTTTACAGCTAGTATCGTGACGCACAGAATTAACATGCGACGATTATGCGATGAAAAGTTGTGAACCAATTTTTTGACTGAAAAAGTAGGGTGCGACGATTATGCGATGGTGAAGATTATGCGGTGAAAGACGGTACTTTTCCTACACTGCCATAAAGGAAACCCCCTCGCGTGCTCAAGCGCAAAACATTTAACCCATCCAAGTCCCAAAATTCACGCAACCCTCATTACCTACCTCACCCCCACCCCACCCACCCATCTTTCCTTTCTCGTCCTTTCTCCTCCTAAACTTCTCCTTCCACCCGACCCATCCCCGCCTCTCTAGTAATCCCTACATAACCCAACGAAGCATCAAAGTCCTGAATATGATACTCTGTATTGAAGGGGTTGCTAGCAATAAATATGATTGTGGAACGCACAAAGTTTTAGCCTCGCAATGATTCAACTCGATGAAGTTTTACCAAGTAATGTCTCAAACCACTTAATGGATCAGTGAAATTGATTCCAATCTCGATCATTACGTGAGTCGACTGGATTATGCAAGTTTATTCGAATTGAATACGTATCATCGTATTGGAATCTCAAACGAAAGGGCGAAAATGTATTGGTGGTGGCCATCATGAGATTCGGAGCTTATTTTTTTGCTTCTGCTCACCAAAAAACACTCGAGCGTTTGGAATCCAAATTCAAATGGTGAAATATCCATATCCTGCCAACTAGCAATACCTGCCCATCTCATTAAACAAATGACATGCCTAGTCCACTATATCTGCGGTTTACGAACTTTTCCAGTTTTGGAAACTTTTCGAAGCCAAAGTTTGTCGTTTGTCGTATCAATAAGTATTTGATGTTTAGTTCTACGGTCTATGAGGTATATTACACTCGATATGGATAAGTAAGTATGAAAAATAAAGTACATGTATTAATAAAGAAAATAATAATTAAATGTATGAGCTGGAATCAGCCATTTCATTTTTGTGATTATTGTCATGTACATAACTGCCGCCGACGGAGCCCACGAGATTCACTCGCCGGACTCG
This sequence comes from Ceriagrion tenellum, assembly GCA_963169105.1. Lineage (NCBI taxonomy): Eukaryota > Metazoa > Arthropoda > Insecta > Odonata > Coenagrionidae > Ceriagrion > Ceriagrion tenellum. The sequence continues at coordinate 17,395,278 of OY720638.1, forward strand.
CTGGCGGCGGGGTTAAGTCCTCGCCTGCCAAGTCGAAGGTCGCAGGTTCGATTCCCGCCTGGGTAGGATATTTACACCTCTCTGGGCATGATTGTGTGTGTTCGTCCATGCATTAAATACCTAGTAGTTGGCTTCGGCTGTTTGGTATAAATAAATAATAATTATTATTATCAAATTTTTCATTTCTCAGCCTTTTTAAGGGCTGGGAAACATTCACTTATCCCGGGTGCAAGGCACCAAAGGGATTAGGCTCAATTACTGTTTTTTTTAAATGTTCATTTAAAAATCTTCGTACTATGGAGCAAGTATTAATTATTGTGGTTTTCTGAATTTTCATGGACAAATGATTTTCTATTCCTATTGTTTCCAAGCTTTTGTGCAGGTTTTTTGGTATTACACCAGTCGCGGAAATTATTATTGGTACAATTTTAACGGTTTTTGGTTCCATATTTTTTTTATTTCTTCAGCCAGAGGAACATATTTCTGTATTTTTTCTTTGTATTTACCCTCTAAATTTTCTGTATTTGGAATGGATATATCTATTAAGTATGTTATCCGGTCTTGTTTTGATTGTCTATTGTATATAGGTCTATTGTTTGGGCGAGGACGGTCCGTTATAATACTTCTATTGTAATATATTTTGACAGCTTCATGTCCTATTACAGGCATTGGTGTCATTAGGTACCAAGATTTAGTTTTATGGGATACATTGTACTTACTAACTAATGCAGGATATATTTGTTTGCATATACTATCATGCCGTTGTGTGTATTCCACGCTTGCTAGTACACTACATCCACTTGCGATGTGTTCCATTTCATTTTCGGCATTTTTCATTCACATTTGGTTCTTTAATTATGAATTTACCGTAGCTTTTTTGTTTTAATTATTCTGTCTTGTATCAAAACCATAAATCCTTCTGTTTTTGCAAAGATATCTGATGTTAACCATTTATTTGATGCCTCTTTGTCAATGTGTGGTTGCAGACGATGGTTAGCATGCGTCCCATGTAGCGTTTTGACTCTCCACCTCTCAAGCTTCATACTGTCAGAATCTTTTTGTATCACTTTCTTTTGCTTAATTGCAAAGGAGAATTACCTATTTGTATCAAGACTTTATGCATTTGGGATTCTTTTTCTCTCGAGTAGAAATATTTTCTTAAATTTTCTATTTGCGATTGGTGTAAGTTTTTCATGTCGATGAAACCTCTTCCTCCTTTTCTAGGCAGCATAAACCTTTCTATTGCAGAGTGTTGATGGTGCTTCATATATTTAGAGGCTACTTTTCTCATTAGTGTATTGAGAGAGTTGAGTTCCATATCCGTCCATTTAATAATGCCAAATGAGTCAGTTAGAAGTGGCACTGCAAATGTGTTTATAGCCATTGTTGAGTTACGTCCAAGAGTTCTGTTTTTAAGACTTTTGTTAATCTGGTTTTGAAGTCACATTTTATTCCTTCTTTTTTCTTCTTGTGAACAGTTACTGGATTTTGAATGAACCCGAGATATTTGTAGTATTCATCTACCTTCATAGGGTCTATTACCTTGTCACTCTCAGTGGCATATCCCTCATGTTGTTTTACCTTTCCTCTTATAATGCAACATGTTTTGCATTTTTCCACTCCAAAACTCATACGGATATCATTGCTGAAGATTTCTGTGATCTTAAGAGCATTTTCCAATCCTACTTTTGAATCTGCATATAATTTTAAGTCATCCATATAAAAAAAGGTGATTGATTTTATAGCGGCATCCGTCTTTCATTATCGTATACCCATTATCAGACGTGTTTAACATGTTTGAGAGAGGGTTTAGGCTCATACAGATCCATAGGGCACTTAAACAGTCACCTTGAAAAATACCATTCCTTATTTGAATATTTTGACGTTGGTAAGTGTTAATCTAATTGAGTTGGAATCTAGTTGTCCATGTGTTCATAGTTCTCGCAAGGAATTCGATTAAGGTGGGGTCCACCTTATATATTTTAAGTACTTCAATTAACCAGGGGTGAGGGACCCTATCAAAAGCTTTTTGGTAATCAATATATGCACTATACCTACTGATTTGTTTTATTAGCTTCGGCATGGTTGATGATGTTTTGGTCTATTATCAGTTGCTCTTTGCATCCTCGACTTCCTTTTCTGCATCCTTTCTGTTCTTCCGTCATTACTTTATTTACCCTCAAGTGTTCGTCTATTTTTGATGCTATGACAAATGTCATAATTTTGTAAATTGTTGGTAAACAAGAAATGGGCCTATTTAGAAGGATCGGTGGTATTTGCATCATTTGGTATAAAGTAGGTTAAACCCTGAGTGAAAAAAGTTGGTAAACTCTGTGGATTATTGATTGCATTATTGAATAATTGTGCTATTTTTTGGTGAGTGGCAGGTAAACTTTTATACCAATAATTCTGTATTTTATCAATTCCCGGTGCTTTCCAATTCAGAAATGAATTAATTGCCTCGCTGACATTTTTCTGATCAATGGTAACATTTGTTTATTTAGCATGTTGTCATACTCCGACTTTATCCATGTAGCTTCGGAGTTATGTCTTTTTGGGCTAGACCATATGTTTGACCAAAAGGTTTCCATGTCAAGAAGTACTGGTGCTTTTTGAATTTCTATTCTTCCTGTTATTAGTGAGTAGTAGAACTTCTTGGGATTGTTTCTGAATTGTATATTTTGATGTTTTCTATTGAAACTTTGTCTATATCTTCTCAGCCTAATATTGGAATGTGCCAAGAGCTTTTGTTTTAGTGTATCTAATACAACTACTAGATCATTCTCGTTGTGATTCTTGATAATAAGTTCTGTTTGTTTCTCAGTCTTTTGCTTTTTAATTTTTCCATTTATTTTTTGGGTGATTTTACCTATTTGTTCTCTTAATAAGCTTATTTTCAATTCTAATCTTCGCTGCCAGGCTGGTTCTCGTTTGCTTTTCCTTTTATTTTCATCATCATCAGATACTCTCACTTGTTTTATTTTCTGATTATTAATAGTGAGAATAGTGTATGCAGCTGAGTATATCATAAGATGCAGATCGAGGAAGTTATCTATATAATTAATCTTTTTTTCTGCAAGTATTTTATTCATCTCTTGAGTGATTTTCTTGGCTTTGGGATTGTTTATTAGTTTTGGTAGGAAGGTTCTGGTAATTGGGTCAGTATTTTTAAATTTTTTACAGCTTCTTCAAAGTTATTTTCAATTTTATCAGTCATAGATTGATTTTTGATGCTGCTCTCTTCTATTTCTTGCTGCTTTGTTTGGTTATCATCTGGTGTGTTGGCTGTTTTGTCTTCAGGCATTACCACAGCTTTATCTAATCTTTCCTGCTGATCTTGGCTGGTACTGACTTCTTCTATTTCAGGTTGTATTTTTGGCTGTTCGGGGTTGTCGCTGTTGGGCGGCATGTTTCTTTATGTTTTCTAAAACTGTTTTTTGAATAAAATTTCGTTGCACTATGGTTCTTCTCTGGTCAGCAATTCTTGGTTGTTACATTTAAATGCGGATATTTCTCTATAAATGTTTCATATAGTTGTTGTCTGTATGTTGTCATATTTGTTTCAAGTTCGGTAACAATGTAGTAGCAACGCATGATGTACTCGTTCATTTCATTGATCCATTTCATACGTTGTCTTGGTTTCCCTGCTTTAGTGGTCCCAAAGGTTATATCCTGGGAAGCACTTTCAGCAGTGCAGTTTCCTGTGATGGTATTGGGGTACTGCGTTTGTTGTGATTGGCAGAATCTACTTCGGGTGACCCGACCAGTGCCCGCCTTGTCAGCACTTGGTCAATACCGGTTCGCATGCTGTCACTCTCAGCGGTATCTCCAAGAGTGCCCTGGCGACCCCCAGGCAGCGGCTTTTTATCCGAGGCTCTCTTCTTACTTCGTGTCTCCATTTTAAAAATGGGGTGCCTTTTATACCTACGACCAGGTTTCGTGTACAGCCGCCCCTAACATGGGAAACAGACGCTGACTAGGGTGCCGCTCACTATGAGAACAGACACATCTGGATTTGGGTTTCCGTTTTGGTCCGCGGGTGGTACTTTATTTCCCACCTACCCGACATATCTGCCGAGCGTTCCCCTATCCACCACCTGGGGACACGCCTGATGGGGGACAGAAAACCCCACACAAACACATTATTATTATTATCCCCAAGGGCTTCGGGGAACACAGTTTGGGAGGCGTCGGTCCATACTGTAGTCTCAACTCCACCTCCTCACCTAGTAGTTATTAAGTGGCAATCCAGAGGTCTCTGGCATTGAGTTTGGATTGAAGCCACCTGGCGGTCAAAATTTGAACATATACCGGATTATATCAAATTAGAATCGCAACTGAATCAGATGCTAATCAATTGAATTGGTTTCAATTGCTTTGTTACACTGGACGTACGATGCATTACAACTTCTTTGGGCAGCTGGTGACATTCTCGCTCTCCTAGTACAGTATTCTGCCGAGATTATTATTTCATATATGGAGGAAAGGTTATTCATCCACGGTTTTATCGCTGCCTATAATTGTGTTCGTGTCTCGTTTAAAAATTATACTTTTCTTTTAGCCAGAAATCGTGCGATGCCGGTTGTACAGTTGTTGCGCAGTTAAGTAAGTTGTAATTTCACCACTTTAAAATTTATATCAGGCGCTTTTGATCAACAGAAGCTAAAAATGGGCGTGTGAGCCGTATTCCCAAAGCTTCCAGGTGAATATGTGAATTATCCATTGTAAAAACACCATGTTCCTCACAACCTGAAATGAGTAGTAGGTATTCCGATATCCTGCATACACATCAAAAAAGAGTATTGAATCAGTGTATTTAAGCTAACGTCGAGTCACTGCTGACAGATAATGTGAGAAATCGCTTCAAAATGTTTTGCTTGATTTTTAAAGAAAGAAATAAGTAGATCGTTACATTATAACCTAAATATGCAATTCAATTCATTTACTACCGTGTGTCTTTCTGGCCAATGAGATATTTTACAAGGATATTACAAAAATAAGAAAAGTATAAAAATAAATAAAGAAAAATAGAAGAACTAGAATGATAATTGCAAAAAATATACATTTAAATCCCATTAAGTGTTAATTCGCCGGTATTCAGTTTTGCAATGTATATACGAATCAGGAATGTTGAAAACATCCTTGTTTGGTAGATATTATTATATTCATAACCATAATAGGAAGCACAGTTCAAAAATATATCAAAGATTAAATTAATTATATTCACTCAAGACAAAATTAAATATATTCATTCTTTCCCACTTTACGTAAATTAATATATCAGCGTTATCTGTTGGATAGAGAACTGCCATGCATCATTTAGAAGTAGCTTGCACAGTTTGGACATTCGTATTGATTTTAAGTTTCTTACTGCTGACTGAAATGAATTCCATATTCTAGCAGCTGTCACCGTAAAAGATTTATTGAGGTGAGGAGTTCGGGGCTGGGGGATATGAATGTCAACATAGTGATTCCTGGTGGATATTGAATGAATATTTCTTTTCCAAGTGAATCTTTCAAAAAGATAGGGTGGGTTACCATATGACAGCTTAAACGTAAGTTAAGTGAGGTGATACCGGTGACGTTGTTTATATTTCAACCATTTTTATCTCAAGGAGGAAAAGTCACATCGACGTCATCATGATGTCACCTCAGGGTCACAGGGCAAAAGTCATTTTGACATCAAAATGGTCCCACAAAATGATGTCCTTCGTGACTCATTTTGACATCAGTTTGACTTGAAATGACCTCTTGTCATGTTGACATCAAAATGACTTCCTTTGTCAGTCACTTTGACATCAGTTTGACTTGAAATGACCTCTGTCATATTGACATCAAAATGACGTCCTTTGTCAGTCACTTTGACATCAGTTTGACTTGAAATGACCTCTGTCATGTTGACATCAAAATGACGTCCTTTGTCACTCACTTTGACTTGAAATGACCTCTGTCAGGTTGACATCAAAATGATTCCTTTTGACTCTTGTGATACTTAGACTTTTGTTTTCGAACTGGTGTAATGCCAGGGAAAGGTGGAAGGGGATGGGAGAGCAACAGCTGGAAACAGTAACAGCAGTTAATAATTAGATTTGGAATTTATTTCTTTGCTGTAAGAGAAATCATTTTTATTTTTTATGTAGTTTTTCCATTAAGTATAGTGAATTTTGCTAGATTAATACTATTTGTTGAGCATAGTTTGCCCATTTCAATCCTCAAAAGGTAAGAAATTACTGAATTTAAAATGGCAAAATGTGCTCATCAAATTGTTTTAATCGAGCAAAAGTCAACATACTGTATAGAAAAAAATACATAAAAAATAAAATGATTTCTCTTACAGCACAAAAATAAATTCCAAATCTAATTATTAACTGCTGCTACAGTTTCCAGCTGTTGCTTACCCATCCCCTTCCACCTTCCTCTGGCATTACACCAATACGAATACAAAGGCAAACTATTACAATGAATGAAAAGGAATCATTTAAATCCTCATGAGGATGGAAAATAATGAATTGAAAAGGTCAAACTTTGCTCCTCAAATCTTATATGCTGGCACTTAAGAGAAAAAATATACAAAAAATAAATACAATTTCTCTGATAACAAAATCATAAATTTCAAATCTAATAATTAACTGCTGTCACTGCTTCCATTTGCTGCTTCCCTATCCCCTTCTGCCCTTCTCTGGCTGCTGGTGCTAAACCAGCGTTGTATCTTTGATTTTGTTAGGCGAAGCCTCCCACCAGGAAAATTTTTGAGTTGAGCAGCTGGAAACACAGAAATATGGCGTCGAAGCGCAAGGGTCAGAAGGTGAGTTAGTGACTTTTGAACAGAAATTTCGCCGAAAGTGCGTAAAATAAGGTAAAAATCGTGATATATTAATAAATACGCATTCTTCATCTTTCAAATGAGGTATAAAGTAGCCGTGTACGGTATCTGAATCGGCGGTGATGAGCCGTTGAAAGAGGTATCTTCAGTAAGACATCTACCTTATCAGAAATTGTGCTTTCAAAAAAGGACACAAACCAACCATGCAATTTGTCAATCATGCATTATCATATTACTTACAGCTTTGCTCGGATTCATTCTTCAAGGAGTATTCTCTTGATAGACGTCGATTCTGGGCGACTTAAGCGGTGAAAAGCAGGTGATGAAAACAACTGGAGCTCAAGGATGCATGGACCACATGGACACGCACAATATGCACATAATCACGAACAAAAGACGATGCAGCGACAACTACTGTAGTGTATGAAATGTATACGTTGAATTTCATGCAATCGCGTGATAACTGAACGTGAAACTCTTAAAATAAAATTAAAAATTCTATTAATTATAGTAATTTAATATTCAGCCAAGGAAAAACTTACAAGACCAGCATTTCGTTGGGCGCGACAGTTCATATTTGAGCTACGTGTTACTAATACGCCAAATTTAAAAATCCATTTATAGCTTTCCGATTTGTATCATTCGACTCAAAACAGGCATAAAGTTATAAAGATAAAGTGATGTGTGATCAGATTGTCGATAGGGGCAAAAAGCAAGGTATTTTGGAAGTTAATTGTAGACGTCATGGTGACGTCAATTTTACATCACAGTGACGCCATAAATCTAACTTCGTATTTTTTCAAGTGAAACTGTCAGAGTGGTGAGAAATCATCTGTTTCTCAACTAATATTGACCAATTATGACTTTCTGACAGTAAATTTTCAAAGGTCAAATTTTTGTCAATCTTAGTCAATTTGAGTCAACAAAAACTCATGACTGAAGACTGACCTTTTGCCCATCATATTGATATCAAAATGAAGTCATCGAGACTTCCCTTCCTCCTTGGGTTAGCGGGCGTATGAGCTACTTGTCCGATTCTATTTTTGAGGTCAAAAACGAAGCATATGGTAGAGTTCATAGTCACTTGCAGTTTGTTGTTGTTTTCTTCATCGAGATTTGTCAGCAGTGAAGAGCAGTAATCCAGGTGTGGGAAAATTAGTTATTGTACGAGGGTGGTGCGTATTTTATGGGGTACAATATTCTTTAATCTATATAGTTGGTGTAATATACCTTGGGTTTTATCTTTAGTATTTTGTACTTTTTGCTTCCAACTGAGATGTTTATCAAATGCTATACCAAGGTTGTTTATCGTTTCATCGTATGATATAGTATAGCTTCCTATTTGAATGTTGGGCAAAGACAAAATAAATATTTGGGCAAACAGGTGACTTTGCCAAATTATAATTGACTTGGTTTTATATTAATTTAATTGAAGATGGTTTTTCTGCGCCCAGAATGCTATGATAAAAGACCAATATCTTCTGGTCACTCGTTACGGAAGTTCAAATACAATAACCAAACGTCAATGTATAGATGAATAATTAATCCACTACGAAACAAAAAAGAGTGAAGCATGAGCAATCACTTCGGTTAAACTTCATCTTTTAAACTTCTACTTTCAGTAGTGTGTCCACTAAGTCATCTTAGAATACATCCATCATGGTTAGTGATCATCGCCATGAATGATGCCACCTATTGATATCTGTGCGCACGGAAAAGAAAATTCGTTAAAAATTTTAAGTCCAAATAAATCTCCAGGTCCTGGAGACATCTATCCGGTATTTGGGACCCTTATGAGGTAGACTTAATGAAGATCGACAAGATACGTGAAAGAACGTTATTATTACTCATTTAATTTTGTGAGCCTTCTGCATCAGCTGGAATGGGAACTGCTTTCAGTCCATCAATTTCAATTTATGCTAGTGCTTTCACTGACGTTTCGAACCAATGTATAACCTGATGACGTCAATAAAAAATTCGAAAGCAGAATTTTCTCGGTGGATCACATCATGAGAATAAAAATTAGGAAACTAGACTGCTGGGCGGATGAATATCAAATTTTATTTTTCCCGCGAACAATAAGAGCCAATAACAGCTGCCAATGAGATTGTTAGCTAAGTTTGCAGATAATGAGTATAGCTAACATGTTGACTTTCTCACTAATGCTTGTATCCTCATCGGCTAACCAGTCAGATCAGCACGTCGTGAATGTTTACGGTCTCTTGTCACTCTTGTCTCTCTGTGCATTTATTTAGTTGAAAAGAGATTAATGTAAATAGTCTCTATCCCATTGGTAGCCTAACTATAACTTTGCTCATGTTGGTGAAGTTTCGCCTACCTAGAATTATTTGTTGCTTTTTGGTAATGCACTAACAGTTGCATCTCCATTAACTTTATTATGGCTCACTGTGAGGGCACGTCAGTGATAACTCACCCCCTGCCACAAACAATTGACGGGCTCGTGAAGTAATATGTAGATGTCGGCAAAAATGTAAAATAATGGATTTCTCCATCCAGATCCGGATTTTGGAAATATATTTTGAACTCCAATCACTTCACTTAAGAACTTCTATATTTACGTTGAAAATAACCATACGATTTGTAGTATGTATGATTCAATTTTTTAAATCTCAGTTAAACCATTGTTGTGACTTGGGTCTACGGCGAGGAATTCGAAATTTAGGCAAAAATCGTGTGTAAATAAGTACTTTTCAATCATTAAGATACCATATATTTTGTGGAATCAGTATAGTAATATGATAGGAAATTTTCTGCGTTTAGGAAAAAATCTGTACGAATGTCATCAAATTATTTATAAATGTACGTCAAGGTCCTAAAGGCTACATGTTAAAATAGCATTAAATTGCTAAGAAACCAAATTGGTAGCATGCAAAAGTTTCCGCTATCGTCAATGCACAATCAAATCTGTACATAAATGAAAAGAGCTCCAACTACCTTAATTCTTAGAGATTTGCGAATCCAAATTGAATCACAAAAGCTACCTCCATTGAATTTAAAACGCTTTGCGTTCCTGTCGGTCAATGAAGGCTCCATGTCCTTTGACTCGCGAAATAACCGCGCCTCTATTCCAAAGTTTGTTTTTCGCATTGTTCCAAGATTCCAAAACTTGATTTTCTTCTTTTTATACCTTCATTTATTTCCATCGGTTAGCTCGTTTGGCTTGCTTGTTTGGAGAGGATCTACCACCCGCCTTGAACTTAATTGAGTAGGCAAGGCGAGGGTAGGGTATTGTTGGGGATGGAGACGGTCTTGATGGAGTCGGCTAAGGTTTTGCGCTTAAATACCCCATCCGGCGTCCGGAGTACTTAAGGTAGTTTGAGCAAAATATCATTTTACTTAAAAATCAATGAATGTGGTCTAATTTTAAAGATAAATATCTCACCCTTCTAATTACCCATAAATTCAACCCCTTACTACATTATTTTCGGATATATTTTCCAAAATATACCAGCCCTTTTACATGGGAAATGGTACGTGAATGCACTCCAGAGAGACATTATTTATAAAATGAAGTATTTCTAACAATTAGATGTCGTAAAAATACTAACAGCGTGTAGTTTTTATGTTTTCTCAACTATTTTTGAAAATCAATCGTATTGCCACCTCAGTAGGTTCTTGGGTATCACAAAAACATTCCGTTTTGAAGGAGTTTCAAACGCACCGCGCGAAAAAAATGAGTCAAGTTAAAGACATATTTAGATATTCTCATTTAATTACTTACAATTTCTGTCATATAAAACTATATTCTTGCACCATTAATAATGCAATGTTTAATTGATGAGTCTTACATCTGGTGAAGTTAAAACATATTATTCGAATTTGGTCTCTATTGTTGCTTGGGAACTATCTCGTTCGGACTACCTTAAGGCGGCTCTGATTTGGCATTTGAGTCAGAAGAAACACTAAGTTACACAGGTTTATTTATTCCGTTCAAAACATTCTGCTGTCACGGATGAAATGGGTGAAATTTAACCAAACTTAAGCCATGAAATATGCAGATTATTTCACGATTATTTTTAAATGGCCATATTTTCCCAGGTATAGGAGCCGACTCCAGCGCCATTTGCAGGGAAGCACCGCATTTTGACTCCAATTACGGAAGTAATTCCCTATTAGCTTAAAATAGGTGGTAAAGATCCTACATTTTATTTTAATTCAATTTCCCAGGACTTTTCACCTCATTTTAGAGTTGTTGTCAAAAGGTTGAATATGATTTTTCGTCCAAATTGTCGTTTTTATGCTGCACACTGGGCCATCTCCATAACAGCCCATATTAAAATCCCCACTTTCAAGGTCGAATTGAAGAAAAACTTCCCAGGTAACGTTGTTTTGATTTATTTTCGTTTATTAAACGCACTTCAAGTTTTTAGAAAATCTGGAATAAATAACCCTGAAGCCTGACCCACCTTAAAGGGTAGTCAAGTAAGGGACGTGGTCATGCGGAAGGCATTTCTGTCACTGCCCAGTTTCTGCCCCTGGCCCTCTAAATGGAATCCCAATACTCTTACCTCCACATCTGTTACATAAGTTTGAAACTTTATACATCGAGATTCTTAGAAATCCATCCAATACATATTTATATAATTGAGACACCTAAGATATTACCCGTTTACCAAAAATACACAGATATTTAAAAATTAAAATGAAGTATACTCACAAAGGATACGGTTTCAGGCTTGACTTCGTGGACGTTATCCATCATAGAAGATGAAAATAACTTTGATTAATCCTCTTGTTAGAATTCATTGTCACGACCCGGGTATCGACACTTCGCATTATGTTCACCTAAGAATTCTTTCATGTGGAGTGATGAAAGTTTTGTATTCTTCCATTGATTTATTTTATTAATACTTCTTTCCTACACTTTACTTTACTTCAATACTACATTACTACAGTTTATCCTTATGTATTTAGTTCATCGTGTAACTATTAATTTTATATTTATTTGCATATTTATTTGTGCTCCATTCATCCTTCATAAAAATGATAAATAAATATTTGAAGAAATCTATTCATAAAATTGTGAATCCATGCCATAATTTACTATGAGTTAATTAATTCTTGTATTTATTTGCTTGAGTGTATATGTTTCGCTTATCCTTAAAAGAGGAGTATTTTCACCCCGTCATTATGTTCACTCCGCCCTCTCCCTTCACCCACAGGACAGTGCTGGAGATTCGAGAGGACGGCGCGGAGGCGTCCGCGGCCACAGCCGCCGGCCTCGAGCGAGTCGGCACCTTCGGTGACAAGTACTTCGAGGTGGACCATCCGTTCATCTTCTTCATTTGGGACTACCGCAGTGGCATAGTGCTGTTCATGGGCCGCGTGGCTGACCCGGCGCCCCTCAACGACTAAGCGACGACATTAAAAGCAAATAAAAAGAAAGACTTGGCACGTGGATGGCCGCCCCCTTTGCGGCGGTGCGGATCACCGGACGCGCCGTGCCATTGACTCCCGGCGAGTGCAACAACCTGTGACGTGAGGTTCGTTTTTATGTGTGCGTGCACAAGAGAGGCGAAGGAAGAGACCCGACTCCCCCTTCCCGACCGCACGAGAGAAGCGAACCCGTGCACGATGTTATTACGACCCGAGGACCCGAGGAATGGTCCCGACAACCCACATGCATAGACGAGGAGGACTCTTCGCGCTTCGGTACGAGAAAACCCGACCTCTGCTTGGAAAAAAATTAACTCCCCTCTAGCGGCGAAGGGCGGAACCCCGCGCGCCAGTTGTGGCGATCGAGGCGCCATTACCGTGCCCATGTGACACTGCTTCCGTCTCCTACACCCCGTGCGCGGAATAGAAAGTTCTTTTATTTTTTGGTGTGAACAGGTAATGAGATGGACGGAGAGAGAGTGCACTCCGCGCCAAGGTGTTACACGAAAAGATGGAGGCGACCATCCTCCTCATACCTGAAGCGGCTTAATTATAGTGCGTTCCACATCTAGTTGACAGTAGTGGCTCCTATGGAGATTTAGCGCCATTCAATTGTAAATTTCCATAAGGCCGGAGATGCAATGTTGCCATTATACTAACTAACCTTAAGGAAGACTTCCAACATGCCAATACTATTTCTTGGAGTAACTTACTTAAATTTTCCGCAGTGTTGAATATGGCTGAGTGGACTAGAGGTCATTCCACGAAGCGTAAGAGTGGCAACAGCGTATTCCACATGGTCCATAGTGCCCACTAAATGTGGAACGCTCTATTTTCCATCGCCGTCCGCACGGTCTAGGGCCTTTCCTCTGGATTGCGCACCTAGCGCTGGCGTTTGAATTTCACAAATCTCCGAAGACATCTTCGCGCAACGCCTTGTTTAGTGCCACGCATATTTCACACGAAATCCTGCCCATGAGCCCCTGCCTCTGCCTCACTGTCACCCATGGCCTCCTGTTTGCTCCACTGACGAACATACCCCAGTAAGCCAATCTGCCTGTATCTCCACGACTTCGGCGCCTTAAGCCAATTCCAGGAATCACTGCGAGAATATGGAGAGCAAGCGGTTAGTTATGAACAAAATTAAAATTTCCGCAACCAAGAGACTATTTTCAATATAACTGAGTTATTACAAAAGTGACACTCATTGTTCATTAAACTGAGTGAAAATGTGCAGTTCTCCATTTTGTTTTCCTTCTTTTGATGACCATGCTATATATTCGCGGTTTCCCCGCGACACTACTGACTTTTGATGGTCCGCGGCAAAAACAACGTAACTTGCAACGTGGAGGGATACTGAGAGTCAAGCTACATACACCGACCGCAGTACGCCATTGGCATCAGGAGCATGTTCCAGTCGCACGGGCGTTACCAAACATATTTTGACTTTACACTTGGCATATTCATAGTTTTCTGCGATTAAGAACGACGATGTGCACCACTCTGCATTAACTTCACCACCTTGAATGGAAAACTCTCACTACTTCTCCCCTATGTGTGGTGGAATGGTGGTTGGAGCGCGAATCGTAGGTCATTGAGTGCACATTTGAATAACTTTTCAAGTTAGTCGAAGATATACTTTTGGACCACACTTCACTTAAGGACATCTATTTATGCGTGGGCAATAACCATCCTTGTTGTAACATCAATGATGCAAGAATTATTCTTTCAAATTAAAAAAAAACTTTCAAAAGGCTACGTGTTAAAATATCATTTAATTGCCAAGAAACCAAGTTGGTAACGTAATTTTTTTCCCTTATATCTATTGATTTTACTAATAAGTACAAATGTGCAAAGTTTCACGCACATTATTACATAAACGACAATCGTTCCAACCACCTAAAATGTTTTCATTTTGAGCGTAAAGGTACAGAGTGACTCGTACGAGACTCACTTTGTACTGTGACTAATACGAGATGATTCCACTTGCGCGTATTTCATCCTTCACGTCAGAAGTCCCTGATTAGCCTCGTTGCGAGCCAGAGAAAACTCATTTTTCCATCGAAAAAATTGTTTAATCACTCCAATGGATGTGGATTCATTTATCGAGCGCTTATGCTATCTCATAGAAATGCAGCGCATAGTAGGAAAATCGCGCTTTAAGCGTTTATTTGTAGAAGCTGAGCCGAGGAAACGGTGCAGGACATGGTAGAGATTTGGCCAATAAGGTTATTTTTCATTGCTCATGGAAAATATATTATCTAGCTGTGATTGCAAAACGCTATGATTAAAAAAGTTATTAATCATATATATCTTCATTTGATAAGCTTTTTCCCGAATGATGATACGCTGTTAGCGTTTAAACGTGTTACGATCCGACTTCAGAATGAGAACAGCTTCACAAGTGGACACTAATGTTCACCAAGGCATTGACTCTTCCTACTTTCCGATCATTGTGCATAGCTATGGTAAAAGGGATATACAGCCTGGCGAAAGATTTGCGGCAGAAAAGTCATTTGTGACATCATGCCCTTTACATTACAATTTTTTCAATGTGGACGAGAACTCGTCATACGATGGGAGAAGATCCAGGCGTGATGCGATGGAACAAAGATGCAAATAAAATAGAACTTTCCCATAGAAATCATAAATATGATGCAGCCTAGACTTCCATGAAATACAACATCCTCAGATCATTGCTAAGCCACTTAGGCCTGATGATGATAATAAGGAGAATGAAATTCTTCAATGAAGCTTTTGTGGGTGACGGAAGATTTGAGATATGTGCTGGATGTTTAGTGCATAACGTTTAATGCCATATTTGAGCAGTTTGTTTGCAGCATATTTCAAATGATTAATCATTCTCCCAATAGTCTCTGAGGATATGGCTGCGAAATTAATTATCGGACCATAATACCCAATTGGATTCCCAGGTTATGAAATACGGAGCGCAAACTGAGCAAAAATAACTGCTTTCTTATTCTTTCATGCCTAAAATACCAACTCAATGAAGAAAAAACCGTCCTTCCATCACTCATGCACGCATGCCAAATGTTTTGCGCAAAGAGCTTTTTTAATGCATGGTGCGATTTCATCGCTTATGAATTGCCTTTTTTCAGGAGTAGATAGGCTACCACTCCAATGATAGGGAATGGGGTTGAATACGTTTGAATTTCAAGGATTTATGTAGCATAAGCTTCTATTAGGATAGTGAGTCTGTAAAAATTCACGAAGTAAACATTTTCAATTTGGGAGAGATCATTTTCATCCATGAGCAGGTCTTTTGCGATACTTAGCGCATTCGTCGTGATTGCTGGCGGTGAGTTTTTATTACTTTGATCTCGCCTTCTATAAAGTTTGAAATTTTCTTTTATCGGAGACGATGATACAGATGATGACAAATTCTTTTTTAGCCTCCAACATGTATAATCAAATGGTTCTTTTCTCGCTACAATTACATCGCTCAGATCTATTCCTTCCTTTTCATAGATGATGTGACACAAAAGTTTCAAAAGTGTTCTGAAAAAGCTCAGACTATAATTGCCCGGTAAAAAAACACCAACGAATAAAATCTGGAAATGGAGAAACTGGTAAGAAAAATTATGGCAAAAACTGTATTTCAATATTCAGGACTATCACAACGTTTCCCAAAAGACAAATCTCGCAAAATATTACCAAAAACTGATAGCATTACAATTACGAGAATAATATAAACGATTTTCAGGATAAAAAACTCACAGATTATGGGTGCCTGTTGAGCCGACACCTGGCTATAATTTTAGTGAAAGGCTGAGATACGAATTTTTCCGGGTATCAAACTTGATTTTGGCTTAAATCATTTTGATACCGTATACACGTTCCATATGGCTACTGTTGCGGCTAAACATGCCAGGGAAAGCGAAAGAAACAAGAATAAATGCAGTTATCAACTTTAAACACTGGAAAAACTGACTTGAATTCGTTGTCGGAACTGTAAAGTTTTAATATCAAAGAAAATACATCAAAATCACCTGCTTCAGTTTACAACTTAACATCGTTTTCTTTACAGGATAACCGTTGTACATGAAGTGACAATATGATAATGTTACACAATATTTTAGAATTAACTTAGCAAATTTATTTAAAATTAATAATATATTTTTATACAGCAAGGAATAAAAAAATATGGTTTAAAAGTATTGAGTGAGCGTTTGCAAATACAAGAGAGGCATATTTTGTCAGAGTTTCTGATGCGCAGACCGTAACACACTGCGAGGGACAGCAAAGTCGACACATGGCGTTGCGTTATTAAGTATCAATTTAACAGTGGAAGCTATTTTTTCAAATTTTAAGAGCAAGCTACATAGTTTAATGTTAAGTTTCCCGGTGTCGATTCTTTGGTCTCTGAATTTTTTTCGCGTCCTCACCGCGTTCCTGGCCTAGTCAGTCGAGGAGTCAACCATATGATGCACTCGTGTGGCATCACAACAAGCCTAAAATGAGCTCAAAACACGAAGAAAAGCATTTGCGTCAGAGCATGAGTGACGTTCAGCATGTGCATCAGCCAATGACTGACATAAACAGACGATAGCGCCGTCGCAGTGTGCGCACTATCCGGGGCATCGCCTCGCGACGAACCCGGGTCCCCGGATGGACTCGGGCGGGATAGCCTCAACTCATCGCAACGAGACGTCGAGCAAAGCACTTCTAATCGGTTCGCTGCTCATCGTTCCCGCCGCACGTTGCGCACAGCGCGCTTCTCTCGAGTTGCAGTGTATCAATGGGCAGGTTCTCTGGTGCCCACGGCACTCGAAACCTCGCGGTGACTTGGTAGGTGCCGATGTGTTCTATCCTCAATATCAACGAATGACTCTTAGCTTCCGAGGACCCCGCGAGTGCACATTTAGTTCCTAAGATGACCATAGCGGAATAAAAAAATCTTTAACGGGATGTACGATGCACTCCGGATGGACTAAAACTGTACGGGATCAATTTCCCTTCATTGAGTCTTGTCAAATATGGTGATTGCAAAAAATATTATTACTGAACCAGTATACGTAATGTATCAGTAAACTGAATTTTAGGTTGATGAAGTAATCATGGATCTCAAATATTTTCAGTGTTTTAAAATATTCTGTATCTTCCACAAAAAAGTCAAATAAACTCATTGAAAGGTTTTCCAAAGTTTATTCATTTAGTGTATAAATTTATGTTCACTTAATGAGTCATCCGAATCGTGGGTCGATGGTAGATCCCGATATTATTGCGTGAGGGTGTTGTTAAGGGGAGGAGTGTTGTTGACATGGAATGTTTCATTTTGTTAATCGGGACTTGCTAAAGGATATTTGGAAGCCAAACGCGTGCCGATAATTAAAATAAACTTGAACTTCATTTGATAGCTGAAAATGATTCTGGTTAGATAACTTCCCCACGGTTGCTGATCAGTGTTTTGCAGCGAAGACCACCTGGTACTCATGGACATGATTACTGTACGTTCTAAGAGTAAGCCTAGGAATATGAGTAAATTTGGTATGGTACTTATTACAACGGGTCTTAGATCGGCATCATTTTCTTTGTATTAGTGGTTCTTTTGTTTTGTTTCGGTTGAGCTTCGCCATCACTGGTCAGTTTTGAGCTTTTTCAGTTTGTGGAATGACTGAGAGTGCGCGTGTTGCCCCGCACACCCTGCGCACTTTCAAACTACTTTAATAAACTAAGCGTTACCCTCACCCCCCCACCAGGGATTCGCGACCAACAAGTAAAGAGCCAGCGAACGAAATGAGTATTACCTTATTCCTGTGACGTTTCAAGGCATTCGAAATGATATTTCAATCAACCGACACAGTCCTATGTTTATTCATTAAAGTAGTATCATGTGATTTACTAAAATGATTTCCTTTCCTTCATTATCGATGTTCATGATTTCCGGTTTCCGCTCGCCACACCAGCGCTACCATTATATAGTTACAACGTTAAGAACCTTGGATATGAATACGCAACAGCATTACAGATGAAGTCTACCATTGTACGTACGATGTTAGTGTGAACGCAGAATGACTGAGTGATTACCTGCGTGTACCTGAGAGCGGGGTCTTGAGAGGACCACTGCTGGAGAGTCTGCGGCAGGATTCCTATGAGTGAACTGCACCCGCATCGCACGGCACCGACCGTGGACTAGGACTAGTGCTGGTTAGTGGAATTTTCCGATTGATGGGAGATATATTATCTTTTTCAAATGTCTTGGGGCTAGGAGGCAGGACTAAAACTTGTGGGGGTAAGCGAAGATAAAGTTGCTCGTCTCTTGACCTTCCCGAAGACAATCAGGGTACAGTAGGCGTGGCGTAGGGCGTAAAATAGCGGTTGCTTTCAGAGCTCAGTTGAGAGAACTTCCTGATTCTGCTTTCTGTGTTGCCAAACCTCCAGGACCGGTCCCACAGGGCCTCTTTCATTAAGGGCCATTCGTTTTTCCGGACAGAGGGATAATATCTCGGCAAAGTTGAGCTAAACCCCCCTCTCTTGGTTGCTGTTCCCCGCCCACGGGCAGTGGAGACCTTCGAACAGTTCCGAATTCACACGAAAGGTGTGCATCAGTTGTGGCTCAACTCAATATCTAAGCTTTCGAGGCAATAGAGTCCACTACAATAAAATTGAATGATAGCAATTGCATTTGCCATGCGTGCCGGATATACCCGAGAATAGGAGTTTTGATCACGACTATGTTGGTTGCTTAATCCTTGTTTGGTGTAGTGAAGATATTGAAAATTCCAGGGAGAGGAAACTCAGAATTCCGTATCGCATCACTGGTAGCGAAAATGCAACGGATTGATAAGATCTTGAAAGAATTTGAAAAGAAGCCTAGTTATGCGAAATAAAGGAATTTACTGCGAGGAATGACTGAAGAGTTGGATTTCGGAGGATTTTTATGAGAGCATTACGTAGTTAGCTGCTTTATACGCAAAGCAATCACCTCCAGTAGGTTATTAGGTAAAGATATTTGGAGCATGTGGAGAGAATGCCTGAAGATTGAATGATCAGAAAGATATACCAAGGACGGTGGTAGTGTGGGTGGTAGTGGGTGGTAGAAGACAGTGAGGAAGGCCCCGTAAAAGATGGATGATTGATGTTGGGGAGAATCTGGGAAACATGAGAATAAGAAGATGGAGAATGCATGCAAGAGATCGTGATGACTGAGCTAGCATTGTCAACGAGGCCAAGGCCCTACAAGTGCTGTAAAGCCAAGAGTAAGTAAGTAATCATCTCCCGTTGAACACGATTTAGAATTGCGGCGTTCGTCTGAAGAATTTGAAGCGAGGTTCAATAACACAATAAATGATTTTGAGTAAACCGGAGCTAGCCACGTTACAGAGTCAACCGCAACGCACATATTTGCGAAATTCCACAGAAAAAATCATCCTCCTTGACCGGGACTCGAACCCGGATCCCTCAATTTCCGACCAAGTGCCACAATGCGCATGGAGCATTGCGGGTGGCTCCGTTAAGTTGATACCGTGGCTAGACTCGGTGTACTATAAAATCAGTTAAAAAAACGAACGTATCTTCTACTTCCAAGTTCAACTGTACCTCGGGGGCTGTGGTGCTTAGCGCACGCATATGACTGCTCGTTGTTGATGTACGTCCGGTAGTCTCGAACATGTTGTCTCTTAAAAGCCCCGAATAATCCACTGGAGAAGAGATCGCCTCAGTGGTGAGCTGCGATCGGACGTATTTCCAAGACATTGCTGTTATGATACAATCCCATCGCCGGGAAGCAGTGAGACTAGCTCGCGGACTCCTTAGGACGGGACACTGGCCTGTTTAGTTTCAAGGGGACTTCACGCCTAAGGAAGAAGAAGCCCGGAATTATTGGAAACAAAACAACTGCCGTCGCCACTTAAGGACCACAGATTCACTTTGAACATGTTGGGCGACGCGGTCGCAGACATATTAGCTATTCAAATGAACGCAACGGTGTTCCTGAGAACGGTGTTGAGCTACGGTGTTCCTTCAGACGAGTGGATATAGTTCGCCCAGTCTCTCCCACGTAGACTTCACCACATTCACATGGGATTTTATATACCCCCGGAGTCATGAGGCCAACTGGGTCCTTAGCCCTCACAAGGCGGTCTCTTAAATTGGCCATAGGTCTATGGATGCTCTCGATATTGTACCTCTTCAGAACCCTCGAAATTCTCCCTGATATGGTAGATACGTAGGGCAAAAAGGCCCTGGATGTAGGTTTAGGCCGGTCAACCTCCAAATCCGATGTTTGTGAATTTTCACGGGACTTTTTGAAGGCCATCGAAATTTGCCGCTCTCCGTATCCATTCTGCCGGAAGGTTTTCCGAAGGTGGTCCAATTCCACAGGAAGACTCTCTGCGTCAGATATTGATCTCGCACGATGTATGAGAGTGGAGAGGACAGCACTGCGTTGAGAGGGGTGATGGTGACAATCGGGGCTCGACCAATCCCGCCCCGCCTAGCGCCAAATTAAACAATCTTTTTTAAACAAGCATCATTAGCCTTGAGAATGGGTGACGAGTCGGAACCCGAAACGTCGGCTGTCTATAAAAATCTTACCCGGTGGCGAGCCCGAGAAATTTACACTAATTTAATTCGCCGGGAAAGTGTAAAATCATACATTACAAGCCTCTACGGGGAGGATGTGCACCGCAGTATACGTAAATTAGAAGGACTGCGAAAGGAGAAGGCGAGACTCCTCAGCTCTCTTGCCTTTCTACAAAGATGTCGTGACGAGGATATCATCCCTACCTTTGCGCGAGTCAGGTCATCAGTAAAATCACCAGCTGTGAACCGGATTTTAAGACGGACGAGTGTGGCTTTAATTCGTGAGAGGATTCACGACAAGAGGAGATCACTCGATGTGAACGCCAAGAGGTTATATGCCCTCCATCTTCACCTCGCTTCTCTACTCTCACCTCTGGATTGGGAGTTCATTGATTGCATAACTTCTGCCATGGGAGAGGTGCTTCTCAGGAAAGAAACCGAAAGACAGAAGAGTAAGTACAATCGACTATCATCTTCGAAATCTTCCGCCGCTCCCTTGGATCGCAAGCGGGTAGTGATCAATTTGACCAGTGAGAGATTTGACGAACCTACTTTTTTGGTTCTGTCTAAAGGACTGAATTTTACACCAACACCGAAATCCATCCCATTTGTAGAATTCATTGGTGGAATAGAACAAGCTGTTCGAAAACTTCCTAGAGATTTAGCGGAAGAGGTGAGGGACGAAGTATCCATGATTCTGAAGAAGGCCGTCATCCCAAAACCCAACATCTCGAGAGATGAGCTATCTGCACTTCGAGCTTTGCGCGAAAACAGGGCGATTACAATTTTACCAGCTGACAAAGGAAACGCCACTGTTCTTATGAATACTTCGGAATACCAACAAAAAATTGAAGAAATTCTTAAAGATCGAGCGTACCGAAAGTTAAATGGTGATCCAACGGAATCCGTTACGAGGAAAACGATCTCTTTAATTAAGAAGTCTGGTGTGTCAGAAGAAGTAGCCAAAAATATCTACCCTCAGGCTCCGGCACCTCCTAGACTGTACGGTTTACCTAAAATTCATAAGGAAGGTGTTCCTCTCCGACCGATTGTGAGTGCCATCGGATCTCCCACTTACAACTTGGCCAAATACCTTACGGGAATTTTATCTCCATACGTGGGTGGTTGTGAACATCACATTAAAAACTCTTCAGAATTTGTGGATATCCTGGAAAACCTTAGAGTGGAGACGACCGATATTATGGTTAGTTTCGATGTTGTTTCTCTTTTCACGCGGGTTCCTCTCGCTGAAACCTTTAAGCTGCTGGAGGATAAATTTGACAGCGGGACGGTGAAGCTTTTCCATCATACGCTTACATCCACGTTTTTTCAAGTACAACGGTGGATACTATGAAATGGCAGATGGAGTTGCGATGGGATCCCCTCTGTCACCAGCCATTGCCAACTTTTATATGCAGGACTTTGAGGAAAAAGCCCTTTCAACAGCTCCGTTACGTCCGAAGTGTTTCCTCAGATACGTGGATGACACGTTTATTATATGGCCTCATGGACCGGACGCTCTTAAAATATTTTTAGACCATATGAACAACCAACATCCCAACATACAGTTCACTATGGAGATGGAGAAAAATAATAGAATCGCATTCCTCGACGTCCTTATCACCCGAAAAGAAAATGGCAAACTGGGGCATAGCGTTTATCGGAAGGCGACGCATACAGATTTGTACCTGAATGGCCTTAGTCACCATCACCCCTCTCAACGCAGTGCTGTCCTCTCCACTCTCATACATCGTGCGAGATCAATATCTGACGCAGAGAGTCTTCCTGTGGAATTGGACCACCTTCGGAAAACCTTCCGGCAGAATGGATACGGAGAGCGGCAAATTTCGATGGCCTTCAAAAAGTCCCGTGAAAATTCACAAACATCGGATTTGGAGGTTGACCGGCCTAAACCTACATCCAGGGCCTTTTTGCCCTACGTATCTACCATATCAGGGAGAATTTCGAGGGTTCTGAAGAGGTACAATATCGAGAGCATCCATAGACCTATGGCCAATTTAAGAGACCGCCTTGTGAGGGCTAAGGACCCAGTTGGCCTCATGACTCCGGGGGTATATAAAATCCCATGTGAATGTGGTGAAGTCTACGTGGGAGAGACTGGGCGAACTATATCCACTCGTCTGAAGGAACACCGTAGGCATTTCCGGCTTGGTCAACCGGAAAAATCAGCAGTAGTTGAGCATAGCCTGAGTCGGGACCATAAGATCATTTGGGATGACACGACTGTTCTTTGGCGATCCGGCCAATTTTGGGATCGCTTAACCAAAGAGGCGATAGAGATAAGGTTGGAGAGGAAGAATTTCAACCGGGATACTGGTTATACGATCAGCAGCTCTTGGAATAGAATTCTGAGAAGAATTCAGAACGCCAGAGCTAAGTCCCCGCTGGTCAACGGTCCTCCAATACAACAATCGGGGCTCGACCAATCCCGCCCCGCCTAGCGCCAAATTAAACAATCTTTTTTAAACAAGCATCATTAGCCTTGAGAATGGGTGACGAGTCGGAACCCGAAACGTCGGCTGTCTATAAAAATCTTACCCGGTGGCGAGCCCGAGAAATTTACACTAATTTAATTCGCCGGGAAAGTGTAAAATCATACAAATGAATATAGTTTAAAGGCACCGAATATTTGCAAAACTGATAAACGAAGAATTGCTGTGAGTATTACAGAAAAGAACCGTTCAACTTCCCTTTCCAGGGATATAAAATCTACTGCTTTAGGCGGACATTGAACCAGTGGCCGGCTCCCTAGTGAATATGATAACTATGGAGCTCCCAATCGAAATAAATTCAAGCGATATTATCAGAGAACTCATCCACTGCGGAAAAGTTCATAGAGTATGGGCAAACACATGGGACAGAAATCAAAAGGAAAATAAAAGGGAAACGCAACTCCACCATAAGTGTAAGATTCGAAAATACTCCCAACAACACAATGGACGAATTCATAACAGATCAATTCAAAAGTATTTTTATCAAGATATACTCGGTAGAGGGAGAACGATTCTGCTCGGCTTGGCACTTTTCCCACTCTCACTGATGATCAAAAGGAAATACAGGACGAAACAATAAAAATCGAAGAGGTGGAGCGAGTAATGGGAAACCAAGTGAAAGGGAAAGCGCCGGAGTCAGATGTTCCGCCGTACGAATACAGCTTAACATCCTCTGATTTACTTAACTCAATCCTGACAGAACCATTCAAACAAATAAAAGGTAGGGAGCTTAACCGAAAGTTACAACGTAATACACCAAATGACATCCAACCAAAAGCTTTACTCAGCTCAAGATGTAAAAATTTAGGATTCAGAAATTCTCAAACCAAATGCTAGAACCCGTACAGGACGCAGTCTACAATCAGCGAAACATGATCGACACATCGCCATTAATTAGATATTCAATACTATCATAACCATCACAAAGGAATGAATTTCTAGTGATTCTATAAATCGATGTACAAAAAGCGTTAGACTTCATCAGAATAGTATGGATTCAAAACTATTAAAAACAATGGCTTACCCCGAATTTAAAACCAACACAAAAACCATATTATACTAAAACATGACGGCTTGAACGAATATTATAAATACCGTAGTTCCTCCCTTAAACATACAGAACTGTCAGGCAAAGATGCCCGTTATCTACACTATAAATTTTCCCCAAATTTTCTGAAATTCAGCAAGGTTTCCTTAACTGAAGTTGTACCTACTTTTAAGCAAATCTGGAAATCTTAAAACTTTATGCAAGGAAAACTTGCTGAAATTCAGCAAATTTTCCGGAAAATTTTAAGACCGAAAACTATTAACCTAAATTTCGGATAGGGTTTTGTTCACATTTAAAAGGCTACAACATAACTTCAAACAAATTTACTGAAAGGTTATAAATAAATTTCATTCAGCTTTAATTATTGCTTTGAAAGGAAATGTAAAGGAGTGCTGGAATAATTACACATCAAGACCGAGAAATGACTCTCTTGTACATTGGTTTAAGAGTGATTCAAAGAACAATGACCAAGTACACATTTACTCAAAGACTTAAAAATGTTTAAGATATAAGAGTGACTTAACTGACAAAAATCGTTATTAAATAAAGGTAACTGTATCCAGCGAGACGTAGTGGAAGGGTAAGGTGCAAAAATAAAATGCCAATCCATACAAAAATACGCTTGAGAAAGCCCCTGGAGACATTTATACATTGGTTGTTGAAATTTTATCAAATAAATAGAAGGTAAATTATGGCAGAAAGTAAGCTTAATACACATAAATGTAATAAATCTTGGTTCACCTTTGTGGAATTCTATTTTAATCAGCATAAATAACCTTTACGAACCACCTATCAGTTTACAGGG
Source organism: Ceriagrion tenellum (assembly GCA_963169105.1). Lineage (NCBI taxonomy): Eukaryota > Metazoa > Arthropoda > Insecta > Odonata > Coenagrionidae > Ceriagrion > Ceriagrion tenellum. The sequence goes on from OY720638.1 coordinate 17,420,408, forward strand.
TAATAGGTTACTAAACTATCCGAGTTATGGTGCACAGCATCAACTTAAGGTGCTTACTGACAAGGTAAGTAGGTATTTCCACTGATTAAAGTTACTATCCTTTAACCCAATAATGTACAAAAACTGCTTTTTATCTACCTATGAAATATTATTGTGTAAAAAAGGATGCTTAATCGGAAAAATTCTATAAATATAAATTCCACGTTTACCTTGTAATCATGTTTTCATTGAATGTAAAAACGTCCTTCAATTAATCCTTGCCTCGTTACCAATAGAAAATAATACTGTAAATGGAAAAAATTTCTTGTAACCTGATGTAAATCACTTGTAAACGGTAATCAACCTATTAAAACGTAACGTATATGGCTAAAGCATCGGCCGTAAATCGAGGTCCGAGTGCCGATCAAGGCGGATGATTAATTCTGCTAGGAATTTCATGCATACATAAAAGCGCTGTTATCCCCACACCTTAATATATAGTAAGGTTCATAAAGGCTCATAAAGTACAGTGACTAGGACCCATTGAAAGCTTGAATGATATTGCCAATCCGATGAGGATGTTACTTGGAAAAATGTATGGACCAAGGAAGGGAGGAAGATCCAGGCTGGACTTGCTGGAAGTCGTACGTAAAGATCTCGAATTGATGGAAGTGGAAGGCTTGAGGAGGAACATGTACAAAAGAGAGCTGTTGAGGCGAATTGAGCAGGAGGCCAAAGCCCATCCTGAGATAGCGTCGAGGGTAATGAAGGAGTGATAAAAACTTTTCATGTGCTTTGATAGTAATTGAGCTTTATTATGTAATACAAAACTTCTACGTAGAAAATAGCTACTAGATGAAGTCGACCTGGATCGAGATTCAAGGCATGCGGCTGCGGCTTGCCGGACCAATGCGCAGACAACTATTCCTCGTGGCAATTTTCGCGAACACAGGGGGAACTAGGTCGTATGTCCTCGCAGTCCATCCAAGATTGCAACGCAAGGAAGATGAGGGCTTCAAGGAAGCAGCAATCAACTCGCTTTAACCTGATCTAGCACTTATGCCATGCTTGGTTTCTGAGGCAGTATTCATGCTTAAGACCTAGTTTCCTTTGAATTCGCGAAAATTACCATCAGGAGTAGGAAGCCTTGGTAGCCTAGTGGTCTCCGCATTGCTTCGGCAAGCCATAGGACCGCGGTTCGATTCTCGGTTCAGGCTGACTTTTTCTCAAGGAAAACTCTACATATGTCACCGAATACTGTTTGAATTTGGTTGAATACTGTCAAATAACTTCTAAATTATGCCGAAAATCGCATTTGGATCATCTAAGTTCCGCGGGTGAGATTATTCTCATCATTTGGACCAGTCACTCACTTAGGACTCACTAGAGGACCAGCATTATGTGGTATCATCTCTCATGAAATTATATAGTGATATATGACAATGAAAGGGTGCAAGTTTGTTGGTTACTCTTCTCCACATTCTTACTGAATAAGTCACTCTTCCTTCACATGTTCTTCGTGTTGAAAATCAATTGTAATTTGGCAATAAATTAGGGATAAAATTAGGAAGAAAAAAAATAATAAAATCAATCAATCAATCGATTAATAAATTAGGAAGAAAAAACATTTTTCACTCATATTTCAACCCAATATCTTGCAAGCAATGTCTAAGGTTCTTGAACGACTTCTGTATCAGCAAACAACAAAGTGTTGGCCTGTAAATGAGATAAAGGACCCATTTCAATTTGGTTGGCAGCCGGGTTTATGTACATCAGCCACCTTGTGAAAAGTCACTGATGATATAGGGTTTGCTATTGATACGACAATGGTCACGTTAGTTTCATTTGATTTTAGACAAGCATTTTTTCGAGTAAATCACTCAAGGCTACTGAATAAAATGATAAATCTAAATTTTTCCTGTTCGGTTCTGAACTGGCTCCATATCTGTCTCGTTGAGCGCCTCTGAGCTATCAGACTTGTGGAAACATATCTTAGTACAATGTTGTCACCAGTGGGGTAGCTCAACGATCGGCACTCGGACATATGCCATTCTTTGTGTGCCTACTTAATTTTCTTACAAATATAATTTCTGTAAATATATGCTTTAGGCGAACGATTTGCAAATTTATTGTTACTCTCTCCATAAAAACCTTCAACACACCATTGAAAAAGTATAGGAAGATAAACTGGATCAATATCTGATAGGGATTAACATTATTAATTCTCCTTAAATTGTGCTTTAACCAAAGCCATTTCCAAAGGCACCTCAAAACTTTTAAATATGATTAACCAAGGTATAATTCCAAATGAAAATCTGGGAAATAATTGCATTCCCTTCTCAACCACAGTAGAAAACGTTGGGGTAACAATGTCATCAAATATCTTCTGAGATAACCATGTTCATCATGTTTCGAATAAGGTCAGTAAAAATTTGAACAAACTGAAAGTAAACGAATGGCTGTTGCCTGTTGAAGCTATAAAACTTTATAACCTCCATTTCTCCCACGTTTACACCACTTTTGTTTAGTTTACAATTATAAATCGTCTTTACCTTGATTTAAAACATCAGCGCTTTCTAAGTTCGTGAGTGGAAATTGTGTTCAGCCTACGGAGAAATGGGCACATATCACCATGCCAAGGAAAGCTGATGGCTGGCAGCTAAAAACTACGGAAATATAGTATGGCTACATTCCCCTATGCATTATTTCTTTATAAAATCCTGGATTTTTACATATTCTCGTCAAAATGATGCCATAAACCACTTCTGCCAACAACTACCTCAACTAACTAACAACAACTACAACAACTACTAGGTACGAATATAGATGTAAATTTCATTTACTAAGTAAGTAATTGCACAACTTACTATCAAAAAACATGCTTACATGTAGGATTATATTTCTGGAATACTCCAACATTAAAATCTATTAAAAAATTAGCTACAGGTTATTGCTAAGGGTCTCATGAATTACATGTAATGTGTACAAACAATTTTTTTTTGTATTTTTCGATTTTTGTCATTGTTTTTTATTACATGTATAGTGCCACATTTGTCATAATCTTTATCGCTTCAAGCAGTATTGGCTACGTTTTCTAACGCTATGAATTTAATGTGTGAATACTTATTAATTAATATGACTGTGACTTATTTTTTTTAACGACTGGCACTGTAAGGGAATAAGTGTTGACGTTTTATACCTGTGACTTAGCCCATTGTGGAAATTTATTTTTCTTAGAGACGTACTGGAGCCAAACTACTATAGAAGAAGCGATCGTAGGCATAAGAAAAAGGAAAGAGATTACAGGACCGATAAATTTAGAATGTTATTTTTTCCACGAGCAAAAACGTACAATGATAGTTACGATCCGTCAGGTCCATGTTACTTTGTCCCTCACCAGGTAAAGTTGGTTTTGCACTTATGCTAAATATCTTAACGTCCTCATTGAAGACTTACCCCGCATGAAATTTCTGGCATGATTTTGTTCGTTGTAGTGATATTTATCGGTTGCATTAATAATACTTACTAGTTGTTGTACTTAAAAGAGTGTACGGCATGATAGCATGCTCGTCTACGTAGCACTCTCCTATTTTCTAGTCTGACTGCGCATTGTTATCCTGACCGCTTTCTGCGTGCGTCTAGCGGCCGGAGGAAGGTGCGCAGTTCTAATTTGAGCTCGGACGAGTGCTGCATGCCTGGTGTGAAATCACTCCTTGCCGCACACCCTAGTGGTGACTTGCACGGATGTCGTAGATGCACAATCCTCTATAAATATAAGTTGATTCTCTCTCTTTCTCTCCACGAAAACTACGGCTCTGATTCAGCTTCAATTTTGCATTATTCTAGGGTATGCACTTATGGGTACTATACAGTGAACTACAGATGAAGCACTACAGTTAGCTGAAGAAATCTTGCTGCGGAAGGCAATTCCCACCCCCATCAGTAGTGAATTGTGTGCAGCCATGGAAATGTGCGTCTCCCAGAACTGTTTCAAATTCAACGGGGCATACCTTCAACAATCGGAGGGCTTAGCCATGGGCTCTCCACTGTCTCCAGTGTTAGCGGACATTTTTATGAACTATATGGAAAGTGATTTATTTGCCTCTTCCAATGCGTTGGTCAAAAACATTGTCTGTTGGTATCGCTATGTCGATGACATTTTTTGTGTGTGGTCCGGCTCAGAGAGATAACTCGACAGTCTTCTGTGTTTTTTAAACTCATTACGCAAAACTATTAACTTCACCTTAGAAAGGGAAAAAGAATCCTCTATTAACTTTTTAAATATCACCATACACATAAACAATCGAAAACTTGAATTTTTGATTTTCAGGAAGGACACATATACTGACCAAATAATCCACGCGAAGTCAAGACAGCATATCTTTCAAAAATATGCTGCCTTTCATTCCATGATTCACCGCCTAGTAACTATACCCATGACACAAAGCAACACTCAAAAAGAACTTTCAACAATTAAATACGTAGCAAATAATAATGGATACCCCTCACAGTTAATCGAGAAACTGTATCAGAAAAAAACTATATAAGATAGACATCAACTCCATCTACGGTAGCTCTTCCTAAAACAGTGATACGGATGTAAAGTGGAAGAGAATACGTTATCTTGGCCAGTTATCACACACAGCCACAAAAACCCTGTCTAAAGGTAAAAAAAGACCAGCCTTCTACAATAAGGCAAATTTGCAAAATCTGTCATCGAAAACGAAGGATAAATCCCATTAACAGAAAAGAGTGGAGTGTACCAGCTTCAGTGTGGATGTTCTGCAGTGTACATCGGCCAGACAGGTCGGCAGATCAGACAAAGGGTTAAAGAACATCAAGCTTGTTTCATAAACTCTAACGACACATACCATTTCTCAAAACATCTACGTGAACAAAGACAGAACAAGGTCATTCTTCCTCCTGCTCTCGAACTCGGCCGTGGTCTCCGGTCGTGCTCTCCGAGCGCTCCCTAATCTGGTGTTTACCCGCTCGCTGCCTACCTGGTCCGACCACCCGCTGCTCAGTTCCATGGAGCTGCAACCTTAGTGTAGTGACATATATTAGTCGTAGTTTATTTCTGTATTCCTTCTAACTTGATATATTCAAGTTAGTTTGTCTCTGTCGTTATATAGTAGGTCTTCTATTAGTGTTAGTTAAGAGTAAGTTGTGTGTGTGAGTGAATCTCTTCACTGCCGTGATATCCCGGTTCGTGCGCCGAGTGTGTCTGTCGAGTGTGCCTGCTGGTAGTGATAAGTTGAAGCCAAATTATTATCACATCTTCATTTTGTAGTTAGTTATTTCTGTTGTTTATCCTCACGTATATTTTCATAATATTGTACGTAAATTGTTGTTGCATATCGTTAGTTTATGATTCTGGTGCTTGGGTAGAAAGAGAATCTTATTAGATTAGAACTTAATTATACCTAGCTCTTACTGAGAGACAAAGTAGGTATATATATTTATTACAGAGTCCATAATATTCTTTTTATCACCGTTATTGAAAACTCTTAGTTTATTTTAGTTGTGAAGTTGAAACTTTAGTAGTTTAGAACTTTTGTTGTGAACTTTTAGTTTCACCTCTTGTCTACTGGTACTGAATAATTAACTACATTTCTTTTCTTGTTGATAGATAGTTTTTTTTCTAGTCATTGAATAGTTTACTCTCCGTTTCCCTTTTTTATATAATATAGATAACGTTATTAAAAAAATTTTACGTAAGACCGTTTATAAAACCATCGATTGATATTCTAATTTATACATATAGCCAGTTAAAGCCTCTTTAATGACTACTTTTGCACTTATTTAATTTAATATCATTTAGTTAGGTTGAATCTATAAACACAGATCTTTCTCGCGTGTTTCATCAGTGCTTCAACCCCTCATAGCTCACTTGCGTTACATCACCTGTCCTTCCTCCCCTATCTTTACCGTCCTAGAAGTGAAAGTCAGTTACCTCCCGCTGTCAGCCCCATAGCCATTCCCTGCAGGAAATAATCTACTAGGCCTTCAGCGTTAAAAAAAGGGTTTTGAGATTAGGATGACTTCCTTTAGGTCTGCTCTTAACCTCCTCAGGAGCTCACCCGATTGCGAGTCCTTGGGGGCTCGGATCGCTGGGCTTGCGAGGACGGTGGACGAGCTCCGTGCCCTGGTGGAGCGGTTTGTGGCAAGTCCTGGAAGGTCGCGGGGGAATGGGGGGGGGGCCAACACCCTCCAAACGTGTCAAGGTCTGGGGAAGCTCGGGCACTGTCACGGGATAGAGGGTGGAGGAACTTCCCCAGACTTCCGTGCCTCCGGAGGAGTCTCCCTCCGTTGCTTCGGACGCATGGATTGTGGCCTCAAGGCGTAGCCATGGGGTCACCCTCCGAAAACGAGGATCGGCAAGGGCGGAGGCTGAGCCGATCCCTATGGGCAATAGATTCGATGTTCTGGCGGAGGCTGAGACATCGGAAATAAGGCTGGGAGGTGGGCCACCGAGTGGGAGTCGTGAGGGAATTGTAGTTATAGGTAGTTCTAATGTCCGTCGTATAGTGGCCCCACTGAGTGGTAAGGCACAATAGTCAGCAAAATAGAAGTGATTCCCGATAATAATAAAAAGTGTATGGTGTTCCATTCAATGTGCTAATTCGAAAGTAATATACGTTTGCGCCTAACATAGACCACCCCATTCCGATGTACACTCAGTATTAGAGCTCGAGAAACAGATTAGGTCCATTAATTCCCATAGTAACGAACGAAAGATAATTGTAGGTGGAGATTTCAATACACCATCGATAGATTGGAAAACATGTAGTGATAAGTCTGGGGGTGGGGACAAATAAATCTGCGAGTCATAGCTTAACCTGTTCGCATCATACGCCCTACATCAAATAGTAAATTTGCCCAATAGAGGAGAGAGTGTTCTCGATTTATTTGCCACAAACATCCCTGAAAATGTTATTATAGTTGAAAATGTCGATGGAATAAGCGACCACAAGGTAGTATACGTCAAATTTTCTCTCAATACTGAAAAAAATTTTAAATTGAAAAGAAATATTTACCTTTTTAGTAAAGCAGATTTTAACGGATTTAGGCGTGACTTAAAGACTTCTTATAAAAAATTCGTGAACATTAGCAAAAATAGTGATACAGACAATACATGGAAAGAGTTCCTCCAAATTACGTGGTCATTTGTCAACAGATATATACCTCATAAGTATAAGAGTGAGAATAGGGAACCAAGGTGGTACAACGCGGAGGTTAGAAAATGTTTAAAACGCCAACGAGATAGCCACGCGAAACTAAGAAAAATGAAGAAAAATGTAGCTAATAGCGATCTAAAAAATACTATCGAACATTACAAAATTTGAAAAGCCGCCGCAACAACTAGAGGGAAATCCGAAAGCATTTTAGTCATATATTAGGGAAGTACAGGGAACTAAAAAGTCAACGGTTAATTCCTTGAAAAACGATCGAGGCGAAATAGTAACTCCCAGTTTAGATAAGGCAAATTTGTTGAATTATTTTTTTCAGAGCGTTTTTAATCTCACTCTTATACTTATGAGGTATATATCTGTTGACAAATGACCACGTAATTTGGAGGAACTCTTTCCATGTATGTATTTTGGAAAACATGCAGTCATAAGTCTGGAGGTAGGGACAAAGAAATCTGCGAGTCATTGCTTAACCTGTTCGCATCACACGCACTACATCAAATAGTAAATTTGCCTAATAGAGGGGAAAATGTTCTCGATTTACTTGCCACAAACATCCCTGAAAAAGTAATTAAAGTTGAAAATGTCGATGGAATAAGTGACCACAAGGTAGTATACGTAATATTTTCCCTCAACACTGAAAAAAATTTTAAATTAAAAAGAAAGATTTACATTTTTAGTAAAGCAGATTTTAACGGTTTTTGGCTTGACTTAAAGACATCTTTTGAAAAATTCGAGAACATTAGCAAAAATAGCAATACAGACAATACAAGGAATGAGTTCCTCCAAATTACACGGTCACTTGTCAACAGATATATACCTCATAAGTATAAGAGCGAGAATAGGGAACCAAGGTGGTACAACGCGGAGGTTAGAAAATGTTTAAAACGCCAACGAGTTAGCCATGCGAAACTAAGAAAAATGAAGAAAAATGTAGCTAATAGCGACCTAAAAAATACCATCGAGCATTATAAAATTTGTAAATCAGCCGCAAAAACAGCCCTTAGAAAAGCGTTTAGCGAATTCAAGAGAAAAGTACTTGGAGAACAACTAGAGGGAAATCCGAAAGCATTTTGGTCATATGTTAGGGAAGTACAGGGAACTAAAAAGTCAACGGTTAATTCCTTGAAAAACGATAGAGGCGAAATAGTAACTTCCAGTTTAGATAAGGCAAATTTTTTGAATTACTTTTTTCAGAGTGTTTTTAATCAACCTATGCATAGTTTCCGCGAAACCATACCAGACCGATTTCAACAACCAATGCCCCCAATCGATATATCTTGTAGCGGAATCATATCCTTACTAAGTAATATTAGCCCGAACAAGTCCTCAGGTCCTGATGAAATTCCAGCTCGTGTTTATAAAGAATTAGCTCTCGAAATGGCTCCGTATCTTAAAGTAATATTTAACAAATCCCTCGAAGAACACGCGGTTCCCAAAGACTGGAAGATAGCCGTGACCCCAATTTATAACAGCGGAGATAGGGAACAGCCATGTAATTATAGACCAATATCATTAACGTCACTATCATGTAAAATTATAGAGCATATAATAGTTACATCAATAATGGGACACCTCGACAGCCAGGATTTATTAATAACAAACCAGCATGGGTTCAGAAAAGGACGGTCTTGCGAAACTCAATTAGGTCTTTTTGTTCACGATATTTTAGTTTCCGGAGAAGGTAACGTACAGGTAGATGCAGCGTTTCTTGACTTTAGAAAAGCTTTTGACAAGGTTCTCCACTGTAAGTTACTCGCGAAGTTAGCATCATACGGAATAGACAGTAATATAGTAGGCTGGATAGGAGATTTCTTACATGAACGCGTTCAAAGGGTGGTATTAGATGGTGTAAGCTCAGGCAAAGTAAAAGTTACATCGGGTGTTCCCCAGGGAAGCGTGATAGGCCCAATTTTATTTCTTCTCTACGTAAACGACTTGAATAGTGTAGTAAAAAATAGCAAGCTCCGTCTTTTTGCCGATGATGCAGTAGTGTATAAAGAAATTAGAAATGAAGAGGACAGACAGTGTTTAGCTAACGATTTAGATGCGATTGATGATTGGTGTGGTTGTTGGTAGCTAGAATTAAATTTGAAGAAATGCGCGATTATGAATTTTTGGAAAAAGAATGGCCTTCCCCGGAATAATTATAGCATCAAAGAAAACAAAATATGTAACGTAAAATCAATTAAATACTTAGGCGTCACCATCACTGAAGACATGTCATGGGGGAAACACATCAGGGAAATAACTAGTGTAGCAAACCGTAGATTAGGATTCGTAAAAAGGGTTCTAGGCAAATGCGATGAGAGAGTCCGAGAAAGAAGCTATTTTACACTTGTCAGGCCTCATTTAGAATATGCCGCTAGTATATGGGATCCGTACGAGGAAGGTATGATAAAAGAATTAGAGCGCGTGCAAAGGAGATCTGCTAGGTTTGTTAAATGTCGTTATGATAATTGTATTAGTGTTACGAGTTTAATAGAAGAACTAGGATGGGAATTACTATCAGAACGCAGGTTAAAATTTAGGTTAAACCTTTTAAGTAAATTCGAAACAGATTTGTTCACAGATGACGTTAGATATATATTAAGAACCCCTGCGTATTATGCTAGGTTTGACCATATTAACAAAATTAGAGAGATAGATTCTCGTACCGATAGATTTAAAATGTCATTTTTCCCGCGTACCATAAGAGAGAACAATAGGCAACGTAGCAAAAGGGATAGGTAGGTGAAACATAGTTAGAATAGTCTGTAGTGCATGATGCATGTAATAACTACCAATAATCCCTTCCTTATTATGTAGATTTTAACCTGTACTATACCGTAGTAACTAATATTCTATTGTAATAACTACTGCAATTACTTGCAATAACTAATAATCTACTGTAGTAACTAATAAACTATGACCCTATTTTCTAGCATGTCTACATTATATATCCTATTTACATGGCAATAGTGCATGTTTGGTGATCTTCACCCCCTGCCACACACCCTCGTGGTGGCTCGCAGGGTATTACGTAGATGTAGATGTATCAATCTAAGCATAGTTTCCGCGAAACCATACCAGACCGATTTCAACAACCAATGCCCCCGATCGATATATCTTGTAGCGGAATCGTATCCTTACTAAGTAACATTAGCCCGAACAAGTCCTCAGGTCCTGATGAAATTCCCGCTCGTGTGTATAAGAAATTAGCTCTCGAAATGGCTCCGTATCTTAAAGTAGTATTTAACAAATCCCTCGAAGAACACGCGGTTCCCAAAGATTGGAAGATAACAAACGTGACCCCAATTTATAACAGCGGAGATAGGGAACAGCCATGTAATTATAGACCAATATCATTAACGTCACTATCATGTAAAATTATAGAGCATATAATAGTTACATCAATAATGGGACACCTCGACAGCCAGGATTTATTGATAACAAACCAGCATGGGTTCAGAAAGGGACGGTCTTGCGAAACTCAATTAGGTCTTTTTGTTCATGATATTTTAGTTTCCGGTGAAGGTAACGTACAGGTAGACGCAGCGTTTCTTGATTTTCGAAAAGCGTTTGACAAGGTTCCCCACTGTAAGTTACTCGCGAAGTTAGCATATATAGCGAAGTTAGATACGGGATAGACAGTAATATAGTAGGCTGGATAGGAGACTTCTTACATGAACGCGTTCAAAGGGTGGTATTAGATGGTCTCAGCTCAGGCGAAGTGAAAGTTTCATCGGGTGTTCCCCAGGGAATCGTGATAGGCCCAATTTTATTTCTTCTCTACGTAAACGACTTGAATAGTGTAGTAAAAAATAGCAAGCTCCGTCTTTTTGCCGATGATGCAGTAGTGTATAAAGAAATTAGAAATGAAGAGGACAGACAGTGTTTAGCTAACGATTTAGATGCGATTGATGATTGGTGTGGTTGTTGGTAGCTAGAATTAAATTTGAAGAAATGCATGATAATGAACTTTTGGAAAAAGAATGGCTTCCCCCGGAATAATTATTGCATCAAAGAAAACAAAATATGTAACGTAGAATCAATTAAATACTTAGGCGTCACCATCACTGAAGACATATCATGGGGCAAACGCATGAGGGAAATAACTAGTGCAGCAAACCGTAGATTAGGATTCGTAAAAAGGGTTCTAGGCAAATGCGATGAGAGAGTACGAGAAAGAAGCTATTTTACACTTGTCAGGCCTCATTTAGAATATGCCGCCAGTATATGGGATCCGTACGAGGAAGGTATGATAAAATAATTAGAGCGCGTGCAAATAAGATCCGCTAGGTTTGTTAAAGACCGTTATGATAATTGTATAAGTGTTACGAGTTTAATAGAAGAACTAGGATGGGAATTACTATCAGAACGCAGGTTAAAATTTAGGTTAAACCTTTTAAGTAAATTCGAAACCGATTTGTTCACAGATGACGTTAGATATATATTGAGAACCCCTGCGTATTATACTAGGTTTGATCAGATTAACAAGATTAGAGAGATAGATTCTCGTACCGATAGATTTAAAATGTCATTTTTCCCGCGTACCATAAGAGAGAACAATAGGCAGCGTTGCAAAGGGATAGGTAGGTGAAATATAGTTAGAGTAGTCTGTAGTGCATGATGCAAGTAATAACAACCATGAATCCCTTTCTTATTATGTAGATACTAACCATGTGCCCCTATTATCTAGCATGCCTTCATTAAATATCCTAGTTGCATGCCAATAGAGCATGTCTGGTGATCTTCACCCCCTGCCAAACACCCTCGTGGTGGCTCGCAGGGTATTACGTAGATGTAGATGTAGATATGAGTGACTTCATTCCTAAAATTCTCTATATTGAAAGGAAAGGCCTCCACCTAGATGTTCTTGAGCAATTAGAGATTTTTAAAACTGTGGGCTTGAAGAACAGAATTGTCAACGACACTTTGTATGCCTCCCGTTCTCCCCTCCTAGACCTCCCACTATTGCGAACTACCAGCTCATCATTACGACCTCATTCGTCAAACGACGCTAAACCTTTCCAACACCTACCACTCCTTCCATCCCACCAACCTCAACCAAGAAACACCTATTTAGTCGAAATAATGAAAAATGCTCACCTTCGGCCAGGTTCCTTCATGCATAGATCAGTGATGTTATTCTATGGTTTGTTCCCAGAATCTATACCTACGAATTGCCATGAAAGTCACCAATAGAGTGTGTGTTACAGGGTTATTCCACATTAGGCATGCAGTACTCATTCCAGGTCAAATCAGAACCGCACGCGTTCCCCAGCCGCTGTGCGCGGAGCTAAAACAGTTAGGAGAACAATACGCTGTCAGATCAGAAACTAGAAGAGTACTACGTAGACGAACATGCTAACATGCAGTACATTGGTAGATATACAACTATTGTTTAGTGTTTTAATGCAAATCATAAATAGTACTACAAAGTACTAAATAAAGTAGAAAGATAATTCATGCCGTGAATTTCATGCGGGGTGAGTAATTAATACTGATGGATAAAAATACTGAGTCCAAGTATATAAAACTCTGCATAGTGCGGGTCAAAGTTTCGAAGAATTCATCCTTTGCAGTTGTTACAGGTCCTTATTGTTCATGGAAAAATTGAAATTTTAAATCAATAGTTTCTGCTTTCTATTTCCTTAATCTTATGCCAGTGATCGTTTCTGCCATCATGGTATGGCTCTAGCAAATTGAGTTGAACGCCCGGAAAAAGATAGTCCGCATCAAACTTTCGCAATAGATACAACCTATATTTTACCTTCGATAATTTAGAGGTTCCCTCCTCATTCCCACAACAATTCAGTGACATGGCTATGTTCATCGCAGCATTTTTAACTAATCTCGCTGTTCTCTGTTGTTTGCGATTCGTGTATGAAACTTGTCTTACTTCGAATGGGTCCCATATGCTAGCGGCGTACTTCAAGAGAGGTCTCAGAAGTGAAAAATGACATCGCTCCCTTACTATCTAGTCACATTTTTCTAGTATTCTTATAATTAATCCCAATTTACGATTGGATATTCCGCATATTTCCTGCATGTGCACCCCTAGGAAAAGTCCTGAGTAAGGGTCGCACCTAAGTAGCTACTTAACTGACTTTGCGTTTGATAATTAGGTTGGGTTAATTATGTACCTTTTGTTGGGCGATTTATTGTTTTCCAAACCTTTATGAGAACGAACTTTTAAAAATCTAATTCTAATTGTTTATTGCATATGGGTATTTTTGCTATGCAATTCGTGATAATCGGTGATAATATACAATACTGCTTGGTCCACGAAAAGGCTAATTTCGCTCGTAACGACGGTGATGATATCATTAATATACTAAAGGAATAATCAGGGACCATTGACACTTCCCTGGGGTACACCTGCTCTTACTTCCACTTACTATCTGAATTAACGCCATCTAAAATTACTGTCTCTTCGCGATTGTCTAAGAAATGTATTATTCAACATATTTCCTCGTAATTTATTCCAGAGGCTTAGCAAGTAAGTATTCCAGAGCTTAGCAAGTAAGTATTCCAGAGCTTAGCAAGTAATTTCGAATGCGGAGCTTCATACAGCGCTTTCTTGAAACCTAAAAATATCGCGTCTACCTGGAGAAGCCCTTCTCCCGAGGAAAGGATATCGCGAAGGGCGTGGGCTAGCTGGGTTTCGCAAGACCTGTATTTCCAGAATCCATGCTGATTTTGATTTAGCTAGTTTTGACTATCTAAATACCTCATAATTGAGCTGACGATTATATGTTCCAATATTTTTCACGATATGGACATAAGGGAGATAGGTCTATAGTTACTAGACTTTCCCATGTCACCGCTCTTTTAGATAGGTGTAACGTTCACGATTTTCCAATCGTAGGGGACTGATACTCTGTAAGAGATTTTTCACATATTATTTTCAAGTACGGTGCGATTTCTGACGCTGATTCTTCATAAAATTCGATGGGAATTTGTTTAGGTCCAGGTGGTTTCTTTAAGTAAATGGATTTCAGGTGGCTTTCTTCGCCGTGACAATAAATATTAATGCACTGCATTGGATTATTATACAACTATGCAGTGTAGCAGTTTTATCCTAAGGAAATTTTTCATAGACTCCTTTTAAGAACAATATGTGAAGGATATTCACAATTTTAAATTTATCGCCATTCTTTCTTTTAGATCGTTCTTTAGTGTCGTTACCGTAGACATGTTGCCTTGAACATACCTCACGTAAGACCAAATTGCCTTCGTGTAATCTTTCAAAATTAACATAATATGCTACTTTTGAATTCTATTAATGCTATCAAAATGTACGCCTGTACTACAGTTTTAGCTTCCTCGTATTTTTCGCAAATCTTTGCTTGTTCCTCGACCGGGAGATCCTTTTGGGCATGCTCCATTTTTGCCTTCATAATTTGTTGTCGCTTGAGAGATTTTTTGGCATCTGCATTATACCACGGATGTTCCGCAATGATCTTTTTCAGTTTCTTTAATATTACACAATTAATGACTAAACGTGTGATGCTATGAAAAGTATGTGGTGTCAGTCGTTTGGTTTTGGCTAACGTATTTCATTTTTTATAAAAGACCGATAATTCCTGTTTTGGACCGTTGAAATCCAATTTGTGGTCTAACTATACTTATCCCTTTCTGGCTACCATTTTTTCCAGTAATAATATGGAATGTAGCATTTATTGCTTTTTGGTCAAAAATTCCGTTCACAGTTGAAACTTTAAGGACTCTTTCAGGAATTTCTGTCACTAAAAGATCTGAAACATTGTTTCTCTCGTCGGTATTGTTGCAAATTGATATAGAGAGTTTGATGTTTATGTATACAGATGATTGTCGCACAATTTCATATCCATGCCGCAATATTTGAAGTAGTATTTCCTCCAGTCTATCAAGAGAACGGTGAAATGACCATTGATAATTATATTACTTTCCTTATATTGATGTATGAAAGGATTCACTTTTCTTTCAAACTGCAAAACTGTGTTTATGCGCATACAAAAATTCTTTTGGTGGTGAATTTAATTGAATACCACGTATTTTCTACTTCAATATTTGGAAATATCTCGGTAGTGCTAAACATCTCATCTTTTTACATCATTAAACACAACTCCTGTTTTCGCTACTCGGTCTTCTCTATATATTGGATATGATTTTGGAAAGGTGTTCGTATTCGCCATTGCACTGCAAACGCAACGTTACATTCCTATCACTACATCAGCGTCAGTGCTTAAACTGAGATAGTTAAAATGAGAGACTTTAGTTTTCAGACTACGACAGTCCACGAGCACTATTGAAATTGAGTCATTTGGAGACGACTAACAGTTTCATTAGCGAGATAAGATTAGGTCGTTAATGGATGTCATTTTGTATGTACTTGAGCCGCGGTATCTTTTTCTTTCGTATAGTAAGCTGTTCTAATTTCGAAAAATACTCGGATTGCTACAATTTTTTACGAGGACCCTTATATATAACCCTTAAGTATGGTCACCTGGGAGTAAACGCCCAGAGGAAATAAAAAAATGCTCTATTTTTTATTTTGTCCTCATTATCAAATGCATATCCCTAGTTGTTGAATTATAAATCGTTTTAGGCTATTGAACGTAATATAAGATTGATTTCATTCTTTTCTGTTGTAAAAATATATTTGTTGCAGATATGGTTGTCCGGCACCCACCGACCATCATACTGTGACTAACTTTGTCCCTCGTAGCCATGGACTTATAGTCTCCATGGAGAGTCAAGACGAAACAAATACTTAGCCTTTTGTTATAGTTCACCCTATGAGATGACGGGACCTTGTTGCTTACACTTTTTGCTCTTTTTTGGCTTGAAATTTAAGTTTGCACAAGGACTTGAGGCTTTCAAATCACCAACCTGTGTATACGTACACGTTCACCTTCGTTAAGTTATAGTTGAAACTTCCTACAGATTTTTACTTCCGAGCCTACCGGCAGGCAGTGGTCGGAAATTGGAAAAAAGCCGGACTAAAGTGCAAAATAGCTTTTCTTTGAGGTAATGGCTTAGAACATGGTACATATTTTCAAAAATTATTGCTGATAATGAAATTATTGGATATTTCCCATAAAATCAGCCATTACCTTGATACTGAGGCCAAAACATGACCAAATTTCCAAGAAAACGCTTTTTTCCATTT
The DNA here is from genome assembly GCA_963169105.1 of Ceriagrion tenellum. Classification (NCBI taxonomy): domain Eukaryota; kingdom Metazoa; phylum Arthropoda; class Insecta; order Odonata; family Coenagrionidae; genus Ceriagrion; species Ceriagrion tenellum. The sequence goes on from OY720638.1 coordinate 17,436,719, forward strand.
CCAGATGATGACGTAATAGAAATTTTTATGAAATGAAAAATATTACTATCCGTGTACATGATTTCTTATCTGTACTTTGAATAGGTTTTAGTGATTTTTGTCGATACTTAAGAGCTACATATTATGTGACAAAATGGCGGACGCTTTTTTCAAGCAAATTTTGACACAAATTAGTCATAATATTCGGTTTAAGAAATATGCACGCCTAAATACTTCGTCAAAGTATTGAATAAAATATTTTAAAGTTATTCTGAGTAAATTTTGGAGAAATATTTGTGACACCGAAAGTAAATTCGCTTTTTCGATCATGCGTCACGGCCGGCTCTCCGGCTCCGCGCCGAGGGGCCTGGAAATACTGTAACTCCGTTGGATTGTTGAAGAATTGTGGTCGTTTTCAAGATATACGTATTCACTGATTACCAGACTTTCTATGAGGATATTTCGGCATTATTGAACCAGTAAAATGAATCAGAGGATGCACAACTAAGGTAAATTTGTTTTTCTTTGGATACTTGACGGAATGATACTGCAAATTATGAGCGCCTTTAACTCATAAGGAAATATGCGGGTTTCTGGCTCTCCATGCATGATTTTCATAGAAGGTATCATGCTGGGTTCTGATTCCTACCTTCCCCCTAAACCATTTCCCATTCCAACTACATCCTCAACCCTTACTTCTTAAGGAGGGTCGCCTGAAAAAGGACGTTTAATGACACCGCGCGCCTTTTCAGGTCGCCCTGGCCTCAAGTTCAATAATTCCAGAAAATGTGAAAATTTAATACCAGTGGATTTAATAGATGTGCATTTTATAAATAGCAGCGAACAAAAAGTAGGGTTTTATAGTCAGTTTAAATGTAATTAAGCCTGGAAAATTTGGTTTTAACATGAGCTCTTATAGATATTGCTCAAATCATGGCAGAAAAACGTCCATTTGAACGAGAAGTAATATTCAAGTTTTAAATTTAAACAGTTTATAAGAAGCAAAATTTCCAGTATAATTGACTAAAAATAAAATTTTGGCAATTTAGCCACTGGTTATTGAAGTTATAAGCAAATTAGTGACTTAATTGAAGTCTAAATGCGGTAGTTTTATGCAAATGGTGCTGCAGTATGCTCTTATGCTGGACGAATATGGTCGACAAAAACATATTCTTGGGATAATACTCTCATTCGTTCCCAATTTTTTGCTTAAAAAAAGTATCCATTTTTATCATCGAAATCTGGATTTTTTTTTACCAAGATAGCAATTTTTAAAGCTATTAGTTAAGTGTTAATTTTCACTCATATGGTTGGGCCACAGCTATCTGAATGGTGTTCAACGGGTATTTCCACAATGACTTTTCCTTTCCCTTAAATAAATGCAAGTTAACAAGCACTTCTAGTTTATCATTGATATGTGTTGTGATCTAGTGAATTCGAAAAATTCATTGGTCTCTCTCACGAGATTGAGAGAGTGATGGTTATTGGAATTGTTTCGGGAATCATTCATTTTCGATTTTCGTTGCCTCAAGCTTTTTACACGTGTTTATTAATAGCAATGCTCTCACGTGTCTTGATTTATATTTTTTAAACTTTTATCAATGCTAATTTTTTCATACTATATTCATAAACTATTGGATTTTTAAGCAGGTGTTAATAAATTCCTTTGTTGTTGTCTTCAGTTCTGGTCACACGATTTTTGCTCCATTAAAATGATAGTCGAAGTGAAGGTGAAAACTTAAACAGACCAAGAATACAGTGTAGATTTTTCTAGGGGAAATTAAATTTAGGGCAACATGAGGACACTAAAAACCCTCGTGAATTCATTAGGGTAAGAATTTGGTACCCTACCAAAAAAGATGGGAAAAGTGATGCTAGCATGACGAGGAATTCTTGTTGCGACATAATGCACGTCGCACATCGTCAATCATCTTTCCTGAAACCGTGCGTCAGAACTTTACCGCTACTGGTATGTAATTCCTGATGAATGTTTCGTAGAGTCAGAGCGACATATTTTTTTCACTTTAGATTTTATACTTGAAAATTTATAATTTCTCAGGTACGTTGAGAGGGCCGGAAAAATTAGTGTTTCCTCTGATAGATCTAAAAGAAGTTCAAACTATTAAGACTTCTCCCTCTGCTGTATGTTACATTGTCAATCTCTCTCAGTTTAAGGGAGGAAGGAAATAGTGCGGATGCTATACTTATAACGGAAGTAATGACAACCACTTCCAGTAGAGTAAGGAGAGTTTTGTCTAAACGAAGGAAAAGTCACTATGCACAGTCGGAGATGTCATCTAAGAACTCTCTGACTTTTGTCATCATCTCGGAGCTAACTAAGAGTCAGCATGATTAAAATCCAAGGGAAAATCAAATTATACTCAGACAGTATTATTCTCCGCTCATTATATATATCCGCTCATCAGTATATGACACTCCGCTCGTAGTTAGGCAAACTAACTGTGTCCCAGCTATAGCAGAGTATTAAAAGTAACAAAGCGCAGGGTACCGCGGAGGGATTAGCAAAACCGAGAATATACCCTAATGAAATTTTCTTGCTCTAGCTCTCCAGGATCACACGGTGTCGCAGGAACTGTCATACGTTCCACCGCTCAAACATCCGACGATGAAGTGCGTTGCTCATTGGTGTGCACTGTACGGATTTGATTGGAGTTCGGGCCATGCCAATATAAAAGATTGTGGGAACGAGCAGATTCATCAGATGAGTATTAATTCATGAGCTCCCCTGTGCTACACCAAAAGGCAAAAGAAATTGTTAAGGCGTAGACAGATTAGATACAAAGGCAGAGTCTTCTTCTCTAGTTTTCAATCCTTTAGGATTGGTTTACGATAGCCTCGATTACTCTCTATCCCTTGTATCCATGCCTTGCTGCGGTACAACAATACACTCTACACAAAGGTCTTAACTAGCTTTTTCGCCATAAAGATATTGACGGAGTTGGACGTAGAGAGTTTTTTCCTTCTCCTTCGTCTGCTCTTATTCATTCAAGCACACAACGTCCACCTTGGTAGCCTTGATAAATCAAAATGCCGTAATTCTATGAAAGCCCGACGGATTATTACTACAGTAGTCTCCATGATCGACATTTTTTAGGCCATATGAAATTCTTCGTATTCTCTGGTTGTCAATCCATGAGGATTGGATTGCGACAGCCATTTACATCTCTCTATCTTCTGCCATGGCCATTTCTGAAAACTGTCCACATCCCATGTTCTCGATTATATGCTTCTAATACTCCAGTCTAAGTCTCCCTCTCTGCCTTTTTCCCTCAATCATTCCTTCTAAAATCACCATCACCAATCCCTCGTGCCACAGTATATAACCGACGTCTGACGTTTCTCTGTTCTCCACTGGCTCCGCTCTTCCTTTATTTTTCTCAGAACTCACTCGTTCCGTCCAGCTCACTCTCATCGTTCGTCACTCGTTCCGTCCAGCTTATCTTACGCATTCTTTTATAGCACCATATCTCAAAAACATCGAGATGTTTCTCTCCGTTTGTTCCACAGCCCAAGTCCAATTTCCTTACAATAATACAGTTCACAATTAGTCTTGAATAGCTTTTTCGTTATCAAGATATAGACGGAGTTGCAGGTGGAGAATTTTTCTCACTATTAAAGGCAATCTTTGCTCTAAGTATTCGAGTTTGTATTTTTTTCGTACTCCTTCCATCAGAAGTTACTTAGCATCCTAAGTATTCAGTCTTTCACATGGTTTATAAATTCTCCGCCAACATAAATCTCGCATTCTGATCTCGTCCTAAGTTCGCAACTGAAACTTAAGTCTTATGCCGGTTGATTTAAAGATAAAATTTGCTGTTCAGAATGTGTTTCATTTCTCCAAGGATGTGACTCATCTCATTTCCACTTTCTCTCAGCCCTGTGATGTCATCAGTGAATCGAAGCAGGTTGATTGATTGCTTTAAATATAGTGTTTGAGAAATTATTCCGTCACCTTCAGTTTGCTCTTTGGATAAACGGAAAATTAAGGCTTGTACTTATTTAAAGGATGATGAAAAAGTAAGTGGTTGTAATACATAAACTTGTAAAAAATATTCTTTTAGATGGGGAATGCATTGGCATAGAGTGAAAGTATGAGGTGTTATACCCGCGGAACAAAAACTTCCGAAATGAATGTCATCATGGCAATGAAAGATAGACCGGGGAATGTGGAAAAATATGCCTACATTTTATCAAAGCTACATTGTATATAATGTATATCCGATTTTTTTAGAGCATTTTACATAAAGCGTGTAGTCTGGACTTAAAAGAATGGCAGGTGGGAATACATCAAAACTCATGCTTGAGCTTTTATTAGTTACAGTGTCTATTATGCCAAAAAATAGGTCTCAAAATTGGAATAAAAGACCATTCTAGACTTGTGGTTGTCTTAAAATAAAGCTTTCGAGGAAAAAGGCTATGCGTCTAGGTCTACGTCTACGTAATAACCTGCGAGCCACCACGAGGGTGTGTGGCAGGGGGTGAAGATCACCAGACATGCACTATTGACATGATTTAATGAAGGCATGCTAGATAATAGGGTCACATGGTTAGTATCTACATAGTATCTATAATGAGAAAAGTGTTAAGAGATAGAAAATGAATAATCGTAGATGTCCCTTGGCCTGAATCAGACAATACTAATGATGGCATACGGCAAAAGGTGTGCTTGATTCTCGAAACCTGTCTGCTGAATTAAGCGGTTATGGTGTATATCTACTTGGTATTATCCTTTTCAAATGTTTTGTGAGTTAGAAGGCATAACTAACGCATGAGAAGGTGAAGGAAGAAAGTTCCACGTCATGTAGTTTTCCCCGAGCCAATCAAGGTGCAGTAGGCGTGGCGTAGAGTCTCAAAATTTCGTTTTTCTCTCAGACTTCCATTGTGTTAACCACGGAGTAGGATAAGGAGTACGATCGGGATAGGGAAAAAGGGGAGGAAAAGAGCCCGGATGCTAAGCAAGGGAAAAGGTTTTCAACTTTCCGATAGAGGCGCTGTAAGTAGCCGGAAGTCTCTCTTTCCTGAAGGTGGAGAAAGGAGGTGAATTCGGAACTGTGTCGATTTTGACTGCGAAGAGTTTAAGTCTTTGATGTAAACATTGAAGATTTAAACATTGAAATGACTAGTGCGTGTTTTGTGCCGGAATGTACAAGTGGATACCGGACCACATTAAAATACAACCGAAATCAAGGATTGAAGAATGTAAGCCTTTTCAAGGCACCCAAGGCAAGCTTTCTTCCTCTTACATGAGGCAATCATTTTCTTCTTTTCCAAGACAAGTTAAATATATTAACTTGGGAATATATTCGCTTTATGTGTAAACGCGTAGAATTGTTTCCCAGGTGTAGGAAACGACTTAAGTGCGATGAATGTCACACGTGGTGTACAATTGACTACAGGAAACATTCCGGCATTTCTCTTCTACATCTACATCTACGTCATACCCTGCAAGCCACCCAAAGGGTGTGTGGCAGGGGGTGCTTTCGCACCAGGCATGCATGAATGATATGGTAGAAAACCGACATTACATTAAAAACCCGCGTACCACACATGCAAAGCGCCAATTACAAATCTAATACCCAAGAAACATTGTATCACCAATCGTTCTAACATGCAAGGGATACAAAGACTACTACTACAGATTCAAAATATCATGCATAAATAAGAACATCATTATTTACATCATGCATAAATAAGAAAGAGGAGAATATAATGAGAAAGATTAACTGCCTGCCTATTGTCAATACTCGAACTATTCATGACGACGATCACAGCTGTTATGGTCCCGAATGGTACGCGGAAAAAATGACATTTTATACCTATCGGTTCTACAATCTAGCTCTCTAATTTTATTGGCGCGATCTAATCTGCCGTAGTACGAAGGGGTTAATAGTATGTTTTTTACGTCGTCAGTAAAATGATTTTCCTGAAATTTATTTAGGAGGTTAAGCCTATAATTTAATCTACGCTGTGATAGCGATTCCCATCCTAATTCTTCTAACAGTCCAGACACACTAGCCAACTTATCGTAGCATCGTTTCACAAACCTAGCTCCTCTTCGCTGTACGCGATCTAACTCTGATATCAAGCCCGTTTCGTATGGATCCCATACACTAACAGCATATTCCAGATGAGGCCTAACGATTGAAAAATAACAACGTTCTTTCACTTTCTCATCACATTTTCCGAGTACTCTCTTGATAAAGCCTAGCTTCCTATATGCTTGACCGCATATTTCCCTAATATGTTTTCCCCAAGATAGGTCGTGACTAATTGTGACTCCTAAGTACTTAACAGACTCGGCGTGAATAATTTCTGTATTTTTAATTCTGTATGCCCTAAATGGCCTATTTTTCTTTTTCCAAAAGCTGACTGCTACGCACTTTTTTATGTTTATTTCTATGAAGTTATCCATCTAATATAGTAGTTTTATTTTCTAAGTTTTCTAACTTATGAAAATGTTGATAGTCCTCTCGTTTTATTCAGCTTTTTAGTATTTTTCGCGGAAGTACTTAAATGTAACATCAGGAAAGGGCCACTGCTTTCTTTTTTCATGCCAATTTGTCCTAAGAGGGTTACACCACTCGTTACTAATGTCGCAATATTTTAGTTGATTATTAATGTGTCCTTGTGCTCGTCCTTGGACAACACGTGGTGAGTTCGCGATTGAATGAGTGCATTGTAGTTCTTCCCTCGATTTCTGTTCGCCAGAACTACTCCGTGGTGTTAACTTCCTGATTACGCTTGCTCTGTTGCCAAACCTCATCGCCACAGAGTCTCATTGTGGGTCACGTGGTCTCTCCTCTCTCTCTCACGTGGTCTCTCCTGCTGAGGCATTATGATCTCGGCAACGTCGTGATAGAATCCACCTCTCTGTGGCAGTTCCTCGTGCCCTGGCTTCGTAGGCCCTCGAACAGTTGCGGACTCGAACGTAAGGCGCTCACCCCTCAAATTTTAGGTCCGCCTCCTAGCCCCCAAGATCTTTTAAAAATGTAATAACAATGGGTATGGGGAGAAAGACAGGGGAAAGCGAGGTTAGTTGTCAGCTTTTTGGAAAAACCGACATTTACCCATGACGATTTACGATGACCACCAGTTGATGGTGATGAGCCAATCGGAAGGGGGACACTGTGAATTGTGCTACAGCAGTGGAGGGAGTCGTGGAGGATTCTAAAAAATAACAAACTCCGCAGCTTCAAGGCGACAACGTCAGCGTGGCCCTCTTCCGTCAGGAGCAGCCGAAGAGAGGAAGTCGTGATCACACGTTTGAGGACAGGGCACTGCCCTTTGACTCACGCCTTTCTCTTTAAGGAAGAGAAACAAGCTCCTCGGTGTGATGCGTCCAGCTGACCTCTTAGTATTCGGCATATCCTGACGGAGTGTGACGAGTATCGTGACGCGCAAAGACGATTCAATATGGGGGAGACCTAGAATCCATTCTAGAAGACGACCCAATTATTTTAAACCGTCTAATTTTGTTACTTAAAGAGATTGGAATTTTTAATAAAATTTGACCCTATCAGCCTGTTTTATTATTTATTAAAATCTATGTATTGGACGTCTACACTATTGAGAATATGATTATTTTATCAACGGACTGAGTAGCGGTGCAAAATGACCTAATCGTCGGTGCACCCTACAACAATAAAACTACTACTACTCGGAAGGGGGAGAAATTTGGCGAAGTATGATACCCATTTCCCCCCGTTTTTACCGTCCCTCTTAATCCACTCTATAAACCTTCTTACGCCAGTCTGAAATTTGAGTGGACACCGCAGGATGCCATTCTTCATCCAAATACTCCGCGGAAGCGCTAGACAACGACAGAGAACTTGGCTGCGGCAAGGGACCAATCTTGAAGTTCGGTCTTAAACTTTATGGATTTCTCATGCTTTTGTTTGTAACCTCCCGTTCTTTCCCAGCATATGGTGTCTACCCTTGTCTTTTCAAAGTGATGAAAGCCGTTAATATTTTCAGCATCATTCCCCAGAGTATCCAAAGAAAAACAATTTTATCACAGTTATAAGTCCACTAATCCTTTCGCTGGATTCAATTTCCTCACAATATATAACCTTTGGTAATAAATAACAACATGTACAACAACATGTGTAGGTGAAAATGAAGAATTAAAAGAGCTAGGGTCCACACAACTTCAGCTATTCAATCACAGTGTTTCCATACCCCGCTGCGCGGAGCCGGGCCGCGATGCGCGATCGAGAAATGTAATTTATTTTCGTCGTAGCAAATTTTTCTCCAAGATTTTTGCTGAATTGCCTTCAGATATCCTAATGTAATACTCTGATGAGATATCTCGATGCACATATTTTTCAAACCATTTTATGTAAAATTTTGCCTGAAAAAAGTGTCTACTATTTTGTGACATGTTCGCTCACGGACATAGGCAAAGATCTCTCAGACTCACACGTGGTGCAGGTAAAAAAACCATGCAGATAGATGGTAATATTTTTATTTCATAAAAATCCGTCCAATTCTCCACCATCAGCGTAACTTTTAAGATTTTCTGCGAAAATGGAAACGAGCATATTCTTTGACATATGGTCATGTTTGAGCCTAAGTATCAACGTTAGCGGTTAATATCATAGCAAATATCTCACCATTTCATAATTAGCAATCATTTGTGAAGATATGCGCCAAGTTTCAATTTTTTACCTTAAAAAAGTAATTTTTAATTATCTCTGACTATTTTTTGATTTCCGACCGCCGTGCGGCGTCTTTCAAAGTAATGAGACATGTGTGCCTGCGTGTCTGTGTTTGGTCTTGACCACCTCTATCATACCATGCGATAGACTTCTCTAAGAGATCGGAAAATATTTTTCACAATCAGCCGATGAATTGTACTACCACTAGAGTCATCTCATTGTAAAATATTTTTCTGATTGAAAATTCAGCTGGTTTCAGAAGACGAGTGACTTCTGCTTTGGAAGCCAGCTTTCCAGAGAATAGCGATAAATAAATATGAATCCGCATATTCTACTTCACGCTTATGCATTTTGCAATTTGGTGTTGAATTCAACTTTATTTTTATGTTCCACTATTTACAGTTCTTAAAATTCTTTATGCTTCATCGTTGGGTAATAAAATAGTTAACTTTTAGTTTGCAACACGCACTAAAAGAGGAAAACAAGTGACTCGTGTAGCTTTTAGGAGTTACGGAGGAAAAATGAAAAAGTTATGAAACTAGTTGCTCGACACTAGACAGAAACTAGACATCAACTCTCAGTGCAGCTCTTTCAATAAATTAACAACTTCCGAGAAAATAAGTAAATGCAAACAATTTAAGCTATGCATGAACTGCCTGCGTAAAGGCCCCATGACAATCTGTTGTAAAGCGACTTCGTGCAAGAAATGTGGTAAAAGGCATAACACATTATTGCATCTGGAGTAACCTATTCATGAACCGTCCGCTTCATCTACTGTACAACCTCAATCAAGGAACGAGTTTTGCCAGCACAATATTAACGCATCTCAACAAATTATTTTGGCAACTGCCATCATCAACATAGTGGATTCAGAAGGTCACTTGCATCAATGCAGGGCATTATTGGACTCCGATTCCCAATCAAATTTCATTACTGATTCACTTTCGAGATCACTGGGTCTTAAAAGGATAAAAACCTGGAAATCTATTCTGGGTATCAATCAAAATATTTGCCGAGCCTCTTATTTTGTTCAAACCAACATCAAGTCAAGAATAAATGCTTTCATGTCAGAACTCGACTTCGTCGTTTTACCCAGAATTACCGAGGATTTACCATCAGCAACAGTAGATCACTCGGCATTTCGTTTGCCAAAGAACATTCAGCTTGCGGATCCCTGCTACTACCGCCCGAGCAAAATAGATGTGCTTCTTGGTGCTGAGCTATTTTGGCGTCTTATGTGTGTTGGCCAAATCCGAATTTCTAATAATTTACCTGTCCTCCAGAAGACTATTCTAGGATGGGTAGTATCAGGAAAAACTCCAACCAAAGCCTACTCACGCCACGCTTCTCTACCAACGCATTGTAACCTTAGTACACAAGGGGACTGCTTAGAAGACACTGTAAAAGAATTTTGGGAAATAGAAGAAATAAGCAAAGGAGCAACTCTTCTCTCGGAAGAAGAAAGGGTTTGCGAAGAACATTTTAAACTTCATTTTCGTCGTAGCTTAGGCGGAAGATACTCAGTTAGACTTCCATTTCGTCATAATCCAAGCCTGTTAGGCAACTCTAAAACCAATGCACTCCTTCGATTTAAAAAATTAGAAAGACGATTTACTGCAGATGAGCAACTGAAGGATGAATACAGAAAATTTATAAATGAATATTTAGAATTGGATCACATGGAATATTTAGGTGAAGATGAGATCAATGCATCTAAGTCAGTGTTTAATTTGCCTCATCATCCAGTCATAAAGAAAACCAGCCGCACTACCAAACTTCGAGTGGTATTCGATGGTTCAGCGAAAAGCTCAACTGGCATTTCCTTAAACGACATCCTGATGGTCGGTCCAGTCGTCCAGAAGGATTTGTTCTCAATTCTCCTCTCCTTCAGGTCATACGCCTTTGACTTCACCACAGGCATCCAACAAATGTGTCGTCAAATCAAACTGCAGTCACCTGACACCGACATGCAACTAATATTTTGTAGAGATTTGCCGAAAGAGGAGTTGAAGGCCTATCGCTTAAACACCGTTACTTATGGGTTATCTACCTCTTCCTTTTTAGCCACCCCATGCCTCTTGCGACTAGCCATCGATGAAGGAGCAAAATTTCCTCTGGCAGCATCAGCCTTAGAAAATAACTGCTACATGGACGACATCATGTCCGGGGCTAATACACTTGAAGAGACCTTAAAATTGCAAAAGAAATTAATGGAATTGCTCGAATTGGCTAAATTGAAACTTCACAAATGGTGCGCCAACCATCCTACTCTCCTAAAAAAGATCCAGATTGAAGATCGAGAAGCATCGTATCAACTTCCGAACGAACCTGGAAATACCGTGAAGACTCTAGGGATGCTGTGGCAACCAGTGATGGATCATTTTTGCTTCATTGTTCCCCCCACCGCTAATCAAGGTCAATTCTCAAAACGCACCATTTGGTCTGATATATCCAGACTATTCGATACATTGGGGCTCCTAGGACCAATAATCGTTAAGGCCAAAATAATAATGCAGAAACTTTGGCACCTCAAGTTAGACTGGGACGAATCCATTCCTATGGACATTCATACGGAATGGGTGGAATTTCGAAGGCAACTGGGGGAAATCCAGAAGGTACAAATACCAAGAAGCATTCAGGATGAAAACTCCACCAAATTGCAGCTGTATGGGTTCTGTGGTGCTTCCGAAGTTGCGTACGGTGCCTGCATTTACGTACGTTCTACTAACGACGAAGGAAGAATCAAGGTTACATTATTGTGCGCCAAATCCCGAGTCGCTCCCTTGAAGAAAATAACTATTCCTCGATTGGAACTTTGCGCCCCAATATTATTAGCACAATTAGTTTCAAAGGTATCCAGTCGTCTCAATTTTCAGCGATATCTTTTGTGGACTGATTCAAAAATTGTGTTGGCTTGGCATCTCGCTCTAACACTTGTAAAGCATTTATTGCTAACAGGGTTGCAGAAATGCAGGAGCTCACTGACAATATGGAATGGGGCCATGTTTCTTCTTCTGAGAACCCTGAGGATATATTATCCCGAGGTTCTTTTCCACAGCAGCTACTTCACTCCAACTTCTGGTGGTCCGGTCCGAAGAGGATAAGTGATCTTAACTCAATCCCTCTAACTGAAGAAGACGCAGATGATTATCCCTCCTCGCAGTTTGAGAGGGAATCTGATTCCACCCAGAGCCATGTGGCTGTTGAAGTTAGCAGCGACTTCTTTTAGAGATTTTCCCCATTTTCCAAATTGAAGAGAGCCACTGCATATTGCCTCCGATTTGTAAACAACAGTAGGATACCCCATTGTAAACGTCAAACTGGAGTACTAACATTTGGCGAAATTCAAAACGCTCTTACTCATTTGATACTCATTTGAAAGTTATTCAATTTCAGCATTTTGGAGCCGAAGTAGAGGCGATGAGGAAGGAGGAGGTGCCACCTAATAGCAGCCTGAGATCCTTGGATCCTTTTCTGGACGACATAGGTATCATTAGAGTCGGTGGCAGAATAAAAAATTCACAGTTGAATTATAACCGAAAGCATCTCATCGTTCTGCCCAAGAACGAGCATCTAACTGAATTGATAATTTCTGAATTTCATATCTTATCCTTGCATTCCGGACCTCAAGCTCTCTTATGTGAGGTTCGACAATTCTTCTGGCCTATTCATGGCAAAAAACTGGCCCGTAAAGTAGTCACCAAGTGTTTAAATTGCTTTAAGGTGAACCCTCCCGCTTCCAAACAACTCATGGGACAACTACCACCACGAAGAGTGATCCCCAGCAGAGCCTTTGACAACACTGGCATCGATTATTTCGGCCCTGTGTGGTATCGACGCGTGCAGCAGAGGCGCAGTCCCCCCGTTAAAGGCTACGTTGCCCTTTTCGTATACCTTTCCACAAAGGCTATCCACCAGGAGCTCGTCTCCGATCTAACCACTGCTTCCTTCCTGGCAGCTTTGAGACGCTTTATGGCATGCCGTGGGAGACCGCACAACTTTTACAGTGACAAAGCTACCAACATTGTGGGAGCTAGAAACGAGTTGGCCGAACTACGCAGATTGTTTCTGTCCCAACAGCATCAAACCGAGGTCTCTCGAATCTTGTCAGACTACAACGTTACATGGCATTTCATCCCCCCAGATCTCCGCATTTCGGGGGACTCTGGGAAGCAGGCGTCAAATCCGCAAAACGCCATCTTTTACGAGTGATTAGTACTGCTATCCTTACTTATGAAGAATTAAATACGCTAATTACACAAATTCTAGCTTGCATCAACTCACGCCCTATTACCCCGATGTCTGACGATCCCAATGACCTAATGCCTCTCACTCCCGGCCACTTCTTAATCGGCCAGCCCTTAACCTTAATGCCGGAACCAGATTTGATTCCTCTCCAGATAAACAGACCGTCGCGGTGGCAGCATATGCAGCAGCTCTTCCAGACCTTTTGGAAGAGATGGTCTTCGGAGTATTTATCCAGTCTTCAACAGCGGACTAAGTGGAGAGTCAAGTCTGGAAATCTGAAAGTAGGAACTTTGGTGCTGCTCTCCGAGGAAAATCAGCCCCCGCTACAGTGGAAAACGGGAAGAGTGGTAGAACTTCATCTGGGAGAAGATGGCTTATGCAAGGTCGCCACAGTGAAGACATCCAGGGGGCTTCTTAAAAGATCAGTTAATAAACTGTGTATTTTACCTATTGATCATTGAGGCCTATTTATTTTCTGATTTGTTTTTTCTCTATTTATTTCTTTGCATTTTGTTGAAAGCAGAACCTTTCAAGGGGGCGTTATGTCTGAGCGTGTCGCGAACTCTTGCGTCGTCTGCTGCGGCCCATCGCGCATGCGCGGCAAACCAGCTGTTTTCGCCCTGCCTCGCTGCACAGAGTGCTTGCGCTCTCTCTCTCTCTCTGCTGACGGTCGTCCCTGCACTTCGCCTCCTAGCAGCTTTCTAGAAGTCCTCTCCGTCTCCTCAACTCCGGTGAAGGACATACTCTTAGGACGTCAGCCAAGGATCGCAGCCATCTTATCTCATTCTCATTGTTTGAAATATTCTATTAAATAAATTGTTCTATTATTAGCAAAACTAAGCCAGGAATCTTTTTTGATTATTCCTGCACGAAACATCCTCCGAAGAACTATACACAGTCACTGAAAATGACAAAATATCTTAACTCTTAGCAAAAAAAAGCATGCTGAAGGGCGTTAGCTGATTTCAAAAGTAAAATACTGGGAGAACACTTGAACGACAATTCCAAGGCATTTTGGTCGTATAAAAGGGACACTCAAGTAAATAAATCAACTGTACACACGCTTAAGAACATCAAAGCTAACCAAAAGTCTACAAAAAGTCAATTCGTTAAAGTCATTCTTCCAAAGCATTTTCACTGCTTGCACACCACATCTTTTCGATCTGCAGCCAGTTCGTTCCCAAACATTAATGCCTGAAATTATTATAAATTGACGCGACATAGAACGTCAGCTAAAAAATATCAACCCCAACAAATCTCCCGGTCCAAATGAAATTCCTGCTCGCATATATAAATCATTGGCATCATATATAGCGCCTTACTTAGAATTAACATTTACCAAATCTTTAGTACATCACGTAGTGCCTAAGGACTGGAGAGTAGCAAATGTCACACCTATATTCAAAAGCGGCGACAGTGAAGACCCTAGAAACCACAGGCCTATTTCTCTCACATCCATTTCGTATAAGGTATTTGAACACATAATCGTAAGCTGCATTATTAGTCATGTAGATAGGGAGGAATTATTAATAAATAACCAACACGGATTTCGAAGGGTAGATCTTGCGAAACCCAAATGGCTCTCTTCGTTCATGACATCTTACTCTCGGGTGAAAATAATGTTCGAGTTGCCGCGATAATCCTCGATTTTAAGAAAGCTTTCGATAATGTACCTCACATTTAGTTACTCTCAAAACTATAAGCATATGGAATAGATAAAAACATCATAAGTTGGATTAATCAGTTCTTACAAGGGCAGGAACAAAGGGTCGTCATAGATTGTATTAAGCATGTCAAACACAGGGTCACGTCGGGTGTTCCTCAGGGAAGTGTCATTGGTCCACTTTTATTTCTCTTATACATAAATAATATTAGCAACGTCGTTAAAGTAAGCTTAGACTCTCCGCAGACGACGCGGTTGTGCATAGGGATATTACCAATTCCGAAGATAGCGACTCGTTAACAATCGAACTACTTGCTATTCATTCTTGGTGCGAAAAGTGGCAGATGAAACTAAACATAAAAAAGTGGGTAGCAGTCAGCTTTTGGAAAAAGAAAAATAGGTCAGGTAGGGCTTACAGAATTAATAATACGGAAATAATCAATGCCGAGTCTGTTAAGTACTTAGGGGTCATAATTACTCACGACATATCTTTGGGAAAACATATTCGGGAAATATGCGGTCAAGCATTCGGGAAGCTAGGCTTTATCAAGAGAATACTCGGAAAATGTGATGAGAAAGTGAAAGAACGTTGTTATTTTTCAATCGTTAGGCCTCATCTGGAATATGCTGCCAGTGTATGGGATCCTTATGAAGCGGGGTTGATATCGGAATTAGATCGCGTGCAGCGAAGAGGAGCTAGGTTTGTAAAACGATGCTACAATAAGTTTGCTAGTGTGTCTGGATTGTTAGAAGAATTGGGATGGGAGTCGCTATCACAGCGTAGATTAAATTATAGGCCTAACCTCTTAACGAAGCTTCAGGAAAAACATTTCTCTGACGACGTGAAAAACATACTATTAACCCCTTCGTACTACGGCAGATTAGATCGCGCCAATAAAATTAGGGAGATAAATTGTAGAACCGATAGGTATAAAATGTGATTTTTTACCGCGTACCATTCGGGACCATAACAGCTGTGATCGTCGTCATGAATAGTGCGAATAGTGACAATAGCTAGACAGTAGATCTTTCTCTTTATATTCTCTACGTTCTTATTTATGCATGATGTTCTTCTTTATGCATAATGTTTTTCTTTATGCATGATGTTCTTATTTATGCATGATATTTTGAATCTTTAGAAGTAGTCTTTGTATCCATTGCATGTTGGAACGATTTTACGGTAGAATGTTTCTTGGTTAGTAGATTTTTAATTGGTGTGTTGCATGTGTGGTACGCTGGTTTCAATGTAGTTTCGGTGTTCTGTCGTGTAATTCATGCATGACTGGTGTGGAAGCACCCCCTGCCACGCACCCTTTGGGTGGCTTTCAGGGTATGACGTAGAAGTAGATCACTGAGTGCAAATCAGGCCCAACGTTGAAAGTCGCAGCGGCCAATCCGTATCTCATTCCATATGAACCTCGAAGAGCAAAGTTCACTCTTTTCCCTCCAATGTACTTTGCGACGTACGAATTATATAATTCAGCTAGATTGTTGTTAACATTATAAATCAAACTAGATGAATGTGTGGCCAGAAGGAAATTAGCAGACATATTCTCATCCCAAAGGCTGCAGCTCTGTAATTGAGGTAACAAATTCACTTCGCCATGCTTGGTTCCCTCACAAAAGTAGGAGTAGCATTGCCTATGCTCTCCAAATACTTGGTACGGCCCATTCCTAATGTCCTTTTGTAGCTCGGCAACATTGGTGGTTCGGTCACTTTTAGAGCGGTGTTTTATAGCAGACGTTAGAGCTGTGCGAAGTCGAAGCAAGTTATCTCCCACAGCTTTCCTGAGGGATATCGGCACACGCCCGCGGATATTCCTCGACCTCCTCACCGTCCCTTTCAGGCGATTGCAATAATTCCGCAACAGGTGATTTGTGCAATCAACATTTTGGACTGGGTGCTCAATGCTGTACGGCATTACTCTGGAAAGTCTTTCCATTACACTGCTATCGCCGTCACCTGTAGAGACATACCTATATAAAATTTTTATCTATGAAAGCGAAATATTTAATGTTTCAAGCATCATCTGCAGTGATTAGTTTAGGTATGAGATAATTGCTTCCGAATGTATATGTAGGTCCTGGTAGAATGGCAATTTCACTCGCTCCCCCGTCTAACGCTACTTCCTCAAAAGAGACTCGCCCAGGCCGAAAACTGACTTCAGCGCCATGGGCCACGACGTTTCAATCGCACTGTACCTTTCGAAAGAAGCACGACTGTCAGAATACAATGGTTCAGCAGATTTGAGTCAAATGGAAGTCAAATGAGTCGGGGCACTAGGGCTGCTATTCTGAATGAAATAGCATTACAGCTATATGCCAAAAATAGCTATCGTGACGCTATTTTCCCAAGAATAGCGTTACCGACGCTTTTGGCGATTCTGAATGAAGAAATGGCTACCGGAAGTTGCTATTTACGGGTTTTGAAATAGCGGCGCCGCTATCTGTGATTCTGAACGCGAAATGATGCCTGGGAGCGTTGCTATTTTAGGCGACGATCTGATCCCCACGTTATACGAATAGCGTACAGGTATTCTCGAGTGAAACGGCCACCTGATTCTTTATCACACGTATTCTAACGAAGATGTATGATCATAGGGACTTAAATCCTATCATTGTACACAGCTCTTGAGTCTTTCTTGCACTCAGTCCCTTTGTTATCAAGTCTGCGATATTAAGGTGAGTAGGTAAGTACATACCCAATTTGTATTAAGGGGGCTCTATACCGGGACCGAAAAACTCGTTTCAGTTGCTTCCCTCTGACACAATTGCGATTATACCGTGATAGCTAGAGACTTGCAATATTTTTTTTCTCTACAGAAGAAGAGCTCTAGTTTATTTACTACTTACTAAGACTAGTTATTTTATGCCTTAAGTGGAATTGTATTCTCATAAAGTGGTCGTCTTTTTTATAAAAAATAGCGAAACTTCCCATTTTTTGGCAATGTTTCGGCGAACGTTGCGAAGGGTATATTCTTGAATGTGAATTTTTAATTCACTTTAGGCACTTTGAAAAGAATGATCCTTCATTAATAACATATATAAAAACTCTTGATGCTGTTATAGTATTATGGCTACAGTAATGTTAATCGCTGAAGCCTGCACTGCTTTCCTTATGCGTGATCCGAGAGTGGCAGGTGAGCGAAGATATGGTTGCCGTCATCCTTCAGGAGCATTTGAATGCATTGAGCCTTACGGGCTCAATGCATTCAAATGAGAATCAGAGTCTGGCAAACATCACCGTCGGCACGCGATAGACGTTTCATAAACCTCTTACACATTTTCTGTAATATATATCTCCTCTCTACCATTTACAAATTAAATTTTAAATCACCAAAATAGCAAGATATTATTCTAAGCATCAAGTCATTCATATCTCCTCGATCGTTATTGAATATTCACCACAGTCTAACGTTAGCAACAATTAACTACGTGTATTTACAATAAATAACAACTGAAAAGACTGTAATCGTAGTGGCGCCGAGAACTGGGCGAACTATAAGTGGGAATTTAGGCAACACGTAGACTAGGCAACAATGCAAACATTCAAACCCATAATATATATTCATAGGAGGAATGATAAAATGTTAAAATCCTACTGAATAATTGAATTAACATCCAACTTTGGCGGTTACTGTATCCACTCATTACCTCAATCCACGCATAATTCTTGCATCTACTCGCGTGGGTATCACCCTGTGAATTACATCGTTACATGCAGACATCAATTCCATACCAATATTACAAGAAAAAGGAAAGCATTGCGCCCTGTAAAAATGCGCGGTGGGGCCAAAACCGACCCCACAAAACTTCATAAATCTCGTTCACAAATGCACGTTACCAGCGAAAATCGAACAACAATATCATCTCCAAAATCTCACGGTGATAGCACCAATATTTCGCGAATTCGTTAGCACAATGACTTTATAGCTTTCTACTACCCAGCCAGCACACAATATCATGTTTATGTAAAATTCGTGAAAACTTGAGGTGCGCATATATATGTAAACAAAATCTCTTAGTAGTATTTAATTTTTACGTAAATTCTGCGTAAGATACTCGTAATGGAGAACAGGTAAAAACAAATACTTGATGCTTCTGTAAATAACTCGTAAGCTGACTTGCAATTTGCCCGCGTAAACGAAATTACGTGGTTCTTACTTCGTGCTCATGAGGGCGAGGCCCAATGAGAAGCAAGTTTGCAACACAAAAAGTTGGAACTGTCCTTGTGTTATGAAATTTTGTCACTTGTAAAGCCCAAGCAAGGCATGGAAAAAATGTAATATCTTGAATTAAGGTGACCTTGCTTTGTAGATGCTCACAGTGTAAAAAATGCCGTCCATATCGTAAGTAGCACTAGAGTACTCCATCTTGGAAGAAGATTTTCAACTCATGACTGTACCCCAGAGGGATTTGTTTGCATAAGACCTTCTCTTTCTCTTTTTCCAAGGTACAAAGGGTACCAAGGGAAGTATGAGTCATCTTTTCGCAGCGTATGAGAAACCAGCGTAACCACTTCTTCCCTAGCCATGTTGAACTCGCTCCTTCTCCCCCGATTCCGGGGGAGAAGGAGCGACCCTCGAGTACGCTCAGAAAAATGGCGGCCGCTCACCGGTGATCAGTTGGTGAGCGGTCGCATCCAGGGGGAGAGCGATGGTTCGCTCACCGAGCGATCAGTGAGCGGTACTCCCCCTGGATGCGCCCATTCCCACGCAGCACGTTTCCGTTTCAAAACGGTTTTCCCAGGTGCACGATTGGGAATTTCCCGTTTTTCGCCTGGAAACCATTAGTTGATTAAAATAATTTGTTTTCATTTACTAACGAGGCATACTTTAAATAAAACGTTTTCAGCGTATCGAAAAAAAACGTTTTTAATTGGTTTTCGTTTCGGCGATAAGATGCCTTCAAAACGCTCTTGCATACACCAGATAACACGTTTTAATCGGTTTTCTGAACGTCTCTTCCTTCGGCGCTTCGCAGCCGGTACTTGTTTTCCGTGTAGTTTTACCGTGTAGTAGTACCGTTTTTCGGTGTACCTACTGTTTCTCATATTTCCGCTTATTTGGTCGCCGGTTTCATCAGCATTTCCACCTGCTTGAGTGAACTTTCGAGTTTAGCTGAAGATGTTAGTTTCATCAGCATTTCCACCTGCTTGAGTGAATTTTCGAGTTTAGCTGAAGATGTTAAATTTCTGTAAGTTAATTTGTAGTCTATTACTGGTACTGTGCTGAAACTCAATTGTTCTCGACAGAAATGCGTTTATAGTTCCGTGATACCTGGTGTATGACTGAGATTTTTTTATTGCTTACTAATATTGGATACTATTTCTTTAAACAGTCCGACGTACTTGGTAGTCGAATATTCCCATTGCTGTGACTCAATTGTACCTTGTTAAAAATCCTGATTTAATAAATTCTGAAAATAAAGATTAGCTGTAGTTCAACTTATTTCGTGTTACCAGTGTATATCCTCGGAACGGTGACTCGCCACTCGGAGGGTAAGTACCTACTGGTGACATAAACCATTAATTAAACGAATGTTAGGTATGCCTGCGAATTGATAAAGAAAACGTTCGGTTTCAGTGTTAAATTATGTGAAATTTATCCGTTCTGGAAAAGACAAACTATGCGAATTTCACTTTAACAATTTTATTCACGACTCGTGTTTCAAAAATTTATGTCATCTTCAGGGGAACTGCGAAAGGTGTCACGTTAATGTGACATTATTAAGAATTATGGAAACCCGGGTCGTGAATAAAATTGTTTAAGTGAAATTCGCATAGTTTGTCTTTTCCAGATAAAGAAAACGTTTTCTAAACCGATATGGAACGATTTGCGCTCGGCCGAAAACGTTTTAAAAACTGACAGAGGCGTTGTAAAACCCTTTTGCCACGGAAAGAAAACGTTTTAAAAACGCCCCCGAACCTTAACACGAATCGTTTCAAAAACTGAAAGTTGACTGATAGTGGCGGACATGTACACCATTTTGACACCATCTGAAAACGTGAATGAGGTGATGGAAAACGTCTACGGGAAGTGGCTTAAAAACGCTTATGAAACGGATTGTGCTGTGTGGATTCTTGCATAGTGATTTTGTGCATTTTGCTCCTTAGTGCTTTCGCTATGTGGACAATGACATTATAAGGACATAATAGTGAATATAAAGTTTAGCAAATAATCAACGAAACGAGATATTGAGAGTGGAACTTTTCTCCACGCAAACGAGGAATTAGATAGTCTTTTCTGAATATGCATAGCAATGTTTAGCTTCTCCAGAAAACAAATAGCACTGTGTAAGGCCAAAAAGTAATTTTTTGCATCAAAGTTATTTATAGCATAAAATTATATAGTAGGGGGGCCATCACACTCATATGTAACGGTAAAAAGAGATTCTCGTTTAAACTGATTTCAATTGCAGTCAAACATGTATATGGAAACGGATCGTACACACATCACGTGATCACACGACTTGATGTCACTTTAGGTGACGTCATGAGTACTCTAATTAAATAGCTCCATGAGAAACCAACGAATGCGTGTTTCACTTGTTTTAAGGTACTGATTATTTAGGGATTTAAGGACCAAAGGTAATAATGGTAATAATACTTAAGGGCTGTCAATCTATTTAGAGCTATCCTGTGAAGAAAAAATTTTGCATCTTATGCAAGGTGAGCACTCTTTTGTGTCTAGTATTCAAAACCTCAGTGTTTTCATTGTCTACTAACAGCGCTGGTTGTATTTGTGTGCCAAGTGTTCGTGTCATTTTGAAAGGTTTTATGTCTACAGGTGTCATAGAAAGTCGGAAGTTCTGGGATTCATGCAGTTGGCGAGTTTTAGTCCATTTTAGTCAAGTGAATGAATTATGTTTTACAGAATAAGTGATTTAAAGTTCGATGGGAGCACTGTTATTGTGGTAAGTGGAGGTTAATCACACTGCGGAGAATGTGGAGAGTATCAGCTTGATACTTCGAAAACATTGCCTGTATGCCAAAATTCAACTTTATCTATGCTGATGTTGTATTTTATTTATATTCATTTAGCCCTCCGTAGCAATTGGGAATGTCCCGCAGATATGTGTTGATATGTTAATAAGCACGCTCAAGCCTGTACTCGTAGGCTACTTTTATCACGAGGACCTGATCCCAATGCTGGGATGTAACGCCTATGATGCTGAATCAACACAGCCAGCTGCGTCGTGTGAAGGTAGTACACAAGCCCAACAAAGGGAAGGTAGTAATAATAATGTTTATTAATCATTCAGCCAACATTTCGCGGATAGGTCTTGCAGTGTTAATAAAAAAGAGAAAATTTATTCAATCCAAATAGCAAATATTAAAATATATTATTTGTACATATATTTCTGAAACCATTCATGCATTGAATATGGCTACCAGGACATTCAATATTTATTATTTATTCCAACGGCGTATCACCATTTTACATGAAGCTACAATATGGCTAAATGGCAGCTTACTTTACCGTTAAAACGATAGATAATAGTGCTTAATTAGTTAATATAGTATACAATAGCAATAGATGTAAATGTGAAAAGATGAGCAGCAATAATTTAAATGTAATATAGATAATCGAACACATCAAGTAATCATAGTAAATAAACTTTACAACAATCGGACTAAGTAAGAAAACTTCACAAGGAACCTAGATAGTGACAGACTTACAAGGAGGTCAGTGAGTTTCAGGCAAAACAAATATGAATAAAAGTTATGATTGGAAGTGCAACATGTACAATTACATTACTATAATCTACAGCGTTGATATAAGATCGAATATAACGTAAATTGGTCATGTCTAATTTTTCCAAGCTTAGAAGTCTTGTCAATAGGTAAAATTTGGAAATGAATTTGTAAGATCTTCTAAGTTCTAAGTCATGTATTCTTCGAATGAATATAATGATTGTTCCTTAACTGTTTTTTAACCATCCTATGAAATTCATTTGAGGTTTTTTAAAAATTGGTTTCTATTGGTAAATTGTTGAATGCCACTATGTTGAAGTTATTTTTTGCCTTTGTTAACGTACAATTAGGTACATCAAGCGCATCTTTATGCCATGTGCAGTGTGCCAGAATACGCCGTCTTAATTCCTGACTTGACGAAAAAAAGGTTCCCAGTGATCCTTATATTTCAAGTGAAGCAATATCGTAATTACTTCCTTTTGTATCTCTGGTACCTTTTTTGCATTGGGAGCATTGGCCCTCAATGTTACACCATAGCTTATACGACTTTGAAAAAATGCATAGTTCACATCCATGAGCACTTCCTCTGATACAATTGGCTTCAATTTTCTGATTAGGTATGAAATATGGCTGATCTTTTTACACAATTTGTCACTGTGAATGTCCCAAGACAATCTTTGGTTGTAGTGGAAACCCAAGAGTTTAACTGTCTTTGTTTCGTTTTGTGTTTCTTTGAATCCCAAAAGTAAATTTTAATGTCTTATTTTCATTTAAAATAAAGTTCATTCCCAACAAACCACTCACTAGCTCTGTTTAACATATCACTAGATGTTTGCCATGCACTATTATAGTCTTTGTTGGAGGTGATTAATGTGGTATCATCAGCATATAATATGGGTGCTGTTGTCAAATAGTTTGGGAGGTCATTCATATAGACTAGGTCCAAGTACAGAGCCCTGAGGTACTCCACATTTGATCTATGCTTTTTTTATAGTTTCCTTATGTATAGTGTTTCTTGGTGTCTACTTTATAAATATCAAGATAAAGTATTAAGAGTAGTGCCTCTGATGCCATGGTGATATAACTTCCTGATTTATATATTGTGTAGTACCATATCCAAAGCTTTATTGAGACCATATAATACCATTGCCGTATATTCTCTTTTTTCTAAAGCTTCAGTGATCTTAGTGCAGATACTTTCCACAGCATGTACAGTCGACCTGCCTTGTGTAAATCCAAACTGAATATTAGTTTATATATTATTCATTTCAAAGTAGAACAGCAATTGATTTTTCATTATCTTTCCAGAATTTTGTGCAGGCTAGGCACTATGGAAACTGGTCTGCAGTTTCCTGCCTCTATTTTAGATCCTTTTCCATGTCAGAGGGACTGCTATTAACCAATTATTTGTCCTAAGAGAGTGTTTAATAACCCAAAGCTATCTCTACTGGATGGAAATTGAAAACTTTTGGCAATAAGAATAACTTCTTGCAGTTTAACATGTTTCCAGTGTGAAAGCTGATAGTTGTTGTTGTTTATATGTACTATCTGTTGTTTGAAAGGAGGTTGAAGGTGTTGTGTCCTCAGGAACAACCATCTCTAAATAACTATCTACCATGGTTTTCGTAATTGTAAATCAGGGTTTATTTATTTTCCAACTGTGCCTTACAATAGCATTGCAAATTTACCTGTACTGTGAAACTCGCTGCCAGTTATTCTCCCCAGGGGGCACCACTATGCTATGACAAAACATACACTAAAACCATCAATTACCCAGCTCTCATCATACATAACATCCCTTCCCCATTAGAATCAGGTTCCCTTCCAAACTCTTCATACACAATTTCTCAACCAATTTGGTTGGCGTCTTATTCGTTCAGACCTTCGTTGCACCCCAACTCATTTTCTCTCTCATGCACTCCATCCATTACTTGTCCATTTGTTTTTCCTGCATCCCCCCAATCACACAACTCCCAAGGCACAACATCAACATTTTCCGTATTCCTCTTTTGTTTACATCCTTGTCCATTTCCATACCTTGTCTCACATCACTTCCTTCACTTACTGTTTTCTGTCTTAACAAATATGTCTTTTCGACATTTTTTCAGTCTATTTTAATCATGTAGTTTCTAGGCCCCAAAACATCTATAACAACACTGGGTACCCACATATTCTCCCCAAAATAGCTTTTTGCCCACAAAAAATCCCCCTTCCTAAAAAATCCCCCTTCCTAAAAAATCTGTCTTTTCCTAAAAACCCCTCTCTGCTACTCTTGTCACTGCCAGCACTGTCTGGGTGAAGTTTAGTCAGCCTGGTCTTCAAGTTCCTTCCCATCAGTAACTCTGCAAGAGTCTTCCCAGTGGTGGCATGCAGGGTTGTGTACTGCATTAAGAGGAACCGAGACAATCTGGTACGAATGTCACCCTCCTCCAATTTCTGTAAAGCTCCCTTGGTGGTCCTCACCATCCGCTCCACTTGACCATTGGTTGCTGGGTGGTATGATGCACTAAAAATGTGCCTAATGCCATTTTTCTGCAAAAAAGTGTTAAATTGCACATCTGGTAACCCATGTGTAGCAAACAATTTACACAAATATTTAATTGTTGTCTCTGCCTTCATATCCTTTACCACTCCCACTTCAAGCCATTTTGAATGTGCGTCCACCACCAACAAAAAATAGTTCCCCTGGTCTTTTTCCATGAAGTCCACATGCAATTGGGACCACTTCTCCTCTGGTGGTTCCCAAGTCCATACTGATGCCTTTGGAGGTAAAGGCACTTCGTACTAGAGTTCACCTTGGCCTCAATCATTTCATCCATTGAAGGCCACCACACTAATGACCTGGCCACTCCTTTCATTTTACTCATCCCTGGATGATTTGCATGCAACATTCCCAATACTTGCTCTTGTAGCACCCTGGGAATAACCACTCTTGTGCCCCACAAAACACAGCCCTTATGTAAAGAAAGTTCAGTTTTTCGTCTTACGAAAGGTTCCAAATCAGCATCTTTCTTATTTTCTCCCCAGCCATTCAAAACAAAAAAACATACCTTACTTAGCAACTGATCTTTCCTTGTTTCGTTTGCTATGTGTTCCGGGGGAATCAGATTATTGTCTCCCTCCAGCATGAAGATATCGGCGGGATCTGCAGCCCCTCCCTTCTCCTCACTTGGGAGCAGGCGGCTAAGGGCATCTGCTGGTCCCTGTTCAATTCCTGGATGATTCTCCAACTCATAATCATAGGCTGCCAAACTCAAACTCCACCTGAACATTCTCGGTGACAACATCACTGGGATTTGTCATCCTGGTGCTAAAATCCCTAATAGTGGCTTGTGATCAGTCACTAACACAAACTGTCTTCCCGTTACATAATTATGGAACTTTGTCACTCCAAACACCGATGCCAAACACTCTCTGTCAATCTGAGCATACTTTCTTTCTGTTTCTGATAGTGTCCTTGATGCGAATGCGATTGGCTCTTCTTTGCCATCTTCCTTAGGGTGAGCTAACACAGCTCCTAACCCATACGGTGAAGCATCACAACTCAGCACTATTTTCTTGTTCTCATCATAAGGTACCAAAAAATTTCCCTCCACAATAAGTTCCTTCACTTTTGCTAATGCTGTTTCTTGAGACTTGCTCCATTCCCACTCTTGGTGATTATGCAGCAGTCTATGTAGTGGCTCTGCAGTGGTAGCCTTGTCCTTCAAAAACATGTTATAATAATTCACTAATCCTAAAAAATACTGTAACTCACTTTAGAGGCCTACAGGAATGCAAAGTCACTTTAGAGGCCTACAGCTTTGGAGGTCGATGTGGTCATAATGCCTCAAAATCTTCGGCACTGATCACTGAAAAAGCCACGCCAGAATCGACTTCCATTTGATGCCACTTCCCATTAAGCTGGACCTGTACCTTAATTGGGTCGACTGGCCCCGATTTTAGCTGATACATATTCATCCGCTCACCTTCATCCTCTTCTCCATTCGAATATGCATCTTGTTCAATGGCGTGTTGCATTTGAGGTATGCCCACTTTCATGCCTTTCTGATATTTTTTTTCTTTAAGCATACACTCGATCGTGTCCCATCTTCTTACAAAAATGGTATGTTTCCCTCACGAAACGGCATCCATCTGGCAAATGAGGACCTTTGCATCTGTAACACTCTGGTAGTTGTCTTCCCGACGTCTTTTAGGCTTCGCTTCGATGCCAATGTTCCTTCCCCATCCGTGGCGCTGAAAATACCTTATTAGCGTCCGTAACAGTTTCCTTTCAGAGTACGCTACTACTTTCCCGGGCTGACTCCATCGCGAGTGCTTTGGACAAAGCATCACTCAGTTTTAAATCTGTAATGGCGGCTTGTGCAATCAGTGCCTGTTGGATAGCTTCTTCTCGGACTCCTACAAGCAACCTGTCCAGGAGAGCTTCTTCCAGATCCTGGAAATGGCAAGGGGCCGCTAATCTTCGCAACTCCTTCACAAACATCGCAATTCCTTCTCCTGGAGCCTGTTTCCGTGAGTGGAAATGGTACCGCGAGATCACACGCGTTGGTGGGGGAGGGTTTTTGGTGCCACTAGAGTCTCTAAAATGTCAAAAAATAGCAGGTCCCACAATGCTCAAAAACACTGCTCGTTTTTTTCTGGATTCTGAAATGTTGTTCACCTCTAAGTAGAACTGCAACCGACTTATATAATGTGTCCACGGCACACTTTCGTCTGGCTCTAAAGGTTCCATGCTTCCGACCGCTGCCATTTTGATGTCCGTAACACATCTTCTTTCACGCCTGTAGTCCTTTTACAATCCTCGTTGCCAATATGTTGTGTCCTCAGGAACAACCATCTCTAAATAACTATCTACCATGGTTTTTGTTATTGTAAATCAGGGTTTATTTACCACCTGTGCCTTACAATAGCATTGCAAATTTACCCGTGTTGTGAACCTCGCTGCCAGTTATTCTCCCCAGGGGGTACCACTATGATATGACAAAACACACACTAAAAACCATCAATTACCCAGCTCTCATTACACATAACAGAAGGTGACATTGGTAGATTACTTCTAGTCTTACTAACTGTTCCAATGAAGTAATTATTATATTAATTAGGATCAATGACCGCCTCTTGTCTGCTTTTGCTATTGTTTGCATTCCTTCTTTATCACTGGCCAAACAGCTTTGCATTTGTTATTTGATCTCTCAATGAACCTATCATTATTCCTTCTCTTTTTATATAATATTTGTGCCCTGTATAATTTTTTGTCCTGGTAGTACGTACATAGTTTTCGAATTTTTTATGTTTGAGGGATTTGGCTATTGTGTACTTCTCAGGAAAACAGTTATTACGGATAACAACTATTTCATTTACAAACAATTGATAATCGCAGTTAATATCATTGAATTCAAATATTTCTTCCCAAGCAACATCAGACAGTAGGTCCCTGAAGTCTAAAACCCCATCCTTGGTTATTGGTCTAATCTTAATCAATTTGTTTGCTTCAGAATTAATATAATCTGCAAATTCAGTTTTCATCCAAAGGAGCTTATGATGAGATTAATGGGTCTTCAATTCCTTCTGCATAGTCATTTGCATTTATGTTTGTGATGATGTTATCCAAACATGAGTTTCCTCTACTTGGAGAATGATGGACTGCTGATGAGAATGAGAACAGCTACTTATTAGTTTCTATGGAATGAAATGTGAAAGACGAAATGTGAACTGCTGAACTGGCTAGAGTGCCTGGTGTTAATTTGGGGGTCTAGGTTTTATTGTAAGTCCCATTGAATGATTGTCTGATTATTGAATAGCAGTAGCTACCTTTGACTGCAGTGTACACATTGTTGCTCTTGTTTCATGTCTACATTTAATAGCATGTTGTAATGTCCTTAGTACAAAATAATTCATGTGATCTTAACAAGTTCTCAAATACCTGAACATCTTTAGAATTTGTGGATACATCGAGATTTATATCACCACAGATAATTATAGCTCTGCTCATTTTATCTATTCACTTACACAGGGTTTCCAATAAATCAAGAAATATTTCCATGTCTCCTGATGGTCATCTGTGTACACTAGCTATTGTCACATTGCAACCCCGTTAATGCACACTAGAAAATTCACCATGATTGTCGACGCTACAATCTCTTAGGTGTAGAATTGTACAGTTGATTCTTTCATCAACATAAATTCCACCATTTTTGTACTGATTTCTGCAAGGCATATTTACCTCATTAGAACAAGTTATTTTGTCTCCTTCCTCATTCAGTCAATGCTCTGTGAGACGCAGGGCATTTAATTTGCTGCAATGGAGGTAAAGTTCCAGCTCATAGATTTTGTTTCGCATATACTGCACATTTAAGCAACCTAGTTACAGTGGCTTGGATTTTTTAATACCATTTTTATCTCTGGTAGTCATTTTACTATTTACGTTTAATTTGTCGGATGCACTTCCTGGCACTTCTCTTCTATTTGTGATGTGTCTTCAACTCATTGCTCAAATTACTGGATATAATTTCCTATTGCTGGTCACTTTGTGATGGGATGAACTTCCTCAATTTTACTGAGTTTTCTTTTGTCTTTTTAAAGCTAAATTTAGTCACACATGCTCTGTTAAGCCACATTGTTCTCTTATAGAGCTCGGAAAGCAAAGAGTAGGTGGCACCGCCTTTAAAGGAGAGATGTGTTTCAATACTTCTTGCTATATCACACTTATACAACCTGTCCCTGAATTTGGACTTCAAGTGTTTTACATTCATTTCTGGTGTTATGTCTGGTTTGATACAGCTCAAACAGAGCCATGCCTTCCTCTCAATGCTGAATGAGTTTTCTCTTACACTGTCCACACAATTTCTGTTGATAATGAATTTCTTACGATTTCTCTTTCAGTACATATCTTTGATGCTGTGTTTATCACTGTCTTCAAAGATAGTATTGTCATGTGACTCAGAATCTTGGGTATTTATGGGGTCGGAGGAAGATTCTGAGTCACTGTTGACTCATTTGCCACTGATTGCATTAGTTCCTCATTGGTACTAGTATTGGTTTCTGGTACTACTTCCTGCTGAACTAGGCTCTGATTTTTTTTCTCTCTTTTTTTCTTTTTGGGCATACTTTTCCCATTGTCTTCTTAAGAATATCCTTTTCAACTGTGCCTATTAGCCTAGAAAGTACCTCATAGACTCTTTATCACTTCATTGTTTACCTTCTTTTCATCTTCAGTGACGTTCCTTGATTCGGTTAGACATGGATCACAAGTCTCACTAATAGTCTGTTTATTTCTGATAATAATGAATTCTTACTCATTCAGATCTGTACATTCCCAGTGAAATATTGAGTTACATTTTCCATGGCAGAGTAGAGTACTTTCTTGGAATAAGAACTTTTTACAGGTGTGACAGATACTCACATTCTTAGCATCCACCATCTTATCTCTTTCTCTGAAATGCATTTTACATTGCTCAGTTTATATCTGTGTATATTCATCTCCAATGTGGGAAGGTTGTTGGGAGTTTAACCCTTTTAATTTAGACACATTATTAGAGTAGAAGATATATTGTTCCTGTTCTGCCAAAAGCCATTGGTGGCATTCTGAATAACTTTTGGGTGATAATGTGATGTTTATACCTTTTATAGTGTGTGAGTGTATGAGTGTTGTGTTCTATTGGGGGGATGGCATCTGCTAAGTTGGTCCTCTGTGAGTTTTCGTTGAAGTATTTCACTTTTATATCCTCTTGGAAGTGAAGGGGTTACCAGATAACTTACACTGCCCAAGATACATAATGTTGGAGACAGTAGCATACTGAATGCTTGTGGTGACTTAGTTCTCATATCTCCTATCAACCTGAGT
Organism: Ceriagrion tenellum; assembly: GCA_963169105.1. Taxonomy (NCBI): domain Eukaryota; kingdom Metazoa; phylum Arthropoda; class Insecta; order Odonata; family Coenagrionidae; genus Ceriagrion; species Ceriagrion tenellum. Next base: position 17,466,829 of record OY720638.1, read on the forward strand.
TTCACCTTTTTCATTAATACTTACTCTGTGATAATCACAACAATAATGACAATTTCCCGAAATGATAATTTCCTTCATTTTATGCTATAATGTTTGAAGCATTGACAGGTTGTTGATGCTTAAGGGGCATTTTTTGCCTGTAATGAGCATTCAATTGTCAAGTAGTTTCCACTCTAATTCCAATCAGTGAAACTTAAGTGGAGTTGCCCTGGGATTTCTGTGGAGAATAGAAAGGAACGGATGTCTTCACTAGGTGGTGTGTTATAAAGCCCTGGTTACTTGATACAATAACCCATACGATTGAATGTGTTAGTGCATGAACCCGAACATTCACTGTGTAACTACACCAACTTGTATGAATGCATGAATGTGGGAACAGGAAAATAGAACCTGCTCTACCTGGTTCATGTGTTTGTACATGTACAAGTCAGGTTAATGTATCATGTAATGGGGCTTTAAAAGAATATGCCTGGATAGCTAAAGTGGTTTGCCCTATTGCCAGACATGACGAGTATTGTGCCATGGGTTGCCTATCTTTGCATGCTATCATGAGTGAGCATTTTCATGATTTTATTCACATATTTCTCCTCTCCACAGATTTAATATAATAATTGGTCAGTGTTTTGAAAAAATTATAAAACAACTGCATCACAGTAGACCCCTACTTTACAATACAAGTTCATTCCATGGGACCATTTGTAAAGTGAATTCTGTTGTAAAATGAATCAGCATTTTACTAGTCGTGGGATTGGTTTACATGTGACAGTAAATATTGATATGTTGTTGTCATAAAGAAAGCAGGCTGTTCACAAATAAGGGTAAAAATGTTTGAGAAATGTATCATTAATTTTCGGTGTGAAAGAATGTTGAAATTTGACACTTGCATGCAATAGCATGCTGATGATATAGTGAACCATGGAAATGTACAGTGGGGGTCCACTGTATCAATTATATTTTATGGATGGCCCGAAAATAATTAATTTTTATGATATTTCCGAAACCCTTGTGCCCAGGGATGAATGAACGGTGCACTCGGTCAGAATCCAGGGGGATCTTGGATTGAATTCTGGCCCACATCAAAGACATTTCCTCTTTGTACTTGGCCTATTCACGTGCGTCACCTTTAGAGTGTTATTCCTACTCTTGTTTCACTACTTGATATGGATCTTTAAGTAAACTCTCTGTCTGCTCAAAATGTGTATGTGAAGTGGGTTGTAGACTCGTACTCTCCATTTGCAATGACGAGTTGCCCTAACATCCAAGCTACATCCATGTCTTGAATACTAAGTCTGCAATAGAAGCTCACCTACCATTAAAATTTCAGGTTTTCTATGTTCATGCATCATTTTTTAGGATTGACCTACATTAATTCAAAAGAGAAAAAGAAGCTCCTCAATCATCCTTGGAAACATGTTCCCGGTCTGGTGCAATTTGTCACAGAAGTTGTAACATATTCATTTTTTATAAGGTCATAACACTGCCAACATCTTATAGTTCATTTGTAGTTCTATTAGAACTAGTAAGCTAGATGTGCATCTCAGATCCTTTAATGCTAGATTTAATGTCTCCAATTTACACTCTGCATTTGCTCTAGGAAATTTGATTGTTTATCAAAATAGTGCCTTGTGGAGAATAAAACTGCTGAAGGAATATTGCTATGGTAAATGATTCATTCCAAATATTCTGTTTAATGATTGGTAAATGCATGGAATGTGTGAGATGTAAAAAATCCAATTTTGATCAAATCTGGGCGAGTCTTTAAAGTTGTCTAATTGATGTGGGAAAAAATGACATGAACTATTGAGCTTGTGAAGTAATTTATAGCCTCTGCATTTGTCGTTAAGGTTTGAACTTTTACAAAAAACCAAACATTTTTTCGTATGAACTTCTCAAAATTGTTCACGAAAGACAGTGAGCTTAAAGAGATATCAGTATACCTTTGATATTCTACTGTTTAAATATTTTTATTCTATAATGCCTAAGTTGAAAATTTTCCTTCAGTATATTTCATGATGTATTTAACATGTTTCTTGTACAGTGTTTTAAGTGGGAAAATTTTCTTTACAGTGTATTTTTTGGAAAGTCTGAAAGTGGTCTTCTTGCAGTTGAGAGCATCGGTCCCCCAGGTAAGTAAGGACTCCTTCTCCATGGGACAATTTTCAATGGGTGTGATTGTAAATATCTTTGTTTGTTCATTCATTTTTTTAAAGAACAATTTTCTGCTCATTGTCATAAGTTATCAGTTTTATTAGAGATATTGTCGTTTATGTACTGTGTTCAGCATTATTTGCCAATGTAGCACCCTTATAGCCTCTTTATTTAAATATTTTGGCCATGCATGTTACTCTTTCATTGCCCGCTCACAGCAGTGGTGGATATTAAGGAGGGCAGGTGGGGTACCCCTCTCTTCCGTAATTCCAGGGAGAACTAATAAAATCATGAACATGAGGTGTTTCCTTCCCCAATAAACTTTCACCTTTACTCTCATCAACCCAGGTTTCTTAGTTTAGGCAGTGAAATGGCAAAAGTGAGCATATAATCAAAGGTGCTGCAGTCATTATCGCTAATTAGCTGATTGCATTTTACCAAATCATGCGTACTTTATGCTAATTACACAGATGCTTGCTATGCAAATGTACTTTTGCCTAGTGATGGCTGACCAAGATGTGAGAACTTAAGTTCTCCTGTATCCTTATGGCAGCAGTGTGCTCAGCACTGTATACTTACTTTCTCAGGCTAACATCCGTTGATATACCATCACTTTGATGGTAGTTTGTCATTCGCCAACTATATGTGAATTCTTGCATACATTTTTCATTCTAAGTTTGGTAAATATGGTCAAAAATAAAAGTTCAGATCAAGTGTTTAGATAAAAAATTAAAAGCTCGTTTTGAACAAGAAGCAAGTGTATGTGTAGTAATAAAAGTTTCATTTAGCCCATGAAAGACTTAATATCAGTTCTAGTGTTAATTAGTTCATAATATCAGTTCTAGTGTTTATTAGTTGAGAAAACCTGAAATCTGTATGTGTTTTCTTAGTTAAACCAGTTTGGAGTGGTTGCACCTTGAGAACTGTTATTCATATTTGGGTACAAATGGACTTTCATAGTGTTCTCTACCCGGGCTACAATTGTGATGAAAATTTATAAAATCATTGGGGTTGGCTGTGTGATTGGCCCTTTGTGTGTGATCAGAATGGCTAAAGCGGCATCGCGGCAGGAGGTGGCACCTTTGACACCAGGGAGGTGGGGTGGGGAGAGAGGGAGGTGGACATTGCCATGCTTTATCTTATGACTTTGTATGCAAATCGAAACGAAAGAAGACCTCTTTGTAACATTCCTCAAGCGACCATGTGGCTCATTGGGAAGAGACTCGCCTGGCGTCGCAGTTGAAGGATTTAACCCCTTCTTATCCCTTTCACTCCCCACTCCTTATCTTGACGAGTCTCAAGGTTTGTTGAAAGAATCATGTGTGCTTGCTCGGTCAGTGAGTCAGAAGTGAACATCTGAAAATATAAGTCTTAACTTTTATTTGTTGAATTACTTTAACAAACAAATGTTAAACTCTTTTGGTAAAATTTTTCTTGGGCTTCACACCGGTTTAGATTAGTTAGTGCTACTGACATTTCGGACTACGACTTTTCACCCATCCTCAAGGCAAGAATGTTGCTAGATTTTGAATTACCGCTGGCTTATATAGCTTTAGCTAAGTCAGTCCTGGTTGGCCGGAGGTGGATTGTTGGCTCCGGAGACCGTTGGGATATGGAGGCTGAGGTCTTGCATCCTTAATTATTTTAAAAATAGAGTTCCAACTTGGGCTGATGTTATACCCTGTATCATGATTGATATTTTTATCTTCCATTTTTATTTCTATCACCTCTTTGGTGAAACTCATTTCCTCAATCCAGCCAATTAAAACGATTCCAAATATGCAGTAATTTTGTTTATTTCTAACTATTGCCAGGATCGAACGAATATTTTTTTTACTAGTTTTGGCCCTGCTCTTTTGTTAAAATGACTATGAAAATGAAAACTAGATGATAAATTTTAAAATATGCCCTATAAATGTTTAGGATAGAGGTGTGCGATTATTTGAAATTTTGAATTGAATGGAATTATTTTTTTTTGGTTCGGCGAAAATTTCGAACCGAATCTAATTTATTTTGTTCGACGAAAATTTTGAACGAATCGGCATCTGCAAAGCTTCAAATCAAATATAAATTAAAGTTACAGAAATTGTTTTAATTGCTCTTTTTTCTTTTTCAATTTGCATAGCTCGCATTATTGGCGTTAATGGCCATATGACCACTGGAGCATCAGTATAGTGGATGATGATATAATATCATGATATAATATGTTCATGGGCATAGTATTGCTGTGTCGAGCATGATAATTAAATTTTATTATCATCGTGTCGTGCATGAAATGTATGCTCCTTTGATACTTAAAACACGAGCGTTCTTACAGTACAAGGTTTGGTAAATTTGCGCTTTATGGTCCCCAAGAAAAAATTTTTTTTACCCCTAAAAATCAGTGTATTTCAAAAGTATTGTTATGGAGGATAGTGCATACAAGCGGACGTTTTTCCGTTAAAACAAAAGTGACTAAAGTGCGGAAATACCATTTGAACATGGGAGGTGATGCTATCGGCAGCCATATTGGCTATTTTCCAGTGATCGAGGGACTTTCACATATGACATATAGTGAAGAAAATGGTGGATTTGCGGGAAATTTGAAAAATCCCATCCCCTGGTAATGAAGGTTATGGGCCTGTGGAGTGAAACGGGAGTGCTGGGGTGGAACAGTACATGACCTTGAAATGGCCATATTCGAAGCTGTTAATGCCTAGTTTGTCACTTTTCAAGTCGCTTTTCTCAATTTCCTTTCCCGGATAACACCTTCTTCTACATTTTCTCAACCCGATCTCTCGTGTTTTCCATGTTTTTTTCGCCAATTACCCACTTATTTTCTGCTGTTTTCTCACTATCTCAACCTTTCTTTCAATTACTTTTTAGTTACTTTTCCTACATTACAGGGAAATTTTATTTAGAAAATATGCGTTCCTACATGCTTCCACCCCCGAATTTTACCCTTTTAATGACCAACCGTCCCAAGGGAGATTTTTTATAGAAAATATGCATCTCTAGTTATCTAAATTTTGGAAAATTGACTCATTGACTTCATGTCAATGGAAGCATATTGAAGGCTTAGTAAAAGTTCTGGAGCCTGTTGATGAACTTGTGAAACTATTTTCAGGTAAGAAATCCTTGATCTATTGGTATTATGTTATGTACATAGTGGCTTCGTTGCAATAACTTTTAATGGTAATTTCAGGTGACAAATATGTATCAGTATCATCGATAGTACCAGCTATTGATGGCCTCATTATAACTTTAAATGAATCTGATGGAGAAGGAGTAACCTTTTCTAACTATCTGGCAGTATCACTGAGGAAACGCTTCAGCAAATTTATGGAATTGTCAATTCATCTGAAATCAATGTGTTTAGATCAAAGATATAAAATTTTTTAACGTAATGTAATTGTAAAAAAAAGTTTAATATCGGAAGAACAGGAGGTAGTTAAAGATATGATGAATGCAAAAATTGATAGTATTAGAAAAAAAATCCAGTCAAATGAGTGCGTCACAGCATCTACTAAAAGAAACTTTGGATGAACTAGCAATGTATTCAAAAGAATATCTGGCCCCAAGATCAACCAATCCTCTTTCATGGTGGAAAATTAGGGGTAGAAATTACAAAATAATGCATTTCTGGCCCTAATGCATTAAATACATTAGGGCCAGAAAATATTTAACTATTCCAGGCTCTGAGACTTCTAGTGAGAGAGTCTTTTCTGCAGCAGGAAATGTCATCACAGATATGTAGTTGTGGAAATTTGAACCCCACTCATGTGGAGCAGCTTGTATTTTTACATGATAACTTAAAAAGACTGTGAAGTTTTTATTATCTCAAAAGCATTTTATTTTTTAGTAGCACAACTGTGTATAACTTTGAAAATGAATAAATATAAATAAAAAGCAATTAAGTGTATGTATACTCTACTGTCTCTTCTTAGAGGCATGATATATTGTAATTTAATGTGAGAAATGTTATAATAAATGTGACAACATGTTAATGAAACAAATTTGGATTTAAATTGGAAAAGCATACAAATATTTAATCGATTCGATTCGAAGTTCGAATAATTTTGCCAATTCGATTTGAATTCGATTCAAAGTGAAAAAGCATGACTTGCACATCACTAGTTTAGGAAAATATGATTGCCAAAAATAATTCCACTTATGTGAATGAAAGATGTGGGGTGATGGATGGGGAAGAGAAGGAAAGGTATTAGGTTAAAAGCAAAATATGGGTAAAAGATTAGATCAAAGGAAGATCACAACGGCAGGCCAAGTGAGCAAATGCAATGAAGGTTTGGCAACAAAGCTAACTGACTCACAAAGCGTACACAATGGAGGTCTTGAGAGTGACTGAATTTCCAAGGGGCTACGCTCCACCTGCTGCATTCTGGTTGGTTTTTGCAAAGCCACCTTCCCTCAGCCCCAAAATACTTTGGTCTGCCTCTCACTCGCAAAGATATTTGAAGAGGATTCAAGTGTTAATCTTGTCATGGAATTGCTTAATAGGCACCCTATTTCTATGAATGTGACTAGCTTATATTGGGAACACTTGAGGTGAGAGTCAGCTAAAGAAGAATTCTGAAGAGACCCTGAAGAAGATACTGACTATGTTTCTGATTCATATTTGTCTATTGGTAATATTTTAGCTAACTTACATATGACTTCAGGAGTGCTACCACTGAATGTGTGAAAAATGTGTGACTGAAAGTGTAGAAAATTAGTAATTGTGTGCTGTAATTTTATTCTTGTGATTTTCAGTTATGCAGTGTGACAATTGTCAGATGATGTCATTGTGGTGTTACATCTAAGTTCATCACTTAATAAGCTAATTACAATTAGTGTTTGCCCTGTTCTTTGCATAATTTTTAAATGTATTTTTATTCAGGGATGTGAGGATCATTTCTGCCGGGATTTGATATTCTGGATGACCTGCTTCAAAGCCACAAGACTCATAATCCTTATGTCAACGTCTGCCATGGTACGGAAGGATCAGGATTTAGAGGGCTGTCAGCTGCGGTATGCTCTCCCTGAAATTATGAAAGAAGAATTAGAACCAAGGTTAAGGTGAGTATCTATATTTGATTTGCAGGATATTCTAGGTCTTTCATTAAACTTTCTTTTTGGAACTCTGTAATTGTTTGCATTTTTAATTACGTATGCGATTTTTTTCTCGCATTAAATGGCCCTACTAGTCCCTTGTCTGTGTGAATATATTCTTTCTTAAAAATTTGAACCCCTATTTTAAAACTAGTTTTAATTACTCTAAACTACAATTTGACAGATAGGACTTAGAGTAAAATTTGAGTGCAAATTTACTTTAAATTTTGCATGCAATAAATCAAGTGTCAGCCATCTCCCTTTGCATGCAAAAGTGACCATTTCCCTCTGCCTATAAAAAAATGGCTGACCAAGTAAACATGGGTGTCCTTCCTTGTGGTGGTGTCTGAGGTGTCCTTCTTCCTTGTGATACAGTTAATGAAGTGCCATGGTTAGTTCTCATTATCTGCTAAATTGACCGGAAATCATTGATATCTATCTAGAAAAAAGAAAAACATCAAGAAAAGTGTTTCTCTGTAGAATAGTTCTATTAAATGATATGAACTCTAGCTTATGTATGGTGTTGGTATCCATGCATTATTACATATTGTTTTCCTTATAAGACTTGTGCAAAGGTTGTGATATTTAGAGCAACCTCCGACTGATGGATGTGACAAGTATTAGGATTGGGCGTGAAAAGGGACTCCAAGAGAAATATTTAACTACTTGACAGGAGAGTGAAATTTTCAAAAAGCACATTTCACTTGGAAAAATTTTTTTTAGTATCAATAAAATTCTTTAGCCTCAGTAAAGGGAATGTATTTCTTATATTATTTTTTTTAATCTTTCAATTTTACATGTTAATTTTAATAAAATATCAACAATATATATAATTGTATTTTTTTCTAAAATTCAGTTTTTGTGTGATAATCTTTGAAACATCTACATCTACATACTACCTCGCGAGCCACTGCATGGGTATGTGGCAGGGGGCAGTAGATCACCAGCCGTGTAAAGATATAAAATTTTTGGAGGTGAAATGTACTATGGGAGTGTATTTAGAGGAAATTAGTTTTTACTGTGGTCACTTATTTTGTGTTGAAAGAATGAGTTTTTGTACCTATCTGTTTGGCAGAGTATCTCTCTTATTTTATCGCATCTGTCAGACCTAGAAATATAGTGAGGCATCATGATAATATTCTCTATGTTGCTCTGAAAAATATCAGTTATGAATTTATCAAGCAGCCTAAGACTAGCGTGCAGCCTCCGAGTCTCTAGGGGCTCCTACTTTTATCCCTCTAACAGTTGTGTAACACTATATGTAGCAGTTTTAAACCAAATGTGCTGCTTTTCTTTGTATTTTGTAAATTATTTTGGTTAGATCTTTATGACCAGGGTCCCAAATGCTCGCGGCATAGTCGAGGTTGGCCTAACCAGAGTGAAGTAGCACCTCCCTTTTACTTTTCCATCTGAGGACCTTCCTATTACATGCTTAACAAAACCTAGTTTCTTTAATGCTGTGCCGCATATGTTTTGTATGTGTGTTCCCCATGATATATCTGAAGTTAAGGTAATTCCAATATATTTAACTGTATTTGAAGATTTAATGTTTACTCCACCCACGGTGTAGGAAAGGCTTTTGTGTGATGACTTTCACAGGAAGTGAACTGTGGTGCGTTTACTAATACAGTAAAACCTCGTTAATTCGAAATTGAAGTGACCAAAAAAATTGGACTTCGAATTATTCGGGTTCGAATTAAATTTTCTTTCCGAAAATAAACAAATATATTCCGAATTTTCCAGAAAACCATTGTTAAACTACATTTTTTATCAACAGGTACAGAATACACTCTATTTGGAGTAGTTGATGACCACAATTCTTCATTTTCGTGAGAATAAAATATTTTGAGGTTATCCGACTTAAGAGAATTTGGAGTAGTACGCTTTTTTTTCAACGTGATTGCACGAAAAAAAGATCTTCTGGCATGAATCTGAATGCGGTGATTCACCTGTCAATTGTTTCCAACATCCAACAACGGCGCTGCGTGTTGTGTCAGCCCGCAAATATTGAAACGCCTGCCACATACGTCCATTATGACAATTTCCTGCCTCACTGAATTTTTCACCCGTCAATCACCTCAATCTTCACACAAGTTGAACCGCAGGTACAGTTGGCTTGAGTAAATTTGGCGAGATAATTTGTCAACATACAGAAGAGGCGATCTTCTGCATCCACGTTTCATGCTTCATAATCCAAGTTCTTGGCAAAAGGAGCACCGTGCATTGACCTAATAGTACACCTTATCCGTCCTTACCATCGGTGTGATGCTCCATGGACCTGTACTGGGTCTCAATCGGCCAAGAAAGTGCCCATGCTTTCCGAGAATGCATTATGTATTCTTTCCTTTTGGATGGAGAAAATGGTAGAGCATCGACTGAAGGTCAGCTATGGTCTCCTCTCCCTTCCTGAGCACGGGGAAACCCAGGAAAAAATTATGACGCAGTTTCGGAATCTCACCCCTCATAAGCAGGCCTTTCTCCCTCCCTTACCTAGTGATTCACAAGAAGTGCGGAGTAAGAGCAAATATATGATAAAAAGAATACTGATAAAGTTGGCAAGTTCACCAGCTCACCAGGGGAAGACACAGGAATCTGATGATCAAAGCGAAGTAAGTTAGAGGAAAACGGATCAGGATCGTCTTTCTGGACTACTCCACCATGTCTATTTCAGAGGAATGGAATGAAAAATTTTACCTTGTCCATAAGATAATACATATGTTGTAAGTCTGCGAAAAATTCCAGTAGAATCCCAAAGATTGAGTTCGATATTCTGTCAAAAATGGCATTTATGATTTTGCAAAAAATTTCGTCATATTTCCAAAGAATATAGTGACGATTTTTTGGTAAAGTTTTATTGGAAATGAAAATGGTTATAAATGTTTGAATCACTATTCTAGCTACCAGCTACCAGCTACCTAAAAACACATTACAAAAGTTATTTTTTGGAAAAAATTAATCTATAGTCGTTTGTTTACTTTTATTTTCGTAGAGTTCGTGCACTTGTTTACACAGAATGCCCAAGGCTTGGGAAAGATTTTCATTGGAATTTAGTCTTTCTCGTAGCGCCATTTCCACTGTCGAGATAGCAGAAAATGCCTCTTTACGAGTCACTCGTGTATTTATCAGCTGCTCCTCAGCCTCCTCTTCTCCCTACGAATCACTTACTTCTATCCTGCATCTGTCACCATCGAATTCATTTGACATAGCAACCGTGGTCTCTTCAACTCGAAATTCTTCGAAAGTGGTGATCACATTGTCATCATAGCAGACGTATTCCGGAAAATTAGTTGGACACTCAATTTCACCATGAATTTCAGGCCAGTCGAAGTCTTCACTTGAGTCACAAACGTTTAAAGCCATTTCTTCCGGCTTTACAGAAGCAGTTTGCAATAATAATAATAATAATCGACACGCTCTGCATCTCGTGTCCGCCACCTCCGCCTTGAATATCATGCGGCGGTACACGAGTGTGTTGATGACACCATCCTGACAAGCGAGAACGAAACCCTCTGTTTCAGACCTGAGACCCGCGGAACGAAGGAAGGCAAACGTCAGCTCCTTCGATAGCCCATGTTTTTCCATGTTATGGTAGAAACATCCATGCATGGGCTTATCGGTATGTGTCTTGAGCAAGGTCTTCTGCTCAGCCTTTTTGACCTCGAGCTTTAAGACGTCTGCCCTCAGTGACACGATTGACGTGCCACTGTCGTTACCGTCGGATGATAGGTCAAAGTCCAGACCGATTTCGTCCGCTGCCCTTTTCGCCGCCTGGAAGAGGAACCCCCACCACGGCACCTTCGTGCTCCCTTACGAGAGTGAGCAGGGGGTCCGTGCTGTTGAACACACGGCAAACTGTACCCAAGACAACTCTGTTATGTAGACACTCCAGGCTCAACAGACCTACGCTGCGAGGGAGATACAATCTGGCGACGGAAGATTTTGGATGAAGACTTCTATGGATGGTCAGCATCTTCCTCATTCCCTGGTCGAGGTTTTGCAACTCGTTGACATTCCATTTCATGCATCCGAAGGTGTACAGCAGTGTCGGAGCCGCGAACATGTTCGTGGCAAGAATCTTGTTCTTGCTAGACAGCTCAGAACTCCAGATTTTTCTGAGAGTCTGTCTGTACTTGGCGGTGAGTCTTTCCTTCACTGCTGCTACCTCCTGCATTCGACAATGGGGGACGCCGAGGTATTTGTAGCATTCGTCATCTTGCAGATGACGAACGACGTTCCCGTCAACGAGTTGCGAGTCTTCTTTGTCCTCCGATATTCTTCCTTTCACCAGGTGGATGGATGCACACTTGTCCAATCCGAATTCCATCCCTATAGCCTCACTGTATTGATGTACGGTGTCCAATGCAACGTGCAGTTCTTTGGCGTTGGAAGCATACAGTTTAAGGTCATCCATGTAAAACAAATGGGTGACCTTGTGCTTCCTGTCACCAGGAACGCCGCACATGTATCCTCGGCCTCGTCTCAGCTTGAAGGAGAGGGGGAGGAGGGAAATACAGAGCAGGAGGGGGCTCAAGCTGTCGCCTTGAAAAACGCCACGGTTGTATGTTACCAACTCAGTGGAGACGTTTGCCCGATGTCAAGACGAAGCGCGTTCTCCAGAGTGGTAACAGGCGTTGGATGCAGGACACAACCTCTGGGTGGACTTTCATCAACTTCAGCAGGGCAATGAGAAGCTCATGCGAAGTGGTGTCGAAAGCCTTGCGATAGTCCACCCAGGCCATTGATAGGTTTTGCTTATGTCGGGCGGCATCCTGACATATGCACCTGTCAATGAGAAGGTTGTCCTTGCATCCCGCGATTCCTCGTTTGCACCCCCTTTGCTCGTACACCTCCTCCCACACAGGCTGGATCTGCCGGAGGATAAGGTCGCTCAAGATCGTGGTGAATGCCTTGTATACAGTGTTTAGACAGGTTATAGGGCGATAGTTCTTCGGATTGGACAAGTCTCCCTTTTTTGGAATGAGAACCGTGCGTCCCTCAGTCAGCCAAGGTGGAAATGGTTCTCTACCTGTGATGAGGGACGTGAAGATTCTGGCCAGATGTTTGTGGGTAGAAGTGAACTTCTTCCACCAGAAGCTATTCATGGCATCCATTCCTGGAGCCGTGAAATTCTTCTTGCCAGACAAAGCGTGCTTCACGTCACTTTCCGTGACTGAAAGGGGTCCATCCACATTGTGTAGGTGGCGGTCGCAGAACTTTAAAGAGTGTGATGGCCGGAGTGTCTCCATTGAATGGCTTCGACGTTTCGTAGATATCCTTCCAGAAACGCTCGACCTCATGAACGGGTGGCGGGGATTCAGCAACAGGCGGAGGAGGCCGAAAGAGACGGGACGGCTGAAGGAGAAAGGTGGAATTCTCCCTTATGCCTCTACTCCTTTTCAGGAGTTTTTTCTTGGCCGTGGTAAGCGCCCGTACCCTGTCAACCTCGTGCTGCTTAATAGTTAGTAGCACATTTTTGTTCAGTGTGTGATGGTTGAACCTGAGGCTGCGCGCAATGTGCCGAACTTTGGATGTAAAGTTTCGCCCGGTAGTGATGTACTCAATCACACACTGAATCCTCGACACATGCTGTCGCACCAGCATGATCTTGGCATCCAGCTTTGTCAGCCTTGTTGCTGCTTTATCCTCCCGAGAGGAGTCCTTTCGGGAGGTTGCCAAAACCTTGGCCACAGCGAAGACCACGCAATTCACCGTCCAGAGATCTGACGTCTCTGTCAGGATCTCGTCGATGAGTCCATTCACACACTGTAAAACTAATAGTCCTAGTCATAAGTGTGCTCGGTGGAATCAAGGGCTCGCTGATACAGAGCATCAAGTGTATTCCTGCTTGCGTGGCACAGGTGGAATCACTTGCAGCCCACATGCAGAAGGCCGTCCTCTTGGGGTCGCTCCGTCTGCTTCGTGCGCACGACCCGAACGCAGCGTAGCCACTGATCCGATTGGGTTAATCGGAAGTGGTTACGAACTCTGCACCGCCCCTCTCGAGTTCTCGGCCATTATGACGGCAACCAAACCCGATGTTAGCCGGGGACTCGGAGGGGGAAGTTACAGAAGTAAAAAAAATAATAATAATAAAAATAAACATTAAAACAGTACTTGAGCCTAATCCCTTTGGTGCCTTGCACCCGGGATAGGTGAATGTTTCCCAGCCCTTAAAAAGGCTGAGAAGTGAAGATTTCAATAATAATATAATAATTCCACTCCTTAAGGAGTATACAAACATAAATAAAACATAGGGAATACATTATTTAGTGGAATTTGGTACCCCATAGGTTAACCTGTTTTGGGGTTACCATCTTTCACATTATAACTGAGGCAGCGGCTGGGAAAACAAAACTCACAAAGTATAACAGTTTTTACATTTAGTATTTCACCCTATGTGCACAACAGCCTTAACTTGTTTACATTTGTACATATTTATAATAAATATACCTTTTGATACAAATAAAAAAATACATCAGTACAATACATTGATGAACAAAGATTACCCAAGACCTTTTATTAGGTCTTCAACTTTCTCTTTAGTGAATAGCCATTTTCTTATACTACTCAAAAACTGAGGAACGAAGACTATGTTTGACAATCTATCTGGGATGGAACAGAAAATCTTTGGAGCAATGCACAAGTAGCTCTGTTTGAATGCTTCATTACTTGGTTTAGGGATAATTACACCAGGTTTCTTTCTTAGTCTGTAAGAGTATTCTCTCATTTCCGCTCTGTTCCCACCTCAAATGTAAAAAATATTTAACACTTTGTAAACAAACAAGTGTCTCAAAAGTAAAATTTCGAGACGCATAAAAAGTGGAAAAGAATGCTCAGTCATTAGCTTCTGCAAAATTATTCTAATCAATTTCTATTGAGCAGTTACTAAAGGTTTTAGATTAGAAACATAGGCTCCTCCCCAGCATGTTATACCATATTCTAATCTCGAATTTACCAATGTCAAGTAGACAGTATGGATAACTGAAATGGGACAAATTTAGCGAAAATAATAAGCATCTCTCATAATAAAATCAAAATAAATCTCTCATAATAAAAGTGGAGAGGTTGCTAGACAGCAATGTAAGAATGCAGTATGATTGCATGCTTGAGGATGCTCTATCCTTGAAGCAGAGAGAATGGGACGAGTATATCAGGAATGAGAATGTGAATAATGAGTGGAAGTGTTTAAAAGGAGTGATTGTTGAATGTGCTGAAAGTGTATGTGGAAAAGGAGAGGTTATTAAGAATGAGGTTATAACGGCATTGAGAGCATTGAAAAATGGGAAGGCTGCAGGTGTAGATGGGATATCCAGTGAGATGTTGAAGTGTGGGTGTAATTTACTCATTTGTCAGTGGTGTGAACTATATAATTTATGCTTGCAGGCTTCTGTTGTTCCAGTGGATTGGAAGAATGCAATCATCGTTCCATCATACGAAGGGAATAAGACCGAGTATAGTAATTATCGGGCTATTAGTTTATTGAGCATTCAGGGAAGAGTGTTCAGCAAAATTTTAATCGAAAGAGTGAGGAATATCACTTGTGACAGAATATGGGGTGTGCAGTGTAGGTTTATGCCTGAGAGGATGTAGTGACCAGCTTTTCGCGCTAAAGCATGTGATAGAAAAATGTATGGGCGTCCGAAAGAAAGTGTATTGTGCGTTTTTTGATTTAGAGAAGGCTTATGATAGGGTGAATAGAAAGAAGTTGTGGAAGGTTTTGAAGGAGTATGGAGTGAATGGGCAGTTATTGAATGTTATGATGGCGATGTATGATAGTAGTAAGACAAGTGTGAGAGTTAACTGGGTAAAGCAAGGTTTACGGCGTAAAGCAAGGATGCGTCATGTCATCATGGCTCTTTTATGTATTTATGGATAAATGTGTTAGATGTGCATGTAGCGAAAACGACTGTGTTCTGATTGGAAATGTAAACGTGTGAGTTCTCCTATATGCCGATGATGCTGTTTTGATCTCAGAGAGCCGGAAGGGATTACAGAAGCTCATAGATAAGTTTTGTGAATCAACAGAGAGAATGGAATTGAGGGTAAATGCATGCAAGACCAAAGTAGTTGTTTTTGATAAAGAGAATGGGGATAATAACTGAACTGATGAAGGCGAATGGTGAAGTAATTGTACAAGTGGATGATTTTGTGTACTGAGGTAAGATGCTGCAAAAGATGGACAGATAAATGAGGTGGTAAAGAGATGTGCGAATGTGGGAAGGAAAGTGGTTGGTAACTTGTGGAGCATAACAAGGAATGATTGCCTGTCGAAGGAAGTGAAAATCGCTGTGTACAAAAGTGTATTTCTCCCCACTTTGTTGTATGGTAGTGAAACATGGGTAAGTCAGGAAAAACATAAAATAGACTGAATGCCGTGGGTATGAGTTATCTGAGGATTGTTTGCGGCAAAAGTAGGATGGATAGGGTCAGGAATGAGTGGGTAATAAATGAATGTGGGTTGGACGCTCCAGTAATGGACATATATGATAGGAGTGTGCTTTGTTGGCTTGGCCATATTGAGAGAATGGATGAGAGTCGAACAATGAAACAGATATATAATCATGAAATGAGTGGAGTGATAGGTACAGTTAGGCCGAGAAAGTTGTGGTTGAATTTGGTTGAGGAAATTCGTAGGAGGAGGAATATTATGAGTCTTAAAAACAGGAGGGCGTGTATGAAGCAGTGTATGGGGGTGAATGAAGCAAAAGAGGTTTGCAAGGATAGGTCAGTAAGGAGGAAATTATTGAATTAGAGTTAGTTGTACAAACATGTATTAATGAATGAAATTTTGCGACTCTGCCTACCAAAAAGGGAATGGCGTGATTGGTATGTATGTATGTACATATGTTTCAACAACATCAGGAACTCATTATCTATGACCTATGTAGCCAGTACTAGGCAGGGACGACTTCTAGTGTTTCTAGAGGACAAATTCATGCCCTTGTTGCTTAGACTGAGGGCCCAAACAGAAAAATCCTTTTGCCATTTTATTAATGCCCAGCACATCCTTATAACTTGAAATTAAGAAAAAGTAAATTTTCTTTTTCCAACCCAATTGCACCAGTTAGAAGCAGCCACTAGATTTTAGGCATAATCCATTCAAATAAAATAAAATAATAAAACATTTGTTCATGATTCTGCTTCAGTTTCCTGCAAATTTATATTTCCCTCGATTTACTCTTTCCCATTATTTACACTTTTTCCTTCGTCCCTGTCAAGAGTGTAAAAGAGGTGTGTTGCTGTATTTGAAATTTCTAACATGGCACTTATAGCTTAATTTCAGCCAGGACATTCCTAAGTGATACTCTGGCACCTCATGCAATGTCAAAGCAGATTTCTGTAACCTCATCTCTGCTTGGTTGATCAAGCTGGAGTCCTTCACATACTTTCCAGTGTTTCAGAGCTCCGATACATCTTAACTTTGACACTAAGCCCTGCTTTCACCTATGAGTCCAATTCCCAAGCAGGGAAAACATTGCAGGTTGTTGTTAATGAAATGGCTCCATGCTTGTGCAGCCAGGATTGAATGAAGAAACAAAAGTTGTGCAGCGGTGGATTGCTGTCCAACATATTCAGCAATAAATCTGACAGATGCACAACTAGTACTCTCTCTGCCAAATGGTATCAGGGATATATTGGAGGCTAAACACATTAGCAATATCTTCGAAAAACTATGCAAAATATCAAAAGAAATGTGCATGTTTAAGGCATGCAGGATTCAAGAATAGTGAAAGTGAACCAACAGAAGAAGAATATGAGGGTGTTGATGTAGTATCTGCACATTTGAAGGTTGTGTCCAGCATTCAGATCATTGGCTGTTCGTTTGACAATCTGGCAGAAGTTAATAAAGACACTTCAGTACATGGTATAAACACTATGCAAGTTAAAAGGCAAAAAAAAATTAATGCATTTAGGGAGTGAAGTATATAATGACAAAAATGTTGAAAAGCCTTGTAAAATCCACAGTAGTGAACCGTTCGACCCATGCATTGAGAGTAATGGTTTACTTTTACATAGCAAAAACTGCTTCAATGGACAACTAAAAGCCTTTCAAGCTTATGGAAGACTTCACTGAAAAAACTGTACCTAGAATCATTTGTTCTCAAGAAGAAATAGCTTTTTTATTCTGAAGAAAAAGAGTTCCCCAGAACGTGATGAGTATAGAACAATGAGTTTGATTTCACATGCAGCATAGTTATGTTTGCATTAGAATAATTAATTAAAGGTAGGGAAGAAAGGCAAATTACTAGGATGGTGACCAGTTTGGGTTTTGAGAGGGGAGGGCAATTCAGTGTACAACTGAGGTGTTGAGAACTCCTATGTAAAGAAACTGCATAACCTGGAAAATTTTGCTTCCTTTTTTGATTTAAAAAAAATTTGAAAGATTAAATCTGTAAAAACTATTGCAAATACTTAAGAAAATAGGAATAGACTAGTGACAAGCAATATTATCCAAAACTTACTGTACTCTCCTTATAACGAACATCCTTATAACGAAATATTGCTATTACAAACTGATTTCCTCTGTCCCGACTAAAAGTGCATGCTAATGTACAGAAAAAGGAAAGGTATAACGAAATTTTTGCTATTGCAATATAACGAACCGTAGTCATGGTCCCAATTGAAAGTAAAACTCCTTATAATGAAAACTGACACAAAATCAACTGATTTGGTGCGGTTGGTCATTAACATCGGAGAATAATGCAACTGGAACTCGAAATATGATCCTTTTTTGCTCGACTGGCTGAAGATAAGATGCTGCCACATTATCAGTATTGCTTGCTCCAACTCTCGTATCCATTCCAAGGGTTGGGCAACAGCATATTCATCCTCGACTCTTTTTCTCCATCCCCACTACCCCTACCATACACTCATTCACGGTGGTGGAGTTCCGACCTCTTTTTCCACCCAACCACCCCTCCCCTTTTCTTTCTCTCCAGGAGCATCCCTAGTACTTTCCAGTACCCAGTGAACTCATGAGACTAAGCGACGTGTCTCAAGCAAGCCCGCTGACGAGCTAATAACTTGCGAAATTCTTATTCTCTTGTTTATTCTATACCTACTCTCCGCATAACAATATTTGTGGAATTTTTGGAATATGGATTCATCGAAGCCTAAGAAATCTAGAAAAGCCATATCGGTGAACGATACAATGAAGATGATCCACGAAGTTGAAGAGAAGAAATTGAACGAGACCGCTGTTGTGCAAAAATATGGAGTTTCGCTATGGACGCTCTCCACAATTCTCTCTAGCCGTAAAAAGTTATTGAGAAATTTGGAGGTAAAGTTTCACTAAAAAGGAAGAAGTTGCATGGTGCTAAGTTTTCTGAAATCGAAAAAGAAGTTTACGCTTTTTTTTTGCAAGAATTTTCCTGTCAGCAGCCCTTTTCTACTGCAGACAGCGGAAGCTATTTCCCTAAGAAAAAACGTCAAGGGAGTCAAATGCTCTACAGGCTGGCTGATGAAGTTTAAAGCAAGAGTACAACTCTTAAGATCTGTGGAGAAGGAGATGCGGTCGACAACGAGGGGATAGAGAAGTGGCATTTGGAAAATGAAGTGCTCGTTAATGAATATCTCCCAGAAAACTGCTTTAATTTTGTTGAAACAGGACTTTTCTAATATGCTCTACCTGATACAACATTAGGGCTGAAAGGAGAGAGATGCTGTGGAGGGAGGAAAAGTAAACTGAGGGTGACGGTTGGTCTCTGTGTGAATCAGGCTGGCACCGACAAAATCAAGCCTATTTTCATCGGCAAGCACAAGAAGCCTAGGTGTTTTAAATACGTTCAACTAGAAAAACTTCACGTTTTCTACAATTCCAACAAGAGTAGTTGGATGATTAGAGAAATTTTTCATTGAACTCTATTTAGATTACAGAGGAAAATGGCAGGATAGAACGGGAAAATCATCCTCCTCCTGGATAATGCAACCTCCCATATATTTGTCGAAAATCTGAGCATTCCCAATATACACACTGCTTTTATTCCTCCCAATGCTACAAGCAAAGTACAGCCCTTAGGCAAAGGAATTATGCCAAAGTTTTTTAGTACTGTACCGAAGGAGACAAGTGCAATGGATTTCTTCTATAACTATCATGAACTGCTGGAAAGAAGCAGGATTTCCTTCACCAGCAACTAATGTGGCAGTTTCCAAAGTAATAAATTAATAGTACTATTAACTGTGAGCATGATTTCCAGTGAATATTTAGAGTAGCAAAAATTTATGAATAATTAAATATGCTTAGGAAGAGGTTAGCACTGAGAGGAGGGGTCTGGCGAGTGATTTTCACAATTACTTGGCCCATGCTGGCAAAATATCGGCAGTAAATCCAAATGACTGTTTCCATCGTTGATGACCTCCAACTTTGTGAAGAGGAAGAAACAGAAGAGCCTGTGGCGGGGCCCAGCCAAGAGAGTAGAGACAAAGACGAAAATGATGAGGCTCTTGTTCCACCTAAAGCAGATGATGTTCTGCTTGCATTACGCACGCTGCATACATTTCAAATATTTCATGATGTTCATGATCAATTCAGTTTTCATTTGACTAAGTGCGCTACTAAGTGAAGATCTGGAATCTGCTGTAAAATTGAGATGCACAGCCGGAAACACTATGCTAGCTCTATGGTGAAGTGGAAATGGCATGCAAAAAATGCGAACCTCTGCCATCGTCACTTCCATGGGAAATGGAGTGGGAGGAGGGGAAGGATGATTGAGATCTTGGCAGAGTGACCCACAGATATCAGGTTACCTGGGAGCTTAGGTCTGGGAGTTATCTTGTTTTGAGAGCTCCCAAGACGTATCAAATATCTGTTTTCTTTTTCCAAGTGACTCCTCTCACCACCAAGACGTTCTTCAGGCCATTCCTACTGCTAGAGAGGATGAAACTTGATCCCATAACGGAGATACAGCCTTATCTTTCTTGCCTTCAGAGGAGAGAGCGAGACTGGAGAAATATACTGGATTGCGTGGGAAAAAACAAAGTGAAATCTTCAACCCATAAGTTCAGGAAACGCAATGCATCATATATTATCATCATCATATTTTATAAATTGAGGACTACTATGCTAAATTAATGCATGGTAACATTCCTTGTTTATACATATGAAGGATTATTGTTTTTGATTTTCCAAGGAATTTTCACTTTGGTTCCATGCTCCGCTGAAATAGGCGTTTAAAATTCCTAACTTCATCAAGTATATTGAGCTATTTCTTCAATTATAAGCCTCAGGGAAGAAAGGAAGGATGGGAATACCAACATCGAACTTAGAAATAAAAATGAAGCATCAATCTCGATGGGATCGTAATAGTGAAAACAGAAAGAGCCTGCAGTGGTGTTTTCATTCTAGGTGTTTTAATTTTGGAAGTGGGCATCCCAATGGCTACTTGTGGTCGCTGAAAACATACTTGTGGATGTGCCACGAAAGGGTCTTTTCTGGATGAGAGTTGACTCTACACATCTTTCTGTGAATAATTAATACTTCATTAGAAATTCTAAATGCATTTCAATGCATTACTCTAACACACGAATGCTGGAATTAAACGGTTAATTAGTATAAGGGTTGAATATGAAGTTTTGTTAACCCTCTCGAACCGAGATTTTTGTTGAGAAATGCTTCTGTTTGGACGAGGTACGCTACTCACAAAAAATCGTACCATTTCTCAGCACAACCCAGCCAACTGGCCATTTTAATCAGCAATGGGACAACACTGTTGCTATCATTGGAATGCCGAACACTGCCGAGTCGGACTGATACCTCAAATCGCCAGATACCAATACCGCAGATCAGTGGGCGGGGACTTCTGAGGTGAAGGGTCTCATTTTTGACGATGATTGGTTCGAATAGACCATCCATTGGTCCGGTAGGGCCCAGATCAAATGACAAACTCTGACAGACCGCACTACGTCCACCATTAAAGGGTGTCGGTGGATAATTTATCCCAAGAATTTTGGCAATGGGCTTTGCCAGTTCTCAACAGATGTGCGGTAAGTTTTCGCATAAGCGAGACTGGTGGCGACTCATCCTACGTTGTTGGGGGAACCCAACAGCTACGAGGACTGGGGGGAGGAGGGGGCACATTGTCGTCCTTTTGACGTCGATCCTCCTCATGGTGTCCCAGTGGTTGTGCTTCATTAACCCTTCCCTTTCCTTTACCCTTTTCCCACTACTTCCCCTACTTGGTAATAAGCGAAGAGGTTTTAGCCTTGCGGGGAGACCCGAAACACCTGATACCCCAAATGCCTGAGCATCTTAATGAAACATGAGCTTGCGAAGCCAAGGCCCCATAATATTGTGGACTGAAAACTCACTGGCGAGGATGGTTTTATTTCCCCAAAACAACTTATGAATGCCTCATTCCAATGAAAACAAACATTTTTTTCTCTGAACTTCCTTTTAAAACTCTGTCTTGAACTTTGATGGTGGAAGGGAATGCTCTAAAAGCCTCAATTAAACAGACATGGACACATTTCTGTTCTTGGTAAAATAATACGATTAGGTCTTTCAACTTAACTGAAATAAAAATTTGTGATTGAGAAGAAAAAAAATCTGATACAATTATTTATCAACGTTGGGCAATGCCCCCGCAGAGCTATAAACAATACATATTAGAGGATTGCTAAATTCTGCCAAGTCATTGCTCCAGCCTTGTAATAGGGACCTAAAAGTGTGGGATATGCATTAGATTTATAAAAAATATAGTTGTTGAACATTCACGTAATACAAGTTCAGAGATTTATTTCTTATGCTGAACAGTCGGTTTAAAATTTTTAAACGTAATTCTACCATTGATATTAATGAAACTCTAGCATAAATCTTACAAGACAAATACATAGTTTTCCTGCTGTACTGAAGTACAAATATAATTATGTATTTTTTGTAATATAATAAAAAATACATTTTGGGTCTTCCATAGAATATTTTTTCTCCATATTGCCGCAGTAATTTTGTTTCTAACCTTCTGTTACTTTGTGTTCTTCATCCAAAAAAAATCACAAATACGAAACTTATCTGAAAGGAATGAAAATCAATACATATGAAAATATTTTTAAAATTTCTTATCCTTGAAAACTGAAAAATCGAATACTAGTTCCGAGTATCCATAAGTTGAGAACTTTCTTAAAAGTAACGGTAGAGAACTGTTTACAATTTGCAAATGCATAGTGAAAAATATGGAGTACACATGAAAAGGGCAGTCAAAAGTCTTAAGGGTCAGGCTAGAGTGCCTGTTGTCACCTTTCATTCTGACAATATTGATAACATCATGGTGAACTGTTTATATGATGCATGTACCTGCCCACAAATATTTACCTGAGCATTTACAAGAATGTGTTCAAAGAATGAAAATGGGGACTGAAGAGTAGACAATTGTTGATGGACTTGTGCAAGCTGGCAGGTTTACGTGTCACAATTTTGAAGCAGCATTAGTTCTTGCTTCTATTACACAGATGCATGCATTGCACAAACAGGCCATAACATTGAATATTTCTCTTGGAATCCCTTTTCACTCCTAATCTTAATACATGTCACATCCATATGTTGGTGGTTGTCCTTAATATCATAACCTTTGCACAAGTCTTATAAGGAAAACAACAGGTAATAATGCATGGATACCAACACCATACATAAGCTAGAGTTCATATCATTTAATAGAACTATTCTACAGAGAAACACTTTTCTTGATGTTTTTATTTTTCTAGATAGATATCAATGATTTCCGGTCAATTTAGCAGATAACGAGAACTAACCATGGCACTTCATTAACTGTATGACAAGGGAGAAGGACACCTCAGTGGTGCAACTGGCTTATGCACTAGGTGTGACACTGAGGGAACTGGGTATGAGTCCTGGGCAAGGCCGATACAATTTTCCCCAGTAAATTTTATGTAAGATCTTCTTCATAACAAACATGAAGATTTTAAATACAAAAAGCAAACTTTGTTTATCCAGCTCTGGAAATGGTCAGTGCATGACCAACCTGTCACTCTTTTACCCCATCCACTTGTTTTCCCAACACCACTGGGAGAGAGGATTTTTCCCATCTAATGCAGGCAAGGGAGAAGCAGGTAGTGGACCCATGTTTACTTGGTCAGCCATTTTTTATAGGCAGAGGGAAATGGTCACTTTTGAATGCAATGGGAGATGGCTGACACTTATAAACACATGCAGAATATAAAGTACATTTGCTCTCACATTTTACTCGCTAAGCTTTTTCTGTTAAATTTTAGTTTAGAGCTAATTAGTTTTGAGCTAATTTGCGTTCATTAATAGGAAGTGCTCTCATATATAGTAGCTACTAATTATGATTTTAGAAATATTGGTTATGTAAGGTTTGGTCCTATATAATAGCTCAAAATGAGTGATCACTTTTGGAGAATAAATTTTCTAATTGCTTCTTTCATTCGTCTTTATTGCAGGGACCGTGGCTTGACGGAGTATATTAATCCAGATGGATTTATCCCCACTGAAGAGTCTCAGATTTATGTGCCTGATGGAGGCTTTGGACAAGTCTTGTATAGCCTTGCGTAAGGAGCCATGTTCTATTTTTTGGATTTGCTGTCTGTGGGTGATAATTTGTTGTATAGTTTTGGATTTTTCATTCTAATCATACCAGTGAATGAAACTTATTCCACGATTTTATGCACTGGATTGTAGTTCAAATTCATCGCATTTATTTATCTTAGAACATGTAGTTGTAGAACATGTTTTAGAACATGTAGTAGAACATGTTAGTGTTATGTAGTGATTGGTTGGCTCTAGTTTGGTTCTTAATTTTGGTTCCTGATTCCTGTTCTCAGTTATGTTTCAGAATGTAATGATTGTTAGTTTTGCTCTATTTTCTATGGCTGGTGAAGATTTTTTCATTTCATTACCATGCTTCTCTATACAAGCAAAATGTGCAGCAGCATTTGGCCATTTAAATGTCATTGCCATTTTTTCGTAATATTTATTAGAGAAGCATTGTGCCTCTTACCAGGCAGTAATATGTCATTGACCCCAACTTGGTTCTTTTAGGCCATCATTTTCATTATATTTTGCAGTGTTCAAAATCCTTGAAAACATTGTCATTTCCTGCCCTCTGTAGTGTTATTGTATATCTTTGGTACAAGCCTGCTTTTTCAGGTTAATTCACCTTTGGAAATAAAGGAATGATATACAGTATAGTAAGCAGTCAAAAAATTGACTAATATAAGAGAAACAATTGCACTTTTCCACAAATTGCTTTAATGCGTACAACGCGTTTCGGCTCACAGAGCCATCATCAGGTACAAGACAAAGTTGTAAGAGAGTTCATCACTCTTTTCAGAGGAGGGGGGGGGTAGTGGGAGGAGACTAGAGGAGGAGTGGGAAGGAGGAGGTAGTGGCGGAAGAAAATTGGGAGAAATCACTATGACTCACCCTCCCCCCGACGGACTCCTCCCCTCCCCCTCCCCTTGATGGTTTTCCCATCCACTCACCCAAGCCTTCCACCCTTAACCGGGCAGTGCCCACCTTATCCCTTCCTATTCATACCCCCTTTCCTAATTACCCTCAGGTGCATTCTTCCCCCTCTTTTCCCTAGCGCCGCTTCCCCACGTTCTAATGACATGCCTATTCCCTGCCTCCTTCCCCCTCCCTACATTTTTCACCCCTTTGCTGTTTCTTGGCCTTTCTCTCCGGTTTGGTCCGTCCCCCCCCCTTTTCCTCCCTTGGCTTTTCCTGATTTCTCCCAATTTTCTTCCGCCACTACCTCCTCCTTCCCACTCCTCCTCTAGTCTCCTCCCACTACCCCCCCCCTCCTCTGAAAAGATATATATATATATCTTTTCAGAGGAGGGGGTGTGATGTACTCTCTTACAACTTTGTCTTGTATCTGATGATGGCTCTGTGAGCCGAAACGCGTTGTACGCATTAATGCAATTTGTGGAAAAGTGCAATTGTTTCTCTTACATTATGAAGAACTTCCACGTTATCTCGCCTGAATCTGTTGAATTTAAAAAATTGACTAGTGTGTAATCTGATCCCCCACCTATGAGACCAAAATTTCTGTCTCACAAAATTGGACTATACAAAAGTGGTTTCTGGCACGAACCAGTTCTGACATGTGGTACTCTCTTACATCTCGATTAGTTAGTCCAAGGCATGTTATAACCTTCTGTTTTAATTTAAGAGGCTGTGGAGCTCATTTTCCCCCTAAATTTTATTTCGTATGTCTTTAGCTTATGGTTTTCTGGTTTTTATATGGACCTATTTTCACATTTGGAAATCAAAGAGTAAGAAATAGAACCCCAGCATCCATGGTGACTTACCTTCAGAGACCATCCAAGAATAACAGAGAATGCGATGTATTCTATGACTATAATGCAGTCACAATATGATGCAAGGGAAACACCTACCCCTTTTTCTTAGTTGATATTGGATTGATTGCCAAGTAGTGTTGAAAAAAAATTTTTGAAATTACTTAAAAGTCGCATTTAAAATTTTATTGGTGCATAGCATCTACAAAGTCAAAATGTTAGTAGAGCTATAATTCATAGATGAATTAAAATAATCATGGAAGGTGGTGCTTTTCACTGTCAGAGCAAAACTGGATGCAGTAGTTCTTGTTGCTAAGCCAGCAGAGTCCTTTCTTTACTGCATATAATGCAGCAAGATGCTGTTAAAAGTTTGGTCTAGAATCAGTTTTGACTTCCAGTAAAACTACGCCTTTCTTTTTCAATTTAGTTATCTCAGAAAATCCTCTGAAGTATGAAAGTTCTTTGTAGATTCAGGGAATGAGATTTATGTGTAGCCCAATGATAAAATGCTTTCATCTCCTCATATTATGTTTCTATGTGCTTGGAAGAGGAAAAGACGAATGAATCTCTTGCCTTTGTGAAGACTCACTACAAAGAAAATCAGTGTGGTCGTTATTATAGTGTGACAGTAATTTGTGCACAAAACCTGATGTGATCATAAAAGTTTTTCAAAAAATGTGCTGAGTTAAAATACTGCCTAGGCACATATATCCATTGCATGGTAATCTGACTACATGGAAATCATAGAATAATGACCTGTTTATTGAGTACTCAGTTATCCTTGGAAGGTCGCGGAAGGTAGTCACCATGGATGTTGGAGTTCAGTTTGTTACTCTTTGATTTCCAAATGTGAAAGTAAGTCCATATAAAAACCTGAAAACCATGAACTAAAGACATACAAAATAAAATCTATAGAAAAATGAGCTCCACGACCTCTTGCATTAAAACAGAAGGCTATAATATGCCTCGGACTAACTAATCAGGATGTAAAAGAGTACCACACGCCAGAAATGGTTCGTGCCAGAAACCACTGTATAGTCCAACTTTGTGAGACAGAAATTTTGGTATTATAGTTGGGGGAACAGATTAAACACCAGTCAATTTTTTGACGGCTTACATCTTTGCTCGAAAAAATTAGGTTAATCTTTCCCAAGCCATTGGGTGTTATCATAGTACAATACCTATCTCCCAGTCCACTGATACTTGGAACCAAAATCATACTTTGAACAGTGTTATTATACTGTCTTCAGTTGATATTCATAACTTTTACCCAAGTGGCTGATATCTGGAGGTGATATTCTATACTGGAGTTCATAACAGTCAGATTGAGTGTGGACTGTGGTATTAGCTACTCATCGTCAGAAAATTACTCAATATTGTTCGAAAGATAGGGAAGACATAACTTTCGGACAATTAGTAAGAAAAACCCTACTCAGCCTTTGGGCCAAGGGACTCCTTGTGCTTGGTCGATTTTGTTTGCTTGCATGCTCTCTCCCCATGCATGCTCCCTATTTCAGTTAGCCATTGATTTTGCAATGTGAAACAGGTAGTTATCCACTGATGCATCTCCATTGCAATAACCCACATCAATGCCATTGCACATTCCTGGTCAAGCATATCTCCATGAGTATGCTAGGTTCTATGATGTTCTAAGTTTTGAACGCAATTGAATGACTTACCTTGTTTATTAGCATAATTCTTCAAAATATCTGAAACCTCATGTATGCCATGTATGGTTCAAACCACTACTTTGAATGTGTATTCACTAAGGGTGATACAATACGCAATTTAAACATTCCTGACTTGAACGAGATGGTTGACAATTGAACTTGATGGAATAATTAAACAAACGTGTTTGATTAAAATTAACAAATCCTCAGGTCCAGAAGGAATACCTGCATGTGTGCTATAGGAGTTAGCATCACTGATTGCACCATTCTTAGAAGTTATACTTAGCTAATCATAATCCGAAGGCAAGGTGCCCCATGACTGGAAAATAGCCAATGTCACAGATATTTAAAAAGGAAATAGAAGTGACCCAGGAAATTATAGGTCTATATCGTTGACATCGCTTTCATGCAAGATCCTTGAACACATTGTAGTTAGCAATATTATGGCATTCCTGGATAATCGTAACCTCTTACTCAGCAGTCAGCATGGCTTACGTAAGGGCAGGCCCTGCAAAACACAGCTTGTTCTCTTCCTTGATTTCAAGAAGGCATTCGACAAGGTTCCTCACAAAAAACTCATTTATAAATTGTATTCATGTGGAGTTAATAAAAAAATAGTGAACTGGATAAGGGACTTTCTCATTGATCAAAAACAAAAGGTAGTTATTGACAGTTTTAGCTCTGATATGGTTGAAGTTACATCCAGTGTTCCTCAAGGAAGTGTGATTGTCCCTCTTTTATTCATTATCTGTATTAATGACCTAATTTCTCAAATTAGCAGTAAGTTAAGATTATTTGCTGATGATACAGTAATCGTGAAATAAGCGGAGATGCAGACGTTGAAGCTCTGTCATCGGTCCTTTACTATGTTCATTTTTGGTGCCAGGAGTGGGGGTTCCAATTAAATACCAGCAAATGCACCAAAGTTCACTTCCTGCCAAAGTCATCACACAAATGCCATACCTATACTTTGGGTGGAGTAAACATAAAATCTTCAGATACAGTAAAATGTCTTGGAATTACATAAACTTCTGATGTATTGTGGGGAACACAAATGCAAAACATATGCGGCACAGCATTAAATAAACTAGGTTTTGTTAACTGTATAACAGGTAGGTCTTCAGATGAAAAAGTAAAAGAGAGATTCTACTTCGCTCTGGTTAGACCACACCTTGAATACGCCATGAACATTTGGGACCGTGGTCAAATAGATTTAACCAAAAAAATTACAAAAATACAAAGGAAAGCAGCACGCTTCGTTAAAAACTGTCTGCGTGTAATATCTCACAACTTTAAGAGGGATTAAGGTGGGAACCCTTAGAGACTCCGAGGTTACATGCTAGGCTTAGGTTGCTTGAGATATTCAGAACTGATGTTTTTTTAGAGCGACACAATATTATCATGATGCCTCACTACATCTCTAGGTCTGACAGAAGTGATAAAATATGAGAGATACTCTGGAGAACAGATAGGTACAAAAACCCGTTCTTGCCATGCACAATAAGTGACCACAGTAAAAACTGAGCTCCACTAAATACACCCCCGTAATACATGTCACCATTTCACCTCCCAAAAACTTACATTTTTACAAGGCTGGTGACCTAACATCCCCTACCACATGCCCATGCAGCAGCTCGCTGGGTATTATGTAGATGTAGATGTGTATTACATTTTCCATACATTTCCCTTGTGACATTTTTTAAGCTAGAATTTTCAAGTTGACACTATACTGTGGCAATACATATGTCTAAGTGAAATGGAGATAATTTTCAGTTGGAGTGGTTCTAAATACCCTCGAATGAAGTGAGATTTACCTGTATTGTTGTGGTCTTTTGAGAGCCCAATGGTATAATTTTGTTGGTACCAGTATTAATATGGAATTTTTCTTTTTAGCCTTTGATACCCAACTACACATTTCAATTGCCCTCATCGGAGAGGCTAGGTGATCTCACGGAATTCATTTTTCTGTACTTTCTGGGACTGGTTTTAACAATGGCCTGTTGTACCTTGTTTTTTTAAGTTTTTTAGCTTCCCTGCATGTAATGTTGTTATAGGAATATTTTAATCGATGTTAAATGTAATTGAATGATTGGACCCTTCATTTTGTGAAATATTATAATTTATACATGAGAATTAAAAAGCTGAGTAAGACATTTTATAGGAAGTAATATTAAGGATTCAACTTGTTTCAAAAAATGAGTGTGACAGTAGGTTTTGCCATAAGAAATGGAAGAGGACTCTGGGACTGTATCATGGGAAGGACATTAAGTTCTTAAAGAACATTCCCTGTACCATCCTCTCCCTTTGATATTCAACTGGTAAGAAGAAAGTTGAATGCTTGCTGTGTTGTCTAACTGTCTTTCTTTCCTTGGGCAAAAACTGCTGTGGAATTTATTTTATATCATTATGCTTGTTTGACTGGAGCCACTGCTAGCCTCCCAAACAGACAACCCATTCCACAGTCCGTATTCTTCATGAAATCATGTTCACATTCTGTAATCCGCAAACCATGCTGCCAATAGTTGAGTAAAGCTGTGTTAGATTCTTAAAATGATTTGAATAATTGATTTGAGATGATGCTGACTCGGACAGGGTGAACTTGTGTGCATCCATAACTGAGTCAAGAAGTGATCAAATAAATGGCCACTTTTCATGAAATGAAATATTTTTCTTTGGCTGTTGTGCTTTTAGCTGCTGTCAAGTTAAAAAAATTAGCTTACTCATTGTTTCCCTCATTGATCTTTTCAAGAATATTTTACTCCTTTTCATAGCTCTCTTAAAATTTTCTTGGTAGCATATTATTGGTTTAAAGTTTCTTCTAGGTTATCATGAATATTTATTAAACAGGATTGAATTACTATTCTCTTGGGAAAGTGGCACTCATGGACTCTTACATTTTGTGATCCAGGTTGTGCCATGCATCCAAGAATACTGATTCATGGTGTAAATGTTCAAGGCCTGTTTGCTGCAGAAATATTCATCATCCTTAGATTTCAATGATTTAATGGAAGGGGTCTGAAACATTGCTTTCACTATAAAGGCCCTCCTTTTTCAGTTTCATTTTACTGGTTACATTTTTACTGGAGGTACATTTTACTCTATTTGAAATCTGTTCCTCTTATAATATTTGCATGGCTACTTTGGTTCCACGTAGTATACCCCCACTTATTATGAATCATAAACCATATGGCTTGCATTGTATTACAGTCTTGTCATACAGTGTTTGCAGGAATGGCAATGAAAAACTGTAAACAGCAAGTTTATCCCCTGTGGTATGTTTTTGGAAAAAAAATTCAGTAATTCAAAATAAAGAAGTTGATGAAAGCATTATTGTTGGCTGCAGAAAGCATGTAATGGAGTCAATAAAAATATATTTGGCTTTTTTTAAAGGTGAGGTAAAAGAGAAGCTTATCTCATATAGTGCTCATATGTGAAACAGTCGTCCCATTTTTAGAAAAAAATAATGTCTCTTCCTTCAATAATGCCTTTCAAAAGGAAAAAGCTGATTGTAGAATTTATGGTCTGCCTTGAGTAAGTGTCTTACTCTCCCAACTTTCCTCTGCGTCTACTGAAATCTTAGATCCCTTAATTTGTTTTAAACTGTGCATGGATTTTTTGAGCATGTGGGAGAGGAAGGCATGCCAAGTTGACCTGTCCAATCACAGAAAATGTCATAGGTATTGTGTTTTATGCTGAAAATGTCAATATTTCTCTTTAGCAATGGAATTTTCTCTCAGATACTGAAAGTCTGTTCATTTGAAATCACTTTCCAAGGTCAGCATCAGCACAAAAGTGACTCCATATGGAAATTTATTTGGAATGAAACCCCTTCTTTTCCGATTTTCCAAGAATGCTTATTCTGCTCTTAGGATATTTTAAACATGCCAGTCCCATGGTGGCTAACTTTATGTTGTCTTCAATCAGGAACCTCAGAAACCTGCCGAGTGTGGGCCTCATACGTTTCACGTATGAAGGTGACAACGAAGCTGAAGGTTTGTCAGTAGCGGAAACAGTAATGGCTATACTCGGCCAGGTGAGTGTGCAACTTCCACAAAATCTATTACACATTATATATGTTATTATGTGAAAGGACAGACCTGAAGAGCTTTGATGTGTCCATATGTGTGTGATATACAGTAGAAACTCAAAATTACGAAGTCGATGGGACCGGAAATATCAGCACTTTGTAATGTCGAATTTCATATGAACAAGTATCTTTCAAGAGAATCACGACATTGCTATTTTTTTGTTTTCTTAAATTACAACATACTCTCACAACGTACTCGCATGGTTTATGAAGTTATAATTAATGAAAGTTAATTTAAATTTGTATTCATGCCAACATGCCATGCATAAAGTGGTAAACAAATAACTTGTCGGAGATTGACGCTTCCAAAAATCAGAAGAATCAACCTCCATCCAGGCCGCGTGGAAATCTACATCTTAACAACTAACTTTTCATTTTTTTTCAATGAGTAAAGGATAAGGCAGTCAAGCATGTTTGCGAAAATTTTGCAGTTTGGAATATGCCTAGGGAGCTTCATAGTGTATTTTTTTGTCATTTCTCAACTAGAGAACTCATAACTCTGGCGTGAGCAATGTATTGCGATACCAGTAATATTGATTTTTGCATACCTTCACTGAGGTAGTGTGTGACTTGCATGATCATTTGCACTGAATATAGAAATAAGAAGGAATATATTTTCGATAGAAGGAGATCATATGCTCCATGTCAGGCATAATAAATATACCTATATTAAGCTAGGACAGTGAAAAGATTCTCTCGCAGATTCTATGCCCTGCATGCATGTTATGTATTTTGTACAATATATGACATGCCCATTAATTTTGTGAAGTAAAAATCATTATTCTCCCTTGGATTCAGGTTATTAGTACGTGATTATTTCTGATATGATGGAGCTGCAAGAAGAGCTTCTTGATGAGTCTAGCTAAATGTGTACCTCCGTTCAAAAGTATATTGTACAAGCCACGCCCTTCAACCGTGAAGGTGAGATAGTTCCTTTTAAATTGGCTACTAAAGATGCTAACATTACGAATCAATAATTTTCGTTTTTCACTCTACTGTGCAAAAGCTTCAGTTGAGGTTCTGTTCAAATTAGGTTGCTTGATCTTCATTCATTAAATCTCAGATTTCATATATGGACTCGATATTGAATTAACATGTGGAATAGTTTTGCTTATCATTTTTCCTCTGCTTACAATCAAGAAAGGAGATTTTCTTCGGAGCATTGCACCTCCAGGCCAGGCCACGCACCAAGCCGGAATCTGCTGTCTTTCCCTCCTTTTTCCGTCGCGGTAGGTGTTACTCCATTCACCCTCTCACAAAAACAGCTGCAAGACCCTTGGCCTTGGCCATCTTACCTCACTAGGGAGTTTGATCTAGCTGGAAGTCAAGGCCAAGGGATGCGCACGAAGGATAAGCATCAAGCGAATCGTCGGCTTAATGCCGAATAGTCACATCCCCTCTTCCTCCTCTCTTACCTCAACCGGAGGAGCCTGATGTTCCGGAATGCTGGCACTGGAGGCTTCAGGGCTTCAGTGTGAGGGGGATGGCTAGTGCCCATTTGTAGAGCGGGTGGGCTCGGGCAGGGAAGGGGGACACGGAGGGTCACTTGAGGGAGAAATATGACCAGTGTGGGAAGGAAGGAAAGGGTTTGATAAGTTTGCCAAAAGTGAGAAAGATAGGTGATGGGGGAGAGTAAGCCAAGGTTTCGAAGCAGCAGAGATGGAAAGCTGGGTGAATTTTCCTGGTGGGGATTGCTGGGTGGGGAAAAAGAATATGTGAATGGGCGGGCATTTCCATTTTGCATTTCCTTAGTTTCTGATCCATTCCGACAATCTCAGAAAGGGAGTCTGTGAATAATAAGTGAAGGGGAAATACGAATGAATGTTTATTATAAATATACTTAAGTTCTTCTGTCAGCAGAATCACTTATTTAACAAAAAAATCAGATATTTGTTTTTGCACTTAGCTACACTCTAGAGTCGCTTCCACAATTGCCTCTAATTAGAATAAATGCAAACTGAACTGGAAGTCGACATCGTTAATAATTTAGAATGGATGTAATTTATCGAGAGCGAGCCAAACCTTATTCTTTTTGGGAGAGATCAGGACTTGGTCTGTTTTTGTCTTAGTCGCTGTTTCCTTACTGGGCCCTGCCATAGGCTCTTCCATCGCTGGCTGTGGTGTTCCATCTACACAAGCTTGGAGATCATTATCCATTGACAATTAATCGCTGGGGATGCAGCCAAAGAACTGCCAACTTGTGACTAGTAATTTTGGAAATCACTTGCCAAATCTCTTATCTCGATAGGCATTTCATCCTGTACCTCTTCCTAAACATTAAAGTTAACAAATAATTATTTGTTTCTGGCACTAACAGGAATTCATTCACAATTAAGGTAGTTTGGTGGAAGACTAACCTCAGGAACAGGATAATCAGGTGCTGGGAAAGGGAATCCTGCTGCTCTCCAGGATTATTAATTAATAATTCTTTTTTGAGGATACCTCATTCCTTGACTCCCTTCTCCACATATCTTCAGTGACACAATGTTGAATTGGGATTCGAAATTGCTCAACCAGCCAACAGATCATTTGAATTCCTTGATTTTCTGATGTACAGGAATTTCTCCCGCCTTCTGTTGAATGATCGGGCCACTTACTGGAATATGTTGCTCAAGACACTTGCAGAAAAAGACCTAAAGTTCAATTTCAATTTTAGTGACCTTACTGCTGCTTACATTTTACTTTTCGGTGATACCCCCTCCTCCAGTTTAACTAGAATTTTAGCATGGTTGGTAACGATTTTTCAAGGCATTGACAATGCCACCCCAAGCTTTTCTGCCACAGAACTTTTACTTTACTTATTTGATTTAACTACTTGAACCATTTTCACCTTCTCTTCCAAAGATATTCCCCTTCTCTTTCTTTTTAGTTTTGATAGTTCCATGCCTATGACCGTTATAACCCTGGGAACTCCTTTCTTCAACTTACCTAACTGACAATCTCGGCCAATTCGTATCTTGCTTCCACACTTGCTAGGTATCAACTAGCCCCCACACTCTATGCCATTTGGGGGTATCGTCCAATAACCAAAGGAAAAAATGAAAGCTCCTCCAATAGGGCTAGGATGCTGATGAGGCTTTCTGCTCCCTCTCCGATGGCATGATTTTTAGTGCCTCATAGAGTGGTTCCACTTATATTCTTCTTATAAATATCACTAATAAGGATTAGGCTACTCAACACTTATCAGATTTTTCATCAATCTGCAGGAATGCAGCTGAGCTCTCTTTCAGGATATTTTTTTCGATCTATGGGTTGGAGCAAAAGGGGAGGAGGGTACACCATTTTCCGATATAAATATATAGTTGCTTGAGCATTTATTCCCATTGAGTACATGTGTGCCCAGAACTAGTCATCCTTTGTAATTAATGTGCATCTAACTCAGTGATCATATGATCCAAGCGAACTCATATTTTCTCTGGTTTTCATGACTTTTGGAGACGGAAGAAGGGAAGGGCAATGAAAGGAAGAGCCTTGCTCGACGACTAAATCAAAACTTTCTATTAGGATGGTTAATTAAGCCTGAGTCATTCGATGATAACTATTGCCAACCAACCGGAATAATTATGTGGTGGAGCACATTGAGTGTAATCAGTCTGAAATTGTGAGAAAAAAAAAAGCTTCATAGGGTGATATGCGCGACTGAAATTACCACTCGAACGCCATGGCATCATCCAACTCAGTCCAAGTTTTTTGACCACACTCACACAGCAAACAATTTCTGCAATAGGAATACTCATCATGGATGTATGTTTCGGAAAAACAGGTATGTAAAAATGCCAGGGATCATGAGAGTAAAAGGCTGGAAGTAGCAATTAGTCTCCTGTGGGTGAGTATGTTCATATTCTATTAATTCACATTTTCTTACTTGTTGTCGGTACCTCTGGACCTATGATAATATTAACTCTTGAACTCAAGAGTAAAATGCTGGTAGCAGCAATTAGTCTCCTGCAGGCGAGTGTTCTGATTCGATTAATTCACTTTTTTTTACTCATCGGTAATTCTGGGCTCGTGATAACAAACAATTTAGTCCGATTGGTTTAATATTTTAAGAACTAATATGCCTTTGATTAAAAGTCATTCTTACTACTGCAGCATTGAAAAATGTATTATCATTCATATAAGTCAGATTCAGTCGACAATGTATTTGGGAACAGTGATCAATGACTTCATTCCTACAAGGAGTGCGTAATAAACGCAGCTGTGACCCATTATCAATTGTAAAAACGAGTAACATTTTCACATCGGGACCAAGAACTGAGGTTCGTAATTTCAGAACTTTGTTATTTCGTAGTATTGCATACTGTTACATGCATTTAGATACCCTTTTGGTCAGGATGGAAGATTTTGCTTCGTAAAATCAAAATTTCGTAATTTTGAGTTTCTACTGTATTCTTTCCGTCAATTCACTTAGGCTGGGATAAAGGTGGCTGTTTTTGTTATCTCAGTAGGCTTAGAATTTTGTTCTTTTTTCTGTCTTATCTTCGTAAATGAATTCAAATGCAAAAATAAGGAATCAGGTCAGGATCTAATGCAAGGGATTCTGTTCTGTGTCTGAATCTGAGTAAAATCCTGTGTCTACCTATTCTTGTTTTCTACCTGTAGTGTTTAAAATTAATAGTGTTGCTGCAATAATTGTCTCTAAGCTTCTTCAAAAGTGTTTTAATTGGTAGTAAAGCAAATTACTGGAGTTTTTTTAGTCATCATTGTGGCTGTTAACCCTTCAGCTGGGGCAGCTAGATTGCAAGTCTTCCTCTGTGTGTGGGAAATATTCGAAGGAGGCCAGTCCCTCTTTTCCACTGCGAAGGGCAGAGCAGGTAGAAGACCCTTGCAATCCCCTCCCGACCCTTTTCCTGAGGTTCCGTGGAAAGGGCCCCACCCAATAAGGGACGGATTAGTGGAACATCAGTTAATTTGGTCAAATTTTTTAATCAGTGTAAATCTGCAAAATAAGTATTATATGAAGTTAGTTGGTAATTTTCTGTTTAATTTGATGCCAAACACCAAGGAAATTGATTTTTACCCACATTGCGCTCTGGTAAGAGCGCATTTAGAGGATAATGGGAAAAAAGGTTAGTTGCTCATGGCAATGGAATGTGACTGCTAACGAGCGAGGGAGGGACTCATTTGGGAAATGAGGATTGCCAATTGTCCCCCTCAAGGAAGAAAGTGTTTGGGCCTTAAAAATAGGAAGGGGCTCGGCGAGCAGGTAAGAAGAGAGGGTCAATCGTACAAGTACGTTTTTCCCATAGTTTCCCATACACACGTACAAGTAAGTTCCCTGCCGCTGAAGGGTTAATAATGCATTGTCACTTTCTTTGAAGGACTTAGGCCTTTAAGTTATGTAGCCTATTTGCATGCTTTCTATGGCTGCCATTTCTTTAGTCGATTTATCTTTTATATACATTGGTTACTTGTGTCATTGCATTTGAATTGCTTCATTTAAAGGTACTCTATTGTAATTACTGTACATATTCCGAGTTTGGTTGCCACTAGAGATAGGTAAATTACCATAATTTTCCTGTAATGTTCAATTTTCTGCAAATAATAGAGGATTAAATAGAAAATCCAATTGCTATTGAAAGGGGTTAAAGGCATTTAAACAATTACTATTGCTACATTAACATATTAGAAATAAAGAAAAAAAACAAACATATCTGACCACAGATAACATTCTTTTGTTTCGGCCTTGTTTTGTTTATTAGAAAATATCATTCAAACAGTTATAAATTATAGCCCCACAAATGTTCCACAAGTGAGTTGTATGAGCCTTGATTCATAAATAATATTTAATTAATATGTATAGAATTTGCTTAAAATAATGTTGGGAACATATCGGCGTAAAAAAATCTCTATGATAGTGGTTAATATTACCGAAATTAACAGTAATTTTCAGGGGCTGTGGTAAATTACATAAAATACCATGGTAATTGATAAAAATTACGTCGGTAATTTTCAGAATGGCCGATCTCTAGTGAAATAGGAAAGTATGACTTACTCATTTATTAAATACTAGAAGAACATCATAAAAAATTACCAGTAGGTTAGGTGTCAAGAAAATACATAGGCGTCGTTAAGCACTGCTGTTACATGTTTTAAGAGGGAAAGAGCATAATGGAAAATGGAAAGTGACTGGTAATTGCTACATCTTTGATTCTCTGTTGGCTGTCACCCTCTTGATCTCAATCTCGTGAAACCTCCTTTGCTCCAATATTTTAAAACTACAGTGAAACCTCAATTTTAAACCCTTGAAAGACTCCAGCAATATTTGTATCCTTGTTATGCTATCTCATCCTGTTATTTACACTTTCAAAGTTTAAAATATCCTGCAACTTACAAGAATTGACAAGCAGCAAGATGGTTGCTGGCACACTGAGTGCATACCAATTGACAAACGATGTTTGTGCAAAATTATGTGACCCCAAGTTTGAAGCTGAATATAAAGAAAATTCATGGGCCGATCGTATTGAAACAAATGTCCACACACAGCATTTTTAATTTTTTTTTCATTGCTGTCAAAATTCTGTTACAGGTCTAACAATGAAAATAGAGTTTGTTTTTTGAGCCTCTGAAAGAAATTCTGAACTT
Source organism: Ceriagrion tenellum (assembly GCA_963169105.1). NCBI lineage: Eukaryota > Metazoa > Arthropoda > Insecta > Odonata > Coenagrionidae > Ceriagrion > Ceriagrion tenellum. The sequence continues at coordinate 17,504,680 of OY720638.1, forward strand.
TACCAGAATACTGCATGATTAATGTTGACTCAATTAATTGATTGCTGTAAGAATCAAATACACATATGATGTGATTTTGGAAGGTTTCAATTTTTAACTGGTTAGATAGCTGTTGTTAACCCTTTCAACGCTAAGGCATAAATTGTGATACCTATCCGGTGATGAAGTTTGGTTTTTTGCATATTTGCATTCAGCACGATAAAATTAGGCACATGTCACTAAAAATTTCAATTTTTGAAGCCTATTTTTTGTAATTATAACTGTTTAAACTTAAGACGTTTCTAGAATGTCCTGTGCCACCAGCAAGACTGTTGTGCAGGTTGCATGCATTTTCAGTATTTCCCCATCGTCGATTTTACGTGTAATAAATTAATAACAAACCTTAATTACCATTAAGCTCATAGTTTCACGAGTATATCCAGTTTGTAAACTCTTCTTACTCTTTGTACTTATTTTATCCTCTCAGTTACAAAACATTGTGCTGATATTAATAAATTTTATAGAATGCGATTTATTTTAAAAACTTCAAAAGAAAATTCCACATTTAGAAGTACAACTGCCTTTTTGCCCAGTATTTTAATTGTGACAATACAGAATGCAAAATTTTAGTTTAGGAAATGGATTGCTAGCGTCTTTAATTGAGAATTATCATAGTAAGCCATTGTCTGTATTCATAAATGTACAAAATTCTTGCAGTAATTTATGAAACTTGAAATCACCGACGAAAATCGTAATCATAAAAATATATCTGCATAGAAATTTGTTTTTAAAACTACAATCAATATTTACATAACTTCAGCGTTTGATATTCCTGTGATAATTTATGAAGCAAAGGGTTACGCTTAATGATGGGTTTCCCTAACTAGCTGTGCAATTTGTGGGATAGTCTATCCTAATCCCTCGCTTGGCACTCTTGGTATTTTCGATTTTGCGATATCTATTTCATGTTGATGTGGATAATGTCACCAAATTTGCAGTGTTCTTCAATTGACAAAGGTATTCCAACGTATCTGCACCACATAAAAATTGTCTACAAGGAAATAAATCGTCAGATCCATGGATACATTGGTTTAGGGGTGGTTGGCAAAGTATTTTTGGGTAGAAAGGAAAAGTGGACGGAAGGAGACGGAAGAGGGAGAGAGAAGTTGGGTTCACAGGGCTTAAGGATGCCGGTGGTTGTGTGAGACTCCCTATGGGGCGAGGGATGGGAGGAAGGGTTCAGAGCATTGACTACACACTGGTCACAAAGAGAGTTGGCTGATGGTGGGGGTGTATGGTGGGTCTCCGCAAAGAGTGAAGTGAGAGGAGGGATTAGCTCAGGAGAGGCCTTCAAGCAGGCTTTGCAATGACTGAATCACTATGGCTGGCCTGAAGAAAGGCTGGGTGTGGATGAATGGCAGGCATCGGCGAATGGCTGGCACGGAGATGGAGGGTGGAGATCCCTTGGTGAGGTATAAGCGAGGGTAACAAGGAGAAAAGTGCATGGCAGAACAATGTCAAGGCCGGGGGCGAAAGGCTTCTAGCTTGGAAGACAGCTGAGACAACAGAGTGGTGAAATGGTTTTGAACAAAATAATCATGGCATAGATTCATTCATTCATAGATTTGCATTCGGACTGATTCATGAACTTTCCTTATCAGCTGTTGTAGAGTACAGTACTATTGAGGAGAGAAATGTTGAACAATGATTTTAATAACAACAATGTGAAGCGAGTGTTCATGAGTATGAAAGGGAAGTTGAAGTTTCCCATCAAAGTGCACCCCGATTTTTTCATTATCAAATGTCAGTGAACACTATGGAACTATCTGAGGGATGACATGATTTTCAAGTTATCTACAATGGCAGTTCTACAATAAAATGACAATTTAAAAAAATACAACAGAGTGAATGGCATTGACTATATTCACTTTCACAGGGAAGGGTTTGCCCAGTATTTGATATATGGGTAACTTAAAATGAAAGGATTATAGTACCTTGTGCATTAGTTTTTTGTTTCACTAAGACTTTTTCTCTCCACCATTATGGTTAACTCTTTTTCGTTTTAATTCTAATATACAACAGCTAATTTAGCATATACAGCATTTATAGGGGTTATGAAATGGGAGGTGCACCACTAAGAAGTTCATTAAAAGGAAGGATCAATATTTTAGTAGAATAATGAAATCCCCAATAAATGTACTAGGGAATGATTCAAACTCGACCCTCTTTATCAAAAAAGTTTGTATACACTGACAAATGGATAGCCAATCTGCTACGAGACCATGGTGAAAAATGGCTTTAAAATTGCAAAGACGAAGAAAATACAATTTCGTGGAAGACATGATGGTAAAAATAAAATAAAATTTAACAGTAATCCCTACCATACACCTTAACAGTGGCTCCAAGTGTTATAGAAACAGTATATCCAAGTACAGTAGAACCTCGATCTATCGTTTTTCAAGGGGATGGGCAAAAAAACGATGGATGCGGGAAAACGAACAATGTGGGAAAAGATTTCCCGGGAGCCAAAACGAGATTAAAATGCGAGAATTTTATGATAACTTTTCACAGTAGAGGGGAATCTTAAAGGAATTTCTCTTAAAAGCGGGAGAATTTTTAAATTTAATGAAAATACTTCGTGTATCTCTAATTTTTCGTTTGACTACTTACTGTTTAAAATATTTTATTAGTATTAAATATCCCAATGGTGTCTCGGATGATAAAAGTAAATAAACAAGGTCCATTATCATGTTTTGTATAATCCTCAAGCCCGTGCACCGACCTATCCATGCATAGAAATTTTTTCGTTTCAAATATCCTTGAGGGTGAGAAGCACACCTAAAATTTGTTGGGGAGGATGTAATCTATTTTCGCGCTTTCCATTGTGCTCCTGATGCTGATGGAGGAGTGCCACCCGTTAAAGGTGGAGCGAGCTTGACGCTACCAAGTGTACTCTTGTTTATCTGGAGCAATCGCATAACCCACGATTTATAGAGCAAGAGAGGTGTAGCAGGTTATTGCCATCTGGTTCAGAGAGGCAAAAGTTAGCGGGCAATTAGGTTGAAATGAGGAATTCCGATATCGGCGGTTGGAGTTCAGCTTGGCATTACTAAATGAACACCAAATTCAAAAGAATAAATAATTTTGAAGGGTCTCGGTGCCTAAAAAACAAAAAAACCATTTGTGGCAATGCAAGCCCACGTCAGACAACAGACGAGAAGGAACTTAGCCCACGCTCGCAGGACTTCCACTACGACAAACTAATGGTTGAAACATCTGCGTCTTCAGCCATCTTAAAACACATAAACAAATTTCAAAATAGAACAGTTTCGGCTATAGGCTCAGAAATAAATACTTCAGGAAAATGAATAGACATAAATACCTATTTTAACTGGCTAAACATGGAAAAAATAGAAAAAGGAAAGAGCACAGAGCATGTAGGGTTTGGCCGCACTTACAAGAGGCCCGAGAAGTGACCATGACGAAGGTCAGGGAGTGACTGAATTGCCAAGGTTACAAGCCACCTCTGGTTGGTTCCACGAGAGTCACATGACGAGAAACCCCACCTCCCTCCCTTCCCTCAGCCACTCCCCCGTTTAAGCCCATGTGGCCCACGTCATTTGAAATAATGCACTGGTTACATAGAAGAATTGGGTGAGACAGGTAATTGGGGGACCCTGTTTTCCGCCGGGAGGGACAGGGCAGGTGGAAGACCTTTGACCCTCCCGAACCTTTCCGCGGAAAGGGCCTGTGGGAACTATGTCACCTATGAGTAACATTACAGCTACACTATATACACTCGCTATGGGATTCGAACCCACGGTGTGTTAGTTCAAGGCCAATATTTAATTAATAAGAATCCAGCATTTGTCAAATGATATTGTCAAATGAATTCTGATGAACAAAAACGAAAGAAAAAATGATAAAAGCAACAAAATTACACTTCTAATCAAACAATTCAAACCATAAAAATTGAAAAATTTTAAAACATTGCCGTTATGTAACTAAACAACCCATTCCAGAATACAGCTCACCTTAGAAAAGGTTGAAGCCTAAGCTATGACGCCAATGAAATCGCAATTGCCTTATGAGTGACTTGAGTCCGCTGGCCGGCCGTAAAGAATGTCTTGAATGTGGATGTTCTAGAACATCTTGCATCATCCGATAGTACCCACAGGACATTCCAGAACGTCCTTGCAAGTTAGTGTGTCAATGTTGTGGAACAACTTAATTACTGTTGGTACTGGTCATAGGGACACAATGTGCTCTCACCTTGAAGTCTGTACTTTGATCTCAGTACTTCTGGAAACGTGAAGCGATCGGAATACTTTTTAGCAATTATTATTTATATCACATTTTAGCAAGGATTTTGCGCGTGTTCTGCTGAGTAAAGTGTAAAGGAGGGGTATCACTGTATGTACTTGTCTTGGTTCTATCTTTCTTTATATTATTTCACTGTAAATTTTCATTCATTTCATTCACATGTACTATTCAGTTTCAGAAAGATCTCCTGGCACAGGTTCTACCTTTCGCTGAATATTGACATTCAGTTACTTATGGTGTTAGTCCAGCAATTACTATAAATATTCGCCCTGTATTCACTCATTGCTTGAAATCAGAGTTGATGCTGATAAACAACACAATGCCAAGTTTCTAGAGCTATGTTGAAGGAAGAAGGATAAAAATGCTAGTTGTCACTGACACTATTGTAGGCTCCTGCCAGCTAACCCTCATTTTACAGCTGATATCCTAGAATCCTAGTGTAACCAGAAGGTCTGAACAGGGATATTGAATGAAACTAAAGTCATGGTTCTGGAACAGTTCAGTATGAGTTGAGATAATTTTTGAGGAGCACAGGATGCTATATACACAGTCTCAGTACACCCCGCTCGTCAAAATATCCATTTAGAGTGGTGAGTGCCAGAAGTGGCAATGCAGTAGTCGTTCACTCCAGCATATTTTCAGAATTCCCATATTTAATTTATACCATGCATATATCATGTAGTTTCGGGTCATAGAAAATTTTCAAAGAAATTATAAATTGTTGCCGTTACTTTAATTTTTTTTCATTCGGGGAAAATTGAAGGACTAGATAATGTTTTAACATTTTCGTTAATTAACAACAAAATATGCTTTGTAAAAATGTGCATTTGCCATTTTATGTTTCTTCATTAATTCTAGCAACATTTTGGGTGAAAATCTATGCTGTAGATCATGTAGTTTTCTCCAGGCTGAGTTTCAAAGTTCATGAAGTTGACAATACTGCTAAATTTAGGGTCCGCGGAGTCAATTATTGCATTAGGTTGTCCACAATTTTGGTTTTATCGTTTGATAAAAAAATGACTGAATTGGCAATAAAATTACTGGTAAATTGGCGTCGTATACAACATTACACACATTTTTGCAGACTCAGATATAAATTTTCAAAGTACAGAGGCACTTCATTTTGACACCGACAGTAGGCCAAGTCCCATGGTTGCCATGATGCCATACCAGCTAAATGATGGGTAATTGCATCTGATGATGATGTGCCACATCGCAATCAAGGGTGTTCTTGAAATAAATTTATATGGAATAACTAAGTTATCTCATCATTTATGGAGAATTCATAAGACTGAGTTGTGTGAATGGATGAAAAAGCAGAAATTTTAAACATATTGGGTGAGTAAGATTCAATCAACTAGTTATTTTATTTATTACTGGGGTTAGAAAGATGCTGCACTTTGAAAAATTCGGCGCTACCATTCGAATACCTACTATTAGGGGGTGAAAGAAGTCAAATACCACTTCTTTCATGTGGGCTAAACGACTGGTGTCCGATGCATGATGTTTCGCACTAAAGGTATTGCGTGCAACATAAGGGGAAAATAAACTCTTATAAAAGGCATACTACATCATAAATCAAAGTCATGCGCCCTTCATAAATTTCGGGTTTAAATGGATTAGTATTAGCGGAGCTTAGTATCGACACGGGGGAAACTTTTGGGATCCTCAAGAGTCTCACAAAATTACCCGTCGCTTTAACTCAGACTGAAGTCAGCTGGCCTCAAAACCCATGCACGATGGGAACTATTGGGTTCAATTGCAATGGTCTGGGCCGATGAGGTGGATTCCGAGAACTACTGCTTTTTATTTGTATATCAGTGAGAGTAGTATGCTTTTTCCTTTCCTTATAGTTCCATTAAACGTTAGCAGACAATATCAATGTGCAATGTAAAACAGCTCACAGTGACACATACAGACGCAAATCAGAATACCGAAAGATACGATAGAAAGACACCAAGGCTCAAGTCACTGCGGATCTGACGTGGAATGACCCAGATGCAATGTGGAAAATTGCGGAGGAAGAATGGAATATGAACCCAGTGAGATGATGCCAAATATGGACAACTCCATGTCACACTTGGTCTGGAAATTGAGAATGAAGGGAGATGGATTAGTTATTAGACTAATAAACATCCTCATACTTTGTGTGAATATGAACTTAATTTTCGATGATCATTTACTGTGGTTATGTGCACACATAACTCAGGTTGAGAGAAGTAGGAATACATTTAACCTTCTCCGCTCATTCTAAATAAAGCTCTATAGTGTCCCTTTTCAAAATCCATTAAAATTCATTACCACTATGAGATGAAATTTATTTACATTTATTAAGAATTAATTATACTCGTCATTTAATAAATTCATTACCATTAAGAGATGAAATTTATGACCCTGTAAAAAGTCTGTCAATATTGTCCTGTAGGGCGCACACACTTTAACCTCTGTTTCATCAATAACATTATGACTTGATTGAAGAGGAATAGATTCTTTAGTGACATTATAATCGTATAATCTTTGATGATGCAAATTCCTAATTTATCTCCATTGAATACTAAGTGGATTTATGAGGAGTATACAGATACTCAGAATAAATGGGGAAAATATCAAATTACTGCTTTGCGGCTACATGGAAAAGGGGATATTTAGTATTTTATCACTTTCACGGGAAAATAAGCGATGCGTTTTTGTCGGAGTATATCTTATGAGTGAGTGTGAGAATGCTCCTCGTAAAATTCAACTGCGTAATTTTAGACAATTTTTACTGCGAATATTTCAAAAAGTATTTAAATGATTCAATAACTTACCTTTACCTCTAAGTATAATCTCATCCTCTAAGTTGAACTACAGAGCGGATGTATTACTCATAGTAAACCTAGAAAATAATGCTGGAAAAACTTCAAAAACCATTTTAGAGATATTTTCAAGAAAATTCCACACTAATTTGGTCTCTCACTTAGATAAGTAATTGGTATTTACAAATTCAGCAGATGAAACCAAACTCTAATTCCTAATAAAAATAATTGTCCTCTTTACAAAACCATCTCAAAGTAATTTGAAAGTGAAAGTATCCCCACTAAATTGAGTAAGTTCAGTAAATTGAGTAATAGACACAATCAGAGGTCTGGTCTATTCCCTCAGTCATGGATAGCGTTTCATTGATTGATAAATTGGCGAGAGATTGGATATGAACATCAGATGACTGGCAGGACGTAGAAATCAAGTGGGGACGAGTGCGAGAGAATGGAAATAAACATCTCATTTGATGATCAAGGAGACCACTCTGATTCCTTTACAAAGCCCGAATACATGTAAAACTCGCGTACTCATGGTTGAGGTCAGTATCCATTTCCTGGGCCTTATGCATATTTCTGCGAAGTTTTGGCAACAATAAAGTCTCATCGCATGAGGGCACTTGAAGAAACCTCACCAAGACTTTCTTGGCCGCAGACGAATGCTCTCCCTATAGGCTACATTACCGATCAAGATAAGTCTGCATCCAGTGGTTCTTACTATGCATTGAAAATAGGAAATTCCAACGTTTCCTTTAAAAACTGGACTAAATTCGAAGTCCTGGACTTCTGAAAGTAGTTTTCAGAAAGTAAAATATATTACGTTTGGAGGAATTCAGAAGTATAAGTGTTTCAGGCGACCTGAATGCACGAGGGTGGTATAAGGGATCGCAAATACTTGTAAAGAAAAATTTTCTCCTCATTGAAGCCATTCTATTTTACCAGATTTCCCATATTTTAACTTGAAATTTACATGAAAATTTGGCAAAATGTTAATTGTAATGTATGATATTTCTCAGAAGTAGTTTGCGGCCTGTTGAAACAACATTCATTCACAGCTATTTCTTGCATACGAAAAAACATTTCATTTAAAGGGACTTTGATCTGGAGAATAAAAGCATTTTGTCCCAACTAATAATTCTTTCATCGTAACTTATAGCAATTTCAATTAGTTCATGCATATGCTGCATTCAGACACCAATGAGTTTTGTGTTAATTTTTTCTGCCACTATACATTTTGCCATAAGGGTAGATGCAAGACTCAGCGGGGTTGTCGACTGCTACAATGTATTTCTTTATCTTCTCTAATTATTTAACTACAGCACTGAAGTGAATTGCTGTTTTTATGGCTTTTAGCCAAGTTTCTGTATGTTCACGGCCTTTTTTATTTCTGTTTAAAAATCTGGACTCTTTGATCATCCAGACTGGGTCCGGTAACAATTGATCCGGATTATCGATGCTTGACTGTATGCAATATTTTGTCCCACTGTAATACTCCTCATTGCCATCTTGAATTCAACAGTCACGGTGGCCATGGGTGTTAAGACACACTCTTCCGGACCCTGATAATTGGCTGTATATGCTCAAAACCCTTTAACCAAGATATTTTTTTGGTCAAATATGTTTTGATAACAGTGTAGAATGCCTTATCCTGTACATGTGCAATAGTTACTTCAGTATTTTCTGTTTTTAAGCTATTTACTGGATTTTCTATTCACCTTTTTTGGGGGAGAATTGTAGCCATTTGCAGGATGGATTTGCTTAAAGACACTTTTAATGTGGAAAGCAGACGTCTTGGGCCGAATATTTTCTTATTTTGAAATCAGAGGATAATTTGTGAGGAATACAATGCTCCGATCAGTCATGTGTCTCTCTGGAGATTATTAACAGTTGACAAAGATATAAATATTCATTGTCAAGTGATGTAATTACTTTGAATTTCCTGAAAATTGTGCTCCGATGTGGATATTTTTTACTCAATTTCTCCTTCTATTGCAAAAAGTTGACTGACAGAATAGAGATGAAAACAGGTGCCATTGGTATGAAAAGAGGTTTGTGTGGAGTTAAATATGGAGTGACACATTTTATGAAGCGATTCATGGGGGGAAAAAGATGTATCATTCCTGCACAGCAAAATTATAGGGTAATGAAAAACAATATTCCCTTTCCTGTTGAGAGACCTTCCAACAGCTTCTTCTCCAATAAGATAGGATCGCTGTTAATTTAATTAATAGATTGTTTCCTCATGTCTCCACGTTTCTGTCAAGTATTTAGGAAAATTGCTGTGGCTGTAAGGTTTCTTGGACTATAAAATTCTCTACCTCTATTTAGAAAGGCTATAGGGTTTTTATCATCACTAGCAGAGAATAGGCTTTTGTTATTTTGTTTTTTGTTATTGTTAACTAATGAACAGGGGCTGTCATTGCCAGAGTGGTCAATCCCTTGTTCTTTATGGTGGCTATCTTGGCCTCGAGAGAGTTTTCATCCTTTTTTTGTACAAATTGCTGTAGTTTTTAAGACTTTTATTGTTCCAACTTCTTAATTTAATTTATTGAACATCAGAACCCATGTCAGAACTTCGACCATTCAACCAAAAAACCAACAACATTACTATAACAAAAAGATAACAATCACAACAAACAAATGGCAACCACAGCACTTCCTATACAAAAGTAGTAGGTAAAGGTAGTTTCCCCATAACATCACTATGGACTAAGTCCAGAGGAGCCTGACTCTTTCTATCACTAACCTGAGGAAAACCTAGCTTTGTCATTTTACATTTGATACATGTCTTACATTTTTCTGGTAGCTTCCCCGTAACTCCTAGACCAGGAATTTTTTGCAGCCCCTCCACATGAAAATGGCCCATACGCTTGTGCCAAATTTGAACACCGGAAGACAAAGCATAAGCTTTTACTTGTACGTCTACACTGTCACAATTTACTTCTGTAACAGCTCCTGCTGCAACAACATTATCATTCTTACTATCAATAGTATCCAAAACAAAACACCCATCACATTCAAATGCTGTAAATACAAGTTCATTATCATTCCACAAAGCCTTACCCATGGCACAATCTGCAGTGATTTCTGTGAGGAAACCTTTCTTGGCTAAACAGTGACAAGATAAAAGATTATAATTGAAAGTAGGAACATACAATACATCTGAAACACTTAAAGTAAATCCTCCACAGTTATCACTAATTTGAATCACAACTTTTTCTTGCCCCTTTACTTCTGCTGGTTTCTATTTCTTCTATCGTCCGCACACATCAATGTTTCTAAAAATGACGATGTCTTTTACTCTTCGTCGAAGTCTCCAGTCACGCCGTTTTTTTTTTTTTTATCGTCCCTCAATCACGGCTCTCAATTGCGAACCGTCCTGGGCCCATAACCTGTAGTTTTTAAGACTTTTATTGTTCCGATTTCTTAATGTAATTTATTGAACGTCAGAGCCCATGTCAGAACTTCAACCATTCAACTAAAATACCAACAACGTTACTATAATAAAAAGATAACAATCACAATAAACAAATGGCAACCACAGCACTTCCTTTACAAAAATGTTTTCCATAAAAAAGGAACCAATCAACCTACAACACTTGTAACCATCATTATCATGTTTCTGTGCTTTTACGATATTGTTACAAGAACATGCCGAGGCCACCTTGCAAATTTGGAAACTTTTTACTTTGGATCTAATCATTTCTGACAATCATCACAAACACTTCATACTCTAGCATTCAATTCGTTTTTGCACGGTGTTTTCACATCATTGTACTTTGATTTGAGAGATTTCCTGATATGGATAATAAGAGTTACGGGATTCTCTTCCAAACATCTGGCAAAGGAATGACTCATCCAACAATGAGGTTTGTGACCAAAGTGACAGATATATTTCAGTGCTTTATCTTGTGTTACAATAGCATTCAAATGTGATAGACTGATGAAAAGTATGAGTGATCTGATTGGTGATTTGATGAGAGGAGCTCAAAAGCGTGTCCCAGCATGGCCGTTGGTAGGGTGGGCTGCTTCCCTCACCCTTCCTCTAATCTCAGGCAAGAGCTTAATGTTGCCGCTCATACCACCATCCTTCAGCAACTGTCAGAAGCTCGAAGGGACTGTGACCCACTGGTGGGCCACGCCGCCCATGCAGAAGGATGAGTGTGACCCACCGGTGGGCCACGCCGCCCTGTGGGAGGGATGGCTTAGATCAGCCCCGCAGTGAACGTGTTAATATTTATGGGTGTGAAGTTGTGAAAAAATTATGCCAAATCCAAATTGATGTGTGATACCAGAATTTCCACTGATATTTACACAAAAATTAATGGAGAATTGCTGGAGTAGTCAAATATCTGATGTGTGAGGTAATTCGTTCCTGTGTCACAGTACTAGTTCCTTTCTTATTTTAGAATTTTTCCATTTGATACAATTTGAGGGAGGACACGATCTTTATCTGATAAGCTTTTCTCTGTTTTTGTGGTAATGGGGAAGTGTCTTTTCTCAGTGGTGCTGGTTAAAGGCGGAATTTGTCACATGGAGTTCATATAACGTATTGCATATGGAAAGCAGACCCCAGCAATGCTGCCAAGTCTTGTGTGAATAATCTTCCGTGTTAATGTCCTTGTCTCAGATCTGACACACTGTGAAGCCTCCGTTGTTCCCTTTTCTCCGCCAATGGTGTCTACATCAGATTAATATAAGGTTACAGTGGTCCTATCACTAGGACTGTGGATGAAATATGGCAAATCAAATTGTAGATTACTGCCATATTCGTAATATCTGCTGTGCAACTGCACGATCATATCTGCCACTTAATGGGCTGTCTTAAGGATTTTCTCCAGATCTCTGACAGATTTGTGGAATTTGTGTGGATCGTTCACTTTTTTTGAGTTCTGCCTCTCTCTCTCTCTTATGAAAGTGATTTCTTGGAGGAGGTGATCACGTGGCATGGGATCGTGGAGGGAGAAAGCAATGCATATGCGTTGCTGTGGTGCAAACGCACTGGGTGTTCACATTTGATGGGGAATGAGTGAGTTTTTCCCACCACAGACGCAGCTTAACTAGGAACATAAATCTTCACATGCACTCACTTATTCACTGAAACTCATTCATGCACACTGAATGAAATGCATGAAATAAATTTGTGAATAGTACCAAAGTCAGATGGGAAAGGGAATAAACCCAAAATGGAGTCATACCATTCTCCATGTACATAGATTATCATTGTCTTACTCAATGTGTGGAAAAATGTCCAATTGCTCTTGGAGTGTACTCTGGAAAACCTTCTTGTTCTTAGGCTTTGAACCCATTGTTAAATGTACTCCTTAATATTATGTACCATCATATAATGTTTTCTTTTGACATTATGAATCTTTTCAGGAAATAACGGAGTGGAAGAAACCAATGTCTTGGAGATTGCTGTATGGCAATGCCCCACCTAAGGGCATGTATTGAATGTGCAGTCAAAATCTAAGGTCAACTCCACTGCCATGCCATGCCATCCAATCCAACCAAAGCTATTTTGTTTTTTTAGCAGTATTAATTCTCGCATAATGTATTTTTACAATTTAAAGAAATGAATAAATGTTTGTTGTATTTTATTAAAAAAGAATTAAAGTTTGTGTTCTAAAATATTGAAGTTGGTTCTTAGTGTGTCTATTGTACAGAACATAAATAAAGGTCATTTTTTATGTACAGACGTGCAGGAGACTCGTATAACTATCTCATTTTCCATACTTTCTGGCCTCTTGTTCATGCTCTTGAATGAGTCATAGGCTGGCTGCCTGGGGCTATTGCTTATGTTTCTCACAGATTGGGCCAGCATTGCCTGGAGTTACCATTTATGCGTGAGTCATAAGTATACATCATTGAAATGGGGCAATTCCCAGTGGGGAAAAGTTGGTGCAAAGGATATGCAAAGAACATTCTTTAGTGCAGCCAGCGTCTTTGGTGCAAAGAATGTTCTTCATGAACGTCCAAAGAAGTATCAAATGGCGCACTATCCAAGTGCAAAGAACATTCTCCTGCAGTAGTGCAAAGGACGTTCTTTGAATGTGCATCGTGCACTATCCCTGACCAGATCCTTCAGTATGAAGGTGCAAAGATGCTTCATAGACTGTACATGGTGGTCGACCTTTTTCTGACATGGTGTTTTGGATGTTCAAAAGATATGCACGGAGCACCACCTAAGCCATGCTGGGGATTTAGAACGTGCTAAGGACATGCATTTTGGTTCATTTTTGGATGTTCACGGGATGTGCTCCGAGCACTACCTAAGCCCTACTGGGGATTTACAATGTGCAAAAGACTAGCATTTTGGTCCACCACCATCCAAGTAGTGCTTTGCATAGGCATTGGATATGCCACTTGCAAAATCCTTGCAGGGTACGGTAGTGCATTGAACCTTCAAGTCACATGTTGTGAGATATACTTACCTTCTTATATGGACATTCAATGTATATGCTTCAGGACTGCCATTTGAAGTACGGCCAAGAAGATGGGGAATTCAGTACAAAGAGTAGATTTAACTTAAAAACACACTTTATTTTAAAAGATACTAACATAATTACAGTATTCTCAAAGAAACAAACAAGAGCGAATGGTTATTATGGCAACAGAAGGAACTCTTGACACCTCAATCATTTTTGGCTCCTCCTGGCCATACACCCAAGGAAAGATAAGTGGGAGATCATTTTTACTCTGCCTCGATGGTGCTAGAGTTAAAAACCTGCCAGCACATTTCTTGACCTCTTTGGCAGGAATATCCCCAATTGCAATCCTTTCCATAACCTCTGCAACAAAATAATATTTTGCTGAATCACCAATGGATTTTTCGGTTGCAAAAGAAAGACAAGAAGCACATGCACAATTGACAGGCAAACCCACCTGTTGGTACAGCTCCGACAAAGCCGTGAGATGAACTCCACAACGCGCTTCAGCTTCTTTAATCGTCGACACGTCCGCACTCGATCGTCACAAGTCCAATAGTGAAAGAAACGAAGTGCTGGAAGCATGGAAGAAGCTAGCCGCAGCACAGGCTTGGGTATGCTTCCGCGGAGGATACTATGTATTTATAAACTTGGGATTTAATCAAAAAGGAATGGGGAGTATCACACAAAAACAACCCTTCCTTGATACACAATGAATCAAACGTTTGTTGAGCATTAAAACCACATGCCCACTGTGCAATAACTCAGCACTATTTTCTTTCAAGAAGTCATGAGGATCCTACGCTCGGCCACGCCGCCGCCGGTGGCCACGGGGTTCACTTATCCAGGCGCACGGACTCTTCACCTTCCACCCGCAAAACCCCTGTGCTGCAGCCATCTTTCCCCAAACACTCCCCCATATCACTCGGCATCTCCGGACGGTGTAGGCTCAAATCCTACTGCCTCAAACTGTCTGCTTTGATTATTGGAGAGCAAGAGGAAAGATTGAAAAACGTTTGATGAATGCAGTAACTACCCGACTTACATGCGTAAATTGGTTCCAAAAATTGTCATTTGAGTCGAAAATTCCTCGAGTATCGTCCACCAATTTGAATACTGGTAATTTCGCAGATGAGATGTTGACGGGGTTGGTTAGGCTTCCTTTTGCTAAGTGTGGAGAAGATTACTATTCAGTCAAGCCTGAGTAGACTTTTAAAGTCACAGGGAAATACATTACTTATTTTTCTTGTTTTTTTCCTATAGTTTTTAAGTTATAAATTTCACATATGTAAAATTTATAATTTAAATATTGTGTTAAATGTACATTTGTGTAATGTAAATTTGTGAAATGTACATGTGTAGGTACGTACACCACTGCTAATAAAAGAACGTAGGGTCCAATTGCTGAATTCTGTGAAACAGAATTAATATACGAACATTCAAGTTTTTGCTGGTGTATATTTATTAATTTATTTTTTATTTATCTTCACTATCCCGAATACAGCACAATGTGCCAATTTACGTCGGGTGGATAACAGTAACAACGGACGAGACACAAACACCCATGTCCTGGGCAGATAACATTCTACCTATGCGGGATTCGAACCCGTGACCCTCGGGTTAGCATGCGAGGACTTTATCCCGCCGCCACCGGGACCGACAAACCGAATATGGAAATATACCATCAGTTCACTGTTTTTTTAACGATCAATTAGAAGGCATGTTCCGCACTCAGCATTTCAGGACATGAGTCCAACAGACATCATTCAAACAATGTGCTTAAACAACTATCATTGTCGTAGTCCCCTATGGATGTTCAATGAATGTGCTAAGACTGTTCACGTTGTACATGGGCAAAGTTGATGCAGCGAAGAACATCCTTTGCACGTCTAATGCACGTCCATTCTACATTAATGCAACTCTGCACAGACTTTGAATTACTTCAAACTTAATTCTGCACAAACTTTCCCCACTGGGTTATACTGTACTTGAGTTGATTGAATTCAACGATGAAATAAGGAAGATTTGTCAGGGGAATGAAGTAGGGGTGTGACGAAAAATTCGTGGTTTATATTTGCTATCATTCTTGTTTATTGCTGAGGGTGTAGAGAGAGAGCAATACACTCATGAAAATAAATAATGACCTTTGAAAGATTTAGTTGATTCATTGAATTTTAAAAAACTGTGATATCAGTTGTAGCATGTAGTGATAGTGCTGCTGTGTATTCATTTGACGAACAATAGGCTACTGGCTTGAGCAGGCCATTAGATGAGGCAGACATGATGTTCATGTGTTGATATCATGGATTGGCTGTTGCTAGATGTTTCAAGCTAGATTTGTTATGATGTGTTAAGTTTGAATCAGCAATGGATACAAGAAGGATTTACTTAACAGTGATGGTGTCAATTTTGTCCAGTAAAGGGCGTAGATATTTTTTGGAAAATCAATTGCAATTTTTACTGGTAAGGTGAATATTTGGAGCCCAGAGTCTAATTATTTTATTGCAATGTAATCAATTATGCTTGTTGCTTAATCATACCATGCCAATGGGAAGTCAATTTTACTTCTTTAGCTTTTGTATACGTTGATTTTGTTCACTCTCATTAAGAGAGCCTCTCACGGCCTTAGGCCGCAAACTGCAAAACAAAACACTTCCTCCCAAAGAAATGCACTGGTGATAGAACCCTGTGAAGTCTCTTCAGGTTTGATATTGGACTGATCTGTATTTATTGCTCATGGAAGATGGCAAGAAATTTTGTGAGTGGTGGTTAGAGTGAATATAGTCCTTTGTGATTGGGACAAAATTCACCTTGTCTGCATGGGCTTAGTATTTAACCCTTTTAGTGTGGCGGGCCGATATATTGGCTTTGGCATCTCAGGCATAAGGTGCGGCAGGCCGATATATTGGCTCATAGGCAAGTATAATTAGAATTATTTTTTGTACGAAGTATAAGCGTTTTTTTATTATTACCTAATTCAATGCATACGCAATAAGAAACACTGCTTATGGATATTTTAAACAATAACTTTATAATATTTATTTTCCTAGAGTGATACATGTCATTCTAGTTACCCTCTGCATTTCTCACTAGAACCGCTGGCAGGGGTCACCACTAAGAGGGTTAAGCATTATTTTGATTGCAACCATCTTTTGATGTAAAATATGTGAAGAAATTGCTGAAGTATATAGTCCCCATAATCCATAACAGAGTAACATATGTTGGGCTTATAGGTGCCTTATTGTGTTGTATTTTATCCATTATGATAGTGGAGAATTTGAAATATATCCTTGAATAGCAAATATTACAGTCTAAAGTTTTCATGTTAAATGATTCATATGTATTACTACAGATTTGGCAAAATATGATCTCTCGCTGTTGTTAATGATAGTTTTGTCCTATTAGGGTGATTGAAAACTGTGGCAGTGGTCTGGCACTGTGGTCAGGAGTTGAAGATAATGTATACGGCAGTGAAGGTGTAGGACTCATTCTTAATGAGAGAGCTAAGTTACTGGTAAGGAAGTATGAGTTTATTACCCCCTATTAACCTCTAGATTGCTCTGGGTTTGCGTGAAAGTAGGTAGGAATGGCGGTACAGATTGCTACAACTATGGAGACTGCAGACAGAGATATGGCGACCTTGACGACGCAGAGAAGTGCCGGCGGCGGTGGAACAGGGCGTCTGCACAGCATCAACAAGGGCTACAACCGGTCAATGCAGCACAGGAGCCATCCACAAGGACCTCACCACTTTGGAAGGGAAGGGGAGTGTCAAGTGATGTAAAATGTTTCTGCTGTGGTAAAGTGGGTCACATTACCAAAGTGTGCAGATTTAGAAATTATAGCTGTAAGTTTTGTCGTAAAATTGGTCATTTAGAGAAAGTGTGCAAGTCCAAAAATAAAATTAAGTCTGCTCCCAGTGCTAATTGCATGAATTGTCAAGGTATGCATAATAATCAGCAGTCTGGTTCACAGAGGAAGGAGTTCAAGTGTAGCATGGATAGACAAAATTATGTTGAAGAAAGTCAAGTAAACGATAAGTGTAACACAAGTGATGATCTTGATTTTGACTTGAGTCCTATGTTTAACATTAAGGAACCTGTGATAGCTATCAACCGAATCAAAGTAGATCCCATTAGAGTTAATTTAAATGTCGAAAATAAACCAATGTGTTTTGAAGTGGACAGCGGTGCTTGTTTTTCGGTCATATGTGAAAAATTTTGCAATTTGCACTTAGACCACTTGCCTTTACAACTGACAGGTTTGATATTGAGCTGGTATACAAATGATCAATTCAAACCAATGGGTAAAATCAATGTATTAGTTAATTATAAGAATATTTCTAGGCATTTAGATCTATTTGCTATTCAAGGGGGAGCCAATCTTTTTATGGGGCAAGACTGGATTCAGCAATTACAAATCACAGTAGCTATTCCAAAGAAAGAGAATTCTGTTTCATCAGAAAGGGGTGAAATTAAAAATACTAAATCTGTCAATGATATTGTAATGGAATTGTACCAGGAATTTCCTAATGTGTTTAATGATCCATTTAATGATTAATGAGAGTTTAATGATAATGTTAGGGTTGTTACTCTGGTGATCCAGTTAAACTTGTCCTGAAACCAAATGCTACTCCTAAGTATATGAAACCAAAACCGTTACCTTTTTCACTTAAGGCTAAAGTTGAAGCCGAACTTGAGCGGTTAGTAGATTCTAATATTTTGTGTCCTGTCAATAGTTGTGAGTACGCTACCCCTATAGTTCCAGTAATCAAGAGGGATGGTTCTATCAGAATTTGTGGTGATTATCAAATCAGTTTAAATAAGGACTTAGAAGTAGATCATTCACCACTGTCCCGAATTGAAGATCTGTTCAGTGAATTGCAAAATGGAGAATTGTACAGTAAAATTGATTTAAGCCAGGCTTATATGCAGCTTAGGTTAGATGAAGCTTCTCAAAAACTGTGCACCATATCTTCTCACAAGGGACTATTTGCCTATAAGTGGATGCCTTTTGGTATCAGTAGTGGACCGAGTATTTTCTAGCAAAGGATTGAGCAAACATCGCAAGGTATCCCTGGTGTTGTATCATATTTAGATGATATCTTAATCTCTGCCCCAGACATTGAAACTCATCTCCATAGAATTAAGGAAGTATGTAAATGCCTTTCTTCAAATGGATTTACGGTCAAAACGGAGAAATGTACATTTTTTGTGAAGGAGCTAGAGTATTTGGGATTCATTATAGACAAGGATGGTTTACACCCAACTCAATTGAAGGTTCATGCCATCATAAATGCACCTATTCCTCAGAATGCAACTCAAGTTAAAGCTTTTGTAGGGTTAGTACACTATTATGGTAAATTTGTTCAAAATTTTAGCAGTGTAATGAGTCCAATGTATAAACTTTTGAGGAAGGACGTTCCATTTGTGTTTGACAAGCAATGCATAGGGTCATTTAAGAGGGTCAAGGAACTCTTAACAACTGCACCTGTATTAGCCCATTATGATCCAAATGCTCCAGCCATATTTACGGTGGATGCTAGTTCAACAGGGCTAGGTTGTGTCATAAGTATTATTGATTCAAAGGGAGTTGAGAGGCCAGTGTCTTATAATTCTCGAACATTGTCTCCTGCTGAATGTAACTATTCCCAAATAGACAAAGAGGCAACTGCAGTTGTGTATGGTGTAAGGAAATATCACCAATATTTGTACGGTAGACATTTTACTCCTAAGTGTGATCATAAGCCATTATTAAGTATTTTTGGCCGTAAGAAAGGGATTCCAGTGTTTGCAGCAGGTAGATTACAACGCTATGCCTTATTTTTGTCAGGTTATAATTTTGACATCAAATATGTGAAATCAGAGGACAACAGTGCTGATGCATTGTCAAGATTATCATTGAATGTTAAACATTCAGTAACAAATAATGACTTAGATTGATTATGAACATACTTGCATTTTATTAATGAAAGTTCAATCCCCTTAAATTGTGGTCATGTTAAAAAAGAAACACAAAAAGATGCACTATTAAGAAAGGTGTATGGATATGTAATGTGTGGTTGGCCAAATTTTTTATCTGAGGAATATACGGAACTAGCAGCATTCTTTCAAAGGAAGGATGAGCTCACCATAGAGCAAGGTGTACTCAAGTGGGGATACCGAATTGTTATTCCAGAAAGTTTAAGGGAATACATTTTAAGAGGGCTACACATTAGTCACATGGGGATAGTCAAAATGAAAAGTGTGGCTAGGTCTTATGTATATTGGCCTAATTTAGACGTAGACATTGAGCGCCTAGCAAATAGCTGTTCATCCTGTCTTTCAAAGGGACAAAGTCCTGCCAAAGCTGGGTTACATGTTTGGCAGTACCCTAACCGACCTTGGAAATGTTTGTACCTAGATTTTCTTGGACCATTAAAAGGAAAGATGTACTTGATAGTAATTGATGCCCATTCTAAATGGTTGGAAGTGTTTGAAGTCCCATCCACTGTGGCTCAACGCACCATTAATCAATTAAGGTCATTATTTGCGAGATTTGGATTGCCAGTCTCAATTCACACTGATAATGGTCCTCCATTTACTTCAGCTGAATGTAAAATATTTCTTGGTGATAATGGTATTATACATACAACATCTGCACCCTATATCCCTCAGTCCAATGGCCAAGCTGAAAACTCAGTCAAGTATGCCAAACAAAAAATAAAATGTGCTTATAAGGATAATGTAAATGATGTGTCCATTGTATTCAGCAGGATTTTATTGGACTATCGTAATTCTGTGCATGCAACCACGAATGAAACACCAGCTAAATTAATATTTAATAGGTCCCTTAGAACCAGGTTAGATTTATTACGCCCCTGTGTAAGTAATGCTGTTGAACAAAGTCAAGATCGGCAAAAATATCATGCAAGGGGTTCTAAAACGAGGTATTTGAAAGTAAATCAGGGTGTCCTGGTAAGGGGCTACAGAGCAAGTAATAAGTGGATTGAAGGTGGTGTAATCAAGCAAATTAGCCATGTAATGTACCTGATTAAGATTAATTCAGGTCTAGTGTGGAAAAGACATATCAACCAGATTGTGGCTATTGACTCAGGGCTAGTTGTGGATGAAGCAAATGACAGATTAGATGATCAGCTGATTGTGGAAACCAATCAGTTTCTTGTTGCCCTTCCCCCTCCGGTGTCTGTTGGTGAGAACCATGTAACTGGAACTGGTTCTCCACACCTCCAACGTCACTCACTCACCCCTTCACACTCAGACATATGCGCTTCTAATTGCAGTCGGTCAGATGCTCACAATGCTAACAAACCTATCTCTCCTGTTCCACTAAGAAGGTCGAATAGACCGAGAAGACCAGTTGAGAAACTTAATCTTAAATAGGTTTGGCATTTGTGATATGATTATCTGTTTGATTGTCTGTGTTTCATATGTATATATAAGTATTTACTTAATTGTTTGAGTCACTGTTTAGCACATGTTCAATTTGTTTTATGTACATTCTCTAGTCAGTTACTAATGTTGATCAATTTTGTTTCGTTTCAATTTATCACAGTGTTCTAAATTTGGGGGAGAGATGTAATGTATTAAGTCATTATTCTCTATTAATAAATCTGATTGGCTGTGCCTCGCACTGCTGACCAATTTGCGATATTTTCGTAACCAAGTGCATTTAAATTATGCACTGTTGGGGATTGTTGAGTCTGTTGTACCAACCGTGCAGTTAAGATGTTATGAAAATGGATGCTAACTCCAGATAGATAGTTTGGGTATTTGCACCATTTTATAAGGACTCATTTCGGGTCACAGCCAACTCCAACAAGTCTAAAGCCTTTCATTAATATTCCCGGCCAGAATCCCTAAGCTAGTATCGTCAAGTTGGTGACACTTCAGTAAGCAGGCAAGGAAGGCTATCAACTAAGCCCAGTATGGTGGACGCTTAAAATAAAAATATGGGAGGCATGGATAAGGTTGATCAGTTGCTGTCTTATAGTGCTTGAGTTATGCTGGTACTAGAAGATAAATTAAAATCAGTATTAGTCCAAGCATCTATAGCAATGACTAAAGTGGAATAAATTAGTTAGCTCTTGTTTATATAAATACTTAAGACTTGCAATGATTTATTTGCCAGCATAGAGATGGATCCAAAAACTTCAAAATTCAAACAGGCCGGCATATAATCCATTACTCAGGAAGTGGAATTAAATCCACAGATCTAGCTGTGCCACAAGACACTCAGGTATTTGCTTTTTATGAAGAAATCTGGGATATTCATCAGGTAGTGCTAACAGTAATGAAGGGAGTGGATGAGAGGAATAGTATTGAGGGTAGGCAACTAGAACATTGCGGTCTTTTCAAGGGAAACGTAACCTCCGAGGTTGATACAATGATTCACAAGGCAGTTGAATACATGCTGGTGTTTTCATCAAATAATGCAGTCAGGGGATAAGGTTATTTTCTACCCATTAATTTATCTGAAAGTACTGTATTACTTTATAATTTATGTAATTTACATATCATGCATTTTTCTCAGACATAATTCAGGGATGGGTATGGGTAGCTGTTGCTTCCCAAATAGTATGTTATAAGTTGATAACATTTAATGTTCAAAGTTAAGCAGAGGAATTCTTGTGTGGAAAAATGCTCTGAAAA
Organism: Ceriagrion tenellum; assembly: GCA_963169105.1. Lineage (NCBI taxonomy): Eukaryota > Metazoa > Arthropoda > Insecta > Odonata > Coenagrionidae > Ceriagrion > Ceriagrion tenellum. Next base: position 17,526,856 of record OY720638.1, read on the forward strand.
GCCTTTAAAAGTCATAATTTAAAACTTTTTTTTTTTAATTGTCGGAGGAGGACCTATCACACTCCTCCTGCCTAGTCTAGTAGTCCTTGCCAACCCTAGTTCAAAACTGAAATTGCTCTTCCATGCATTTCGGTACCATTTACTCCACAGATATACCAATCCAATTTAAATTGTGAGCCGTTCAACATAGCTGAGATATGGCCCACTGCACAAAATAAAAAAAATCAGTTAAAAGTTGCTACAACTGAAACCATTGTATGTACTTTTACAGTTCAATGTTTAATAATAATAAATTATAATATTTATTTGCCTCTAGGATCCTTTAAAATAAAATTGCATGATATAAGGCACATCAAATTGTACAAATCATATCGTACAACAGGGTTACAGAGGAAGAATTTAAAGAATGACGCAAGTCACAAGTCAAGTACTACTAAAAACTTAATTCACTGAGTAAAAAAACTTTTCACACAGGAAAGCCTTTACTCTATTCACAAATACAGATTTTGTATCAATTATTTTAAGGTCATCAGGCAGCTTGTTGAAAATTCTCAATCCCATGGTTTTGGGTGCCATTGATGGTACTCCTATAGTCCTAACGTATGGGATGTGGAAATTCCTATTACCTCTGGTATCATAATTATACTTATCTGAGTTCTATACAGTATCAAAATAACCACACTTTACCCAGGTGACTACTGATAAGATACACAAGCATGGAAGGGGAAGTATTCCCAATTTCTTAAATATTGGGCGACAATGAGCCCGATATTGCTCTTTGGCAATTAGCCGGACAATCCTTTTCTGAATTATGAATATCCTAGAAGCATGACTGGAGGAACCCCAGAATATAATATCAGGCCTTATCCTAGAGTAAAATTCGCCATAGTACATGGTCAATAATACACTACTGGATACAGTAGACCTTATAACTCTAATAAGAAAACAGAGAGAACTTAATTTATTAGCCAACTTGCCTATGTGCGTTTCCCAAGACAGATGGCTCTTAATATGCAGGCCGAGCAATTTAATTGTGTCCACCTCAATTAGTGCCACATTGTTCACCATAAAGCTATATTCCCTCTTCGATTTATTAATATTAGAGAAACATAATAATTGAGATTTACTTTCATTCAGATTTAGGCAATTATTTACACACCATTTTGTTAAATTGGCCATTACTTGCTCTCCTGCCTGTATCACTGCATCCTGCCTAGGAGCTGACAGAATGAAATTAGTATCATCAGCATAGACTATATTGACTCCATACTTTTTATTAAAAATTCATATTATTAAAAAAATATTTTACTTTTGAAATTGTGCTTCACTTCAATGATGCATCTTTTGTGACTGAATTTGTTAAGTCATGCGTCGGCTCTGCAATTCTGCGTGAAATCATTCTTCTGCAATAGGTACTCATTCAAATTCATGCCAGAGGCTTTTAAAATGAATAAAAGTATGATGTTTTTTCATCCTGTCTCTCATAATGGCAATAAAATAATTAGTAATTCGGATAAGAAGTTCTGAGCAGTGTTCTCGTCAAGTAGGTATACTGAGAGGGCAGTTTTTTTCACATAGTGAGCACAGAGGCTGGGGGCTTCATGAGTGCTATCAAGTAGTATCAAGTAGAGAGGGATAATGGCTGCCATGTTGGAAAAATATAGCAATGGGACCTCATTCTAGATTCCGACAGGGGCGTTATAGCATGGGATATAATAATTATCATCTTTGGTCATTATTCATAAAAAGTCACTAACTATTGGAGTTGTATTATTACTTTGGGCAAACTGAAGATGGCAATCGACTGGACATTGAACACTGATAGATTCTTAACCTCAATGCGGTGTGAAATACCACAGAGGAAGCATCGTATTGACCATGATTAGAATACAGATCCCTTGATATCTCACTGAGTGTTTACATGCAACTGAAGTGTCCTTATCAATATGGGTTTTTAACACTTTGACTGTGATTTTAAAAATTTGTATTAACCCAAAATGCGGAATTTTTTTTTCTTGTCAATGCACTTCATATTGGACCTAATATGCGGTGACTATCACCATTATTTTATTTTCAATTATTTTTCTGGCAAAATTAAACAATTTTCCACGTCTATGGATGTGGTCCGCTATAGGCGATGACACGTAGTTATGCAACCCAACATTACTCAGTTTTCGGATTTATCTATTCCAATGACGAAAACGTTTTACTCAGAAAACGTTTGGGGGTAATGCTCTTTTGATAATCCCTCCAAATTTGATATAGCGTCAGATATCATTCAGATTCTCCTCCGCTAACCCCATTCAGCTAACCTTCATTTCTGGTAAGACATTCTTTTTTTACCAAATATTTCTCACATAATCTATGTATAATGGTGGAACCTGGAGCTGGAGGAGGATGCTGAAGATAAAATGGATGTGAATGTGAATCAGTGTGAATGTTAGGACACTGAGTTACTGTAAAGTTATTATGGAATGGAACAAAGTCATTTATCGCTATGTCGGTTGAAGTTTGTATATTTTTTTGAATACCATGAAGTTTATAATCTCCCAGTATCTTAGATAATAAAAGAGAGGCTAGGAAAGCTCTTCTTGGCAAGAAAATTTATGGAAATAAATTTAAGAAAATTTATCTTCCAGTTTAGTTTCCTTAATTCACAGACCTACGCGCTTCCTCAGCTGAGAATACTCTCCTTCCCACCACCTGTATCGCAAATTATGATAGAACTGCAAGTTACGAAAATCACAAGATATCCGACAACATTGTATCCTACCAGACGTTTTTCACTTACCACTCTTGAGTATCTGTTGATGACAGGGCGAAAAAATAAAGCCAGCGAAGACAGATACGCCGATCTGACATTGTTGATATGTCGTCGCGGGTCGGATCGGACCTGATGTGGTTATTCTACGGGTTAAAGAACCGAATACAACGAAGACAATGGCAGTCAATAATGACTACTCTAATGAATAAATTGATAAAGTTTAATAGAATACACTTTATAGATAGCCACCCCTATAAGCTAAAAATGTAAATTTGTAATGGAAAAGCTCTTTCCATTTTGATACTACCTATGGAATTTCGAGTTTCATGTAATAACATGAAACTCGAAATTCCATAGGTAGTATCTTTTATATTAAATTTGTCTTTTAACGATTGTTATACTTTCATGTCGGGCTGATATTTCGGGAAAAATTTGCTTTTCAAGACCTAATACTGCTCTTTTGCTGAGAGTGCTTAATGGTTACTCCATGATTGGAAAGTTTCATTCTCTAGGTCAGTGACTCTCCATTAACCTCAGGTATTACAGCATGGCACACCCTTATACCTTAAATGCGAGGTATTTGACGAAATCGTTTGAAAGTATTTCGGCTTTTTTTCCACCTCCTCTTTCCTAGCAGAGCCGAACATATTCCTGAAATATGCCTTATGGCCCAGTAAAATAGTTAGCCGGGTGTACTCATGCTGCAGCTGAAGGCCAGGTCGCATAGGTAACCTTTTCAACGTTCCTCCTTCACATTGATCTTATCCTTGCGAGGTGGTGAAACATTATTTTACTGGGATGCTTAAATATTTTACATGAAGAGCAAAATTGAGGATATACTTTTAATTTAATAATGAACAACTAATCCATCATAGTAGTATATGACATTTTAAGTATTCGATTCTTATGTTTCAAGAAGTGTGTAAATTCTTTTTAAAAGAAATTCTCTGTTGAGGTAGCATACTTCAGACTATCAGATATGATGACATTGCAGGAAGGGATTTCATCACCCTCAATACGTGGGATATATAATGCAAGGGGTGAACTGTTGCTTGGTTTACTCTCCATTTTTAGGAACCTGCATATTCAGGAACCTCCTTAAATTTAACGTTATATCAAACATTATTTTAAGAATTCAAACTGTTCCAAAGCATGACTGAAGGCTTTGCATCTTTTCAGCTAGAGTTACAGGGAAGTTAAAGGTTAAAATAAAAAAACTTTTTTGAGACTCAAGAAAATTTAAATGGTTGAAATTTTAAGGATGCAATGGGTCAACTGGTAGCAATTTTGAGTATTCAATTCAAGTGATTAATGTTTCACTGAAATACTCTTGCATGGCATTTTGCGCTTGGTCCAGTGGAATCATTATATACTCTTGAAAGGTGGACTTCCTTCGGAGGATAGCCATGCATTCCTGATAAATTACCTTTATATGTCACCAGCGGCTTCATTTCTTCCCCTAGATTTAGTGCCAAAAACTATCCTCCTATGAGCTCCAGCAACAAAACATTCTTTTGGTCTTAATTATGATAATTTTTAAAAATATATATTCCTTCTTTGACACATCTACATCTACACGTACATACGTAATACCCTGAGAACCACCTCATGGGCGTGTGGCAGAGGGTATTACATCATCAGCCGTGAAAAGATGTGAAATTCTGATCGGTGAAATGGTGACATGTATTATGGGGGTGTTTTTAGTGGAGCTAAGTTTTATTGTGGTCGCTTATTGTGCGCGAAAAGATAGAGTTTTTGTACAAATCTGTTCGTCAATGCATTGCTCTTATTTTATTACTACTGTCAGATAATGTTGCCGCGAGACAAGACTTGAGCCTGTCTCGACTTAGCCTCATTTTGTAAATTCGGGTATCGTCTTTAGTCTCGTCCAACCGACCCGAGTACCCAGTAGGAAACCTCCTACCCTACGGCGCGGATGGAATTGAGTCCGGTAAATCTTCTCTGAAAGAAGAACAGGATCCACTCAAGGTAATGGATGATCTGCAGCAACTTACTTCGATGGTAAAGCAGCAGACTAAGAAGATCACCGAGCAGAAAGCCTCCATTGACGAATAGAAAGCCGTGATTTTCGAGCAAAAGGGGACATTGAAGCGCATAGTAGTGTAATTGGTTGCCAAATGTAGAAAAATGAATGCAGAACTGGAAACCGTTAAGAGGAACTTAGCAGGCACTGCGCAGCGTGTGGACCATCTCCAGAGCCAACTAGAAATAATGAAGACATGTCTCAGCTCCCCAGCCGGAGGCAACCCTGATGCCGAGGGAAGCTCCTCCAGTTTAGTAAAAGTGCCAGAATTTAAAGTACCAGAATTCGACGGAACAGCCCCCTGGACAACGATTAGGACCTGATTCGAAGCCGCGGCCTATGCAAATCACTAGACTGAGGAAGAGAAAGCTACAGCCCTTGTGTTGTCGCTTCGCGGGAAAACATCCAAAATACTGCGAACCCTACCGGCGGAGCAACTCAGAGATTTCAACAGCATTGCCTTGGCCATGATGCTCAGGTACGGTAACGATCGCCTCCAGCATGTTCACCAATTTGACTTACGCCAGAAACCAGGTGAAACACTGCAGAAGTTGGATGCTGACGTACGAAGGATGGCTCAACTTGCCAATCCGAGAGCAGATCCTGGCTGTCTGGAGGAGATCCAAACAGACGCCTTCTTATATACTTTGCGGGACCGGGAGTTGCAACTCGCCGTTTGGATGAGTGGAAAAATCAAGATTAGTGAGGTCCTCACATTTGCTCTGACCAGCGAGGCAGCCAAGCGCGCATCGCGGGGCATAGCCACCATTAGTGAAGTTTCAGTAGTCGACGCCCGAGAAGGGGCCGCAGAAGTGGTGAGGCAAATGAGAGAAGTGTTTAGCGAAGCTAGGAGGGAGGACAATCCGGGAAATAGCCCCAAATGCTGGTCCTACGGAAGAAGTGGCTACTTGCGGAGTATTGCAGGTCTTGGAGGAGGGGAAGGAATGCTACTTTCAGTCCAAGGCAGCCGATGGAGCAGGAAAACGAGCCACAGCCCGCCTCGAGGGGTACAGGCAGGCTGTTATAGAAAGATCGCCCCAGATGGTTGAAATTGGTGCAGTCTGCTCACTCACAGGATTGGTGGCGGAAGGGACAATCAACGGCGAGGCTTGTCAAATGACCATTGACACAGAAGCAAGTGTAACGTTGATAACGGACAACCTGGTCGACAGGCTACGTATTGAGCCAAGGCGACTAGGAAGAGATCTGGTCCTGAAAACTGTCACCGGGGAAGTCACGCCTGTGCTGAACGAATGTAGGCTGGCCATAGTCTTGGGTGAGAAGAAGCTTTCACACCAGGCCTATGTGACAAATATAGCTGATGAGTGCATAGTGGGAATGGACTTTTTGCGCCAGAATGGGTGTGTTGTGGACATAACTAGGAACACCTTGCGGTTCGAGGACCAAGCAGTGGGACTGCTCGACAGCGGTTACGCCCTACCAGACTCACACCAGAGCCTGAGAGCAGCCAGATCAGTGAAGGTTCTTCCACGTTCCAAAGCTGTTATTCCGGTAACGTCCCGCGGGCAGGGCAAGAGGATACTGGTTATAGCAGAGACAGCTGAGACGGACAACACTCCTTCAGCACTTCTGGTAGGGAGGACACTGCTGAACCTTGGGTGGGAGTACATGGCTGTGCGGGTGGCCAATTTGACTGACGCTACGCTCAACGACGAATCGGAGTGTCAGTTGGCCTGTGTATATCCCGTTGTCAGCGTGCATACGGAAACCAGTGAGGAGAAGGACCTACGCCCTAATGATTATCTGTCGATGGAATTAGCTTCACTCTATCAGAACGGAGCCCAAGAACTGGTGCCGAATGAGCGACGGCGGTTCAAGTGCCTCCTTACATAAATCCAAATTGTTTTTGCCAAGTGGAGTGATGATTTTGGACGGACGGACCTCTTTCAGCATAGAATATATTTAGGGCAAGCCCAACCAAAGAAATTAGGACACCGCCGAATCCCCGTTGCAAGACAAAGTGAGGTCTATTTATTTATTCAAGGAATGATCAGACAAGACGTAATCGAACCGTCCTCCGGACCGTGGGCCTCTCATGTAGTCGTCGTCAAGAAAAAGGATGGAACATCTCGCTTCTGCGTAGACTATCGGGCCCTTAACGCCATTACGAAGACTCGTTACCCCCTCTCCGGATCAGCCGAGAAACTTAGCCGATACTCAATATCTACCCTTAATCCCTTCTACGCCCATTTAATCCATAATCATCGATATGAACATTATATTAAAGAACCTCTTCACTCTGTACTACCAGTTGGCAAATGGTGCTAGTCTTCCGTTGCCTGCTCCAATTTCAGCGAGGGTTGATCAACTAAATCGTTATTCTGATGGTAATTCTAAGATATTTGATCCTTTCAACCGAGTATATGAGTTTATTTTCGGAGCAGGAGAATTTTTATAAACCCTATTGTACGGTGAACCAACCTCAGTGCAAACAAACGGTGAGGATAATGATTAGCTGGATTTGTGAAAGAATCAACCAAGTACACGTAAAAATTGATTGATTTGGAAGGAGCATGTATTCCGTAATACCGAAAAATTAGGTTTATGTTAAAGATGCTAAAGATAATCTGAATGAAATAGTTATAAACATTGCCTTTTTAATTATTAACAAGAAACATTTTGACCATAAACCACCCAAGAAATGTTCCTTCTTCTCCTGATTGTATCCTTCTATTTTTCTGATAAGACTTGATTGCTATCTATTCCTAAAAAATTCAAATTATTTAGATTTTCTAAAATTAATCTTCGTTTTGCCTTTTTTCCCCATATGATCTAACACATGTTAAAAGTCTGTAACACTTGGGATAGCGATGTGACTCTAAACTAAAGCGTGCTGCTATAACTCATAAGATGAACTAAGGTATATGAGATATGGCTTGAGCTAGGTAGTAAATTTAGGGTCTTTTACAAAGGGTAGATTGCAAAAAGAAGACTAATGACCTAAGTGCTGATAGTGTTCATCAGCGCCTGGAAGAGGAAGAGTGGGAGGTAATTGATGGTTGCAATAATGCGGAGAACACCAAAAAATTTTTTTGAGCTCCAGAAACATCTTTTTTGTTTCCCCCGTGTAGAGAAAAAGGCGGCCCGATATTTGGACCGAGGCTACAGGCTTAAGTTTTCGATTTTCATAGGTATTTTAAAAAAGAAAATTTACAAGCCAGCGTTTATGGGCTGGATCAGAAGGAAAAAACATGACTATGAACCAAATAACACCAACTGGGGAACGTATCAGCTTTTAAGAAATTACTTGGGTACACCAATGGAGATAATAAAGGCCTTTAATTTTTTATTGAATTGGCAAATACATACTACGAAAAAATACTGGCTCAAAATACATAAATTCTCCGAATAAAACACTCAATACCAGTAAAGATAAATCATGACTAGAGCGTTAACAAAGCAAGGGGAGCATACGAAAATTAAACGTGTACCGCTATTAAACTCGAGACGTAGAAATGCTTTGCTATATTTCACTCTTACATTATTCTCACCACACCAGTTCTAATAGTTTCAGGCCATAATCGAATGCAGAAACGAAGATAAGTTTGAGGCAGTTTAAAAAACGATTCTCGTTAAACCATAGTTTTACTACCAACGCCACATTTTCCCTTTAATCACGTTTTCATGATTTTAGAGATGTCTATCAATTCACTCCATGCATTTTAGCTGATAGAAAATAATTGATATAAAAAACCTATAACCTGATGTAAAACCAATAATTACCGGGAAAGAAATTGATCGAAACGTTGTGTAACTGGCTGAATCACTCGGCCGGAAATCGAAGGATCTAGGTGTGAATTCTGGTCGAGGCGGATGATTTTTTTCCTCTCGGGAATTACGCACACAACTAAATAAGATCCTTTTCACAATCTCTTTTGTTCTGAGTGTAATGATTGAATTTAATTGAAATTAGTTTTTATTGCTCTAGGACCGTTCGTCCCCAAAGAACAAAATCACATTACATCAAATAAAAATCTGTTAATAACACTCTACAGTTGTTCGCTGAGAGCGAAGATACAAAACGTCAAAGACAACAAAGGAGAGGAAAAACAGCAGAAATATTGTAGGTTTTACCACAAGTTGAAGCAATAAATATCGTAACAGAATGTTACATTTACACAAGCGATTAATTACAAATTATAATGTTCATGTCGGTGACATTCAAAAATAACATTCATAATAAGTATGTAATGTATAAATTATAAGAAAAGTTGAGATGCAATGACAAACATTATAGCAATAGAAAAGTAACGAGAAAAACAAAAAATACCGTTTTGCACTCGATAAATGACTCATAATGAGTCGGTAAGTAGTGAACAATAAATCTTTGATTTAAAGAAACTAATGGTGGAAACGCTTTTTAGATCCTCAGTGATTGAATTCCAAAGTTTTGACCCTACTACTTGGAGGGAATTATGGAAGCAGGTGGTCCGATGAGCGGGGTAATACATGAAATTGACATCTATTCTGGTTGTAATATGGGTTGTTTTAGGTATAGTTTTGAAGAAACTAAAAAGATATTCAGGCTTTTTTTAGATGAAATAATACATATTGGAAAGTAGCCAGGAAATAATTACGTCGTTGTTTTGCAGTGAGCCATCCGATTTCCTTAAGGTATGGCGATATGTGGACATCTTTTCGTAGACCGAAGACAAATCTTACCCAACAATTTAATACGCGCTGAAGTTTTAAATCAAGCTCATCTGGGATATCTTTGTAAACCAAGCAGCAATAATCGAAATGGGGGAAAATTATGGATGATACTAACAGTTTCCTGGTATCAACAGGAAAAAGCTCCTTGTTTAATTTTAATTGAAAGAGTATTTTGATAACTTTATTCGAGATTTCATGAACATGATCTTTCCAGGAGAGGTTGGTTGACAATGTGACCCCAAGGTTTTTGACACTGGTTGAAAAGGGAACGCAAATACTTCCCAGCTTTACATTAGGAATTACATTAAGGTCGAACTTATTTACAAGCTTAGAAAAGCCAATACTTATGGCTTTAGTTTTGACACAGTTTAAAACAAAATAGTTGTTATTACACCAATCAGATATTGAGGCAATATCTTCATTTATTTTCTCCATGGTATTGCCGAGGTCATGAGGAAGGCAGTGTCATTAAATTTGCAGGTCATCTGCGTAAAGCAGCTCGATGGGTTGGGATTAAGAGGGATTGGATGGGATGGTTACAGAAACCTAAACAGTACTTAATGTTTTCAGGGAGATCAAGTAGATAAATAGAGAAAAGCATAGGTCCAAGTACTGACCCTTGAGGAACGCCGCAAGTGACTGCATTCCATTTAGAAATGTTTCCGCTTGAGTCTTAGACTGCTTGGCGGCGCCCAGTGAGATAGTCATGGAACCAGTTCAGAACCGAGCAGGAAAAATTTAGAGATTTCATTTTTTGAAGTAATCTTGAGTGATTTACGCGGTTAAATGCTTTGTTAAAATCAAATAAAACTAAAACGGTGACCATTTACTTGTCCATAGCGTGCCGCACATCGTCAGTGACTTTCGGCAGGGCAGTTTGTGTACTGAAACCCTTCCGAAAACCAGATTGAAAAGGGTCAATTTTATTATTTAGAGGCAAATAATTTGTAGTTTGCTGATAAACAATCCGCTCAAGGACCTTAGATATTGCGCACAAGATGGATATAGGGCGGAAATCCGAGGGGGAATATGGTTTTTTAACTTTGTTGATGGGCCGGACTAAGCGGTTTGATGATCGACAAAGAGAATAAATTAATCTTTGAAACAGATGCGGGATGTTAGTGTACATCCTGAAAACGCTTATTTCTAAGCCACAACAATTGTCTTAAGAGGACCCTTCTATTTCGACGTGGATTTGCGTTAATATTGACGCCTATATTATATTTCCAAACCTTAAATGGGAAACATGACTGACATATTTTGCGTCTGAGACATATTAAACTACTTCATCTCTAAGTATTCTTTAGTGTAATCCCTACATTACTCGTTCTCATGAATTCGAATCGGGAAAGCATCCCAACACACCATTTTTCACTGTTTCAAATAGATCACGTTGCGTAACGGAAAGATAGTAGAGATTAGATATAAGGCCAAGAGGCGGATGTGGAAGAACTCGATTATCCGGAATAAGCTCCATAAGAACATTTTTGTAATCCATGCGTTTTGCGAAGTTTTTTGCACTTTTTAACTTAGCTTTAAGTGTGATAAAGGAAGATAATATTCTTGGATAAACATTAGAATATACCATCAGAGTAAGGTATAAAAGATAGGATGTTTGTTGTACACTCAGCTTATATCAAGAAGGTGCGAAACTTGTGTATCATTTAACAACTAAGGTAATCCACCTATGCACCTATAATAGTAGCGATAATCACAATAACAACTATTTGAAAAGGGTTTTAAAAATGGACTTTCTAGAACGGATCGGGATGTCTTTTCCGTTTTCCTTTTATGGCAATAACGTTCCCTTTATTCGAAAATGCTATTATGACTTAAAATTTTGAGTCGATCAAACATTTATCGACCGGTTAACAACCAGTTAATAATTTGGTTGTTAACCTGTGGTTTCTCTTTCATCATCGGTTTTCTAGTGGTCCATAATTGCGCATGGAAGCAGATATTGTACGCAACAATTAGGAATAGACATTCTAGTTGGCCTCCTTACACAATCTTTTGGGTGATATGCCCCATAGGCTACGTTTAGATGAAAGAGAATGGAAATCTCTAAGGCTTATATAGATGCTTGTCCCATCTTCTCTCCCAGTTTCCTCCTTCGGTTAATTATGCATCCTAACGTTATTCCTTCCATGAAGTTTTCTCTCTCTTCCCATTCACCGCATTCCCACATTCTCCCCTTCAATTATGGCTCTCAACTCTTCAATCCACATAACCTCTTCCAGCCGCTTACTCTCTGCCTCCTCCAATCTCCTTCAGAGGCTTCCTCTCTTCACCATGCGTAGCATTGTAATTTCGTTTCCCTTCATGGCCACTGCACAATTCTCTCTCCTTCTCCACACTCACATGTCAAACGCCATTATCCTATTCTTGTCCATTTTTCTCCCGAGTCCAGGTTCCTGCACCTCAAAACGTTTTATTTAATATTGGCCACATCGTCTTACATAAACCAACACTCGTGCTTAAATCCCCCGTCATTTTTTCTGTCCTTGAGCTAAACAACCATTCCGCTTTCATAGTTCCCCTTAAAATGCTTCCACTAGTACTTCCATTTCCCTCGAATATATCCTCGAATATATCCGATCATTTCAATTGATCTACCTTTACCAGCTTCGGCCCTATTACTTGTAGGGATTTCCGCGTTTAGGAGACTTTCCATTAATTAACACCCAAGTTAATCAGCCATCAGAACAGATAAGGTACTATCGACAAGTCCATCAAACTTTTGGGTTATCAGTAAACCAGATCCTGATCATCTACAAATCAGGATGACTTTACCGGCTATTCTCCTACTTTTCATACCATATCGAGCTTTTCACATCTCTCAAACTATCGTTTCGAATAAAATGTTAACATGTGAAGGTGGAAATAGAAATACTTACCTTACCTCACTACCTTAATCTACCATCTAGATTCACTTTAAGACACATAAATTCAAAAGTGGAGAGCGTTTTCCTCAATTTTGAATTTAACGAAAAAGCTATGTTGCTTCTCGCCACCTCCACCATAAAATCCGTGCAACTTTCACCCCATTAACTCCCTCTGTCCTTTTCTTTAGTCTTCTCATTTTCGTGTTGTTGTATCGTCTTTTATATGCTCTTAAGAAATACGTGAAATAACGACCATTGAGTTCTTGCTTCCTCCGCAGCCGTCACCGTACCTGGCCCAGTAAGGCGACAATCCCTGTTGTCTGGATTCAATATTCTGGTTAGTATATCATGCATAAGGGTCATAATCATATGAGCTCCCCACAGCAATTTCTAGTGGTGATTTTATGTGAAACCATTACGTGAGACAACTTGCAATGGCGGCCTTATCCGGAATCATATTAATCATTACTCATTCCTCGAACCAATTCACCTCCTGGTGTCTTTCGAACGCCTGAAATACGACGCATCCAAATGATTGTAAATCCTTCCTGGGGTAGTATTTATTGCAGCCATCGGTGATGATTATGCCTATGTTCAAAATGAATTAACGTACATTTTGGGAAAAGAAAGGGAAATATCATGCAAGGGAAATACATACCTTTTTCATTCATTACACTCGAGCAAAACTTAGTGCTCGAACGCTCAAACGTGCGGTAAAACACTCATTGTTTGATAAAGATATCAAAAAAGTACAGGAATTTTATTTATGTAGAACAAGCGATCTTGTCTGTCCTCCACATGCCGGATGTTTGTAAGTAAGCGAACACTACAAAAACAGCTAACGCAAAAGCAGAAGTAATGTGTAACCGGATGCAGTGGGTATTGGGTTTACATTTAAGGACACGTGTACTCTAGTGAACCTATATAAAAGAGTCGAATCTTGCGACGACTTTCACTCTGGGTGACAACTAGTGTAAGGTAACATCATTCGTGAATTTAAGGAGGTCGTCGTTGAGATAATGAGTTTCGCAGGTGAGTAATGATGTCTTCATTTGTCTTTTGGGTGTATGAAAGAGTTTCTTGCATTTGTATGGCCATGCATTTTTAATAGCGGTTATATGAAGGGGCATGATTTCGAATATGATGTTTGCGGATCAATCAACGAGATCCAAGGTGCTATAAAAATTTTTACGATTACTTCTGTGTTCGCTGAGTTTTTTTACGATGTGACTGTCTTAACGTTCATAGAACGGTAATTTAAAGCTTGAAAGCTGCCATTTGATACATTTTCTCACATCTGGTTAATCTTTCTAGGATCTACAATGGAGGTGAGCGACGGACTCCTTACGTCTTGTTGGGAAATCTTTCTATCAGATGGCAGGATGATTCTCCGTAAGTCGCCAATCAAGTATCCTTGTGAAAGGTTCTGTCATCTTTACTAATATTGTATACTTTGTGACGTTCATGGCAACGGAATAAACTAAACCTCTCCCGTGATTTCAACTAACTGATAGTGCCCAACAATCGTTTGTAACTCTTCATTGATAGGTAAAGGTATGAGTGGAGGATTTTTCCCCGGAAATAGTGGTGAGCCTCAGTTCTGTAACGACAGAAACCACGAGGCCATTCGCAAATTCAAGGAGGTCCTCCTTGAGATAATGAGTTTCGTAGGTGAGTACTGATGTCATCTTTTGTATTTTGGGTGCATGAAAGAGTTTTTTGTATTTGTATGGCCATGCATTTTTCATTGTAGGTGTATAATACACCGTTCATAGAACAGTAATTCAAAGCTTGAAAATAAAATTTTCGGGTTGCCATTGCCTTCTTTAAGACCATAAGGTACTTGAATCAATTTGCGATAGAGTCATGCTAATGAGACATATTACCAGTTACACATTTTCCGTTTTCCGTCTCGTGATCAAACCTCGGAAGAAGGAATGAGCGGTAGCTAATAGGGTAACGGAATTACAACGAGAATTATTTTGCCACAATACTAGGAAATAGCTGATAGGACCAATTTCATAGTATCGTTATACGGTTTATTTAACTGTTCATGAGTGTTACTTTTTTATAAAATAGCGTAAATCTATATCTATATATATATATAGCGTAATCTACTGTTCATATCACTGAGGCTGAAACTAACCACGAAAGCCGGAACATAAATTATTGTGAGGAAAGTTGAATATTTACTGAAGAAACTCGTTGATCACCATTGCCACGTTACACACGTCACCTCGGCAATTAATGCATATTGTATTGTAACTGCAATGAATCATCGGTAGTTGTAAAGCGGAAATGATTGAGAGCGCGAGTCATGGGTATTCTGCATTATTATGGACTCTTTTAACGAATCCTTTTATGTCCTAGTGAGTTCATAAGCTAACATTTCGTCATATGTATCTCAAGTTCTATATTTCCTAACAAGCCATTGTTGAGTCCATTATCGCGTCACTTCAAATGAAATTATTTTCGCTCCTACCCATTAACGAGCGACATTTGCATCTATTTCGGAGGTTTTTATATAAATTGAATAAAAAAGGTGTCCAAATCTGTCGAGTTGTAATATTAAGTAGAGCGAGGAGATTCTATCACATAACGGAGGTACTCACCAGTCGTCTGCTGTTACATAGGACCCCACGTTACTTTAATAAACAGGCTGCTCATTCGCCCGGAGCATTACTAGTAGACCGTTCTGAAAATTCTCATATACTGCGTTGTCGACCGTGGAATGCAGACGAGTCGCAGGCGGGGAATGAGTGACCCCCGTGATGCGTGATAGGAAAGGGCGGCTCGGAGGGGGCGAGACCGAGAGGGCGACAATGTTGCCGCCTATAATACGTCATATCATCCCTGGTGGAGGTGAGCCGCACGCGGGTGGTTGGATGGCCGCTGATAAAAGCATTCGCGTGGCGGCGGCGGGTTCACTCGCGTGTGCTGCTGTTGATGGCTTCCCCATGATGGAGGAGGGGGAGGGAAGCCGAGTGCAGGGCAAGGTGGCGATTAGGGAGGGGCGTTGGTTTGGGGAAGGCGGTTGCTTGAGTGGGTGAAGTGCTAATGCTCAGTAACATTGATCTTCCTCGAGTTGGGAACATTTTCTGGTTTCTCAAGGGTGTCTAGTCTGGGGCCATTTACTTCCCGGTGTAGAATCCTCGGGTCCGGTCGGGAAGTCCTTGTTATGATGGCTTTCCAGGAGGTGCTTGGCGCAAAGGGGTTCGGGAAGTTATTTCTGAAGCAGATTCTGTGTTATCTGTAATAGCACTTAGCATGCTCCTTTCGCAAGGTCTTAGAAAACGAAATTCCAAGACTAATTCGCCACAGTCTGTTGAATGTAAAGAATATTTCTTCGTAATTATGGTAACTATTTACTTCAACAGGTGCGCTTCAAACAAAAATACGTGGAATCACCTAGTTACCAGTATTCATTGTTATGTTAAAATATTCTATAAGGTTACGTCAGAAACCATCAAGAATATTTCTTCGATTCCTAAACGATAAATACAACATATGACATCCTATTAGCAACTATCCAACCACGACGCCAATCGAGAATTTTGTTTAGAGAGGTAAATTACAGAGAGTGTTTGTTACACTCAGGGCGCATAATTAGATTGCTTGCTGCATCCTTTAAAACTTAACAGAACTAAATTCTTGCTGCATCGTTTCAATTTACTCGCAATTTTCTGGGATGGGTTTGTATTTGGGTCATTCCACGTCAGATCAGCACTGAGTTGACCCTTGGTGTCTCCGATTCGAACCAAAATTTTTGTGTGGGTTCCATCTGGCGTTATATGAAGAAGTATAGAAGCGTTTTTGGAAAAAAATTTTTGGCAGATCTAGAGACGATCAAAGTTTCGACCATTTTGTGCTTAGACCTTTTTTTTTCTTCATGCTATATCTCCTAAACAATAATAACTAGAGAAACGGTATACATCTTATTTTGTTTGCAAAAGAATGCACAGAAACAATGTGTCATCAGTTTTGAAAATAAACTAAATTTTATTGGAATTGTTTAAATTTTAAATATTTAAATTTTAACAACAAAAATTCAGCCATTTTTTAAATTTAAATTTTTTGTCTAGTTTGACACGTCTTTTTTCTCCCTTCAGAAACAAAGTTTGTCGTGGGCAGTTCATAAAAAAAGGAGATATTTAACATCAAAGATTGGACTACTCCCTCGTTCCCCACGAGAGTCCGCGTTAAAAAGATGTGCCGCTGTACTTTGAGAATTTATATCTTGGTCCGTGTAAATGCTAGTGCAATATTCAATACACCAATTTTAAGGTAATTTTATTTTAATTTCATCAATATTTTTTATTATACATTATAATAAAAAATAAAGACACGTTACTGCAATAATCGACACCGCACTACCTAAACTTAGCAGTTTTGTCAACTTCATGAACTTAGTAACTCAGCCTAGGAAAAACGGCGAAATCTACAGCATTGACTTCTCACCAAAGTTTGCGAGAATTGATAAAGATATATAGTGGCAAGCAAAATTTTTAAAAACGCATCTGTTGTTGTTAATGAATGAAAATGTTTAAACATTATCCAGTCCTACAATTTGCACAGAATCAAAAAATTAAAGCCAACGAAAAACTTATTTATTTATTTGTAACTTTTCTGTGATGTATAGTATGTAAACATTTTATTATATGTTAATGTTTATTATTTCAATTGATGCCGCGTTGCCAAAGTGGACGGCACCGCACGGCGACCGATCCGACAGAGGAAAGGCCGTTCAGCGGGGGGAAGGCGACAAACCCCGTCGACTCCTCCCGTCATATTGCAGCGCAAGCCAATATGATAGACAGAACCAGCTCCGTGCGTATCCATGCCTCGCGTCCCAAGCCTCCCAAGGTGTGTACGCTAAGAAAAACGAGTATAGTGCAGGCCTGAAAGCACTATGTGCGTGGATTACAAAAACAAAATTTCCCTGAAAAGAATCGAAGATGGATAGAACCAACTCCGTGTGAATTTCTGTGCGTTCGTTCATTAAATTGACGTTAAAACCATGATACACGCAAAAAAGGTTTTTTCTCAGATTTTTGTCATTTCAAGCATTCCACGCATTTACCTGTAACATTTATAAGTATTGATTGTATCCTCATACATGTTAATAGCACGAAATATATCATGGGAAATTCTCCAATATTCTACAAAGTTAATTTTGAAAAAAAGAAACTCTTTATCTGCTGAATTATTCCACGGTCGATGTCAATCCCTCTGTTCCCGTCGTTGACTTTCTCCTGCCATGCGTATTTAGTGTATGGTTAGCACCACACCAAGTTTCATCGCAGTAAAATACCATCTGAGGTAAGACTAAAGACTAACGTGTCAAACTAGACAAAAAATTTAAATTTAAAAATGGCTGTATTTTTGTTGTTAAAATTTAAATGTTTAAAATTTAAACAATTTCAATAAAATTAAGTTTATTTTTAAAAACGATAACACGTTGCTCTGCATTCTTTTGCAAACAAAATAAAATGTAAACCGTTTCTATAACTATTTTTGTTTAGGAGATATAGCAAAAAGAAGAAGGTCTAAGAGCAAAATGGTCGAAACTTTGATCGTCTTTAGATCTGCCAACAAATTTTTTTCCAAAAACGCTTCTATACTTCTTCATTTAACGCCAGATGGAACGCACACAAAAAGTTTGGTTCGAATCGGAGACAACAAGGGTCAACCCACTGCTGATCTGACGTGGAATGACCCATTTACATTTACAAAAATTCGCTTTTCCCAAAAATATCTGAAATGACAAAATGTTCTCCTGATTGCTTCAGTTTTAATGCTACTGTTAATTTTCATTACTTCTGAGGGAGCTCTCCGCTGCATAGGTAATCTAGCTTGGTCCCGGGATTACCCTTAAAGCTCAACGATAGATTTACTTTAGGGTAAACCTGTGCGCCGCCGCCGTCGATGGTTTTGGTGACGCCGCCGGTCTTCCGTGTCGGCGGCGCGGCGCCGTCATAGGTGGTCATTTACCGACCATTGCCCCTGATGCGTCGGAACTATACTTATATTCACTTATTACTACGGACTCCTCAAAATAACGTAAAACTTGATAACTAATGAAAAAAGAGAGCAGTTCTTTTGCCCATATTTGATATGCTGTTGAAAATAGTATTTCAATTTAATCTGTGCGATAGGAATTGACAAAGTTACCATTTTGTTTTGAGCCAGCAACCACAAGTCCACGCTTTCTCGGCATGGATTTTACTCTGCTCAAGCCTTTAGTGCCCCCATGAGTACGTTATCCTCAGTTTTCCGCTTGATGCCGTCCTAATCAACATTATGTGATAGGAGATCCAAATAATGATATAACTGTCCACATAATCGAACAAGGTGACGGATACCCTTAATGTTTCATTTCTTTATACTATGCGTATTTAGGACGTGAGCTATCCAGATTTACCTGCCTCACTCGCCTACCTAAGAAACTTAGTCTCGCTAGTCTTTCCGTCTGTTGCGCTTTTTCTGTTCTCCCTCCGTAGTTACATCTCAAAGACGAATGGAAGGAAGAATATCTTCCAGCCAGTCAATGCAATGTAAATGTGTCTGACAACGGGAGTTAAGCCATTTGGTTTAAATACATGATGTGAAGGCTCGAATATTAGCTACGTTCATTATAAAAACACTAGTCTAGTATTTAAACAATAGCCCTTTTGCACTTTGACAGTAGGTAAACGAGGTTCAAGGAAGTAAATAAAAAATGCAATCATAGTGTATATAGGAGGGTGGCGGGTGCATTCGCCACTTCGCATGGAGATGGGAGAAGGAATCGGCGTCATGAAATTGCATACGAGGTTTTTATTTCCTTCGGCATAGATGATTCTTAATCTTCCGTGAAATTCCATTTACGTATTGCAAATAGTATTGGAATCGATTCCGATTCTTCACGTAAACAAGCACGAAAATAACATAGAGAGAAAGCTAAATCACCTAAATTTGGTTAACTTAAAAGCCTGGTTAATGCATAGGTATAGTGCTGTATCGCTGTGCCATTACTTTAACTTTCATCTTAGACCTATATAAATTCTGAAAAACCATGCAATGGGCAAGCCATTTTAAGTGTCTTCGGAAAGGCTGTAATGAATGGTTAAGCTAGGGGGATCCAAGTGGTGACATGAATATTCTCGTCTTCTGCGGAGCTTGGAACAAGATAAATATGTCCTCTTTCTTTTACCGCTCTTAAACTTCAAGTCTTTTGACATTCATTAAAATATGTACTTCAATTCACGTAACGAATAATATGAAACGCATTTTTGCAGTTTTGTATTCCGATTAATAACAGCTGCCTATTCTTCGGAATTTTTACTGTAGCTTCCCCTTCTAACTCCCCCCCCCACCGTCTGGGATTTCCCGGCTTGAGTTTGGTGGATCAGTCTTAATGGGTAATAAAAGGTGAGCCTTATGAATTTTCCTCTGCGGATGAAGCGAGTGCTGAAGTACAGGTAATGGATCTTAATTAGAAAGATAATAAGCGCGATTGGAGGTATGGTTAGAAAATAAACTTCTCTGCGGCAATCTGAGAGGCAGGAAAGTTGTTTCGGCCCCGATGCAAAGAGACTGTGGGTACGATTTTTGTTTGAACGATTGGAGGGATGGTGGTCTCTTTAGAAGCACAAAGAGAGAAGGAAGAGGCTCTGACCATTTAAACTGACAAATTTATCCGATATGCTGCACCCAAGGACCCCAAGGAGAAGAAAAAATGTGCCCATCAGATTCCACGCATGGCTCTCAAGCATTAATGTCCCCTCTTGTTCTTTGTCTTTTGTTTAACCTAAGGTGTTATAAAAAGATTCTGTCCGCATCGTCCTTGAGGTCGATGACCACTGAAAATGCCCCTCTAAAGGGGCAGTTTTGATCCCTAGGTCGCGATATTGACAGAAGGGGAGGATTTCCCAGGCACTAGGTATTTCCTAAAAGGAGGGAGCGGGCGCATATCTGCTCCAAAGACGATGGGCTCGTCGAAAATCTGGTGGTGGTGTTTGCGTGCACTAGAAAGGACAAATATGCTCTGGTTATCATTGATATTAGTCGTTTTACAGTCGACGGTCTATCAAAAGAGTATCATAAATTTATCATAGCTCCCACTCACTTAAACCGAAACTATTCGAGAGAAGGAACAGTTTCGGAATGTCATATTTGGTTCAGTTTCTACTTTCATTCCGAAACGAAACTAAAACCAAGCCGGACTTAAGGTTTCAATCTGAAACGAAGTCACATTGAATAAGAAAGCTTATAGTTTTGTTCCAGTACGAAACTACTCATTGGTTCCAGTTTCGTTTTGCAGCCCTGTTTTTTTTCAACGGAGTGCCTTTCGATTAAACAACGTGGTGACCATATTATGGGTGGCCAAAAAAGGAGTTGGTGCCCTTTAGATACTCCCGTACTTTTCGAACAATCGTGGAAGTATAGAAGATGGAAGGCAGAATGATCTAACTTATTTTGACATTTTTGGTACTGCATTGTCAATTGAAACATTAATGAACCACCTAATTAAATTCATTTTGACTTCGACTCTTCTGTCCTAATTGACCATAACACAAAACATACGTGATATTTTTACTGAGGTCGTTGCTATGTTTTCTGTTCTAATTGAATGCCCTTCCGAAAATTTTCGACTACGAGGTCATCAAATATATTATATATAGATTCAAATGTGATGAGGTGAAAAAGTTCCGTAATTACAGAGAAAACACTTGCAGCTCCACTAATGAAAGATTTAACTCGACTAGTCCCGATATTACGTCATCATTATCATACTATTAAAATTTTGGGTATAAAATATATTCATGAAAAATGGGGGTGACGGAAGAGATATGCGTCAAACAAAACAGTTTCAGAAGGGCGTGGTGCTGGAAAACAGAAACCGTACGGAGAAACCCTAGGAAAGGGGTGTGTGCTGGGGAGGTAAGGGGAAATCACAAACAAGAACATTTGAAGTCCAAAAGGTTTGAGTCGGATGTCTATAGAAAGTACAGACAGATATCTGTAGAATATACAGACAGTGTAGATGGATCGTTCGCCACTGCTGGTGAGGGGTGGGAAACAAAAACCGTAAAGGCTTGGGAAATCCTGGGAGAGGGTGTATGCTGGGGAGGAAGAGGGAATCAAGAAAAAAACATGGAAAAATCCAAACGTCGTATCCTTGATGATGAGTCATCGGCCGCTGTCAAGTACCCCCTGCAGAAGTGCAAGACATCGCCTGGGTATGACGGTTTCTGCTAAAGCAGAGTTGTCAATTGTTACATTTGTTATTCCTAATTTGATTATTTGATCAATGTTTAGACTTCATTTGTCTTTTCACCATTCTCGAATAACTTTTTCTAGGACGCAAATTATGAGTAATGTTGAGAGTCAATTTTTTTGGCTTACTCCTGTTTTGATTTCGAAGGGTTCCAAACTTTTGCCCTGAATTTATGACAACATTTTTTGTTAGTGAGTGTCTGTCTGATGGTTGCAAGTGTTTTAGGGTATGGCCCTAGTCCTTCCAAAATTTGATCTAGTGATTCGCGATCAACTGAAACAAAGACTTTTTTTGAAGTCAACGAAGGTGCAGATAATATTCATGCTGTACATATTTTGGTGCCGAATTGTTAGTTTTAGATTTAGAATTTTTTCCGGGACTAATATACCTAGCCGGACGCCTGCTTGATATTCGCCAATTTTGGATTCAACCTTTACTGAACAAGAATGCATTATGATAGAATTTTATATGTAACAGGAAGGTGTGGAATTCCTCTATAGTTTTTTACATCTGCTCAACCTCCTTTTTTTAAATAAAATGGATGAATAAGGACATTTTTCAAGTCATTAGGGATTTGTTTAGTTCGCCAAAATTTTGTATTTTTTGTGTTATTTCTGCGATGGTTTTTGGTACAGCTGCCATCACGAGTTCTGCTATGATTCCATCTTCACCTGATGCTTTAATGTTTTGGGGATTTTTAATTCGTCTTGTGGTTTCATCTTAATCTGGTGCTTGTAAATTAAGGTTGTTATCATTGGGATCTTTTGGTGGGAATCTTTCCTTGGCTTCTGGGCAGTTCGGAAGTATCCCGAAATAATTAGCAAATTTTCAGTCATTGTTTTGATTATTCCTTGATATGATATGATAGTCATTGATTTGATTCCTTGATATGATAGTCATTGATTTGATTATGGATGTCTAGGAGATACTGAAAGACTGCTTCCTTCGGGTGCACCGCGGGCGTTTCTCTTCTTTCCAACTTGACATCGCCTACTGACGAATACGTACACTTTTAACGAAGACTGCATGTAAGCCATACAGGATTATTGTCTCTTCGAGGCCACCAACCCTCAGCTGGTGTCAGTTCAGCGGTGCGATAAAACGCCCCTTTGCCGTACGCCCAATGCAGTGCAGGGGGCTGGGGAGTTGCAGCCGTGGGACACCAGCTGAGGGTTGGTGGCCTCGAAGAGACAATAATCCTGTGTGGTTTACATGCAGTCTTCGTTAAAAGTGTACGTATTCGTCAGTAGGCGATGTCAAGTTGGAAAGAAGAGAAACGCCCGCGGTGCACCCGAAGGTAGCAGTCTTTCAGTATCTCCTAGACATCTACCCCATGTCCTAGAATGCGTTCTTTTTTCCGCGATTTCTCCAATACTATAATAAATGGAGGCTCATTTCAATGTTTGTATCTCGAAAATCTCCATAACGGAGTGGATGCGGCTACAATCCATTCCACAAACTCGCCGCGCCACCTTACTCCCAGGCGGGCAGGACGCAGGCGGGTTGGACCAGACTCGACCGCGCGATTGAAAAACTGATGTGAAATCCGGCGTCGCAAATGGTTGCAGCGTAACTCACTGGGCTTGCACTGTGGAAGCTTAGTAGAGTTTCCCCATATAAGTTACTTTGTGATGCTTGGCGATGCAATTAACTATTTCTCTACATATATTAAAAAATGACCAAAATGAGGGTCCGCCATTTGGTTTAATATCTGTGGTGAATAATTACAAAAATATAAGAATACTACATTAAAATAAAGAAAAGAAAACTATTCCATCTAATTACATTACTTCTAACTCCAATTATTTACCCATAAAGGTTTAGGAAGGGCTTGAATTTGAAGATTTCGTGAGAAAAATGAGTGAAGACCATTTTTGCAAAATTTGTGCAACTTTGACCTCATGCAAATTGTTAATTGTTGAGTATTAAGGAAAATGTCTCACGCCATCGCATGCACGGGTCTTTTAAAAATATTTAAGCAAAGTTTCAGGTTCCTGGTTTACAACACAAATCACTTTTTCAATTTTGGCCAGCTTTTTTCGATTTCAGCCCACTGTGCGACGGCGCGCCGCCGGCCGCCGAACCATTTCAAGCCGGCGTCCGCCGCCGATAGTTTATTCAACGGCGCACAGGTCTACTTTAGGGTCTACAGTGAACTCAAACCCTCCGAAGACAAAAGACTAACGTGGAATTCGCTTTTAGTGCACTAGCGCGAAAACTTAACTCACATATTTAAAAATTTCTCCTTCTAAATCCTCTTTCATTGCTTGATAACATTTATGCGCACATAAAACCCGAGCTGCACCAAACCACGATGAAGTAAATTAATTTAAGCAGCTAATTTGAATGGCTTTCTTGTTATTCCTTATCTGTGTAAAGTGCAACTTATTCTGTCAATGGCAGCACGGAATATAGCACAGTGCATAACGAATGATAAGTAAATGGCCCAATGACATCCTTAAATTTCTTTAGTGAATACTAAGTTCTCTTTAAATACCTATATTGACATCTGTTTTATTTATTTATCCACTGTGAACGGTTATAGAATTTGTAAATGAAGTTATTTGGGGAATGGGGGACTAAATTTATTAAGAGGGAGAAAAATGAGCATTAAAATTACTTTAAGACATTTATGCCACACTTAAAATTAGCATAATTACTGCATTTGTAATACAGAACCTTATTTTTCCAACTTATATGGGAAAATGAACTTTTACTCGCGCCTTTACTTCGCCAGTAGCGCGAAAACTTAACTCACATGTTTAAAAATTGCTCCTTATAAATTCGCTTTCATTGCTTGGTGGCATTTATGACGCACATAGAACCTATGAATACCACAGAGGAAGAAGATACCCGCGGGATTCAGATTTCAAGCTTATGGCTATTAGATGCACACCCGCAAGATGATAGTCATGTAATGAAATCTGGATCATTATTCTTTGCTCGTTGAGGTTCATGTGAATAAATGCCCAAAAGTAATGGAACCATCACCGGAAATGTCGTCTCAATCATGCTCTACTAAAGCCTGAAAGTACTCAACCGTACTAAGAATACTTTTGGTTGAGATTTTTTGTGAATATCAATCACAAAGCGTGGCAATGTCTTTTATATGCTTAAACCCATAAACATTGGATAGTGGTTGGTATTAGGGATGAAATTCCCCATATACTTTGCCTTAATGCTTTCTATTCTCTTATACTCTGCGCCATTCAGCCTCACAACATCGGTCAAATACCAATGGTAGAGACCTCTCTCTCTGAATGAGAAACAAAATTTGGAATTCAGAGCCCTTCCTTAATTCTTGTATAATTTTTCATTGAAGTCGCGTAAGAAAAAATTGTTATATTCCAAAAGATTCTGGTTTCAGTTCCTCACGGTTGCTACTCATTTTTTTAAAGACGGGATGACCTTTTACGGGATGATCTTTATGGATTATGAGAACTTGTTTAAAATGATACTTAGCTCAGATTAATAATACAAGTTCCTTGCTAACTTTGTGGTATTCCATATTTTTTTCAGAGGATTTAATGGTTACATTTACAAAACCACATACTTAAAAACACACACGACCCGGGTTCCAAGGCTTAAGCGTCATCTTCAGGGCCTGAAGATGACGCTTAAGCGTTGAAACCCGGGTCGTGTGTGTTTTTAAGTATGTGGTTTTGTAAATGTAGCTCAAATTATTTCATAAATACAGTTTACCAAAACTAAACGTATTTTGCTTGTTCATTTTGAATGTTTACATTAATCTATTTTAATACCAACTGGGTTAAATACGGTACAGAAGTAGTAGTTGCTTACATTAGATACTTCATTGCTAGGCGACTATTTTAGCTTTGGATGCTGAAATATACACCTCACATATCCATGTAATATAAATGGTCCATAAGTGGAACATTTTTAGCAAAAAAGAACTTATGAAAAAAGATGCAAAAAATATCTCATCCAAGGATCTATCATTCTTTCACCGGAATTAACATAAGATAGGATTTGAAGAAGTAACCCTTCTGCATTTTAAAAGAAAATAAACTTAGTGGAATATTAAGTCATTATTTCTATGTTCTATTACTAAGTTATTTCTTCAAAATTCTATCCCCTGATACTTGTGCTCTCAAAATCCACTAGGTGGCCTAGCTAACTTATGCATAATGTTTAGAAATTTGTTTGTTTGAAAAAAATTCATGTTTTTGTTTTATGCTTCCAGTTCATGGCGAAGAATACCACGGACAACATGTTCCGGATCTACTTACCGGCACAGTAAGACCTCCTTTCTGTGTTACGCATGACATAATGACTGAAGTTAGCAATATCACAAGGGACGTCTACACTCTGTACCATCACTTAAAATATATTCTTTGTCCTATACTGCCACCTCCACTCTCACTGAAGATACGGGAAATGTATTTTGATTTTTTAGAACTTCCTCCCGGAGATCCAGTAGTGGATTTTATTCGCTCAGGAGTGTCATTATTACATGCTCTTTTACGTCGTGCAAGCTTGCTTCCATCCTATTCCACTGATCTTTAATTCACGGCAATATCAATGAGTATTAAGTGGACGTGGAAAGTGCTGAAAAAGATCCAAATAAAAGATATATTTGAAAAATTATTGCCTTCCTTTATTTATGAGATACATTTTTACCACCAACTACCCAGGTTTCATGTCTTCTATCACGTAACCGCTTTCCGTTGTAACTAGAAAAACAATGTAAATAGTTGATTATTTTAAAGAGGTTGTCTTCACCTTGTCTCTCTCCCAATTTTCATCTTATAATTTTCCCATTCCTTTGTATGATGAATTGACCTGCCTCTGGTCTTCAGTATATCCATTTTTATCAGTTACTGTTTTTCTTATGTTCTCACATCCACATTTTCTTATTCCTCCCTTAAAATCACGCATTAATAAAAGTTTCAATGCAATAGTGATATCGGACAACCTAGCTTTACCTCGCGGCATGGATTGCTGGCCTTATTTACGGCCAATTTTACAATTACTTGCGTAGATAATCCTCTGTAGAGCGCGGAAGGGAGTCCCTAATTTTCCTGTAAAAATTGCCAAAAATTCTCAAATAACTTTTCAAAAGTCTGTATAAGTAAAAACCTAAAATATATTCTCTATAGTAAAAAAAGCGCCATTCAGCCTCACAACATCGGTCAAATACCAATGGTAGAGACCTCTCTCTCTGAATGAGAAACAAAATTTGGAATTCAGAGCCCTTCCTTAATTCTTGTATAATTTTTCATTGAAGTCGCGTAAGAAAAAATTGTTATATTCCAAAAGATTCTGGTTTCAGTTCCTCACGGTTGCTACTCATTTTTTTAAAGACGGGATGACCTTTTACGGGATGATCTTTATGGATTATGAGAACTTGTTTAAAATGATACTTAGCTCAGATTAATAATACAAGTTCCTTGCTAACTTTGTGGTATTCCATATTTTTTTCAGAGGATTTAATGGTTACATTTACAAAACCACATACTTAAAAACACACACGACCCGGGTTCCAAGGCTTAAGCGTCATCTTCAGGGCCTGAAGATGACGCTTAAGCGTTCTATAGTAAAAAAACAGTGCGCTTTTTGCTAGATAAGTTTTTCGAGGTATTTATATTAGGTCTATGAAAAGTAGTAAACCAATAACACGCCCTTACATGGCTCCGGAAGTCATGGTCATGCCATCAGAAATCGTAGTATCGGCACAAATAATTTTAATAGTTACTTACCTAATTTATTGTAAAATCGTCATTGAATTATATGGCCAATTTAATACTTTAGGAAAACGTGACACTTATTTAGTATTATCAGAAGGACGTAGTTTTAAGGATAATGGTACACTAAATACCAATTAATCACACATTTCTCTATTTCGAGACTTTCGAGAGTCTCGTGGAAATGGTATCGTCTCGTCTCATCAAAAAGTGGTCTCATCTCAAGTCTCGTCTCGAATTCTAAACTACAGATCATCAGATATCTTGGAATATCCTTAACTTCTGATATATCCAGGAGAACATGAACACAAAAAATATTCGGCACAGCATGAAAAAAACTTAATTTTGAAAGAAATATTTTGTTAAGCGTATAATAGGAAGGTCCTCGGATGAAAAGGTAAATAAGAGATGCAGTAGCAGACAACACCTCAAATATACTGCTAGCATATGGGACTCTGGTCGTTAAGATCTAACCAAAATAAGTACAAATAAAAGTTGCACGCTTCGCTACAAACTGCTACGAGCGAACGTATACTGTTTCACAACTTTTATAGAAATTAAAGTGGGAGGCCCTTGAGACTCGGAAGCTACACGCTAGGCTTAGGCTGCTAGAGAAATTTAGATATGGTATGTTACAGAGCGACTAATAGGTTATTATCATGACACCTCACTACATCTCTAGGTCTGACAGAAGCGATAGAATAAGAGAGTTACATTGCCGAACAGATAGCTACAAAAACTCGTTTTTTTTCCGCGCGCTATTAGCGACCGCAATAATAGCTGAGATCCTTTTAATACACTCCCATAATACATGTCACCATTTAACCTCCCAAAACCTTACCCATTACAAATTTAC
Source organism: Ceriagrion tenellum (assembly GCA_963169105.1). NCBI lineage: Eukaryota > Metazoa > Arthropoda > Insecta > Odonata > Coenagrionidae > Ceriagrion > Ceriagrion tenellum. Next base: position 17,555,043 of record OY720638.1, read on the forward strand.
AGAGCTGGTGTCCTAAAACCCCCTGCCACACACACATGCGGGCGCTCTATGGGCAGTATTTAGATGTGGATGTAACCTTAAATACGTATACAACAGTTATATGGCAATATAAATAGCAAACATAAATAATTATTTGTTCATTAAGTGAGTTGAAATTCTAAGAATAATGAGCTGGAGATATCTATTTAAGCCTATGCACGTATTGCATATCTGCTACATGCCAGCTCGAGGGTTGCGCCAGCTGAGGTTGGCGTGAGAAAATTGAAAATGCTTAATTAGTTGTTATTACCATATTTATGAGTTGCCAAGGAATTTCAGCTATTGATACGGACTTTGTGACTGGCTAGAGCAAAAAGAAAATAACGTGAGTAATCTGCATACATTACGGGTCTCTCTTAATCATTTATTTTACGCATTCATTGTTAAGTACCTCAAACATATTTCTCTCCATGAACAAAATTAGCTCTGGGAAAGAGACTTTTCGTAGCTCATGAGAACCACGTGTGAAGGAGCGCGTGATCAAGGATGTTATTGTTTGAGTCTTCTTCTGAATTCCCTCCAAAAGGGACGTTTGTTAGCCCAGAGTGTAGTGCGCTCGGCTTTTCAACAGAACTCCAGGGCTGAATAAGTTGGAGGCATTGACCCCTGAAGGTTGATGTATCAAGGAGTTCCATAGTCAATATTTACTTTATCTCACTGAAGTCATTATTAATTACTTGCTCCAGTGAAGCTACTGATTTTCCTTAAAACATTGTGAGACACAGGAATGCATATACTTTTGGGAGCATCAAAACCCTTCCTGTTGATTCCTTAATTCAGAAGACGCCCCCGAGATATTTCAAGACTCAAGAACGTGGTTTGAATGCAAAATTTCCAGAAAAGTCTGCTTTTTTTGGAAAAAAGGCTCAGCGTATCAAAGAAGTATGAAAGTCTCCTAAGTATATTTAAAAATACTTATTTAACGTAATTGGTCAATATTTGTCGATACATCTACCAAAGTCCCAATTAAAAAAAAAATGAGTCGAAATCCTTTCTTTTCGCGCTCTAGTTATCCTAGTTGGTTGAAAAGACGAATTTTCCAGGTTCTTATTCAAATATAGCGGAAATAATGCAAGCACAAATGTCTATATGTAAAAAATATTAGAAGTATTCCTTTTTTTTATATATTCAGTTCGCGCTATGGGATAAAAAAAACCTAAAAGTACCATTTACTTTCTTAAAGGTCTATTTTATGTATTAATATATTCTGATTCTCATAGCACGAAAGTGCTTATTTTAGTTGCTCAATACTAAAAATTGATCAGAATCGTAACTGCTGGTCACAAATGTTGGATGTTCAATGGTCGCCAACCTATATACAATCTTCTTTCTACATATTATTTTAAGTGCATAACTTGCTGAGAATAAAATTGAGCTAGTTCACCTGGGTGATTACGAAATCAAAAGCCACACTTTTTGTGTAAACACCACATGTTTAAGTTATCATCTATTTATTTTTTCCTCTCTTGGTATAAAAACTAATTCCAACTCTTCAACTAAACATCATGAAAGCACGCAAAAGCTATATTCATGAGATTTTAAAGTAGCTGTTTTTTAACCCCTGAAATACAAAGGTAGGCAGAGCAGTTTCTAATGAGGGTTACACCAAAACAAAAGCTAAAATTTAGCCGAAATAAAAGAGATTATCCATAATTTTATGTGCGTAATTAAGTTTTTAAATTGATGGCTGGCTTACTCTGTGAATTTACTTCACACTTTTTTTAGAAAGAATTGTTATATGTATTTAAATTAATGTGTCGTAGCTGTTTTTTATTTGTTTTTCTCATGAGACTTTTACTTATCAAAACATTTATTTAATTAGTTTTTTAACTAAATCTGTGTGAAAAGTATGAATGTATTAATACTAAACATGCACAAGTATAATAAATTACAAACTTTCAATTGTATGCTTTTGGTCAAAAATGAGAAAAAACACTCATATGGAGTGTAAGACTCCAAAAGGTTCCAACTTCTCAATAACATTGTACAGTTTTAAAAATTAAATCCTTATTACTCTTTTCAATGATATCTTTGATCCACTTACAATTAATAATGATCATAATGGATTGTTTGCTTTAGGTTTTATTGTTTTTGTCCGTCCAATCTTCTTGTATCAATAAATGCCATTGAAAGGTGCTCCACATCGGTTTTTGTTTTAGCACAGTACTTTAAGGACGTGTAATTAAAATTACTATAGCAAGGCCTATACAGAAAAATAGTGCTTCGCCAATAATAATAAATAAAGGTTCCCAATACTAAAGACATAATCAAAGACACTAGAAGCGAATTTATAAAATACACGAATACCTTTTCGTGTTATTTGTTTTATATATTCTACACTTGGAGGCTGAAGTAATACCAAGTCCGATTAAGGATCACGGGCACAATAAATTTATTTGTACCGATTTCTCCAAAATTATTTCTGGGGGCTGAAGATAACACATCTGAGTCGCTGAAGTGAATTTCATGGTAAATTGGTTCGAATCTTTCATTTGGAGCCTGACAAATTCCAACTACCGACCGCAACACCGGACCAAGTAAGCTGAGTTCCGTAGTTCCACGATTAAGTTTTCGACTTCATGATTGGCGTATATTGGCAGTTGAATGGGCTATCCATTGCCAATAACAATGGAATTTGTAACAGGACACCATCCCGTCAAAGACCTTTTTTCCAGCTCGTAACCTACGTCAACCTGATATTCATCTATAGTCGTATAGTCCATTGGTTTACTGCAAACTTCAACTCTTTCCTATCTTATACTGGGTCTCTCATTTCCTGGTAGCTCTTCCTTTATGCAATTCCCTTTATTTGGTCCATGAAATTATTCCTGAGTCTTTCTCTGGGGGCTTTTCCCTATCTTTTACCTTGATTATGTTCTCCACAAACCTATTGTGCATCGGAGTGTGTCTAATCCATCAGGTTTTTCATATATCTATGGTGTTTCATATGGTCCTTTCCACCTCTGCTCCTCTGTAAACTTCATAATTTGTTATTTTGTCCGGCCAATTTTATCTTCAGAAACATCCTTCAACACCAGATCTCGCTATCTTCTAGAATTCTCTAGTCGGATTTTCAAAATGTACATGCTTTAGACCTATAGAATGTCACGCTCCAGATGAATATTTTCATGTACTGTTTCCTAGTATGTAGTCCTATCTGATTGGAGCACAGCAATTGTCTTTTTACCAAGAAAGCCCTCTATCTTGGGGTATTGTTTGCTTGATTTCTGTTGTATTTCTTCCGTTTTACGTGATGTTACTTCCGAGATACATGAAGGAATCCACTTGCTCTATTTTCTCTTCTCTTAATATGACTTCCGTATTCTGTTTTTCTCTTCCGCAATCTAGGATTTATGTCTTCGTCCTAATATTAGCGGCCCAAATAGGGGCATTTCTCCTCACTTAGTTCTGTAATCGGTTTAGTCTTTGAGGCCTTTCCAGTGCCTTTTATAACAAGTACAAAAATTATTTAGATCTATATTCGAGAAGAAGCTATCTGGGATGATTCATGCAGCGTCCAGAGATAGATAAGAACTTAACAGAAGGAAAGGAAATTTCCATGGGTTTTATTTGTGACACGTGCGCAAAACATTGTATTCAAACGTTCCGCACGTGCAGACCGATATTCATTGTTTGAAAATAATAACAGGAAGTTACGCAACTTTTCACAGATAACTATAGTCTTACCTTAACTCGAGCAGGATGTATAAAAGAAAGACAAGCAACGCGGAAAGACATTAAACTACCAGATTCCACGGGTGTTGGGTTCATATTTGAAGAAAAGCACTCTAGTGAGCCTCTATAGAGGTATATGTCTTGCGACGTATTTCACTCTGCACACTTCTCGTCCAGCGTGTAGTCGATTCCTCTAATATCTGCAATGAATCCACTCGCCACTCAACTTCGTTGCCTATGGGAAACCATGGCAATGATTGCCATGAACCTTACGAGTAAGTTGCAAGCCTTTTTTCTCTACTCAAGACCCTTACCATCGTAATCACTCTTATACTTCATGCCTTTTCATCCAGTAACCTCATATATTGTTCACGAGGAAATGTTCTCTAGTAGTTCTTAACGGCTCCTAGTGCTTAATTAAAGTGCATTATTCTTCATTGATAGTTTGCGGTTTAAAGGATGGCATTTTGACAGGCCACGACGTCAGCCCACATAACAACGAAGAGTACTTCCTCAGTGCTGTGATGGAGATCAAAGACGTAATCGCTGCGGTTATGCGTTACCTAGGTGAGTACTTGAGTTAATTTTTTAAATAATATTTTATAATCTACATCTACATACTACCGTGCAGGTCGCCGCATGGGTGTGTAGTAGGGGATGTTAGGTCACCAGCCGTGTAAAGATTTAAGGTTTTGGAAGTTGGAATGGTGACGGTATTATGGGAGTGTATTTATTGGAGCTCAGTTTTTATTATGGTCGCTTATTGTGAGCGGAGAGAACGAGTTTTTGTACCTTTCTGTTCAGAAATGTTATTTTATCTCTTATTTTATCGTTTCTGTCATACCTAGAGATGTTGAGAGGCGTCATAATAATAATCTCTGTGTCGTTCTGAAACGCATCATTTGGAATTTCTCAAGCAACCTTAGCCTAGCGTGTAGCCTCCGAGGCTCTAGGGGCTCTCACGTTAATCCCTCTAAATTTCGTGACACGCTATATGTTCACTCGTAGCAGCTTTTAACGAAGCGCGCTGCTTTACTTTGTATTTTATTATTTTTTTTGTTAAATCTTTATGACCAGGGACCCAAATGCTCGCGGTGTATTCGAGGTGTGGCCTAACCAGGGCAAAGTAGCATCTCTGTAATTCAAGGAAATGTATCCATCAATATCATTGGGTAACTCATTTTAAGTGTATTTCAGGTATCAAGGTGTGACTTAGAGTACAATATTTCCTTGAAAGCGAGAACAAAATCTCAAAAATTTAAAGTCACAGATATATTTATGAATATCACATATTTTATTTGCAAGGTTTTATGTAATTATGTCTTCCAGCTGTTCTGAAAACTATTGTTATATCTATTTTTTAATATCTCAGAACTGGTGTAACTAGACTTGGAGTTTTAACGAAATATGCTTGAAAGAAATTAGTATTTTTTAGTGTTCTGCTAGTAAAGGAAAGGTCATATTCAAATCCAGAGAATCTCCTCCCGGTTTTCAACTCTATCAGGGTCAGATATAGTATTTCACCTCCAGTTTCATCTCCAGTATTTCTTTTTTGTCCTAGCATGCGATCTACCCTTCTTCACCCTTTCCATGAAATCTATTGTCCTTCCTCCTCTTCCGTACTCCCCCATCATCCTTTCTACTATTACGGTCTTGACCAACCTATCCATTACTGCACTTACTCGCTCTCTATCTTTCCCGTCCACCCTACTCTCTCCACCCTTTTCTGAACACATATCTCAAATTCCTGCAGACTATGCTTGCCCTCTTTCCTGAGAGGCCACTTTATTCCCCATACAACGCTACGCTCCGTACCAAGCTGAACACCAGCCTCAATTCTAAATTACTTCCCAAGGTTCCCGTTGCCAGCTCCCTTCTATTACTAAGGGCCTCCATAACTAACGCTATTCTCCTCTTTATGTCTTTGCTACTATGCCCATTTTCTTTTAGCGCACTGCCTAAATACTTAGAATATTCTACTTGCTTAAGTTTTTGCCGTCAAACTTTTATGACATGCCTCACTTTCTTTATCCTAGAGAATTTTGTCACTTTTGTTTGCTTATGTTTCACTTTTTTCCGGATTTTCCGATCTGAATGTATTTTAGTTCCTTTGAAGATCGGATAACCAATTTCTGATTAAACGTGAATCTATTCGACTTAATAAGCTGCCCTCTAGCTTTTATTCTCGAAGCAAAATCCTCCTGTACCTGTATTACTATTTCCTTAGAATGAACGTTCAAAATCAAAGGCAACATCTGGCACTCATGCACTGCAACGCAAACTATCGTTTCTCACCCTGATTCTCCATAGCTACCCGACCAGTGCCCTTTGGACCATGTATAAGTTTGGAATTAGTCTCCCTTCTTGCCAATCTAATCCCATTTTCCCCATTGATTCCATGAGGTTTTCCAATTGATTCTGTTTGCGCCGATGTGCGTTCGTTTGTTTCGTGCATTTGAATCTCTCTCCTCGACCTTCCCCTAACCCTGCTCATCGCGCCGTCTGGAGGGTGGGGAGAGGGCGTGTGCACAAACATCTACGAGACGAGGGAGGGGCAGAAGTCAGCTGGCTTTCGTCGCGGAGTCGAGAGGCGAACGTCTCCACAGTTATCTTTTCTTTTGGGGCAGAGTCCTGATTGGGGCATAGCATTCCGACGGCCGCTGAGTTTAGTTCCCTTTTCCCTATTCTTCCCTCTTTCCTATTTTTATTATTTTTATTAATTCTCGTAGGTCACGCGTCACGGCCTTTCCCAGCCACGCGTGCTTACAGATTCAGTCAAAACTTTTTCAAAATCCACAAAGTCGGCGAAAACATCTTGGTTACGCTCAATGTATCTATTTATTATCGACCTCAGTACCGAAATTGAATTCGACTTACCTACCTTTCTGGAATCCAAGCTGGTGACCACCCAAGTAGTAATATCCTTTGCACTCCAACGTTTTACTGATTTTTCTTAGTAACTCTTTGGCTACTTGGGAAATCAAACTGATTGCTCTAAGGTTCATTAGCTCTAAGGTTAAGGTCATGAGTTAGAGATAAGTTAAAATGAGGTTAGCAACGAAACTTTTGAAATTTGAAGGTTGCAGGAATGAAGCGCATGGCTAGAGATATATTGTCGTGCGGGTGTAAGTTACATATTAATGTTATTGGAAATATTTATGTATATGTGCTTAAATGCCGCAATCGCTCCAACGGGAAGCGATAGAAGGAACAGATTTCCGGGAGGTTTGAATGGATAATGGTAGTAAGTTTCAGGGTTATCCTCACCGCTCTCCTTATTGAAGTACGTGTGTATGTGAAGCAAGAAATCGTTTTTATTTTAAACATTTAATGGCCCAGAAAAAATTATGCATCTCATTGTAAATGCTGCGGTAACCAAGGGAATGCAATCCCGGTCTTTCCCGTTCAGAGTTCCTAAGACCATTGTTGAGTACTTTTTACGTTTGAAATACATAATAAAACTTAGTCTGATAATAATTAGAGATAAGATTAGTTATTAAAATTTCTATCATTATTCCAATATTTTAAATTATTATATTGATTCATTTTATCTATAATTATGGTGTTTTACATACTGGTGCTTGCAGTGCCTAATCTCACATGGCGGCCTAGTTTATTTGTTTTTAATGCATATCAATTCGTTATCCCACTAAGGCGACTTACTTTTTTGTCGATTACTTCTAGGCATTATCGTCGGACCAAATGGACAAGCCCTTACATTTGCATTCTTTGGCCCAGAAGGAGATCAACCGCTAAACCCGACTCCCCCTATGCATTTGATTATTATTGACGTCAACATTATTGTGCACAACGCCTACACCTTATACTATCACGTGACGACTAATCCTTTTTCTGGTATTCCTGCTCCACTTATGGCAAAAATTGAAAAAATTTATTTATATCATTCAGGTGTTCATAACGAAGTGCCATTACCTAAATTACTTTACCTGGCAGGGAAATTTTTACATACTATTGCACTTCATGGAAACTGAAGTTTTATATCTTGCTGCAAACTGCTTATCAATCATTGGAATATTGAAAGAATTTGTACCGTGAATGTAACTGCTAATGATCCAGCAGATAATGGAAATAAATGTATTATGAAAACTTCTGCCATTATTAAACTGTATACATTTTTATCAACCCTTCACGATGTAATTTTGATAGTGAACCGTATGACCATATACGAATAATAACAAATTATAAATAAAATCTTTGTTTATTGTGTAATCTATATCCTCTGCTCGTTTGAGGTATTGTGTGAGTAAAGAGTGATGCTTCCATTTGCTTTCGTCATGTCATTAACATGTCATTAACATAAAGTTTGGTTCTTAATGGCCCTCAGTGACCAATCCCATGTATTGTAAAAACTATATCCAACATATATAAAGAAAAGGGTATGTCATTAACGAAACGTAAGGAATAAAAAGAAGACTGCAAATGAAGAAAGATATTAAATGGGAACAAAGATGGGATGAGAGATGCTGCTCGAGAAAGCACGACGTACCTAATCACAAAATGCTGCGGTCCACTTCACCAGGGGATCTTTACTTCCTAAAATTAACACGCACTACATCTTCTCGTAAGAGGGTCTCCTTCTCACATATTGTTCATTCTCTTCCTCTGTCTGCTACTTCTTTATCGTACCTGAATATTAATTTCTTCAAAGAGCAACGAATGACATTTCTAATCACATATCATTTAAACGAGTACAAAGTGTACTCGAAAAGCAGTGGTGGAAAGATTGTTGAGATGACAGTGGGAATACCACACCTGTAATACAAATAATGACTTCTACATACTTTCATGTTTAGCATATCTTTGTTTATTGTGTAATCTATATCCTCTGCTCGTTTGAAGTATTGTGTGAGTAATGAGTGATGCTTCCATTTGCTTTCTTCATGTTTTAATATAAAGTTTGGTTCTTAATGGCCCTCAGTGACCAATCCCTTGTATTGTAGAAACTATATCCATATTTTCCATTTTTGGGTGGTCCTATTATTATTAAATCTATGGGTTTTTTGTTACCTGCTATAATCAATGTAGAACAGTGTATGGCCCCATGATAAATTAATCATTATAAAACACTTAATAGTCCTGGAACTAGTTTTGAGTGTTGTATAACCAACCAACCAGATGACAACATTAAGCATCTACTGGGTGTACATTTAAGTTCCTGTTAACCGGAGAAATCACCACCAGACCGTCGTGACAACAACTCAATTCAAACTCTGTTGGACAGTGAAAATTGTACTCTGGTCACTGAAGTTATTTCCTACCAAGTTGTAGTGAATATATTCTAATGCTTTTGACTCCCGGAAATACATATTTTTTATTATTTAGACCAGACGTACAAAGTCTGTCAGGTTGATTTATTTTGGTCTGAGAATAATTCAAGCTCAGTTGAAAATTAAGTGGTTGAAGTATTTATTACCATTCTAATTTTTAAAATAAAAGGTGACCGACATGACTTCTTAAGGTAGACACCCATTTCCCTGCGTACCATTATGCAATCTCACAATAGAGTCACTAATTATCACTATAGCATTCATGTACCCTTTTCCTCCCCCCTCCCCCACACTTTCCCTGGCTCCTTTTCTTTCCTCCTCCCATGCCCATCCTACAGTTCCTTTTCCTCAATCTTCCCCTGCCCTTCCTCTAGCTCCTTTTCCTAGTCCCTTTCCTGCCCCTTTTCCAGCTCCCTTTCCTCCCCCTTCCCCATTTTTTCTAGCCCGTTTTCCTCCCCCTCCCCTTTCCAGCTTCTTATCCTCGCCCCTACCTTGCCCCTTCTCCAGTTCCTTTTCCTACGTCCTCACCCACCCTTTTCCAGGTCCTTTTCAACCCATGCCCAATCGCCTGTCCCTTATCAAAATAATTTACAATTGTGACTCGAGGAGGCAATGTTCATAGTCAAAAATCTAAAAAGCCTCAATAAATGGTTTCTTCTCTGATAATTTTGGCAGATTTTGAAATTTATTTTTCTGATTCTCCATCTTAATGGAGTTATCAATGACATCGTCCTGATAATCTACGATGTTCCTTCGCTGTTTGTCTGCATACGTAACCGCAACAATATCAATAGAATAATTTTAACATTAATATTTTTTAGTGGACACTAATGAGCACGACACGCTATTCGTGTTTTTTCCTATCGTACTTCCACCACTTCCACCACTACCACGAGATCCCATAATTGAATTTTTTTAAAAATTGAATTGAATATAATTTTTCGTTTATTCACAGGCATTCCGTCTCTACTTTCTAAACGGTGAATGTTATCAAAATTCTGGCATTTAACTTTTCATTACTAATTGAATGTCCTGAAAGGTGTTTAAAACGGTTTTTCTTTGTGTCCGAGTTTTGTTGCTATAAGTTTTAGAAAAATTAGTATGTTTCAGTTTTTAATATTTTGCACCTCTCACGTTATTTCTGCATATCTCTTAAATTCATCACAAACATTTACACAAGTCCTTGAGGTCAATGTTCTTGCTGATTGTCAACTTATGAACCAATCAGTTCATTGACACATTAAGGATAATGTCCCTACTCATCGTATACATCACCTCCTACATGACATGTGTGTAGGAGAAATGTATTTTCTTTTGCGGAAAGAAAATGCTCAAAATAATTTGTCTAATTAAATCTTGATACGGTAATATTTTATTAGTTTTTTCGCCTATCCTTCTTGAAGGAGACGCTTTATCAGGAAATTATCACAAAACCATCAAGATAGCATGCTTTTAACGAAATATTACTTGTTCCTAGGTATTGAAGAACCTCGTATTATACGATAACCACTCATTTGAATCTTCTTGATATTACCCACTAAAATTACATTGCGTTCGAACATTTAGCTTTTCTGCCGCAAATTTAATGGAATGGAAAGTAAACGGACTTAGAGTTATATTCTATTCCGAATCGCCAAATCGCCCCAAAGGAGTTATCAATGGCTTCGTCGTAATAATTTTCGTGGTCTCTAAAGATCACGACACACTACTAGTGGTTTCTTTGTAGCAATGATACATCTATGACCACGAGATCCCATTTTCAAAATGTTGGTGATAGTTTTCATATAATGAACGATTTTCCATCTCTAGCTTCTAAACAGTGAAAGCATAAAGTTTCCTACATTGTATTTTTCGTTTCAAATTAAACGTAGTGCAAGGTGTTGAAAACAGTTATTGTCCTCCACCACATAGTCTCTAGCTACACGTCTTCAAAGTAGTAAATATTTCAATTTCTTAATATTTAGTGCAATTAATGGTATTTTATGCACATACCTTCAATATACTGAATATATTGACCGGACCGGAGACCGGAGAGGTCATTGACCTTTTTTGTCGTATTAGGGGCCGTTCAGGACAAATAAAACATGAGGTCCATGACCTTAGATATTCTTGACCTCAGCCATAACACCATGTCTGTTCCAGTTACGTATTATCTTTCAACGGATGCCAATGCTCTGAAAAGTTTCTCCAGTTAAATATTGATCTGGTAACATTTATTGATAAGGCCACAATGCTGCTAGAAAGAGACGCGATATCGAGCATTGATCATGATTATTATTATTTTTTTTACTTCTGTAACTTTCCCCTCCGAGTCCCCAGCTAACATCGGGTTTCGTTGCCGTCATAATGGCCGAGAACTCGAGAGGGGCGGTGCAGAGTTCGTAGCCGCTTCCGATCAACCCATCGGATCAGTGGTTACGCTGCGTTCGGGTCGTGCGTACGAAGCAGACGGAGCGACCCCAAGAGGACGGCCTTCTGCATGCGGGCTGCAAGTGATTCCGCCTGTGCCACGCAAGCAGGTATACACTTGATGCTCTGTATCAGCGAGCCCTTGATTCCATCGAGCACACCTATGACTAAGACTACTAGTTTTACTGAGTGTCCCGGGTACATCTGCCGAAGTTCGAACAGCAGGCCTTGATACTTCGTCCGTTTTTCCGCCTCTTTCGAGTCCAAGTTCGTATCGGCCGGAGCCGAAAACTCAATTACGAACATAGAACGCGATAGACGGTCGAAGAGAACGATGTCAGGCTTGTTCGCCTCCAACTGCCTGGTGGTGGGGAATGAGTAATGCCACCAGATTTTTATTTAGTCGTTCTCCACGACGGACTCAATATCTCCAGGGGCATATTATTATTATTTCTTTTTTACGTAGATGGTGGTTCGGCTGGTGGTGTGTTACTCTGAACCTGCGGTTGGTGGATATTTTCCTTTTTTCGCAGGTGGTTGGCCTGGTCGAGCAAGTTCTGCTGCGACAGGTGGTCGTGTTCCGGATGCATCTCACACCACAAAGAGTGCATCCTGGCCATGTAACCCCTGCGTTCGGGCTCGCTGGCAGCATAGCAAGCGAGGAGGTTGCCTCTTAAATGCTTCCGGCCACTCCATGCGAGCTCCCAGCTGAGTTCTTCTTTTTCCTTGGCCACGCCCAACTCTACTGGGGCCCCCATCCGAGAGGGGCCGGGCCGGTTGTGGGTGGCCTCATCTGAGTTCATTCTAGGAACCAGATTATACTACATGGCGGGTGGTTAGCCCGCCACATAGACGTCCACCATTAGCTGGCAAAGCCATTGCCAGGTACGCCACGAGGAGGCTGGTGGTCCGCTTTCGTACCTTTATTATTATTATTTCTTGTTACTTCTGTAATTTTCCCCTCCGAGTCCCCGGCTAATATCGGGTTTCGTTGCCGTCATAATGGCCGAGAACTCGAGAGGGGCGGTGCAATGGCAAAGCAGGTATACACTTGATGCTCTGTATCAGCGAGCCCTTGATTCCACCGAGCACACCTATGACTAAGACTACTAGTTTTACTGAGTGTCCCGGGTACATCTGCCGAAGTTCGAACAGCAGGCCTTGATACTTCGTCCGTTTTTCCGCCTCTTTCGAGTCCAAGTTCGTATCGGCCGGAGCCGAAAACTCAATTACGAACATAGAACGCGATAGACGGTCGAAGAGAACGATGTCAGGCTTGTTCGCCTCCAACTGCCTGGTGGTGGGGAATGAGTAATGCCACCAGATTTTTATTTAGTCGTTCTCCACGACGGACTCAATATCTCCAGGGGCATATTATTATTATTTCTTTTTTACGTAGATGGTGGTTCGGCTGGTGGTGTGTTACTCTGAACCTGCGGTTGGTGGATATTTTCCTTTTTTCGCAGGTGGTTGGCCTGGTCGAGCAAGTTCTGCTGCGACAGGTGGTCGTGTTCCGGATGCATCTCACACCACAAAGAGTGCATCCTGGCCATGTAACCCCTGCGTTCGGGCTCGCTGGCAGCATAGCAAGCGAGGAGGTTGCCTCTTAAATGCTTCCGGCCACTCCATGCGAGCTCCCAGCTGAGTTCTTCTTTTTCCTTGGCCACGCCCAACTCTACTGGGGCCCCCATCCGAGAGGGGCCGGGCCGGTTGTGGGTGGCCTCATCTGAGTTCATTCTAGGAACCAGATTATACTACATGGCGGGTGGTTAGCCCGCCACATAGACGTCCACCATTAGCTGGCAAAGCCATTGCCAGGTACGCCACGAGGAGGCTGGTGGTCCGCTTTCGTACCTTTATTATTATTATTTCTTGTTACTTCTGTAATTTTCCCCTCCGAGTCCCCGGCTAATATCGGGTTTCGTTGCCGTCATAATGGCCGAGAACTCGAGAGGGGCGGTGCAATGGCAAAGCAGGTATACACTTGATGCTCTGTATCAGCGAGCCCTTGATTCCACCGAGCACACCTATGACTAAGACTACTAGTTTTACTGAGTGTCCCGGGTATATTTGCCAAAGTTCGAACAGCAGGCCTTGATATTTCGTCCGTTTTTCCGTCTCTTTCGAGTCCAAGTTCGTATCGGCCGGAGCCGAAAACTCAATTACGAGCATGGAACGCGATAGGCGGTCGAGGAGAACGATGTCAGGCTTGTTCGCTTCCAACGGTGGTGGGGAATGAGTAATTCCACCAGATTTTTATTTAGTCGTTCTCCACGACGGACTCAATATCTCCAGGGGCATAGGGCAGCACATGTACTTCGTCGATGCCGTAATGATGTCGGAGGTGGAAATACAACACCCGCAGAGCTGCGTTGTGCCTAGCTGAATTCGCTGACTGCGCGTAATAACGGCAGCCGGAGAGAAGGTGACTCAAAGTCTCCGGCTTGACTCGGCACGCTCTGCATCTCGTGTCCGCCACCTCCGCCTTGAATATCATTCGGCGGTACACGAGAGTGCTGATGACACCATCCTGGCACGCGAGAACGAAACCCTCTGTTTCGGACCTGAGACCCGCGGAACGAAGGAAGGCAAACGTCAGCTCCTTCGATAGCCCATGTTTTTCCATGTTTCGGTAGAAACATCCATGCATGGGCTTATCGGTATGTGTCTTGAGCAAGGTCTTCTGCTCAGACTTTTTGACCTCGAGCTTTAAGACGTCTGCCCCCAGCGACACGATTGACGTGCCACTATCGTTACCGTCGGATGACAGGTCAAAGTCCAGACCGATTTCGTCCGCTGCCCTCTTCGCCGCCTTCGCCGCCGCCACCCCGGCACCTTCGTGCTCCCTTACGAGAGTGAGCAGGGGGTCCGTGCTGTTGAACACACGGCAAACTGTACCCAAAACAACTCTGTTATGTAGACACTCCAGGCTCAACAGACCTCTACCGCCTACACTGCGCGGGAGATACAATCTGGCCACGGAAGATTTTGGATGAAGACTTTTATAGATGGTCAGCATCTTCCTCGTTCCCCGGTCGAGGTTTTGCAACTCGTTGAAATTCCATTTCATGCATCCGAAGGTGTACAGCAGTGTCGGAACCGCAAACATGTTCGTGGCAAGAACCTTGTTCTTGCTAGACAGCTCATAACTCCAGATTTTTCTGAGAGTCTGTCTGTACTTGGCGGTGAGTCATTCCTTCACTGCTGCTTCCTCCTGCATTCGACGCTGGGGGACGCCGAGGTATTCGTAGCATTCGTCATCTTGCAGATGACGAATGACGTTCCCGTCAACGAGTTGCGAGTCTTCCTTGACCTCCGATATTCTCCCTTTCGCCAGGTGGATGGATGCACACTTGTCCAATCCGAATTCCATCCCTAAAGCCTCACTGTATTGATGTACGGTGTCCAGTGCAACGCGCAGTTCTTTGGCGTTGGAAGCATACAGTTTAAGGTCATCCATGTAAAACAAATGGGTGACTTTGTGCTTCCTGTTACCAGGAACGCCGCACATGTATCCTCGGCCTTGTCTCAGCTTGAAGGAGAGGGAGAGAAGGGAAATACAGGGAAATAGAGGGTTTGCGTCTTTTAAAAAGGTATTTTTCTTTCACTTCTTCAATCTCAGGACAGTGAACTCCTACATTCTTGTCTTCGTCTTGAAGTTCGGTACGATGTGTTTTTTAATGATTATTTCACAACATAAAGGCTTTGATATACACAGAAAACAATTACAAATGGTTGTTTACAAGGATACAGCAGTCCTTGTGCTAGTCCCTTGATTTTATTTATATATTATGATTTCTTTGATAATTCCGATTGAATCTCTCTTTTTCATTTGAATCACGAATTGAATTTTCTCACAGGTTTTCCTCAACTTGCAGACTTTCTTGTCTTTCTTTTACTCTCTTTTCCCTTAGTAAAACGACTTCTCACTTCTTATATACGTCCGGCATCTTGTGTTTCCTTATTTTTCGATTGTTGGAAACCTAACGCCCTCGCGGCGTGAGGCATTGAAACTTTAACACATGACTCTCTGTGGTAAAATGGTGTTTTTCCTTAATATTGTATTTTGTTTTTTTGCCCCATTTCCTTATCTTCAGTTTTGGAAAGAACCATGAGCCACAGCAAATATCTTGTGTTTTATGACAACAATTACGGTTTATCCCTTGCGACTTAGCTGAATTGCCATCACACGCCCCTGATTAGGATTACGGCCCATTTCGTGATGTGCTTCTGTTAACTTTCCAGTGGTTCCTCAGCAGTACTTTTTGTTTATCGTTGACGTGCTTACATTTTGAATTATACGGACCAGAGTAATAACCAATATCGTCCGCGATCGCGGAAAGTGTATTCCTTTGTTTCCCCAATTAGTTAGGGAATTTCTGTGAATCTTTTCACTGCAGATCGCAACGTATATCCCGCGGTGTTGAGCGCAGAAAATCAATTCCTTAATGACCACTTATGTAGGCGTTATTAAAATAAAAGTTATTCTATACATAAGGTAGCACCAGCATCCCTTTTAAAGGCTATATGTGAGAGAAAACAAAAACGCGCTCTCTTGTGTGAGAAATTCTTATTCATTGGGAAGAAAATTATTTTCTGTAAAGCAAATATTGGATTTGAAATCTAGAATTTAATAAGATAATTTTGCTTTTGTGTGCGCAATTTTAATTGTATAGTAAAAAATATTTTTCAGTACAATAAATATTGAATTTGAAATCTTGAAATAAATAAGATAATTTAGCAATTGAAAGTGGTTTTCACAGTCCAATCCAAGTGAAGGGTGAAAACAAAAATACGCGCTCTTGATACTAATGCTGTCTGAAGTGATTTTCACAGTCCAATCTAAATCTTTAAAAAAAATAAAAAAATTGCGAGAATTCGTGCGCGAAACAATTCCTTCAGCAATAAAATTCTTTTCACTAAAGGAAATATTTTTCTTGAAATCTATAAATAAATAAGTAAACTTTGCTTTTCAAAATGACTTTCACATTCCAATCCTAGTTCTGTGAGAGAAAACCAAACTAAGCGCTCTTGTGTGCTAAATAAGTACTAATAATAAATATGGAGAAAATATTCCTTTCACCAAAGGGAAAATTTATCTTGTAATCTAGAAATAAATACGGAAATTTTTCATATACAAATGATTTTCACAGTGCAGTCCAAGTTCTGTGATAAAAACCACACTAGGGGCTCTTGTGTACTAAATATGTATTCATAAATGGAGGATTACGCGCTCTTGTGTGCAAAATATTGGGTCTTTAGTGAAATACAATATTTTCTGTAAAGCAAATTATAATTTTTAATATAAATTTTCAAAGGATACTATTGCAGTTCAAATTAATTTTCACAGCCCAATCCAAATCCTCTGAAAAATAATAAAATTGCACGATCTGGTGTGCGAAATATTCGTTATTAAGCGGGAAAAATTATTTTCAAAAAGTAAATATTTATCCTGAAATCTAGATATAAATAAGGAAATTTTGCATTTCAAAATGATTTTTCAATATTTATCCAAGTTCTGAGAGAAAAAAACTAACAATGCGCTCTTGTGTGTGGAGATTATTAATCGATAAAGAAAATTATAATTTCCATATCTAGACTTTAAAAGTTTAATAATGCATTCCGAAGTGATTTTTACAGTCCAATCCAAATCCTGTGACAAAAAAACAAAATAGCACGATCTTGTTTGCGAAGCATTTGTTCTTCAGCGGAAAAAATTCTTTACACTAATGGACTTATTGATATTTAAATTTAGAAATTAATAAAGAAATTTTGCAATTTAAAATGATTTTCACAATCCAATTTAAGTTTTATAAAAAAAAACCACACTAAGCGCTCTAATGTACAAATTATGTGTTCATAAATGGAAATACTCGCTCTTGTGTGTGAAATATTCTTTCTTTAATGAAGAAGATTATTATTTTAAAGCAAATTATAATTTTTTAATCTAGAATTTAAAAAGATACTAATGCAGTCCGAAGTGATTTTCACAGTCCAATCCAAATCCTGTTAAAAAAACCAAGTTGCATGATTTTGTGTGCAAAACAGCTGCTCTTCAGCGGGAATAATTCTATTCACTAAAGGAAATTATGATCTTGAAATCAAGAAGTAAATAAGGAAATTTTGCATTTCGAAATGATTTTTACAGTCCAGTCCAAGTTCTGTGAGAGAAAACCAAAGAAGGCGCTCTTGTGTGCTAAATAGGTATTCAATAAATGAAGAAAATTCTTTTTAGTAAAGTGAGTATTGATTTTGAAATCTGGAATTAGATTTAAATTCCGTCCGAAGTGATTTTCACAGTCCAAATCAAAATTCTAAGAAAAAGAAAACTGCACGGTCTTCTGTGCGGAACATTTGATATTAGGGGGAAAAAATTCTTTTAAAAAAATTATCATGAATACTAGATATAAAAAATGGAAATTTTGCGCTTGGAAATGATTTTTACAGTCCAATCCAAGGTCTGTGAGAACAAATCAAACTAGGTGCTCTTATTTGTAATGTTCAGTGGCCCTAGGTCTGCCCGGCTGCCCGTTAGGTGAAGGTACTCTCGTGACCAGCGTTTCCAAAAGTTCAGCTGCAGCCGTTGAAGAAGACTCCATCTGGATAAGCAATTATCTGAAATATTGGGACACTCAGGTTCTGGAATTAAAAACAAAGTACTACCGATTAGAAAGTGGGCTGGGGTCAGAGCATTAAGGTCATCTGGATCAGAGGACAATGGATGGAGAGGTCGGGAGTTGAGACAGGCCTCAATTTGAATGAGAACTGTTGAGAACTCTTCAAACGTGAGGGTGTGTTCACCAACTACTCTGAGGAGGTGATGTTTCGTTGACTTTACCCCAGCCTCCCATAGACCACCAAAATGTGGAGAATTCGGTGGTATGAAAGACCAACTTGTTCCATCATTGGCCAGAACTGAAGCAACTTCGGCGTAGAAATCCGAAGCAGCGCCGAACATCCTCCGCAGTTCCTTGGCGGCCCCTTGAAAAGTGGTTGCATTGTCGCTGTATAGCGAGCGGCAAACACCTCGACGCCCAGCGAAGCGTCGATAGGCAGCCAGGAACGAGTGAGTTGTGAGGTCGCTGACGGCTTCCAGGTGAATTGCTCGGGTAGCAAAGCACACGAACAGTGCTACATAGCCCTTGTATGAGCGATGTCCTCTGCCTTTGGTAGTGCGCAGGTAAAATGGGCCTGCGTAGTCGAGTCCAGCTACGCTGAAGGGGCGCGCTGGTGTCGTCCGCGTTGCAGGAAGGTCGCCCATCAGCTGATAGCCGAAGCGTGGTTTTGCACGATGACATATCACACACTGCCGCGTGAGTTTTTTAACAAGTGCCACGTCTCCAAGTATCCAAGTCTGGCTTCGTAAAATATTAAGGGTAAGGGTAGGTCCACTGTGAAGCGAGGAAAGGTGAGCAAATTGGATTAAAAGTTGGCTTAGATGGGATCTTTTCGGAAGGATGAAAGGGTGTTTGGCAGAAAATGAAAGAGTGGAATTTTTTAGACGACCCCCTACACGAAGGATACCGTTTTCGTCCAGAAAAGGCTTCAGGTTCCGTAGCGGATTACGCCTGGGCAGAGGCTTGCCCGCTCGTAGCAATTTCAACTCCTCAGAAAAGGCAAACGATTGTGCTAGCTGGAGCACTTTGCAACGAGCGGCAGCGAGCTCGCTAGTTGACAGAAAGTTGGTATTAGGAATTCGCGATCGTTGACAGCGTGCAATGAATCTTAGGCAGTAGGCCATTACTCTAATCAGCCTGGTTATCGAAGAGAACCGTTTCAATATTGCATTCTCTTCTGCAGCTTGAACGACGAATAGTTGAGGAACGATAACAGGTTCAGGTTGTCTTGGCCAATTTTCCTGGGTAGATAGCAGCCATTCTGGTCCTCGCCACCATAGAGATGAATTTATAAGAGCATCAGGGTCTAAGCCCCGACTCGGGAGGTCAGCTGGATTCTGCTCCGAAGATACGTACCGCCACACAGCAGAAGGCAGCTCGGTTTGTATAAATGACACCCTATTAGCAATGAAGGTTTTCCAATAACTAGGATGCTTTCGCAGCCAGGCGAGAGTTACCTGGCTGTCCGACCACGCGAAGACTGGTAGCGACGAGAATGCTTTTATTTTCCGCAAATGATTGACCAAACGAACAAGGAGTGCTGCTCCGCAAAGTTCCAACTTTGGTATTGTTATAGTTTTAACGGGGGTAACCTTGGATTTCGCTGCGAGAAGAAATACTCGACATTGATTTGCGTTGTCAATTACACGTAGATAAATGGCTGCAGCATATGCTCTCTCCGATGCGTCTGCAAAGCCGTGAAGCTCGCATCTTGAGGTCGGCGTCGTTTGCAGCCAACGATCAATTCGCAGCTTTGAAAGTCTAGGAATTGCATTGAAATAGTTAGTCCATCGATCCTTAATATCCGTAGGTAATGGTGTATCCCAACCTATCTTTAAAATCCACATGTCTTGCATGAGTATTTTTGCGACGACAGTGACTGGAGCGACCCAGCCTAGTGGGTCAAAGAGGCGCGTCATCTTGGAGAGCACCGTCCTTTTTGTGAGAGCCATAGTGTGGATTTCCGTTACTCGCAGGTTAAATCCAAACAGGTCAGCTGTTGGGTCCCATATAAGGCCAAGAGTTTTTATTGGCTCCTTTGAGTCAATAGATTTTTCCTGCTCACATTCACGACGCTGTGAGGCACGTCGTTGCTGAAGAGCTGGATGGTTGACAGCCCATTTGTCGAGTTCTATTCCGGCACAGGCCAGCAGTTTCACTAGTTGAGTGGCGATCCTTTGAGTCATGAGCAATTCATCTGCTCCCGCGAAGATGTCATCGACGTATGAATCCTCGCGAGGGCAGGCAGCTCCGAGAGGAAACCGGTGCCCCTCATCTTCGGCGAGTTGAAGAAGGGAACGCATCGCCAAGAATGGTGCGCAGGCTGTGCCATATGTGACCGTGGTGAGCCGGTACTCCACCGCTGGGGTGTTAGGATGCGGTCGCCAGACAATTCTTTGCAGGTCCTGGTCAGCAGGATGTACCCATATCTGACGAAACATCTTTACAATATCGGCGGTAAATACGAAGCGGTGACGTCGCCAGTTGATTAGCACCAGCGTGAGGTCCCTTTGCAGAGGAGGACCAGATAGAAGAAAATCGTTCAGACAGTAGTGCTGTGAAGTACGGCGAGACGCATCAAACACAACTCGAAGCTTCAAATATGGGGTATGAATGACAGCATGGTGAGGTAGGTACCAAGCCCGCTTTATCTGAGAATCGGGAGTTGGAACCTTTACCATGTGCCCAAGTTCTTCATAAACCTTCATGAAGTCTCGATAGGCAGCGGCTATCTCGGGCTCCCGAACGAATCGTTGCTCAGTCGAAGCAAGTGAGCGAAGAGCCGTTCGACGAGTCTCGTCTACAGTTACAGGAAACTCCGATACGATTGGAAGCTGAACGATATATCTCCCGTCCGACCCACGAGAGTGAGTATCCTTGAAGTGCTGCTCACATCGCTCATCCTCGGGGCGCATTGTTCTCGTGGAGGGAGGAACTTCTTCTAATTCCCAAAATCGCTGAAGATCATCTAGCAGATTCTGTGCAGCCGCGCAGTGCAATGAGACGAGAGACCGTCTTGAAGAGGATTCCGCCCGCCGTGACTCGCTCCCTTCAGTTGGCCCCGAGATGATCCATCCAAGAGCAGTGTTCTGAGCGATGATCTGTCGGTGAGGGAATCTTTGCAGCCCTTGGCGTAGCAATAGTCCATAGACATCCGCACCAAGGATGAGATCGATGGTCTCAGGCTTATAAAATAGTGGGTCAGCCATCTGCAGATTGGAGAACAAAGACAAGTCTGTCTCAATTATCTCTCTTGCAGGTATTTGATTCGTGAGCCGTGGTAGTACTAATGCCTTAACTTCAAGGCAGAACGATGGCTCATAAACGGAATACAGTGAGAGTTGAACGATGTTCAGTGCAGTGCCAGCGTCAGCTGCGCCGATTCCTGGCAGAGGAATCTGCGTTCGCTGGCGGGGTAAATGAAGAAGCTGTGCTAAGGCCTCGGTAATGAAAGATACTTCGGAGCCGTTGTCTAACAGCGCCCGAGCTCGTACTTGGACCCCCTGAGGACCCGTGACCAGTACCTGAGCCGTAGCGAGAATTACGGAGTGGATTGGAGCAGCCACGTTGGCGGTGAAAGTGTTGACTGCTGTGCCATTTGCCTCAACAGGAGACTTTAATTGAGGTTCAGCCTCAGTATCTTTAGCAGCACACACATCGTTGCCAACCGTTACTGTAGGTAACAAAGAATGATGTCGTCCACGATAAGTGACACAGCGCTTAACGGACTTACACTCCTTGAAGCGATGTCGACCCAGACAGTTGAAGCAAAGATGTAATTTTCGAGCCTCATCTCTTCGTTCAACAGGAGTCTTTTCTAGGAAACCGGAGCAGACGGCTATATAGTGGTCCATTGAGCATATAGGACAATTACGGGTGCTTGTGGAAGGTAGTCGCTTAGTCTCAACGTGAAAAGACTTCGCCCCGGACAAGGAAAATTTGGGCGTCGTGATACTTCCTTTGTCCCAACTCGTAAGAGGAGCTATCATCTCTAAGGCACGGATACGACCCTCGAGAAATTCTATGAGCTCCCTAAAACTGGGAAATAAGTTTGGATTCGCTTGACCATTTGGTGTGAGATTACTCAACCGGTCATTGGTCGTCAGGTGCGACTCCCATGTCTTTCGCGATTCTTTATCCAAACGCTGAGCCGTGATAAAGACAAGCCAGTCGTCCCATGTTGCCACTGGACGACCCAGGTTCTCTAGCGCTCGAACCACCTGAATCGTTCGGTCGACTAAAGTCCGCAATTCCGATGCTGACTCCTTCATCATCTTTGGCATATTCATTAGAGTAGACAAATGAGTGTGCAAGCACAGTCGTGGATTACTGTACCTGGCTTTCAGTGCCTCCCAGGTCGGTTTGTAGTTGGCGTCCGTAACAGAGATGTTTTTTACAAACTCCGCTGCTGAATCCTTTATGCACATCTTTAAATATTGCAACTTTGTAGCAGGAGAAAATCGATGTTCTCCGTCCACTATTGATGTAAATAGATCGCAGAACGATTCCCAATCCGCAAATGTACCCGAAAAGCTCGGTAACGTTGTTCTCGGAAGCTGGATGGGAAGTTGGAAATTAGCGTAATCGGCCTGACCAGCTCCACCTTGTCCAGATGAGGTCGTAGGTATGTCAGATAACTGGGCGAGCATGGCTTTTAGTTCAGCGCACGTATCATAGTAACTCTCCTCCGTCTTTTCATATTGTCCATCCACTAAATAACGCTCCTTCGACACATCTTCCCGCGTCACCAGCTCAAAGTGCGTGGAAGTGTAATCGTTCCAATACTGCTTAAGGGAGTCGATTCTACTCTGAATGGCTTCCTTGGTGATATTTGCAGCACCCTTCTTCTTTAAATTCGACACTAACCTAGTAATTGCATGATCCCGTTGTTCCTGCTGCGCAATCAATTGCTTTGTTGTCATAAGCATGATGTTTACTCGGATCCTAACGGGCAGCCGGTATTGCAGTAATGCTCAAAACAAAGACGTGGGCAAATAAACTCTTTTAATACTTTGCGCCTGAAAGAGTGCGCAAAAAAGACGAGTAACAGCCTCGTAAAAAACTTCGCGAACCAGGGCGAGCAGCGCACAGCTGATTTTGCGAGAGGAGGGAGGATAGGGAGTCAGTGGGAGGAGGGATGGGAGAGACGGACAGCGAGGCGAGGGGAAGCACAGCACGCTCATTCGCGGGGGAAGAGGAGAAGAGGCTTTTGCGAGAGGAGGGAGGTTAGGGAGTCAGTGGGAGGGGTGAGGTACAAAGTCCACCATCCAAAAGTTTGGGTATGGGTTAACTCACGCGGCGAGACGGAGCGACGACACGAAGTTCACAGGCACCTCCCCGGTTGAATGGCAGTGTAATGTTCACTGTAATTCACAATATCTTCAACTGCAATTGTAGCCTCGTGCAGCACTTATCACACACAGTCGCGAATAAACGAGGATCCGGCCCGAAGGACCATTTGTTCAGTGGCCCAATGATTTATTCGCACAAACACAGAATTGTACAGAACTCTTTCCTCCACCTTTGTACGTGCTTTCACCTCGAGAGCGGACTGTAGACTCCTCGAAAAAGGAAGTCTATTCTCTCGTTTTCACCGTCCAGTCTACTTGATCGGAACGGCCCGCTGGCCAACCACAGGTACAAATTCAAACCGACGGCGGGAGACATAATTCACCAAACATGTAATATGTATTCATAAATGGCAGGTAACGCGCTCTTGTTTCCTTTCAGTATAGCGAATATTGGATTTGAAATCTAGAATTTAAAAGGATACTAAGGTTGTCCGAAGTGATTTTCACAGTCCAATCCAAATCCTCTGAAAAAACAGAATTGTACGATCTTGTGTGCAAAATATTTGTTCTTCAGCGGTAAAAATTCTTTTCACTAAAAGAAATATTTAACTTGAAATCTAGACTTAATTAAGGAAATTTTTCATATCGAAATTATTTTCACAGTTAATCCAAGTTCTGTGAGAGAAAACCAAACTAGGCGCTCTTGTGTACTAAATATGAATTCATAAATGGACGCGCTCTTGTGTGCGAAATATTAGGTCTTTAGTAAAGAACATTATTTTCCGTAAAGCAAATTATAGTTTTAAAATCATGAATTTAAAAGGATACTAATGCAGGCCACAGTTATTTACACAGTCCAATCCAAATCCTCTGAAATAAACTAAATTAGAAGATCTTGTGTACGAAACATCTGTTCTTCAGCGGAAAAAATTCTTTTCGCCAAAGGAAATATTTATCTTGAAATCTAGACTCAAATAAGGAGACTGAACATTTTGAAATGATTTTCACAGTCCAATGCAAGTTCTGTGGGGGAAAACCAACTAGGCGCTCTTGTATTCTAAATAAGTGCTCATAAATGGAGAAATTTCATTTCAGTAAAGGGAATATTTATTTCAAAATCTAGAATTAAAAAAGATACTTATGCTGTCCGAAGGGATTTTCACAGCCCTATCCAAATCCACTGAAAAAAACAAAATTACACGATCTTGCGTACGAAACAGGTGTTCTTCACCGGAAAAAGTTTTTTCACTAACGAAAATAATGATCTTGAAATCTAATAGTAAATTAGGAAATTTTGCATTACGAAATGATTTTCACAGTCCAATCCAAGTTCTGTGAGAGAAAGCCAAACTAGGCCTTCTTGCGTGCTATACAAGTGTTCATAAATGGAGAAAATTCTTTCCAGTATAGCGAATATTGATTTTAATAGCTGGAATTAAAAAGGATACTAATACAGATCGAAGTGATTTTCACAGTCCAATCCAAGTTCTGTGAGAGAAAGCCAAACTAGGCCTTCTTGCGTGCTATACAAGTGTTCATAAATGGAGAAAATTCTTTCCAGTATAGCGAATATTGATTTTAATAGCTGGAATTAAAAAGGATACTAATACAGATCGAAGTGATTTTCACAGTCCAATCCAAATCCTCTGAAAAAATACAAAATTCCACGATCTTGTGTGTTAAAAATTTGTTCTTTAGTGGAAAAACTTATTTCCACTAAAGGAAATATATATTTTGAAATCTAGAAATAAATAAGGAAATTTTGCATTTTAGAAATGATTTTTACAGTCCAATCCAAGTTCTGTGATAAAAAACCAAACTAGGCGCTTTTGTTTGCTAAATATGTCTTAATAAATGGAGGATTACGCGCTCTTATGTATAAAAAAATAGGTCTTTAGTGAAGAATATTTTTTTCAGTATAGCAAGTTATAATTATTATGTCTAGATTTTAATAGGATACTAATGCATTGCGACGTTATTTTCACAGTTCATTCCAAACTCTAAGAAAAAAAATTGCACGATCTTTTGGGCGAAACATTTGTTCTTCAGCGGGAAAAATTCTGGTCACTAAAAGTCACTTGTCACTATTTAAATAAATGCAAAAATGTTGCATTTTGAAATGATTTTCACAGTCCAATCCAATTTCTGTGATTAAGACCAAACTAGGCACTCTTGTGTGCTAAATATGTATTCATAAATGGAGGATGACGTGCTCTTGTGGGCGAAATATTAGGTCTTTAGTGACAGTTAAGTTGAGCAAATTATAATTTTTAAATCTAGAATTTAAAAGGATACTATTGCAGTCTGAAGTGATTTTCACAGTCCAATCCAAATCCTGTAAAAAAGGAAAACAAAATTACAAGATCTTGTGTGCGAAACATCTGTTCTTCAGCGGAAAAAATTCTTTTCACTAATGGAAATATTTATCTTGAACTCTAGAAATAAAAAAGGAAAGTTTGCTTTTCGAAATGATTTTCACAGTTCAATCCATTTTCTGTGAAATAACCAAACTAGGCCCTCTTGTATGCTAAATATGTATTTTCAAATGGAGAAGATTCTTTTCAGTTAAGCGGATATTGATTGTTAAATCTAGATGTAAATAAAATAATTATGCATGTTCAAGTCATTGTCACACTTCCATCGAAATCATGTAAGAGAAAAATGATCCGGCCTTTTGTGTGCGAAATATACCTTATAAAATCAATGGATGGCGAATTCACTTTGTGGAAATTATTACGATTCATGTCATTATTAAGATTACAGAATCTGTAATCTTGATAATGGCCTGAAAAGGCCGAAACCGGTTGATTTTTGGTTTAAATATATTGGAGGAAAAAGTGGCTTCATTCTTAACATGAATATTTTCCTTAATGGATAATAATCTATACAGTAAAGAATATATTTATTTTTTAATCCATAAATATGAATGAGAAAAAAATAAATTATGAAATTATTTTCACAGACTAGTCCTAATCCTGTCATTGAAAACTGAAATACGCGCTCTTATGTGGGAAATAATTATTCATACGTTGAAAAAATTCCTTTTGATAAAACAAATATCGCGTTTGAAATCTAGAATCAAAGAAAATAATTTTGCATTTCGAAGTGATATTTGTTGTCTTATCCAAATCCTGTATTACAAAAATAAAAAGAGCGTTAACCCTACACCGAATTCTTTTCTCTTACAGGATTAGGATTGGACTGTGAAAATCAATTCGAAAGGCAAAATTATCTAATTTTTATCTAGATTTTAAAATTAGTTTTTGCTTTGATGAAAGGAATTAACCGCACCAAGGAAAAAATATTGTGAACACAGGAGCACGCTTTTTATTTTCTCTTAAGTAATTACGGATGCAGGGATTTTGGGCAGTGTGAAAGTCACTTCAAAATACAGTATAATCTTACTTAATTCTAGAGTTCAAAATTAGTATTTGCCTTACAGAACATAATTTTCTCCACAGAAGAATAAATATTTTTCAGACATAAGCGCGTATGTTTGTTTTCTTTCACAAGATTTAGTTTGGACTGTGAAAATCACCTCAAAATGCATTAATATTTAATTAAATTCTAGATTTTTAAAAAATTGTGGTTTACTTCACTAAAGAATAAATATTTCTATTACAAGAGCACGTATTACTGCTTTTACTTACAGGATTTGGATTGCAGTATAAAAATCCCTTCGAAATGCTAAATTATCTTATTTCATTATAGATTTTAAATCCAATATTTGCTTTAATGGAAAGATATTTCTCCACATAAGAAATAATATTTCGCACACAAAAGCACGTGCTTTTTCTCTCACAGCTTTTGGATTGGACTGTGAAAATCACATTTGAAATGCATAATTATATCATTTTACTCTATATTTCCAATTTCATAATTGTTCTATTGAGTAGATTTTTCTCCACTTAAGAATAAATGTTACGCACACAAGAGAGCGTATTCTTTTTTCTCTGGCAAGATTTGGATTGGACTGTGATAATCACTTCCAAATGCATTTTATCATATTTAATTCATGATTTGCTTTTCTATATTTTCTTTAATGAAATGATTTTTTTCTCCACCAAAGAATAAATATTTTGCACACAAGAGAGCGTATTGTTGTTTCTTCTCACAGGATTCGTATTGGATTGTGAAAATCATTTCTAAATGCATTATTTATTTATATATTTTTAGATTTCAAATTCAATATTTACTTTTCTGAAAAGAATCTTTTCCACTAAAGAATAAATATTTCGCTTACATGAACCGATTTTTTTATACTCCCTCAGAATTTTGCATTTGGCTGTGAAAACCACCTCGAAAATAGAAATTATCTAATTTTTGTCAAGATTTAAAATTCAATTTTTGCTTTGTTAAAAAAAAAGAATTTTCTTTACAATTAATTGAATATTTCGCACACAATAGCGTCTTTTTTATTTTCTCTCTCTGGATTTAGAATGCCCTGTGAAAATCACATTGATGTGCAAAATTATCTAATTTAATTCAAGTTTTCTAAATCAATATTTGCTTTACTGAAATGATTTTTCTCCGCTGAAAAATAAATATGTGCACGCAAGAGTTCCTTTTTATTTTTCTCTCGCAGAATTTGGTATGGTCTGTAAAAATCACATCGAAATTCAAATTTTTTATTTTATTTAAAGATTTTAAAATGAAAATTTGCTTCAGTGAAAAGAACATTCTCCGCGAAATACTAAATATAATGGACACAGGAGCGCGCCTTCTCTTTTATAAAATATTTGGATTGGACTGTGATAATCACTACGAAATGAAAAAGATTTATTTTATTCTCAAACTCAAAATCAGAATTGGATTTTTTTAAAAGATTTTTCGTTGCTAAGGAATAAATATTTCGCAAACAAGCTCGCGCATTTTTCACGCAGTGATTGGATAAGAATGTGAAAATCACTACAGAATGTGTAATTTATTTATTTAGTTCTAGATTTAAACATTAATATTTGCTTTACTATAAACAATTTTCTCAAAAAAATTAATATTTCGAACACGTGAGCCAGTAGTTTAGTTTTCTCTCAAACAATTGGAATTGGACTGTGAAAATCACTTCTGAAAGCATAATATTAATTTTTATTTCAAATTCAATACTTGCTTTACAGAAAACATTTTCTCTAATAAAGCTTATGTATTTTGCACTTGAGAGCATGCTATTTTGTTCTCTCTAACAGGAATCGGAGTGGACTGTGAAAATCACTTCAGAATGCATGATAATCTTATACAATTCTGGATTTCAAAATCAATATTTGATTTACAAAAACGATTTTCTTCATTAAGAATAAATAGTTCGCACACAAGAGCGTTTATTCTAAATTTCTCCTCCAAGATTTCGATTTGACTGTGAAAATCACTTCAAAATGCATAATTATCTTATTTAGTTTTAGACTTTAAAAGTAATATCTTCTCTACAGAATAGAATTTATCCACTAAAGACTCCAACTAAACTCTCTTTTCTCCAACTAATTAATGCACACACAAGTGCGATGCATAATTTAGAGTTCTTTTAATAATTAGGATTGGACTGTAAACATCTCTGCGGAATGCGAAGTTATCATATTTAATTCTAGATTTTAAAATCCATATTTGCTTTACTGAAAATAATATGAATAATTGATGAATAATTAATGAACCCCACTGAATAATTAATATTTTGAGCACACAAGCGCGCAATTTTGTTTTCTCTCAAAGGATTTGGATTGAACTGTAAAAAATCACTTTTATACGCATAATTATCTTTATGAGTTCTTGATTTAAATATCAATATTTGCTTGACTGAAATGAATTCTTTCCGCTGAAGCATAAATATTTCGCTTACAAGAGCGCGCATATTTGTTTTCTCTCACAAGATTCGGTTTTGACAATGTATATCAATTCCAAATCATAATATTGCTATTTTATTCTACATTTCAAATTCAATATTTGCTTGACCGGAAAGAATTATGTCCACTAAAGAATAAATATGTTCCATACAAGAGCGCGTCTTTTTTTTGTTCTCATAGGATTTGGATTGGAATGCAAAAACCACTCCAAAATGCAAAATAACTTATGTAAATCTAAATTTAAAAGTCAATATTTGCTTTACGGAAAAGAATTTCTCCACTGAAGAATAAATATGTCATTCACAAATTCTTTTTTTTTCTCTCGCAAAATTTCGATTAGATTTTGAAAATCACATCGAAATGCATTATTATAATTAAAATTTTGAGATTTCAATATAATACTTGTGATACTGAAAAGAATTTCTCTACTTATGAATTTTGCGTACACGAGCGCGTATTTTTGTTTTATCTCACAGGATTTTGAATCGTCTGTTTAATTTACTTCTAAATGAATAATTATCTTGTTTTAGAGTAGATATCAAATTCGATATTTGCTTTTTTGAATAGAATTTTATATAATTTTAAGCTAGACTTTAAAATGAGTATTTGCTTCAATGAAAGGAATTATCTGCACTAAATAAAAAATATATGGAATATAAGGGGCACGTTCTTTGGTTTTTTCTTACAGAATTTGGATTCCAGTGCAAAAATCACTTCAAAATTAATTATTATCCTATTTAATTCTTGAGTTCAATATTAGTATTTGCCTTACAGAATATAATTTTCTCCACAGAAGAATAAATATTTCACAGACATGAGCGCGGACCTTAGTTTTCTTTCACAGGATTTGGTTTCGACTGTGAAATTCACTTCAAAATAAATAATTATCTAATTAAATTTTAGATTTCAAAAAAACTATTTGGTTTGCTAAAAGGCAGTTTCTACACAAAGATATATATATTTCTATTACAAGAGCACGTATTACTGCTTCTACTTACATGATTTGGATTGCAGTATAAAAATCCCTTCGAAATGCTAAATTATCTTATTTCATTATAGATTTTAAATTCAATATTTGCTTTAATGGAAAGATATTTCTCCACATAAGAAATAATATTTCGCACACAAAAGCACGTGTTTTTTTCTCTCACAGCTTTTGGATTGGACTATAAAAATCATTTCGAAATTCATAACTGTATTATTTAATTCTAGATTTCAAATTTAATATTTGCTCTACTGAACAGTTTTTTCTCCACTAAAGAATAAATGTTAAGCACATAAAAGGACGTATTCTGTTTTCTCTGGCAAGATTTGGATTGGACTTGATAATCACTTCCAAATGCATTATTATCATATTTAATTCATGATTTGTTTTCTATATTTTCTTATTTGAAGAGAATTTTCTCCACCAAATAATAAATATTTTGTACACAAGTGAGCGCATTATTGTTTTTTCTCACAGGATTTGAATTGGACTGTGAAAATCACTTTTAAATGTATCTTTTTCTTATATATTTTCAGATTTCAAATTCGATATTTGCTTTTCTCGTCCTCCTTTCTCAGGGTCCACATTTCTGCAACATACAACGCTACGATTCATATCAAACTCTTCACCACCCTCATTTTCACATCATTACCCATGGTCCCCGATATCAGCTCCCTTCTATTACTAAACTCCTCCTTAGCTAGCGCTATTTTCTTCCCTCTTCTTCTTTGCTACTACGTCCGTTTTCTTCTAGCGTACTACCTAAGTAATTAAAAATTCTCTACTTGCCCGAGTTTTGTCCTCCAACTTTAATCACCAGCCTCCCTTTCTTTGTCCATGAGAATTTCATTACTTTTATTTTTTATGGTTTATCTTCGTTCCGAATATCCCGCATTGCATTTCTAAAGCATCTATTGAAGCTATTAAAGCTTAAAGTTCCTTCGAAGTTCCACTAACTTCATTCCTGTTCATTCGTTGCCTCTCGAACCGTCCGCAAACCTAACCAATTTTATCAAATGTCCTCCTACTTCGATTCCACCCTCAAGTTCCTCCCATAGCTGTCTTACTATTTCCTCAGCATAAACGTTGAAAAGCAGTGGTGACAACGGACCCCCTTACCTTACCCCGCGACCTATATAATATTAATTTTTGTTTATTTCTCCTACAAAATTCAACTTCCTTCTCGCCGCGGTCATTTGTCATTCCTAATCCATACTCTCCTACTTCATACCATCTCTCCCTTCCGCCACTACTGCATTCCAGTCGCCCATTTGTATTAGATTTTTCTTGCCAGAGACTCTGATTATCTCGTATATGTTCATACACCCCATCCACCTCTTCCTCCTGTGATTGCTTGAGGTCATATACACCTGGACCAAGACGTAATTTGTAGGTCGAGCTTTTGTTTCTATCACTAGTATCCTGTTCTCACCTGTTCAATATTCACTACCCTCGTCCCCAACTTTGCGTTCAATACTATAGCTACCCCACGTTGGCTCTTTACCACACCCCTATAGAATACCCGGTAGCTATCACTCCAGTAGTCCCTGCTGTCTTCCATCTCACCTCGCACAGCCCTAAGGCATCTATGATCCCTCTATCCATTTCCCGTTCAATATTCTCCAGCTCCCCTGCCCTCATCATTGTCCTAACGTTCTAGGTCCCAATTTATATCGGTACTTTCCTTCTCCTCTTCTTTTTCTACTTACCTTCCTTGGTCCTTGTATCCTGTGATGGCTCTGTTGCGCACGGATTTAGTGAGATAATGACCTCGGGGGCCTTGCCTCCCCCGATGCCGGGCCCAACACCCACCCCATGCAGCGTCCCGTAGTTGCCAGAATTCATTTCACTTTGAATGGCATTCATTTTTCTGGGTAGTAAATAGTTGGGAGGGGACTCCCACCCCCTCTACCCTACAGTGTTCTTCATGTGACTATCTTTCTCCTTGCTCTTCTCTTTCATCTTGCTCCTACCCTTTGACCTTTATGGCATGGGTGGCCCTATCGGTAGCAATGCTAATTGCTCCCGCCAGTCCAGCTCTTGGAGTAATTGGAATGTGCAAGCCCTTGCCCCACGTCAAGGTTGTAGTCCGAGGGAACGGCTGGAATGAAAGGGGAACAAACGTTCAAAGGAATGAAAAAGAAATTGTTTTGATTACTGTTCGGGCTAGGATAGGTGTCTTTCCCGCCCATCCTATGTCTCCAAATTTTGTTCCGAGGAATTTTAAAAGCGTACATTGATTTTTCGGAATTCTATGCAGCTACGTATACTGCTAACAGTTCAGTTTGGGTTGCTAGTGAAGGCGTTTTATCATGTTTGGCAAGAATGGAAGACATCGGAAATGAACCAGCATTTTTTACGCAATTTACGAAGAAAAATAAAAGCCTAAGGAGAAATTTTGGGTTAAATTTTGTAATGTGTAGGAAAATACAACCTTTTGACTGGTATGGATGGGATATCCCACTTTTTCAGAATTCCATCTCTAATACCTTCAAATATAATACTGGTGAACTGACATCATTTTCCTATCAGGTGGAGGATGTGGTTTTATCCATTTGTGGTCCATGTAAGAGAGGGATGCCAAACAGTTTATGCTCTTACTACACATATCTTATGTCATAGATGACATTTATTATGGAAAAAAAGGTATTGCATTCAAAATCTGGCATATGACTTCTTGAACAGCAGGAAGAATTTCAATAGCTAGAAGAAAAGAAATAACTAAATTCTCAAATTTCCATAGAAAAATGGGTTTCATAGTGACTCATTGTGAAAAATTCTGATATGCTTGGTAGAACTGGTCATCCATGTTCAATGTGTGTATGAATAGAAGTAAGTCTAAACTCTGCCACGCAAGGTTGTTGAAAATCTATTTTATCACATTAAGTAGTCCATGCCATGGATCAGCTCAAGCTACAGTCTGCAGAAAATATATTGCGCCAAATCATTGCACTCAATTAAAATGTTTACTTGTGATTGACTGAGTGTGTAAACAAGTGCAGAGTTCCAAACTTTCTTACGCATGCCCAGTGAAAAAATTGCCCAATTGGAGGTAGAATTGCAATGTGCTAGTAATTCATCAATGTCACATCACTCGCCATTTCTGAACTCTTGTTATCAACTGGTTACAATGCACGCCTTGAATAATAATAATTATGCTTTGTTCCCAATGACAACCAAAAGAATAACAAGGAGCACCACATACCCAAATGTT
The DNA here is from genome assembly GCA_963169105.1 of Ceriagrion tenellum. Classification (NCBI taxonomy): domain Eukaryota; kingdom Metazoa; phylum Arthropoda; class Insecta; order Odonata; family Coenagrionidae; genus Ceriagrion; species Ceriagrion tenellum. The sequence continues at coordinate 17,588,392 of OY720638.1, forward strand.
CAGATCAATCTGAAATCTCAGACTGGAACTAAAACTCGACGGAAATCTCAGACTTGAACTCAGGAGTGGGTCGAGTTGGCCCACTTCTCAGTTTGATCCCACTAGCCTGTTGCATTTACCATACCAAGCTGATCTGGTCAGATCAATCTGAGATTGAGGGGTAAACATAATGACTGCCCCAAGCTGCACCTGAGCTTTAACATAGGAACCTTATTAGAAATTTATTTCCTTGAGTTTAGGCTCCCAATGCATTTCCATGTGCGTTCCCTATTTTGGAATGGTGCTACCAGCTTAAGCCTATTAATTGATCTTGTGATGATAGCCTGTTGATATTTTGTTTATATCCCAAAGACCCAGCATGGTCTCTTGGCCTAAATGGACATCATAGGGATCAATACCAATGTTTATCACAGCTTGTGCCAGTAATAATCAATTTTTTATTCTAAAATAAATTGTACATCACCAGAATGTACAGCTCAACAAAAAACTTGCTTAAGCTGGTTTTCAACTCCTGAGATCACCTTACATGCCTAGATGGTAGTTCTCCTTTTTTGAATATCAGAATTACTTCTATTAGGCTGAACCCTATGCATGAGGAGTTATTTTTCACTTGGTCTTTCCCATGGGTATGATTTTCGAAGGCCACTGTTTACAATTATAATGCTTGACCCATGGTGTTTATCATCCACCTCTGAGGGGGATGCACTCATAGTGGACTTAAGTGAGTCATCTGCACTGAAAGGGTTAAGTTATCCTTCCTCACATCTATCTAGCCATTAATGGCATAAATAAAATTGTTGATAATGAGTTTGTTTGCCTGTTAGCCAACCTTTGATGGTGGCTGCCGGTAAATGTGCATTGCATTGCCACATGAGCTGATGCAAGTAGATCCAACCCCTGCCATTAAATATCTTCGGGATTATTTAGAATATATTGTGGTAATGAGAGCAGGAAAAAGGATGCATAATCCAGAAAATGTACAAGGTTTTACTGGGTCTTTACTTATTGATAAATTTCATGATATCCTGAAAACAGACTCAAGGGCTTTTAATTCCTAACTTTTAGACTGATAACAATGGATGAACACACACAATCATGCCCTGAAAGTTAAAAAATCCTGGTTAGGTGGGATTTGAACCCATTAAGGATAATGCTGTCAATGAGAATTATTCAACTTATGATACTCCCACATCTCTCATTAAAAATCTTTCAATACATATTTTGAATGCCTAATCTTTACATTATTATTTTAACCAAAAGCAAATTTTCTTTTTTCTGGTAACAATTCTACAAATAATGAGGGGTAAAAGAGACAGATGATCTCTTACTATTTTAACTTTATTGATAATAATGATCCATAACAAGGTATAAGAAATATAACCTCTAACCAACATAAAATAGCTAACTGAAAAATATAACTCACTATACCACCTGATAAGTAACACTCAAGGCATTTCTCAAAACACTATATTATAATCTGCAAGCTAGCATAAATATTTTTCAGATACTGCTGACACTGTGATGAGGCATTCCCAAAGTCATTTTGTGATTATGAAATTTTACTTATTTCATCACATTTTAATGCAAAAATCTAAGAGTAAGAATCTCGTTGAACATTCACTCAGTTTATGGAAAACTTTAGAATGAGGAAAATATTTCAGTAAATTCAACCGCAAAAGATATATGTAACTGTAATGTGTATTCTCAGAGGGGTGAAGAAGGAGAGTATAGAAAAATGCAGAAGGTACATTTATGCTTTATAAATTAGGAATCTTTTATTGATAAGGTATAATGAAAAGATTATTTTAATTACTCTTAACTATATTGTCTTTATGATATACAGAACTAAATTTTAAAGCTTACAGACCACATTTAGCTTTAAATCAAATGTTTTAAGAGCACTGAGCATGACATGTTAGCAGGGAAAATTGGGACATGAATGGGATAAACAAATGTCATTTAGGAGTATGGGTGGATAGGAAATGTATTGAAACACTTTTCTCATCAGATGAAAACAAAAGTGAAATGGGATACACTAAAAACATCCAGATTACGCCAGTAACACTTCAAACTAACTTCATGCAAATTCTCTGAGCAATTTAGTCTACAAAATATATTAAAACATTGGTCTCTCTGTCTACCATTAAAGGTAAATATCCTAATGCAATGCAGTACATATATTCAGATTAATATAAAACAAAATAGTATCACAATGACAATTTGTACCGTCAAAACGTCATCTGAATTGGCAAAAATTTGCTCCAAGTCTCCCTCTAAATGAAAATCTGCTATAAAAACCTTGGAACCTTGTTAACAGGTCATCTCACTAATCAAACTACTTATTCTAAATTAAATTAAATAACAATTCAGAGTGTAGATTTATTTTCAAACCCACACCAACCCATCATTCATTCAAAATGATAATTCTAAATTATTTTCAAAACTCTTCTAGCATCTAACATATCAAAACTCAGTACTTTTGCTGCTGTGGTTCTGAAAATATCTATAGTATCATTGTCAGCACTTCAAACAGGAACCGCACATACACGAAATCAACATTCCCTCATTAGGGTGTGTGAATATGACATAGAAAATATAAAAAAAGGCAAAGGAAAAAATAGCATATCCATGTCATTTCACAATAATGGAGATGCTAGACTCTCTAGGACATAATGAGTTTAATCCTGACAATAGTGAGTTATCTGCTCTAATTGCTTATAATATACACTTTATAATGTGACATAATAGCTATATTTTGACCAAAGACTTTCCCCATAAAAGCTTTCCCATACCTTCAGCTTTTAATAGGGAGATTAATAGCCAAATGTCCTTTACATTTTGCTGTGTACTTCTTTTTGTGTTGCTAGTATTGCTATAGGAATCACCACTAAATATTTATATTTCACAACTGGCTGTTACTTTATCATATATTTTGGAAAATACAAAAGCTGCAACAAAATGATTTCCTTAAGTGCAGCTCATTAGCATATGCTCTACATTTGGCAGGTTGTTTTTCCTGCACACCATGCCTCTCAGTCTGACCCAAGCTAATACTGAGCTCTTACTGAGCTTATCATTTTCAGGCACTACAGGTATGTTATTGCTTTGGTACAATACCATCTGGTTACATTAAAACTTTCTAGAGAAGCTGCAAACTCAAAAATCTTAAAGTCCAATAGAATTTTTTCTAGTGTCCATTACTAGTCTCAACTAATAGGTATGAAACCTTGAATTAAGGCAACATTTTTCTGCTCATGCTGAAACATGGTGGACAAAGTCAAACCTAGTACAGTCTGCACATTGGTATGCACCTAGCAAAGAAAAAGTTAAATTATATATAAATATTGGGGTAGGAAAAATGGGACGGGTCACTTCATTACCTCATAATTACCTCTTTATCTGCATTGTTTACCCCTACGTTATTGCTATGTATTTAGCTATGGTTTATAATGCATTGTAATCACAAGTTATAAATAACATATTATTCATTTTATTGACATACCTTAATTTTATCACTTCATGCTACTACCCCTACTCTATAGTTAAAACTCTTCGCCCATTTGAAATTTGGGACAAATTTTGCATTCAATTACTGGTGTATAGTCCATTTTCTTATTCCAACACAGCCAAAATTTGGCAAAATGAAATACTATAAAAATAAAAAGCATGTCATAGTTTAATGTATAATCAGTACTTGCATTGCTATTAAAGGCTAAATAAATATTTAAGTTCCTCAAAAAATGAAACACTATCTATCATAAAAATGGAAATATTTTCTACATGATAGCAGTGTTTAAGAAATTTTTCTATGTACATTCCATTATTTGAGCCTTTTTAACAGATTCATTTTCAATAAAGAACTAACCGACTATCTGCAATATTCTCAACAATGTGTAGATATAACAATATATAACAAGATGCTATTTATCAAAAGTGTTTCAAGTTATTTTCCCAACTCAATATCAGCAATCTTATGTGAATATGGACCCATCTACGTTTCGATTTTTTACTATCGTTTGGCCAGTCATGTTTTGTACCGTGGCAAAAAAGCTATACATGTAAACCAACATGCTAATTTTAGGGTTATAGCTGCTTTATCTTTGGCAATAAATGACTGATAGGGGTAGCAAATCTCCAGTAATTGACATAATTATTTGTGAGACATGATAATCTATAAACTCTGAGAATCAGAAATGCCTAAAATTGCATAATTTACGTTTTCAAATAAGTAAGTGCCCTATTTTATGCCTTTTGATTACTTCACTGTAGTGAACTAATTTCACACTGTAATAAACTGATTTCACAGGTTTATAAGCTGACACCAATTGCAATACATTACCAGTAATTCTAAGCTACTTTTGCCATTCCAAAAGCAGTTCATAAAAAAACAAAAAAAATTATTTTAAGATAGAATAACAAAAGTTGTCTATGCCATTTCTGTTTGCTGATAAACTTGGGAGTATCCAATTGGAAATTGATTTTGTCCACCAGATCTAAGCTACTTAAGACATTACATTATTGCATCATTTGAAAGGCAACTAGGGTAATTATGCTTATCATTTGCCTCACTTCACACAAAATGGTCACAGCAGTTACAGTGTATAAATTCCTTCTAAACTATTCACATCAATCTGTCACTTTGCAATATATTTTCATTTGCGAAAGGAATTTTTACCTAGGATAGGATACAATGAGCATGAATAATCAATCAATGTTAAGAGACTCCATAATTGTGGAACATTCTCCTACAGTGTTGCCTTCAGTCTTGTCTGATGAATTGCTAATTTATATGAAGAACACAGGTGGGCAAAATTTTTCATTCCATCAAGCATCGCTCATTGACATTGCGTTTGGGCTTGTCATAAATAAAATTACATTAGATGAACTTCATTCCTCAGCAACATTTAACGTAAGTAGGTTTACAGAAATGAGACCTGCCAATTACCAGATGAATAATATTTAAATACAAATGCATGCCATTGCACATTTTGTGTGTATATATATCAATGTGTAAATGATTTCTTACAATATTATCATCCATTTATATAATTATTTTAAATAGTAATTACTGAGCTCTATATCAGCTAAAGAGACTCTTGAGTAATATTTCATGAAAGAGATTAGGCTGGAATAGAAATAAGGTTTTCTTGAATTTAAGTTTAAATTTTCTTCATGATCATTAAGAAATAATGGACATATATGAAATAAAGTGAACCTTTAAATAAAGGTAACCTTATTAACCACACAGATAACAGGCATTATTTCCAAGCATAATTTTTGAGTTAGTTGAACTTATTCCAGAAAATGTAGGGAAGTACCAAAATATCACAGACATGACTCACTAAGTGTCATAACTGTAACTCAAATATGATAGAATTAAAGGCTTACAGACTCAAACATAATGCACTCATGCAAACATCAACATAGGTAAGCACAAGGAAATAAAGTCTTATTTTATGCAATAATTTAAGCCATACAGATTTTAAGGATTCTATATTAAATAAAAAACCGAAGAGTATATTAGAAAAACATAACGATTCCATTCAGCTACATGAAAAAATTGTTAAAAACTTAATGAAGCAGCAAAATTCTATATACAGTTGTCAAAAACATAACAAAATGAAATAGATAGGTGATCAAAAACCTTCTTCCTGCCCGTAAAAAATTGTCTCATTATATATTGCATGAAACATTTCACTCATTCCCCAGTTAAATGACAGAATCATCAGTTCTTAGCTTAATAATACCTTCTGATATCTCCATTTGCCTTATAGAAAATGAAAAATCAAATTTTTACAGTCAAAAAATTATGAATGTGCATACATATGTGCATATATGCATGATGTATACATAGCTAGTATATTGACAAGGCCTTCCATAGGACAGCAAAGAAAAAATTGACACCATTTTTGAAAACCCAATAACCAAATTCCCTAGTCGTCATTCATTACATACCAGTAGTTTATTCAAATGCTGATTCCACAAAATAAAAATTTACTTGGTAAAACAAATAAATCAAGCCATGTTAAAAATAGGTGAATATATCAGGAGCTAATGTAAATAGCCTGTACATGTCCCTCAAATGCATCATAAAAAGTTTGAATGAATTGTCAACGACTGAAATATACAGTAACATTAAATTGCACATAATTACATAACAAGAAAATATATTAACATGGAGAAAAACAGTACCCAGATATCATTCATCAAGGCTTTGAATATTGTCCCAGATTGCAAGGTATGCTGGAATCAATCTTGAAACAAGCTAGTTTCACCAAGTCAATAAGCTTGAATCAGGGCTGATTTCTCAGAAGCTTGTTAGCTTGAAGCAAGCTTGAATCAACCAAACTAGTTTTCACCCATCAAGCTTGCAGCAAGTTTGACTCAGCAAGCTTGATTCAAGCTTGCTTTTGCTGATCATTAATTGATTGAAGCCTGATTTAAGCTTGATTCAGGCTAGGATGAAGGGTCCACCTCCCAAGCTTTTCACATAATGCATGATGCAAGCTTGAATCACACCTGCTATGTCAACATTGTCATGAAACGGCAAAATCAAGCCAATGCTGAAGCTTAGCATAAGCTGACATGCTATCTGGGGTATCAATAGGAATTAGCATTTAAACAAAAGGATGAGTCTGATCTAGGCCAAAATGTCCAAGTAATCCTTTTCAAACAAATAAAATGTCAACTTATCAATCACCCATCTTCACCAAATATCTATGTAATCCTAGAATGAAAGGAAATTTTAGCCAATAACAACTTTAGAATAATTATTTGTGAAGTTTTATCAAAAAAGAAAATTTTGAAAATAATTAATTATTAACAACTGATATAGCAAAAACTGTAATGCAAAACAATAAAGTTAACAGAAATATATGTGAACAGTAGCCATAGAAAAGTGCTATTTTTGTAGTGTTGCTATTCACATAAATAACATTTAAAATATACTGAAATATTCCTTGCCCCTTATGATAAATGTAACTTTGTATTTTAATGTTTTGGATAAAAAAATTATTCAAAGTCTTGGTAATAAAGTAAGACTGTCAGCCTATTCTTGTTGACATGCCTGGTTAAGTGACACATGGCAGCTCACATTTCTGCTTAATTTTTCCCATGCAGAGTTTGCATTAATTAGGATACATTTGGGTAAAATTATTTCACCAAAATAGCAAAGATAATATATGTACATAAAAAAACCAAGTCACCTAATGGCATCAACTGAACTAGACACTTATCACATTCCGTTGCCAACTTTTCTCTGTCTCAAAGTACAGCACAAACTACTCCATCAATAAACTTGCTAAAAAAAAGTCTGGGTTGCTAGGGAAACATGGCACACGGTACATTGGCTGCAGTTCGCCACTTGAGAGAGAGTGAGAGAGAGAGAGAGCTCGATTTTACAATCATTTATCACTGAGGAAAATAGCAGCCACATCTCACTTACTATCCCTCCCACGCCGTCATCAAATACCACTCCCTGCTGCATCCCATGGCATATAAATTGAGCAATACCTAGCACTAATGTCAAACTTAAGATGACTGCGACTTGGGCGGAGCCGGTGCCGGGGCATTTGGTGCTGCCGGAGGAGCACCTGTCTGCCTCGACGAGGATGGAGGTGTGTGTCCACCACCAGGGCTGCTTGAGCTTTGACCCCCAGATGAAGCCGAGGCTGCAGCCGCCGTTGGTGTTGCAGATGCAGAGGAGCTTATACCTCCACTACCAGAATCGAGCCCTTCATTACCGTGAACCACAGGACCAAAGTAACGCTCTGTTAAGGAAAAAAAAACAGTTACCAGTATATTGTGGCTCTGTCACCAATCTTTTGGCATGTTTACATGATACATGTACCCAGGTAAGTATGTGGCTAGACATATGCACAGATAAATGTTCCATATTAGAACAATGCAAGGGAGAAATAGATTGCAATGCAAGGGAGAAGAGAGCTTCAACGAAGCCACACCCAAGTAACAGTATCCTTCACCAGCACTTATGCCATGCTAGGCCATGTGAAAACATTCTAACATAGCAGGTGAAATACAATAAAATTATCATGAGAAAAATTCGACTGGACTGGGAATCGAACCATGGACCTTTGGTCAGACCAATGTGCACAATTGGTCAACCTTTTACATTTGATGGTTTTAAAAGAATTCGTACTGGTTTCCTCCAATCAAACTAGAGCTATAAACCGCGAGATTTCTAATTTATTAATTATATCAAATGCTAAATTTTGAGCTCATATAGCTAAATTAATTTATAAAAGCTAAAAATCACCTTATTCGCTCTCATTGCAAAACATCCTGGTAGTTATGCATCCCTTGAAACAGACATGCATTGAGTGTTGCAGGCATCAGACAAAAATAGAAGAAGCTTATAAAGATGCTTGAATGAAAAATTTCACTGTGCCTGTTAAAATTTCCAAAGTTAGAGATTTTTTCAAGGAAGCTTCATTTCCAGCTGTTTCGATTGTTTATTCTGTTGTTTTATATCATAATTGCATTTTAATATTGTTCATTGTTTTAGAGAGTAACATTTCAGCTGTTTAGCATTCAATTGGCTCAGCTTTTCTCTTATGTTATGTAGGGCACCTTCCAAAGGGAAGTAAGCTGAGAAATTTCACTGTTTGTAGCAGTGATGTACCTGGACCAATGGACTTTAAAGACTATGAATTCAATAATTCATTAAGTGATAGGTATAAATGTTCCTCAAGGTAATTTCAATTCTGACATATAAACTAATTTTTAAATCATTATTCAGTTCACTGTAATATCATTTGGGCAATTATGACTGTTGTAACTTTACCCATAGGAAATTTCACTATTTATTTCTGACTTAATATTATTTAATGATATTCTGATAATGTTTTCCCTTAAGCAAGCCTCACATCCAAATTACATTCATAATCCTAAGTCTCATAGATTTCAGAATTTCATTTCATTCACAAGTTTATAAAAGCACATATGGTATTTAGAAAAAACCTTGATGAAGAATATCCATATAGGAAAATGGCAAAATAATTAAGATGATCGAAGGCTTTTTACCATCATCAATGAGAGACCCCGGATTTCCTTCAGGGTTACTGCCTGAGATTAGGGGTGTCATCATATTGTATTCTTCATCAAGACTGATAAATGGGGCTGTATTCCATCGTGGAATCGGTGTAGATCTTGGGGTGCTGCGTGGGGTGGTCACTGGTGATGTAAAGAGGCTCAAATTGGTTGGGCTGATCACACCTGACATTGCAGCACTGACAGGGCTGATGCTTGGGTAGGTGAAGAGCTATGAATTAAAAAATGTAGAAAATATTACAGGCATGAATAACATCAGTGTCTCTCAAATTATTTTCACTGAAGCCCTTATGCTCCACAAGTACTTTTTATTTCCCTCACTGAAATTTACCAAGAAAAGCTGATTCAATGAATCCCTGTCATTGAATCTTTGGCATCCTTTTCTATGCACAATGAGCATGTATGCATAACATATAGATGCACATGCACTTGCCAAAATACACTAGCCCTAGAGCTACATTTGAAGTGCAAGGGTAGTTAATTAAAAAAGCTAAAAAACACATATCATGAACAGTCAACTCCTTTACAGGATTCCTGGAATACTTGGCTTGAGGTTGAGAAGCACTGGGTTATATTGCTCTTCTAATGTGAACTTATATCCTCAAGTCTTAAAATCTATGCATCAGAACTGATTCAAGGAATAAATGCCAATTCAAGGGATTTGACAATAATGAATGCTAAGAAAATAATATAATTTGTGAAAATTTATCACCAATTCATAGCAACAAACACATATTCAAAAAATGTAAATTGACTAAGCTTGAGCTATTAAGTTAGTTTTAAACCTCCATTACAAGTTGCTATACAAAGGAAAACTTCTCTCTCCCCTTTACATTAATAATTATGCATGCACTCCTTAAAGAGCAAAGATTACGCCTGATCTCGTTATTAATCAGCTCCAGAAAATGACATTATCTCTCACATGTAGCTCAGATTAAGTGTTATTAGTCTCCAAGTAAGTCATTATCATTCATGGGATATCCATAAATTCTGACATATATTCTAATTTCTCCTGAATTGTCATAAGAGATACATCTGTTTTGTGGCAATGGTTATGATAAGTAGATATTTTTCAAATATGCATTGGGTCATTATAAATATATTATAGAACTACAAAATATAACCTAGAGAGTACACAACCTTATCAAAATTTTAAAAAATATGCACTGCATTATGTTCAGCCTATGATTGTAATGCAACAAAAATATCATGCGCTGCAACAAATATTTCTTGCACCAAAATACCAGTAAATGGGGCATATTATAATCTAACTAATTTTCAGTTTGATTTTTTAAAAGTTAATTGCCACTTCTAAGGCTGAAAAACAAGCTAATAGAAAAAATGACTCCACATCTATGAAATGGGTCAATGAGATGCTAGACAGCCTTAAAAGCTGTTATGTAATTGGTGAACACATGAGCACTTTGGCTCTATGTTTGCCTTCAACTGAACATTTATGAAGGGACATCATAAAGTGAGACAACTTTAAGAGAGAAAATTCAGAGTGTGAAATTTCATAAAAATGAAATCAACAGAAGAAATCAGATTAAGAAATTTTCATGGTGTCACAAAGTTTATCACACTTATATTGCTCTGTCCTCCAAAAACTGATAGAATTTATAAATATAAGAGTGATAGACTGTTAAACAGACAGATGGAAAATTCCCTATCATTCCTATCATTGATGATTCCAGGAAAACTCCAGACTGAGAGACCTTCCTCCCTTCCGTAACAATTCTTTTAATTTTTCTTCCTCTCAACATTCCCTCCCACATACTCTTATGGTGGCTCATAGGACAGTGCACAATGGTAGAGATGCAGAAGAGTCAATGATTCCCCATGCATATATGAAATAATAAAGACTGAAGAAATAATTAATGAAAAGTGAAATGATAATGTCCTAACCCTGAGGAAAATTAACCTCAGAACGGTCTGAAGTTTTCTGGAGCCACCTCAGAAACTCTGAGGTTTACCTGATGTAACTTCATAAAACTTAGTAAATGTGAGGTATTTCTGAGGTCTGAGGTAACTGCAAGGCGAGGTTTTCCTAAGGTTACCTCAGAATTTGAGGTTTTGTCTTCCTGAAGTTATTGCCATGTGAGGTTTACCTGAGGTTACCTCAACATTCTGAGGTTTTTTCTGACGTTAATGGGATGTGAGGTTTACCTAATGTTACTTTCAGAATCTGAAGTTTTGTGTTCCTGAGGTTATTTCTGTCTGAGGTTTACCTGAGGTTAGCTCAAAATTCTGAGGTATTAAGTTGTAACTCCTGGAGTTATTAAGGTCTAAGTTACTAAAGAGAGATGTATCTTCAGTTACCTCAAAAAATGTTTGTTTTTTGTACCTGAGGTTTTTGCTAGTGAAGTTGACCTGAGGTAACATTAGGCATCCTGAAGGTACATGCCCCTAATGAATACACTCTGCTGGGTTAGAAATTGCACCTTAAGCCGTTACTCCTTAATGTGCTTTCATTTCTTTATCTTTTTTATCACAGGAACTGTAAGGTTGGCCGAGAGGGGAGCTAGTCTTGGGAGTGATTTAGGGCTAAGTTAGGCCTTGAAAGAAAGTTGGCTGCCCATGCCAAATATGTGGGGCTCAATCAATTTTTAAATGTTACTCTTTCTAACCATAAAGTAAAGGTACTTTTGGTGATATGATGTTAGAAAAATACCTTCAGATTGTTTGTTTTTACCATACTCTTATTTAATAGGTGAGCTGTCAAAACCTCCACTTCGTACAGATCTTGCACTTCGTACAGATCATATTATAGAGAAAACTTTTTAAAGGAGTGTTATCTCCTTCACTTTAGCATTCAAACTTTTCAATAACAAAAAAAAGTCAAAATCAAGAAGCAGATTCAGACACCCTCATTTCACATAAGAACAAACCCTCAGCTGTTTTGTTCCTCACCTTTTCAGGTTTTAACTTTTACCAATGGATGGCACTGGTGAGCTTGGAGGCTATCCGTGCCAATCCATGCCAATCTGTGCTCTCCATGCTCAAGGGACGCCAACAGAGTGACAGTATCAATCATCATCATCTCTACTTGTTACCACGTGTTACTTATAGTGTGGGGCAGAGAAGGTTTGGTGACGATAGCCTTTAAAGCAATATTTCGAACCTTTTTTTCCAAACCAAATTATCTTTAAAGTGTAATATTAAGTGAAGTAAACATTGAGCATTGGCCACTATGACCAGCAAGAGTTACCTTCTTTGTGAATTTGTAAACAAGGACAAGATATTTGGAGAAGATACAAAGCGCCCAGTACAGGTTGCTCTAGTTGAATGGCTACAATTCAACAAAGATCACCTTCAGCTTCCTATTGCACAATTAGTAAAAGAAGAGAGGCAGGTGATTGTGCAGTATCCAATGAACTATGACGTACAGCCACGAAAGGAACGGTGGTAACGTCACATTTTTGTGGAGTGTGATGTATGCTTGGTGAGAGCTCACAAATGGCATGTTACTATGCATGTGTAGTACATGGTATAGTGCATGTTGGTGATAATTCACCCCATGCCAAACACCCTTGAGGTGGCTTGCAGGGTATTTTGTAGATGTAAACAAGTTAAAATCAGTATTTAGCCACTTTAGTGTGTAACAGTTTCACCACCTTCTTCATAAAATAATTAAGAAATTCAAATGGCCATTTATTTTCCTCTATGCATTGAAATTTTTCCAGTATCAGTTTGTCCCTTAAATAGCAATCTTGGGTTCTGTGAATGTTGCTGTGAATATTTTCCTTGGACCACGACTGAAAATATATCTAACCTACTAACTCAGACCACCCAAAAAATGTGTAGTGCAGCCATATATGTTCATCTGGTGAGGTAAACCTCAAGCATGTGTGTTGAAGTAAACACCAGAAGAGCTCCCGTGTCCATCCAGAGGTAAGCCCCACAGTAACCTTAGCTTTCAAGTGAGATAAACCTCAGATTAGACTTTCGGTAAACTTCAATGACATCTTTGATGAAACTTCAGGTAAACCTCACAGCCGCCTCAGCTATTACTGCAGGTAAACCTCACAGACACGTTCTCCATAACTTCAGGGAAACCTCACAGAAACTGCGGCTATTACTTCAGGTAAACCTCAGAATCACGTCAAAAAGACCTCTTGTTAACTTCAACAATACTGCCGGTTTACCCCAGAAAAACTCCAGACTGGTTCGAATTTACCTCAGAATAGTCCTGAGGTTTTGTCTGGAGTTTCTTTGAAGTTTTTTTTGAGGTTTTTCTGAAGTAATTTTTTCTAAGGGAAAGCACTATTTGAAGTATGTGTGTCATCAGGCCAAAGGAAATTGATATTTTTATGCTAATATGAAGCCTAAAAGTGATTGATGGCTGATTCATGAGTTTTATAAGATACTAATGACAACATTTATGAGAGACATAATATTCAATGGAGATGCAAAAAAATCAATAAAATAAAATTCATGCGGACAAAATAGCAAAGGATATCATGGCATGGAAAGAAACCAGCATTTTCAATGCAATTAATGGCGGAAAATTTAGCCTATGGAGAAATTGTAGGTTATATTGTATTCTGTGCAGGACAGTACATTCTCAATACAATACAATACAATACTTCAAACTGACAAAATTTCTTCGTGTGAACATTCAGTGTCTATGCAACAAACTTCCAAAATTGGAAGTTTTTTTTAATTTGCGAGTTTAGCGAGTGATCTTAAAGTTGACGTTTTAGCGAGTGATCTTAAAGTTGACGTTATTTGTATTAATGAACATTGGTTGAAGACTACCAAAATAAGTTCTGTTCGTTTGACGGGGTTCACAATCGCTGATTATTATTGTAGAACGGTGCATAAAAATGGTGGTGTCTTAATTTTTATCTCAGAAAGATTTGAACGTCAATTCTATTAATTTAAGCTGTTGCCCTCTTAACGAGGAAAATTTTTTTGAATCTTGCATAGCTAACATCAGCCTGAATGATACTTCTTTTATGATTGTATCATTATACTGATCGCCATCAGCTGATTTTAATGTTTTCCTTCATAAATTGTCCAGACTACTGGAATCAATACATAATTTATATTACGATCCAAATGTAATTTTAACAGGTTATTTTAACTGTAACTTTTTTGAAGAATCTCAGGGAAAAAAGGAGTTATTGGCCTTATTCTTTCTTATAATATGAATGTACCTACAAGAGTAACTCACACTTCTCAAAGGCTTTTAGACTACTGTATCACTAATGTCGATTTATGTAATGTAGAAACTAATGTTATCTATTTCCCCATCTCAGATCACTTACCCATCTTATCCTCCATTACTGTGAATTCCCCACCCAAGGCTAAAACTCATTACATTAGGAATTTTTCGTGCCCAAATATTCAGATACTATGTTCTATGATCCAAAGAGAGAAATGGGCTGATGTTTTTAGTGCCAAAACTGTAGCCTTACTTATGCTTAGGCAACTAGCAAAACAGTTTTGCTTAATCTTTATTATGGCGAATTTTATTTGCATATTAACTATAGCATCTTATTTTGGGGCTCTTCACATTGATCACTAAATGTCTTTTCGATCCAAAAGAGAGCAGTAAGAATAATAGCTGGAAAACTGCATTCCTCACCATCGAGACCAATTTTTACAAACCTGAACCAACTTCCTCTTCCTTGCATGTACATAATGAACCTAATTATCTATGTAAAAGCTAATCTACATAGTTTTGCCCGTAAGTGTGACTTTCACGATCACCATACAAGAAGGAGAAATTCACTACCAAACTGTCAGAACTAAGTTGATAAATATTGGCCCTAAATAAATGGGTATTAAATTATTTAATAATTTGCCCACAGAGTTAAAATACATAAAAAGTATGGGCTGTTTCAAATCCAAATTAAAAGAGTACTTACAACAGAAAATGCATTATTCTGTGCAAGAGTATTTGAATAAAGGGTAATATAATATAGTAAACTGGGGGACTAAAGAAAATCTATTATTGGTTATAAGATATTTAATTTAATAAGATTCTATAATATGGAGATAATTGTGATATGCATATAAAGTGGTATGGTATATGTGGTATTTTTATGGTATGTACCTAAAATGACGTGCCTTATATCATGTGCATTAATTGTATCCTGATCTTTGGGCAAATACATTTGTATTGTATTGTATTATATTATATTCCAATGAACTCATATCAGGTATATATGCCAATTGCTATATCCAAGAATGTATCTATAGTATAACAAAAAAAATCTGCAAAACCCATTCAAACATAAAGAGATCTAAAAGTAAAAAAAGTCCAATGGTACTTTCTACTTGATTGTATTTGTAAAAGTTCATAAATTAATACTTAACAGTGAATTACCTGCCCCGGCTGTGGGTGAATGTGTGAGAAGGCATAATCTCGGCCAACAGAGAAGGGGCTGGTGACGACAGAGCGGGGTGGGGGTGGGCCCCCATCCGCTGACTGGTTCCCTCCTTGCTGGCTCCCCTGTCCACTCCCATGGCCCCCACCAGCAGAGCTCACAGGTGGTGAGGGGCTCATGGTGGAAGAGCCACCCCCTCGGCCCCCACTGGCTTCCCGAGACGATCCCTCTATTGGTGGTGTGCTTGATGCTGGAGGAGAATTGGACCCAGCCACCATGATCTCACCTGCAAGAAAAAATCAATTATGAGCTACATGTTGAAGTAAAATACTGATGCTTGGGTTAAATCAGGACTAAGGGGTCACTTCATTTAATCTACTATAGTGTTATTGAAAAAATTACAGAACTTTATGATTTTACCAACTGAATTTGTGAACATATTTTAAAATCACAAGGTTTTTCTTAACTTCCCTCATATATAATTACACTCTAGCTCATTTAGCTGCAAGCATATTTTAATATAACCTTCGGTAATATTAAGCTTCACACATGATCACTTATGATCACTTCAGCATATTCTATATATACATATTCAATCAAAATCTCTACTGTCTTCTGGAAAAGGAAGAAAAATGGTGTCAAATCAGCTGGACTGATATTATGAAATTCCTCAAAGTATAGAGGCCTAAAAGGGAAGCTGATATAAATTTTTTGCTGCCAAGTGTGTTGGTAAAGTTCTAAAGAGTGAGTTCAAATAAATACTTAGGACATGGTAGTGAGGCACAGGCTTTTTGAGAGTTGTCAGCCCAAGTCCCTTGAATTAAAAACATGTGAGGAACATATGTTGCTGAGGTAATTTGTGAGATTCATTGCTTATGGCCATTGAACTGCCAGGTATGTTCACCATTTGAATTGATCATGAAATTGTTACACCTGTCTGCAACAACTTATAACAGATTGAAAGAATACATTTCAAACTATGTCACTGATATTGTGGATGGCACTCTAACCAGTCTGAAACAGCTTTTTGCAATAAACCACCACGGGGATGTTAGAATGCTCCCATGTGATAATTCTGAGAGTGACACCATATAGGACTCAAAAGTGACTCAGAAGGGATTTGAGTCTTAACTTTCAAGTAGTATGAGACCTGAACTCGCTTGACCAAGAAAGGATTACATGACGGCAACACTTGTGTATCAATTAGAACTGACTGTGTGAGAAGGTCCCAAAATCATTCTTACCATTGTTTGGTAGGAATTGGCTAGATACACTGGTCCCGGAGTAGTGGAAGCTTTGGTTATCACGAGAGGCTATAAAAGAAGTAAAAGGAGAAAAGAGAAAACGATCACTATGATGACAACGAAGAGAATGGTCTCAAAGCAAGGCACCGTCATGTATTTTCCAAGAAAGGTATCAACTCATTACAATGAAGAAGCTGAGTTTTATATAGAAGAAATATACAATATCATTTTGACATAAATGTAATGAGCTCCCTTCAAAGCTGAAAACATCAGATGTATCACTCATTTTATAAGATAATGATTGTTTGTGATATTTTAAACCTTACAATTTCAACTGTTACCATAGTACTCCAGAAAAAAACCAGCACACTCCCAGAGATTTAAACAATAATTATCTGTTGGAAAAAGATCACTATCCTTTGACAAGATCAATTGACACATCAATTGCTTTGCATGTTTTTTACACATATGCTGAAGTGATCTCAAGTCTTACAATAGAACACTAGCAAAAGAAATTTTATGTACTAAGCCATAACCTTGATATTGACAGAAGTCTGAAATGAAATGACATGGAAAATGCACACTACACTCTCATAACAAGAACAACAACACAAAGACCATAGACATTGTTATAGGCACTGTCAGTGTACCATCTTGTTTTATTAATTAATTTTATTTTGAATGTTCAATATGCTTTCTATGCTAAATTATATCTTTGTATTTCCACAGATCTCTAGGAAGACTTTTCTCATGCATGATCATAGCCTTCTCCTACACAATGAAAGGATAAAAAATACACAACTTATTTTCTCATCGTCATTTTAGGACTTGTTGTATAGTTCCACTGTGTATATAAAAGCTATGCTATGGAAATGCTGACTGAATGTGTGGCAGGGAGGATATTATTTTTACCCCTTACTCTTGAGCTGATAGAATAATAACATAAGAGAGAAAGAGAGAGAGGGACTGCAGAGCTGATAGGCATGAAAATTCCTTCTTTCCATGCTTAATTGGGGTCTACATTGGAATCAGAGAAATGCACTGTGGTACCCCGTCAACACTTAATTTACCTTTGACCTCTCCTTATTTCTTTTGGTTATTTCTTCCCTTTGCTGGCACCCTAACCCCCCCTCGCCACACCCTCCAGCAGAAAATTCAAGGATAGTATATTTGTAGTTGAAGATAAACACTCATGAAGCTTGGATTCCAAGAAAAGAGGACTACAAGTAATGAGAGTATCTTCATATAGAGGAAACATCCGATTTCTTCCATTCAATATTTTTTTGCCAGATCATCCATGGATGAACTACTGAGGATGGTTAGGGTACAAAATGAAGATATCACTTTTACGAATAACTAAATCACAGAATGGTTGTGAATCATATCACAAAGGAAAACTAATATAAATATCCTTTCTGTTTTCTTTCATAATTATAAATGTTCTCCTCCACATTAATGAGTATTATTTCATGTCAACTCAAGGATATAGGTCCTCATACAAATGTGTTAGGAGGAATTGCAAGCCAAGGAAAAAATGAACTAGAGAGTGCCAGCTACAAAACAAAGCTGAAGACGACGATAGTTCATAAGTATAACAGAATTTCACATTGTTTTCCTAAAATCAAATAAAAAATAAAACAAATGCAAGCAAGTAAAAAATCAATGACCAATAGATTACCAATGATATGAAAGAGGAAAATCTCAAGATCAGAAATCACTATCATCATAAGAAAAAAATGCAGAAAACCGTTTTAAGGCACGTGATCATGCAGAGAATATTTGAAGAAGATCCACATCAGTATCACCAAATGAAGAGATCCAAATTCTGTGGCAGGAAATTGAACTGGCCATGATTCAAGAATGGTTCAAGAGCTGACTGTATTCTGGGAGAGGGCACACGGGATGTAATTGACACCCCAAGGTTCTTCTTTGATACATTGTATGTCCATCATTGTCCCTACAATGTTGCAAGTTTTCATGCCTTCAAACCTGTTACATTCTGACGAATTTATGTCAGTATTCCATAAACATTTCATTTTGCTTCAAAATCGAAACGAGTCAAAGTGGTCTGGGGTGTTACCTACACCCCTCGCGCCCTTCCACGTTCCTCTTAGGAATCGTCCAACTGCCCCCGAGCTGTCTTCCTGCATCAATACTGGGACCATAATAATAAGAAATATCACTTCCTACTGCTGCTGTTTCAATATACTTCAACTCTATTAAAATTTTCCAGTAATATTTGTAAATAATCAAGTTTTATTTCATAACTTCAATTGAGAAATTTGGCCCTTTTTTTGATGTCAAAATATAGAAATTGTAAGTGCTCATCATGATTTTTTTCTTATTTAGCATGTAGAACATCATATTCAGAAGGTTTAATAAGAAACTCCTTGTCTTAAAAAAAATGAGTTGATAAGGTAACATCAGTTATTTTTATGAGTGCCAAATAAGCTGCAGAAAAGACATCTGTTGAATACTTTTCTCCCAACCGCAAGTTTTTAGTAATAATGTAAAAAATAAATACTTAGCGTGAAGGTAATAAGAGAGATCCATTTAAAAAAGAAGACAAAATGACTATATTTTTTCAAGGAAAAAGATACAAAATTACTTGCTTTGGGGTGTCGATGACACCCCGCGCGCCTTCTAACGTTACATGTCACCGCGCGCCCTTTCCCGGGTTAACACTAGCAAACACTCTTTCATGAATTTCACCCTTTTATCCAGGATTTTTAACAGCAACAAGGACCAAAAACTTTTAGACTTGCAGCAATGAATAGCCACAAAACTCTGCAGCAATACAATTGTTTCCATAAAATTAAATAGTATATACTTTGCCCACAAGCACTAGAATGAAGAGAGAGTAACCCAAGAGACCTGACAAATAACCTCCTCTTTCTCTCACTGATAATTTTTATCTTATCTTGCTAATCTCACCATGGACAAAAATATGACCTTCATTGAATTAAAATATTAACAATTTTTAATAAGCGATTTAGTAAAATAAAATAGCAGGAAATCAGGCTTTTTGTAAAATAAATTTCAAATATTTGTCTATTTTTTGTGTTCTCTGTCCATTTATCTCTCCTTCCAAGTTAAAGGCATGCATATTATGAAGCCTTTGCGTATGACCCAGTTATATAAGTAGAGATGGGTAAATTACCATAATTTTCATTTGAGGTCAATTACCATGGCAAATTATGGTAATTTTTCAAAATTTCTGTAATTTTTCAGTAATTTTCAACAATTAATAGCTAATGGAGGATTTAAAAGGAGAGCCAATAGCTACATCAAGGGGTTACTGACATTTGAACCATTACTATTGCTACATTAATACATTATAAATAAAGAAAATACAGTAGCATACACGCAATTTGGCTCTTTTGTCATAGCACAGGTTCTTGTTCAAACTGTTAAAATGATTGCCCCACAAATATTCCAAAAAAATCATAAAAATATTCCACAAATTTGTTGTACATGCCTTAATTTATAATTAAGATTGTATGAAATATATATAGACTTGGTTTCAAATAATATGTTTGGAATATATCAGCATGAAAAATATCTGAAACAGAGGTGAATATTACTGAGTTTTATATTAATTTTCGGAGATAGTGGGACATTACGAAAAATACCACAATAATTTACAATAATTACCGGAGTAATTTCCAGTATGCCCCAGCTCTAAAGATGAGAATAATAATGAGTCTGTAAGCATATCTACAGATCTAGAAGTCTTTAGTGTAGCAGAATTTTTGTCTCCTATGAAAGAGGTTCTGAATTAGATCATTCTTCATCTGCTTTCCAGACTGCTTGGTGGCACTTGCCTGTAGAGAGCTTTAAGTCAGTGATGGTGAATCATGCATTGTTGAATGAGCATATGTATAAAATGACCATGTTGGGGGCCATCTGAAAAGAGTCTTGGTCCATGAGACCCACCTTTGATTTGTATGCTTTCATATTCCAATTGTCATCCTCTCTAAGATCATATACCACCAAGCTTAGCTACCCTTTCCCATTAAACATGCTATCCATTAAATGATGTATTTTTGACGTCAAAAAATCATAAGAGATGATCAAAGTTAATATGACTTCACATATTCATGAATGGTGAAGAAACATTTTTCAGTTCCTGGGGTTTCAATGGGTTTTTGTCATAATAATCTAACAGAGCGCACAATTAGGGTCAGAGATTTTCCAGTTAAACCTTGAATAGTCCACTTTGAGTTATTCGCTATCAGAAATAATTTCAATGTCAATGAAATAAAGTAGGTCCAGGTAAAATAAAAGCCTAACATTAGGCAACATTAGGCAAATATAAGTCTAGATAACAAATGAGTTGATGGTAGTTTTTATCAAATCCCATCCAGGACTTGAATTGCATATATGCTTCTCTCTAAGATCAGACCAGCTTCACCTTGGCTTTCTTATTCTAATGAAAATGATTCTTAAAAACAGACATTTAGCCAAAGAAACAATTAACAGTCGACTGCAGTGCATTGGATGAAATACAGGTTTTTAAGAATTAAGATAACTTAATCACTAAAAGCTGATGAAGATTATTTAATGAATTCTCAAACCCCATCAATGAAATGTAAAGAACTTTGATAAGTCCACCATAGAGATATAATGTGGCCAATGGTTTCCAATGTTTGCAGTCATTTCTAAGGTAATAGGCATCAGATACAAGCATATATACTGAAATTTTCTCTTTATAATACATCCCCACTAAATGATGCACCAGGATTTCAACTTGCAAAATTTGAGAATTCCCCATCTCCATGTCCAATAGACACCTAGATATGAGAGCATGGCATTTTACAATAATATCATGCCACTTGCAAAATCAATGTGAAAGCAAGAAGGCTGCCCATGGTTAAGGCCTTGCTGTGTATGTACCATTCTTTTGTGTCTTTAACCCTTTTAGTGTGGCGGGCCGATATATCGGCTCATAGGCAAAATATTGTTTAACTTTTGCACACAAATAAAATTACTATTATTTTTTGTACGAAGTATAAGCATTTTTTTATTATTGCCTAATTCAATGCATACTCAATAAGAAAAACTGCATATGGATATTTTAAACAATAACTTTATGATATTTATTTTCCTAGAGTGATACATTTCATTCTAGTTACCCTCCGCATTTCTCACTAGAACCACTGGCAGGGGTCAGCACTAAGAGGGTTACGTGCCATTCTAATAGTGTCACACATCCCCTACAAGATGCCCGTGTGTTTTGAAACTGTTGGCAGGAACACAGCTTGATCACAATGACCTCACTACAAATTATCTCATCATTCTTTCTCCTTTTTACCCTTTTGATTTTAGTTAGATTCATTCTGTCTCCATTCATTAGAGATATTGCCATGCAACTTCACTCTAAAAAAATTTTCATGAAGTTGTAAGCATATATGAAGGATTTAAAGGGTAGTTTCCATCTCAAAGCTGCACCGTGACAAAAGGAGAAATATATTTTGTACACCCACCATCCTATGTCCTTTTCTATTGAACAGGTTTGAATAACCTTTTACGAAAGCTTGTTACACTCAATAAAAACTTCAAATATATGTACAGGAATGTTATTTACACATACAATTTTGGATGTATTTGCATCCATGTCAAGCAAGAGAGAACTATACTGTTATGCAAAAGCTGATAGTCATTGAAAAAGGAGGCTGCACAAAAATTTTACCTAAATAAGGTACACGTTCATAAAAGGTGGAAATGCTAATGTGGAACACAAAAACCTCAGAGGGTGATGAGTATGCTAACATTTACTTATATCATTACCATCATGTCTTTAATTGCTTCCTAGACTGTGGGAACACTTTTGACACTGTAGCTTGGAGGATGATAAAAATTAACGCAGAAATTAGAAGTACACAGGAAAGTTTGGTGATTTATGATTTAATCTCTCTGGGATGAAACAGTACACATTAGAGCAATGAATGACAAATCAGAATGAGCATTGGTTGGCAGAGGAGTCAGGCTGGGCCATTCCTTATCGCTGCTGATTTTCAAGGGTAGATAATATTGAACTAAGCCCTTGAAGCCTTCTCAAGGGTAGATTGGGATGGCATCACTTCATGCCGATAAAGCGGCCCCATTTTGGCATCAAATGTTAAGTTTTATGCAGGTCAAAGAGTGAATATATGTGGTCAAGTATGATATATACAGGGAAGGCAACTGTGCTTGATAAAGAATTTGGCCATATGGTAACCTATGTCATCACAAGCTGTTACATTCCTGATGAAGCCTTTACTTGACAAAGGGTATTGCTTAATCACTATCAAATTCTATGTGCCTCCTGAGTTGGCTGTGTTGCTGGATCTCTGATCTGCAGATACTTATGGGACGTACAGAAAAATCAACAGCACTGAAAGGAAAATGACTGAAAATGGGGGAAGTGGTAGCCTTCTCAAAAGGAAATCTAATGGTGATTCAGTGGAAGGGCAAAAAGGCCACCCTTATCCTATTCCCCTCGCCCCATAAAAGGGATAAAAAATATAATTTTTTTGCCTGCTTGGAAGCTTTTGATATGAAACTCTTTTCTTTTCTACCATCAGACTGGTAGGAGAAAAGCATTTAGACTTTCATCTTGGGCTGATTAAGCAACTAATAGATGCATATCATCCCAGTGTTGTGTCCACCTGCATTGCCTCATCCTTGGCTCCTCACAGAGAGGCATTTTCCCAAATCAGTCCCTCTAACAGAAAAGAAAGGTAACCCTACCAAACAGTTTTCCTAAGTTGTGGAAAGAGAGAAGCAAGAGTAAAAAACTTAGAAATGAGACAAGATATTACTGTCCCTATTGTGAAGTAACTCTTCCCATAACTCCTAATTTTGGTTACCAATCATATGGCAACAAACATTTGAGAACTTCATTTTTTTGAAGTGCTTGTATTTGAGCAACATAAAATAAAAGTTTTTGGGCATTTTTTATAGTAAATTTTTACAAACTATTGTTATAAAAAAACAAAGTGAAATTGTGCCCACAGAATGATTACTAGTGCATAAATTGGGTAACATTTAAAAGTAAAAAATATTTAAATTAATTTAATACCAGGTTTTTGAGAGCTACTGTTTATAAATATTATTTTATAAGTGAATAAATAACAATGATCTTAACGTAAAGTTTTAAAATATGATGTTTTTTGAGCATATAATAATAATAATAATAATAATATTCATTATGTCACAAAAGTCATTTGAATATACAACAAAAATTTTGTGAAATTAGGCACCCCAAAAGAATCCTTGTGTTGGGGTTACCATCAAATGAATAGATTGTGCTCAGTAGAATCATATTTATGATACAAAAAGTTTAAGTATATATATCAAATTCAAAAATTTAGTGTTCAGTGTAACAAATCACATGGCAAGAACAAACAAGTAAAGAATATATAACATTTTATATTTAAATAAAAAAAAAGTGAGAAGAAACTCAAAATTGGGTGGATGGTACATAATTGTACAAAATATTTTCTATATGCTTTTGGGCAAGCAACCATTTTCTCAATAAAGCTAGAAATTTAACTTCACTCCTAATAGAATACATTTCTCTATGTAACTGAACAAAAACTTTGGGTGCAATATAAATATATGAATTTTTAAAAGCTTCAACATAAGGCCTTGGAATTCTCATATTAGTGCTATCGCTGAGCATTGATTTGCACTCGCATGGTTTATTACATTGACCTCCTCGATTATAAAAGACACGAAGAACCTTATAGACAAATAAGTGTCTTGGTGGTAAAATTTTTAATTGTAAATATAACAGAAAGGAGGAAGCCGTGCTCACTGCACTGAGAATAGAGCATATAAATTTATTTTGAATTACACGTAAAGGCTGAATATTCAAATCATATGTGCCACCCCAACAAGCAACACCATATGGTAATCTTGAGTTGACAAAAGAAAAACAAACAGTTCTCAAACCAGATAGTGGGCACTTAAACCTTAATAAATAAGTTTTTCTTAAAACAGGAATTAATTCAGATTTTAGTTTGGAAATATGCACTTTCCAGTTTAAGTTTTTATCTAATATTAGTCCCAAATATTTAATTTGATTAAAACAATCACTATTCATACAATTTTTTCCAATTATAGATATACATCTTGAACACCTGTAAAAGATATTGATATCTGGAACTGGTGCATTTTTTAGAGAGAAAATAATGAGTTTCATTTTAGAACTTAGAGACATATTACTAGCTAAAAACCAATATTTAAGTTTATCCATGTCACTTTGAATTTGCAGTGTAAGATCACAGAGATTTGGAGTTGAATATAACAAAGCTGTGTCATCAGCGAATGAAGTTAATTCACCATTGAATGAACCAGTACATAAATTGTTAGCATGAATTAAAAATAAAGTTGGTCCCAGAACAGAACCCAGAGGTACCCCACAAGTAATGAGTGCCTCTTGACTAATACAATCATTGATTTGTACACACCGAGTCCTGCCACTCAAATAACTTCTAAACCAGTCAAGAGAAACACCTCTGATACCAGCTTCATCTAGTCTACATAATAATATTGCATGGTCTACCAGGTCAAAAGCTTTGGTAATGTCGATAAAGAGGCCAGCATTTTTATAATTGGCATTAAAACCCTCATAAAGACCTGGACAAAATTTTAGGATAGCATCTTCAGTACTTTTACCCCTCCGAAAACCAAGTTGTTTGTCACTAAAGAATTTTATATTATTTAGGAAACTAACAAGCCTAGTTTGAACTATTTTCGGCACTAAAAAAATCGGCAGAAGAGAAATAGGTCGGTCATTTTTAATAATAGTTCTATCTTCTTTTTTAAAAATTGGAATAGTCAATGCCGATTTTAACTGTTCTGGGAATATACCTGATTCTATGCTTAAATTTGCAATAAATACAAAAACAGGAGCAATATTATTGTTCATTGCTTTCACAACCGTTGATGAAATTTTATCAACTCCTTTAGAAGAATTCGGATTCAGCTGACATATGATTTCCTTAACTTCCTTAGGAGATGTTGGGAATAAGAAAAATGATTTTTGGGATTGGAACGAAGGAAAGCTATGTGTATAGCTTTCGTTGAGTCTAATGGCATCAATGCTAGTGTCATTTTTTACTCTTTTAATGATATCAGCAAAGAATCTACTAAATTCATTAGCTATGTCTTGCAAACTAGTTAATGCAGTATTGCTCTCAATTGAACCGATTTTATTTATGTTGCATTTCGGGATCTCATCTATAATTTTCCATTGCTTAGCAGTGTTACTTCTGTTAATTTGAAAAGTATTCAAATAGTAATTTTCTTTTAAATTGGCAATATCCCTCTCAAGTCTCAATTTATACGATTTATAATATCAAGCCAAGGCATCATTATATGGCTGGCTTCTCATTTTTATATACAAAGAGTTTTTTTAGCAATACATCCACAAATTTCTGCATTAATCCATTTATCAGGAATCTAAACTTAGATTTTCCATCAGAAACATAGGTAGAGGAATCGATGATATTATTAATTATGTCAATAAAAATTTTGTAGGCCATTGATACACTGTTTTCAAGGTATACGGCATTCCAATTGATTTTTAGACAGGAAATCATTGAGAACATAAAAAGTTAATTCTTGCCGGAGGATCATTTACCATAGTAGTGTAGTGGGGATTGGTTTCTAAAGAACACATGATTATATGGTGGTCAGTTAGGCCACGATCAAAAGCTTTACCCGTTGCAACAACATTATCTCTACTTCTATAGTAAATATGGTCGATGCAAGTTGAACTTGACTCGGTAACACTAGTGGGAGATGTTATAATCTGTTCCATTCCATAACCGGCCATCAGAGTTTGATACTCATATACAGTTCCAGATTTTTTCAGCATACATTGATTCATATCGCCTAATATAATTAAGTTTTTACCAGTGGAATTTGCCAATAGGACCTGCATATCATGTAAAAACATTTCAAGAGAAGAGGAGAGTAATCTGTACATTCCCTGAATTTATAATAAGGAAAGTGGATAAAAGACCAAAAGAATGAAGTTGAGATGAATTTCAGAATAATAAAGAAAAATAAAAATCGATTCAAATACCGTCACTGCGATGTCCCTCAAAGTTGATTTCTAGATATGTATACCTATTTCATCCCACACAGATCACCACTGAAATCCTACAACATGATATTACCTATAAAGGATATAACCATCATTTAGTATTAAATGAATGCTAAATTAAGATGGCAGATACTATGATAGTCCACATATTTTCAATAATCGATAAGCCCCATAAGTTAAGCAAGGGTAAAATACAAAGTCGAGAATTATCCTCAGAAAATTGCCCTAAGAAGTTTGCTATGTCGATTGGGCAGTTGTTCTGAACAAAAAATATCTCCTCATTCTTGTAAATGGTTTCAACTAGGTAAGGGAGCAAATAAGTTCTAATGATTTGAATACAATCGACAGAATTCATTCTTGTTGGTACTTTCGCTAATGGTCTGAGCCTCAGTTTCTGAGTAGCTGCCACAGCCGTAATTTTGCATCCTTATTAAATAGTCAATGCTATATCTTCAAAAGACACTGTCAACATGTTACTCCATAATAAAACATTAATGCTTACCTAATAACTCCATTTGTTAATTCTCAAAAATTATTACCTAATATTTCCGGGACACCAATATTCAACCTTCCCATCTTGGATGCTTTAGAATGTTTTTGTGACCTAAAATATAAGGTGGTGCCAATAATAATGGCCAAAATCAATATACCTGCAGGTTAAATTTAGTTGGGCTTTTTGGTTGACTTCAGTCATGGAGGATCCACCCTCTATAGAGCTGTGCCTTACCATGATTTAGCTGCAAGTTAGATTGCGACATCTCAAATCTGCAGCACCACAGATAGACACTGAATCGTGGTCAATGGCCCTTGTTATATCCTCATCTTGTTGCCTGTTAGTGCACCCGAGACTTCAACTCTTCAGCTTCAAATCTAATGAACTGTCACCCTCCAGTTATCTCTTTAGTCACTTTTAAACATCTTTTGGTCAATTTTTAAGCGCGCTGCTATCAGTGATACAGTTTTCCAGCTCTAAAAAAAGGGCACTATTTGCCTACTTTTTTACCCAATTACCCAACCCATTATTACCCAATGTTCAAATTCAGCAAAAGATGAAGTTGACTGTGCTTACCATTGGGATTGACTTTTGAAAGGGACAGTTAATACCTTGAAAAGAACTGTAAACAGTAGAACGTTGGTAAAGAATTGAGCTTCAAGTGAGGACTGAATGAGGTCCCTTCCAATCCAGAAGTAAATAATGCAGATCCACATTAACACACCAGGGACCTTTAAGTTTGTGCAACATTATTTGCTAAATGACAAATGTATTTTTTGGGTTTGTTTAACTCATTTATAGAACAAAAAGGTTTTGACCTCAAAAAATTTCATGCAGCATATTGGTTATTAGATCTTTGGCATACTTGGTAATAAGTTAGGTGGACTTTTTTTAATTCTAAAAGCAAATACGCAAGTAGAGATACCCATAACATAAACAGATACATGGACATTTCTCTGTAATTATTATTTGAAGATGATCAGGGTATTTTCACGAAGCAAAAGAATTCTCAATGCATCAAAAAGTATTTCAAACCACTAGCAGTTGGGTGAAGTTTATGAATAGAAGATTATTAATTATCAAATACCTGTTGATCGTATGATTGCCACAGGTCGTGCCATCGGTGGAGGAGGTGGAGGTGGAAGCATTGAACTGGGGTAGTATTGTGATAACTTGGATGGGCTTCTCGATGTCCCAGGTTGTGACTGAAATGATAGATTCAAAATATGAAGATTAAATACATGAGGTAATAAGAGATGGAGGATTTGGTACACAAGGAACAAAACATTCTCTCACTCACAAGTTCACAAGTAAAGGTTATCACAATAATAATATAATTATTTTTCACCCCCAACCTGGAAAAGAAACCCTCTACAAAGCCTGTCAATAGCTCTACATTTTACAAACAAAATGCATTGAATTCCATTAAATTTATCCCTTAGGAAAAAATATAACATTAGTTACTAACCATTACTTTGGACATCTAATAGTAAAAACTAGAAATTCTAGAAGCTATTATTAAAGGCAGTCTAGCAGTTATTTTGTCCACCTAACAGCTATTCTCCAGCACATTATGTAACACTCACTTTCAGTATAGTGGTATATATATAAATTTTTTACAATTTACCATTACATTCTGAATAGTTTACTATAAAAACCACTAATGGTTTATACTATTTTTTCTTGAGGGATAGCATAAAATGTATTATACATATTTTAGTAGGCTTTATATTGCAGCATACCCACAGGCATAAGTTAAGAAATTTGTCTATATTTATCCTATAAATACTTGACCATCTCATAGCCAAGTAACTGAATAAGGTGACTTATTTTGGATGATTACTTCCACAAATAGTCTACGTAGCACAAAAGCAAGCCAGAGAATATTCCGCAAGACAATCATAATATTTATGTCCCAAGCTTTGCATTATGACCCACTAATGCCAAGCACACTTGGTACCAACACTTTGCAATATTTATCCATTGCATAAGAATATTAGTATGATATAAATATCACAAAATGATCACAAAATATAAAGGATTGACAGATATACAATGGATAATGCTGGGGCTATATGCCTCCATAAATGTAGCTATCAAAATGCTGCTTTTATTCACATCCCATCAACTGTAATAACTTTTAGTTGAGAGGCATAATCCAATGATAATTTTGCATGCAAATCGTATAAAATTTGGTTTAAAGGTTGTATCTTTATGATGGATTTTATACAGTGTGTATGGATGTTGTATCCTGGTTGTATGATTGTGTGTGGGATAAGCAGGTTGTATACAAAAATGGTTACATACAACCTGCACATGACAGCCGGCCCGTTTTTAACCCATGTGGTGCTATGGGCAAATTAAACAGGAGAGCCCCCTGGGGGGAGTGGCGATAGAGGCGATTACAGTAGTATGCGCGCGCCCTCTCAACAGCTCCAAGGTCAAACTCTGTAGTGGCAGGAACTCTGTTAACGTTGCTCTACAGTACAACCTTAACGAAAATAATACACTTTGGTTTGCTGTGCGTTAACCTCTTACCGGCGTTTAATTTTTTCTACCTCAATTTTGTCATCTGGTAATTAACTCGTTTGAGACCAATCATCTCTTGTGCCCCCTTTGCGCCCCAAAACCATTGCGCCCCTGGACAAGTGCCCATTTTGCCCAGTTATAGAATCGGGCCTGCATGACGGAGTACAAACCAGCTGTATAAATTAGATTATACCATTGCACATTTCTGTAAGATTGTCTGCAATTTGTACTTAGGTTTCATAC
Organism: Ceriagrion tenellum; assembly: GCA_963169105.1. Lineage (NCBI taxonomy): Eukaryota > Metazoa > Arthropoda > Insecta > Odonata > Coenagrionidae > Ceriagrion > Ceriagrion tenellum. Next base: position 17,618,404 of record OY720638.1, read on the forward strand.
TATTTTTGTACAAGTTTTATTCAGATTGTATACAATTAGTCTCAGATTTGACATGATTCATTTTCAGGAGTATACTATGCATTCCGTATTTATGCAACCTGTATATCATAATTAGGTAAATCATTTGAAAACAATGTATACCCAGGTTTACATACCTATTTACTGTAAAAAAGGTTGACACTAGGATAGCATAAGGACTAGTCATCAACAAAGGTAAGCATACAGGATTTTCTGTAAGCTATAATGTAATAATGAATATAAAGTACTATGTCTTTCAAAAAAAGCGGCGCCGCTTTTGCTACGATAGTTCATCACCTCCGCGATAAGCCCGCCAGCTCTGCCAGTCTATGTTCTAACACTCGATGCTCGGGCTATGAAAAATATTACGGTGCATTCGACTCCTCACGCGATATCACAGTCTTTTTCAATCCCTCATATTCCTTCTCCTGTGTTGCTATTTATGTGTTAAATTGAAGCAATATCGGTTGTCAATGAGAATAACGATATGGAACGTGTGATATGAAAGCTGTTCTCCTATTATATCCTCTATTAGCTATTAATAGCAGAAAATTAAAAATTACCAGAAATTTACCATGGTGATTTACCTCTAATGAAAATTATGGTAATCTACATATGATGCTTGCTGGCTCAGAAATTTCTGCATTAGGCTGAGCAACAAATATGAATGAGCACATACTCATCCTATAGACCATCTCAGCCGACTATTTATCATCAACCTGGAGTAGAACTCATCTCATCCATTTTGAAGTATATTGTTATGATAAAAAATTACAAAGCTAGACTAAATTTAAACTTGTCCACTAGGTTTTCATGCAGATGATTTAAATGCAACTCACATGGAAGGTAATTACCTGGGATCCCTGCTGCGTGTTTTCAGCCTCTTGGCAGACAAATGTCACAAAATCAGACAAAGTGTCATGGCCATTTTCAGGGTACTTGGTAGGACTATGCTGAGATTGATCAGGTCCTTGCTGATAATACGCAGCAGAATGACCCCCACTGATACCAGATGCAGCAATTGATGAGACAGAGCTATGTTGAGGTGGTATACCTGAAATGAGAGAGTATTATTAGCACTTTATTTTACTGCCAGGAGTCCAAAGTTAAACATTAAATTAACCAACTAGTTGAAAATATATTGCACTGTCAGCATTGATGTTTTCCAAAATGTATTTGCTTGTTTCCCACATTTATTGGGCATTATCAGCAATCCTTAGGCATTATCAGGATAAGAAATTTTATAAGAGAGTAAAGCCTAGTCGTGAAAGATAGAAGTATATTTATGCAAAATATTTTAAATTTGTTATCCTCCGATATACTGATCTTCTGACTTTTTTATAATATTTCATTTTAAACAACTATAACTAGCTCAAAGAGGGATATTTCTTCAAAATATATGTGTATAGTATTCTTCAGCATTTAATAATGATTTTGTATATTGTTTGCCAACTATTCCTCATTTTGATAGTAAATATTACAAATTTACAATACATAAAAAATGACAGCTAAAGGTCTAGTTTATATTTTACATAAATAATTAATTGGATACATAAAAAGCTGAAAACTTAATGCCCATTTTGAGAGAGTTGTGATATTATTAAAAGCTTGGGCTCCATAAAGCTTGTTCAAGATTCATAATGCTTAAGATAAATAACCTTAAATTCACATTAACATCAATAGCAAATGCTTTCAAAAGATGAATACGGTCAAATATGAGGCTTTAAAACACAAAAAGCTATATCTATCAACAATCCAACATGCTAGCATTTAAAATTACAAGCAGACATTGTGTGAAGTATAATAAAAATAAAAGCTTATATAGAAGATAGAAATTTGTCTTCGGTGCCACAGAGACAGCCAGAGCCAGGGTGCAATGTGACTCTTTAAAAATCCATGCTATATCTCTCCACAAACACACCATGGCATTCGTAATACGCATCGTGATCATTGGACCAAAATTAACGAATTTGCAAAATTTATGGCTGCATTGACCATAAAAAAATTTTCAGAGATAGGAATTTCTTTCTATTGACATCTAATGTATTGCCTAATAATCACGAAATTTCATCTATGACTGCATGAAAATGGAGAGAGTTAGCACAAATTGAGAGTTTGTTCAGAAATTTTTTCTGTTCATAGCTGCACTAATTTCCTCATCATAAAAGGTATGGTGGCTTATTTATCCTAGCAGAGTGTACAAGTTAACAGGAAAACACAAAATTTACAATTATATTGAATTCAAGGTAATTACTTGTACTATTTTCTCACCTGAAAACAGACATTTAGTTTTTTATTGCCTCTGAAATTTATATTAAATTAAATATTTTGGTGCAGCGATAAACATTAACTTAAAATAAAGAGGATTTGGGTTTATAGAAGGAAACACTGCATGAAAATCGAAATCAATGTGGTACTGAGAATTTTTATTGTATTGCATGACGAGATCCTAAACATTCATACAACATAAATAAGCTGCAGAAGAGTATGTATTGAATTTAAATCCAACACAAGGTGCAACAAGTTCATTTTGAAGCAAGAAGAAAGTATATTAAAATTACAAAAAAAAACAAAACAGGTGTCTCTCTTGGAAAATGAATTGCAAAAGCACACATTGTTTTTCTCCAAAAAAAAAGGCAACTGGAAATACAAATGGGCACATAGACATCTATAGTGTATGAAAACAGAGAAAAGATAGAATGGTACAGCTGTCTGAGGATGCTCTTAGAGAAGGATCAACTATATAATGCAGTCTTTCTATGACAAAGAAAGGTAATAATAACAGTTAAACATCACTATGTTTTCAGAGAGAAAAGATGAAGCTGGCAATAGCCATTTAGGATCCCAGGTTTTCAGATTCACCTCTTTTAAAGATTGACAGAGACACTTCCAAGACAACAGCAACCTGTGAGACAGCCAAGAAAAGAACAACACACCAATAGAACCACACAGCTAACACACTGAACCACAGAAGTACCTGTTAACAGATGAGCCTGACATCATGCAATGAGGAGAGGATTACTGAAATAAAAGGATTAAGATTGGTTACTAAATAATAGATGACACCTTGCAAGGTTAACCACTTGGTTTCAGTGTGTCAGTTTATGAGTCATTAATAGGAATCAAAGAAAGAAATGGGTTTTCAGTCCTACAGACTGTTAAGGTGGTTAATGGCACTAGGATACGGTGTCAATCAGAGAGGGTGTTATCTCACTCTTAATCACCTGCATTTGGCAAAGAGCTCAGAAGGCCTCCAACACCTGAAAGTTCTAACTCAAAAATCTAGAGTTTGAAACCGAGAAAATATTCTCAATCAACTTATTCTCAGATCACTCCATTCAAAATCTCCCTTGCGATGGGATCCTTCTTTCCCTTTCAACTTCCCAAAGTTTCCCCATCAGGTTCCTTCCAGCACCACCTACCTTCCCGACCATGGGGGCTAACCACAGTCCGACTTGGGTGACGGTTCTCATGACTAGATATAGGTTCCTCGTTACTTGATGTTCTAACGGGGGGTAGAGCCCCGCTAGAAACTGGAGAAAAGCTCGACGTCTCAGGCTTCACAACCTTCCCAGCATGCACCAGGTGGGGTGAATGCACGGAAGGAGGACCTGAAAGCAATCGTTCCACTAAGGAGTCTTATCTGCATTCTACACTAGTCTAAGAACTGAGGCAATATCCTTTGATAGTTCTGAAGATTTTAGAAACAATTTTAGTGAGGCTTCTGTAGTACTAAGGGACTATGAAGCACTTAAAAAGCCTTTGAAAAAGTTTTCATTCCAAAAAACATCCCATTCTTGGCAAATAAGTAATCACCTGTTACAGATCATAAAACCATTGTTACTCAGCTAGGCTATATTTTATTTGGTAGGCATTTAATTTGGACTATTCAAAGCAAAAAAAATATTTTACCTTCAAATAAAATATGTTCTCCCATTTGAAGGTATAATATTCTAATCAAGCATTGTCATGCAGTTCTTTTCAAGCTCAAAGAAAAAAAAAGAAAAAACAGACCAGTCATTGAACAAACACACTATATACACAAACAACAAAAATCCTATGATAGTTTTCTCAAATTAAACTTTTCATCTAATGCAAACCATAGCTTACCACCGGGGAGAAGAAAATTGGATTCTTCATTTGGAGACTTCTTTCTTGTAAAAAGCAAATGCAAGCATATTGTGGACCATTAATTTGTCCTTATACATAACATAAAAGCATAATTATTATATGAGCAAAAGAGCAAGACAATGTTCAGAAACTTCATTAGAGCATTGAATTTTTTCAGTAAAAAAGTATTGTATAATTTTTGCAAAAGCCATTTAAAACGTACAAACTAGAAAAAAGTAGATGTGTTTCAATCATGCTTGCATTCAGAAAAACTAAAGTTGAAGAGCACATACTTAAATTCATTCATATCAGCATGAAAACTCTTTACCTCTTGATAAACCAGGCAAAAATATGAACCCCTAGAGTGGATGTGTGACCCAAAGAAAAAGGAAAAGAAGGAATATCACCAAGGAGACGTTTCCCTTCCCGCCCAATCACAGAGTGCCCAACGCCTTGACTACTATGATTAAACAAAATAGAGGAATATTTTCTATGAAGTATTCCACCAGGGTGAACAGGATAGACAGATACTTGGAAACAGATAAGATATTTTCAATATTAGAGCATTTGACATATATTTTGTAGCGTACCATGGTCAACATCAGAGTGCCAGCTAGCCTGGCTGGAGAGAGAAGCAGGGCTTTGTCCATAATAAGGAACATCTCCTCCCTTATCTCTTCCTGATGGAGGTGGACCTCCATTTCCCCCTCCTCCACCACCCAAGTCCATTTCTTCTTCTGTAGAACTCAAACGGCGGAGACGCTTGTTACGTGGCTCCCCTCCTGGACTCTGTGAACTGCGAGGCAGTGACAGCGGACCTGAGAACAGAAACAATAATTAACAAACAATAACAAGGTACTTTTCATTACTACTTGGATTGACACAACGAAAAATATGTTACTACCACTATCATCCACATCCAGGTTTCTGCTGCATAGAGTAATAATTAATGTACATTCAACGTTTCATCTTTCCAATGGAGATGACACACATAGTGTGCATTAAAAAAATTACTCTCTTGAACAGAAAATTCAGGAATGGTTGAAAGTGATAATAATCATCATGGAAAAAGTCTGAAAACAAAAATATGTAATGTTTAGTTTAACACAAAAGAATGTAATATTTAGCAGAGACACCATGCAGAAATATGTGACATATATTCTCAAAGAAAAGAGACATCCCCTATAACACACATTTGGGCATACATATGTATTTCTGTTGTATTTTAACGGGTCGCATACATATGTATTAATGTGTTGTATTACATCTGTAATACTTATGTATTATTTCATGTATTTCCTCTGTATTCATACATATGTAAAAGTGGAACGTATTACACGCAGAATACATTTGTATTTTTTCTGTATTTTCTGAGAGTAGATACATATGTAAGAGTGGTCAAAAATAAAAAAAAATACATATGTATACTTCCTGTATTTTTGAGATGTTTACTTACTTGCGCCCCGTGAAACGCACATATAAGTTTTTTCCAGAAATAATTTGGTTGAACGCTTACGCCAGTTTTTCTTATTCCAATGATCTTTCTGCCATCAAATTAATATCCTCGAAAGTTTGCACATATGTCACTCAAAAGTCGAAGTGAGCACGTATAGTGAAGATGGCGGCGGAATTTGGAGCTCCCTAAACAAAATATACATATTGAAATTTGGTTGTCCATACATGAAAAATACAAAACATGGTTCATATCGCATCTAGTTATCGTTGACGAATGGATTAGCTTCCGGTCGTCACCTGTTTTCTATTAATGTCTATATTTATATAAGGTTTGATGCATAATTTTTGCCGGAATCACATGTAAGCCAAGGACTTCGCGTAATGTTCATTTTGTAATGATGATATCATGATTTAAACGTCGTGATTCCTTGCGCTCGAGGGACATGATGGTGAAGCCTTGGAACGCCATCTATCGGGTATCCTCTGTATTCAGGAATCTTGAAGTTCATATATAAGCTCCTACTTACGCATTTTCGTTGACTTCGTGTTCAACCTCAACGTGTTTGGTTTGCCATCTCCTGCGTTCTTGCGTTTTTTTGTTCTCAAGTGCTTTGAATCCGCTGATAGCGTCGCTTTGATTATCGTCATTTTACGATAATATATTTCTATTTTATATATCTGTGTATAATATTATATATCCTTGTATAATATTATGTATTTGCATATTTCATATATTGTACATTCACGGTATCCGGTGCGAGTGCATTCGGGTAGACATAGCTCGACGGTGTGGTGTCGGTGGAAATCCATTTCCATCCCGCATCAGTTTGCGATTTATTGTGTCGTGCCCAAGCGGAAGCAAGCTCCAACTGATTCCTGTTCTTGAATGAGTTGCTTGGGAATTTATTGAACAAATATTTCAACATGTAAAGTTCGCGTATTGGGCCTGAATATCAATATGTATAATTCATGTATATGAGCCTGAAGATACATATGTATATTTCATGTAAGGGTATTCAGATTTCCAATTTGTAATACATATGTATACATACATCCTGAGGGACTTTTGAAGCACATTTACATCACATATACAGATGTAATACAATTGTATTACAACTTATACATATGTATTTGGTGATGTATTTCCTCTGTATTATTCATGTGATACAGATGTAATACATATCCTGTGTTGTCTGGGATGCCTGATGATGACAGAGCTGTGGTCAGTAAACCATGAACACTTCCGCAAGAAAAAAATGTAACGACTATTTTCAGGGATTTTTACTAACATATTTATGTATAAGTTTCCCTAAAATGTCCTCCAGCATTGATTTACCATGAATAATATTAAAGAAAAGAATGAATGGTATTCGGAAGCCAAAAACTGCACTAAACGAGAATCATAGTTCGGAACTGGAATTTTGGGGAATAAACTAGACAGAAATTTTGTTTGTTACTCCAACCAAATTGGTTTGTCTGGTCTGCCATAGCTGGATGATTGGGTATTTATTGGTTCAATGATAAATTTGACAAAAACCCAGAGGTAATTTATGTACACACAGAAAAAGATAAACCAGATGTCATAGTTGGCCCAGGAAAATTTCACTAGAGAAGTTATTCTGAAGAGGGAGATTTGGAGATAAATCATAAAGCTCATTTAACATAATGAACAATGGCTGGATGTCCATGTAGCTTTCAGCACATGCACAGCATTTTAATGGTGGCAATGCTTTCTCATATCCTGGGCTATTTACATATTATAAGCTGCCAAAAGATTGCATAAGTGAGTGGCTAGGTATTAGACACATGGGTGAGAAATGGTGAACACTGGTAAACTGATCAAAATCCATCCTTAAAATATATGATACAGACCCAAGTTGGACTTTTTAGACTGGAAATACTCTCATTTATAAAAGGTAATATTGGAGAATTCACAAATAATAACACAGGATTCATACCTACATCAGGATCTGGCCAGCCAGCAGTAACTGTGTGTATTCTTGATTCCCTTAGCTTCTATTCTCATTGGCAACAAGATGGTGGAGAGTGAAATTTGTGTGGTTTGCTCAAAGAAAGTTGAATCTAACTCCAGTATATATCTTGCAGTTTCTGTGGTAAAGATATTCTTAAAAAGTGTTCTAACTTATCAACCAATCTGTTTAAATTGCTAATTAGTGATCGCAATGCTGACTGGTTCTGTGTCAGCTGTAACCCGAAAACCTCGCAAGCTGCGGAATCAGCACAATTTGTTGACTATACTTCTGTTATTAACGAGCTTAAGTCATTGATCCAAAGCTTAAAAGAAGAACGTGACTCAATCAAAGGGCAGCTTAAAGACGACTGTAGTCAGAAATCAGCTACTGAGATTGGTTCTAATATGGAAGCCATTATCTCGGAAGTTAAAAAAAGACAACGCTGTGCATCAAATGAGATTATTTACGACAGCACCGAGACTAACTCCACTGCAGCTGATAAGGAAACAGTACAGGCAATCATCAGAAACATCAATCAAGAGATTCCCATCGAGAATATCAGACCTTATCGTCTGGGTAAGCCTCAAAACGGTAAGATTCGCCCAATCAAAGTAGTGCTGGACTTGCCTGCCTCTGCTAGGAAATTATTCTCGTATTGAACACCATTACCCTCAGCAATAAAGATTGTGTCTGACAAAACTAGAGCTGAAAGGGAATACCTGTGTCAACTTCGCCAGAACCTGGAAGTGTGGAAAACGAACGGTGAAATTGACTCAACTATTAACCCTCTTAGTGCTGACCCCTGCCAGCAGTTCTAGTGAGAAATGTGGAGGGTAACTAGAATGAAATATATCACTCTAGGAAAATAAATATTATAAAGTTATTGTTTAAAATATCCATATGCAGTTTTTCTTATTGCGTATGCATTGAATTAGGTAATAATAAAAAAACGCTTATACTTTGTACAAAAAATAATTATAATTATACTTGTGTGCAAAAGTTAAACAATATTTTGCCTATGAGCTGATATATTGGCCCGCCGCACTTTATGCCTGAGATGCCAAAGCCGATATATCGGCCCGCCGCACTAAAAGGGTAAAGTACGTACATGGTTGCCCGACAATCGTCAGCTCAAAAAACTTGCAAACTCTCCAAAAAAGCCAAAGCTCTTAGTATATTACCAAAACGTAAGAGGTTTACGTACTAAGTTACCAATGCTGAGAGATTCTCTCCTTAACTGTGATTACGATGTGGTTGTTTTAACGGAAACATGGCTTAACCCAAACATTCTTACCACTGAATTTAGCCTTGATGACTTCCAAATCTGCCGGAAAGATCGAAGTGTTTATACAAGTTCGAAATGTTGTGGTCGTGGAGTCCTGATTGCGGTCAGGTCAAATTACTTGTGCAACTTATTAGATTGTGATCTTAATCTTGAGGCTATATTTGTTTCTATCACAGCAGCTCAATCAAAAATATTAATTGGCACAGTTTATTTGCCCCCAAATTCTCCCACTGACTCATACTCTACATACTGTGATGCAATCGAAAATGTTATTGAAACTGACAGTTATTCTGAAGTGATATTATTGGGAGATTTTAATCTTCCTCAAATTCATTCTTGGGATTTATTGAACAGTCCTGAACTGGTTTCATCTCCAACTCCCTCCCTGCCTACATCTGCTCATGTTCTGATTGATTCTATGTGTTACCTAAAACTTAGTCAGGTTAATAATGTCTATAACTGTAATGGAAAATTGTTAGACCTAATTTTTACTAGCTCTAGCTCCACTACCATAATTCCAGATGATTGTCCCTTAATATCATGGGATCCCCATCACCCTGCCATTAGTATCTCCCTACAATTGCAATTTCCTTATTTTTATATATAATATATATATATATATATATTTATTTATATATATATAAATTTATATAGATATAATATAAAAATAAAATTCCAATCCAAGTAATTGACTTTACTATGTCTAATTATGACTTTAAGAGATGTGACTTTGCTGCACTGTCAAACTACTTACAGAACATAAATTGGTGCCATGATCTTACTAATTTAGACACTAATGAAGCTTTTAATCATTTTTATAACATATTGAATCAGGGCATTCTTCTGTTTACCCCTATTAACACTTATAAAACCAGTAACTTTCCCAAGTGGTTCAGCCCTCAATTGCAAAACATGATAAGACAAAAGAAACTGCAACACAAATTATATAAACAAACATGCATGCAATCTGATTATTCTAAATTCTCTGAGTTAAGGTCTGAGTGTGCTAAATTGATAAAGATATGTTATAGTAGGTATTTATTTCAACTTGAGTCATCTATTCAGCATAATACAAAAAAATTTTGGAACCATGTCAGGAGTGTAAGACTGACAGATTACCAAATCTCATGCAATTTAATGATCTATCTGCTAGCTCATATGATGACATAGCTAATCTATTCACAAAGTATCTTTCAACTGTGTATGTAAAATATGACAATCCTCCTTTGCAAAACTACCATATACAAACTGATATTTGTCTCTCATCTCTAACATTCTCAGTAGGAGACATTAAAACTAAATTACGGAAACTCGATCTACAAAAAGGCTGTGGTCCTGATAAAATCCCTCCTGTATTACTGAGTATGTGTCTCGAACCATTGCCTTACCCTCTTTATATTCTGTTTAGCGAATCCCTCTCTATAGGGATCTTTCCTGATGTACTCGAATCTACTTTTTATTCACAAACAGGGAAACAGGAATTATATAACTAACTATCGCCCAATCGCCAAGCTTTCAGTTATTGCTAAGGTCTTTGAATCATTGGTTTTTGATAAACTAACTCCCATTTTACACACTATTATTATCCCTGAACAACATGGTTTCACTAAAGGCAGATCAACACTCAAAAATCTTATGGTCCTACACAAAAATCATATTGAAAACATGGAAAAAGGCTTACAAACAGATGTAATATATACAGATTTTAATAAAGCTTTTGATACTGTAAGTCATGAGCTTCTTCTAAACAAGTTAGATTCACTGGGATTTAGTGGCAATTTACTTCACAGGATGGAAAGTTACTTGTCCAATAGAGACCTTGTTGTGAAAATCAATGCATCTATGAGTCACTGCTTTTATTCATCATCGGGTGTTCCTCAGGGATCTCACCTAGGACCACTGCTATTTAACCTATTTATTAATGATATTACAATGGCCTTAAACCCAATACCTTTTCTTCTATATTCAGATGACTTAAAGCTTTTTTCAACTATTCAATCAATTGAAGCCGACCAATCTCTGCAGAATTGTCTTCATAGACTAGAGTCCTGGAGCAAACTAAATTATTTAACTTTAAATTGTAAAAAGTGCTACTCTGTGACATTTACTCAGAAGATGAATATAGAGTCTCTTCAGTATGACTATCTGATCATTCCTTGGTCCAATTAACAAATATTAAAGATTTAGGAATTGTATTTGACACTCAATTAACATTTCACCAACACTATTCATACATTAAATCTAAATCATATAAAATGCTTGGATTTATTTTCCGACATTGCAAAAATTTTAACCATATTGAACCATTTAAACTGCTATTCAATTCATTAGTAAGGTCACTTTGTGAATACTGCTTCACAGTCTGGTCACCATATTATAAACTTCATATTCATTTAATTGAAAGTATTCAAAGAAAATTTGTACGCAAAATCGCTTATAAATTCAATCTTTACAGAACTCCCTACAGCTGTCATGAAACTACATTTACTAAATCTTCCCTCTTTACGGAAATGCCGGAAAATTAATAGCATAATATTCCTTTACAAATTAATATATAATATGATCGATTCCCCAGAACTCCTAAGTGAGTCATCATCCCATCATCCCATGCATCAGAGTCCCAAAAAATAATACAAGGCTTGTTTACTTTTTTATATCAGATACCATGCACAAAATTATGCTTACTACTCTCCTATTAGTCAGATTCTGAGAGATGCCAATAGCTGTAACAATATTGATCTATTTAATACCTCACTATTTACCCTCAAAAATTTGTTATTGAAACTTCCTGATGAATACCCATTATTTCTTTGAGGTTTTAAATCAAGTAAACTCACATGAATTGTCTAGGTGAACTGTGAATTATGTCATTTTTAAGTAGCTATATTATTGAATTTGTTGTTTCAGAAGTAATATTGTGTAATATCTCAATTTTATCTTAATCATTCATATGTATGTTTATTCTTAATTAATGTAAATTGTAATTGTATTCTTATACAATAAATGTAATTGTACTCTTATTGTATTCTTATATAATAAGTGTATTCTTAATAATAAGCATACTCTAGTATAATAAGTGTATTCTTAATTAATGTAGAATGTAGTTCTTATTTCGTGTAAAGTTTTTCTTTATGTATTATAAATGGGCTATTTACCCATTAATAAAACAGAACAAACATTAAAACATTCTATGGACCTAGCTCTGTTTTGATTGGAGGAACTGTTTATTCTGTGAACTCCTAGCCATCAGAAAGATGATCCAGACGGCTGCCGCCATGAACTATTTTGCTGGCTCTGTTTTTTTTTCTTTTTACAAGGTTAAGTCAATAACTTAGTACATTATTTTGTTCTGATTTGAATACTTAATGTGACAGAAAAATTCATGTTATAAGAGTAACTCTCAACCATGCCCAAGAGAACAGCATAAAATGAGGAATATCTGTGCATTGCAGGAATGCTTAAGTTCAATCTTATTTATCAGAAGGGGAGGCAGCCTACAGTGTGCTGCAAGCTGTTTCTTAATTGAACGGCAAAAAAAATATGTAAAACTTTTTCATGTAATGTTAGCACAAGTCAAAAGTCTGTCTACAAATTTCATTTGTCAACAAATTCTTTTCAGTCATCAAGTAAGTTAAATAATAGTAGACCAGCAGTGAATACATCAAGGAGATACATAAATACTTCATCAGGGATAAATGATGGCTGGACTGTTGAAAAGGAATTGTTATGCTCACTGATCATTTATGAAAATCTCTATTATTACTGTCCAAAAGTGCATGATGGAAGAACCATTAGAATAAAACTTTTTTATCCATGAAAACATACCAAATTGCCTCATGTCATAAAAAACAAGCCTTGCTTATGTGTCTGAGTTCATATTTACTAAATTAAAGATAAATCCTTCATGTTCTAGATGAATCATTGTACTATATCTACTATATCAAGTCAAAAGATTAACAGCATGTATATTTTTTCTACTATTTTTTAAAATGAATCTGCAGTAATTTTTTCAGGATTGTAAGAAACCTTCCATTATGGAGGGGTTATAAAAGTACCACATGAAGATGTGCCAAGTTCAGGACATTGATGTTTGTATTTAATTACTTAGAATTTCAGTCATATAAAAGCATATTTTTGTGCCATTAATAATGTAGTTATGAATGCTTCTTTCAGCTGCTGAAATAAAAACTTATCATTTCAATTTGATCTCCATTATGACTATGAAACTATCTCACTCAAACTAACTCAAGTCAAGTGTCTGCATTGATTTTTGGGCCTTGTGGTAATAATAGTTGCAAATATATAGTCATACTGCAAGAATAGTAGAAAAGCTCGTTCTTAGGATATGGGGAGCAGTCTCGGTCAAGGTGAATTATTTTTCCTCAGTGGAATTTTGCACTGATGTAATGGCTCTCCATACTGTCACACTAATTTTTTTGTTGATTATCTACTTACATAATGCCAGTTTATCTTAGGTGGGAAGACACACTCTGCAGTAAGTATCCATATCCCTTATCCATAACAAATAAATATACCACTGAAATTTGCCGATCCCAAAGAAAATCACCAAGCCTAGCTGTAGCCAAGTCGTAACTTCTGGTTAAACATTCAACTTACTGTATACTCCTGATGTCATTAGAGAGGAATGATCAGGAGCAGGAGGAGTGTAGCTGTTGCAGTAATAACCAGGATTTTCTATTTTTATTGTATTAACTGGTGGCTGCATCCCATTTGCTCCTTGCATGACAGATGCTGTAAATTAAAATTAAAGAAGCACCTTAGTTTCAGGAAAAAAATTTTATATTGACTATTGTTTCTCTACTGTCAATTAGAACAATTTGACAAAATCTAGATATGATAATATTTTGGCCTGTACAGCTACTAATGACAGAAACCCCATATAATTAGCATATGTTAGTCATATAATGGACAGCATGCAGTCATCAGGAGGAAAAATAAATCTTGAATTTCTTGATCTCATAAGACTTGTATCAATTTTTACATCAGGCAGTTAAAATGTAGAACAGCAAAGAAATGTTTGCCATTAAAAATGTAAGCATACATTTGCAGGGCTCAAGAGTACACAAGTTAAAAATCTGCTACAGATATCAGTAGATGAGTATATGACCTCAAAATAATCTTTTAAATACCTACTTATCTAAATATCTTAATGTAAAATTTACAATACTAACTTCAATACTTTAAATTGAATACCTTTCAGCAGAGGATAACATTAATTCTTATATTACACTGAAGAAAAACAAGAATCTGCAACACAGTACAAACTGAGGCATTATTTTGAAAATTTGAGGAATATAACTTAAAATAGGTATAGTGGAATGTAAAAGGTACTAAATGATAAAAAAATATTTATGAGAAATTCAAAGCACAGTTTCACAGCAAGGTTGAAAAAAGCACATGTTCTCTATAAACCCAATTAACGATATTTCCCATTGAATCATTTTATTCTCAAATTTAGCAGGTCCTAGCTAAAATGCTAAACTTCTAATTATTAGATATTGGTTTGATTTGCTAGTTTCATGTGATTGGAGAATTTTTGGCTCAATGGTAGACGCAAAGTCTTGAAGACCTGCACTGCAATGTAAGGGCAACATACAGCCAAAACTGCTCCAGTCATAATGAAACCCAAAAGCCACACAAACATTTATCAACAGCTGTGAAAGCTCAAACTCCTTTTCTCACTTTTATCTCTCTAGGAGAAAACCATCAACTGGAAAATGAGTGCTTCAAGTAAGGGGAGCAAATTTGCTTAAAAGGATTGATTACCCAGGATATACAAAGTATTACAATCACAAATGTATTAAAATACGTCCAGCAAAGCAATAAAATATTAATGTTGTATAAAAATAACACCCCAAAAATCAAACATGGAATGATGTAGCGCCTTTAATACATCCAAGGAGGCAAATGAAGCAAATAAGTTAATATAAAATAAGTTATAAGATAATGGAAACTACTGCTTATTCCTCAAATAATACCAGACTTGCCTGAGATATGAGAAAAATAAGTGGTATTGTAATATGAATAAAATAGACCATGCAGAAATTATTGAGTCAACTAGGGTCTATTGAGTTATCAGAGTGTGCTCATCAGAAGTCACAGAGAGTAAGCAAGCAAGCACACTGAGTCAATCTAAATCCACTGATGATAGAGTCTGTTCTATTCTCAGGAATATCAAGTGATGGCAAAATCATTAAAGGTTGATATCACTCGTTGCAAAATTTGACAGCCTGATAAATGCTAAATTAAATTATCCATAGAGATATTGATGGCGAATTGGCGAAAGCTTTTATTAATCCATGCAAAATAGCACACATAAACATATTAGTATAGGTACTTTGCAATAAATAAGCAATTGGCTAGGAAATCAAATTCATTCCTTTGGTCCTGCTGACTCAATGGAACATTAATGTATTTTAAGAGTTTTAAATTGAATATCATTATGCATTTTTCAAATGAGTATCACTAATGGCTTTAAATATCTCGATATTAGTCATTAACCATAACCCTTCCTACCGACCTACCTTTCAGCCACTTAGTTACTGAAAAATTCTAGGATGACATAAGGAATATATATTTGCAAAGCTTAAGTAGAAACTCATGTGAAATATGCTTCCAAAACTTTTCACCTACTGCCTCATCTAAGTTAGGTACCTATAGCCTTATAAATAATCCTTTGAGGTCAGGAAAATATTTATTCTTGCATGAATGCAATGGTGGAAACATGATAAAATAACTGATTGTTGCCCTGTACTTCAAGTGGAAGAGTTGGCTTCTGAGAAAACATAAGGTTAGATAAGGTCAATGATTTTCATTTTAACAAAATGTAAGTTTCTACATGCACAATTACACTTTAGGTGTATTCAACTCTTTGGTACATGGGATGGTATCTCCATCCTATATGGCATGTTCTATATAAAACAGCTGAGCATCATTCTGTTACAGAAATGATTTTCGTTGAACAGAAAATAATACCTGTTAAAAAATATGGCATACAAATAAATGCTAGCGCAAAAAAGTTCTTTTTTTCATATGAACTGGCATTGAAGTAGTCAAAATTTCATTCTGACAGTCTTTATATACTTCCCACCACCATTTCAATATACCTTCTCTACGTACCTTTAGATAGCCTCCACAGTTCTTTGGAAGAGAAGACACCCGTTGCTAATATGGTATCGTTGCATATCACTCCGTTGAATGGGTGGTGGGTATAGCCTGGAAGACACAGAGAGAGGGAGGTCGCTGATTACTTTTCAAAGCTCAACTGGCCAAAAATTATAAAGTTTTGGCTTTTCGCGAAGGAATTCTTCTCATATCTCAAGTGTGTTTACTTTAATCAATCGTCTGCCTTTCTTTTATTGACAGAACAGAAAAATTAAAGAAACACAATGGACAGAAATGAGAAATTTAAATACAAATGTAACCATTCACAGGGAATGATGCAGTAATCATTGATGCAAATTTAATGAAAAAATTTGCAATATTTTGAAAATAAAGAAATGTATTTCAGTGGAGGGGCACTATAGGCGGATTTTTACTTTAAAATAAGGCCTCAGTCTCTTTAAGTCTACCCAGGCTAGGGAGCAATGAAATAATGGAGAAACTTGGTACTTTCTTGCTCAGTTGCACAATGGTGAATTGGCATGTTCTGAAATAGTTTCACATAGCTGCCTCACAAAAGCCAAATGTAGTGAAATTTTTTGTACCTGACCAAGGAGACAGCTCCATTTCGGTAAAGTTCATCTATATTCTCAAAGTCGCCAGTCAACCCATTTATTCTGGCAAATTATTCATGCAGAGTATTATAATAATAATTACCTGTTATAAAATTAATGTCTTGCCCAAATTTCAATAGATGCAAGTTGAATATTACTGTATAAATTACTGTCATAGTGAGATTATAAATTACTTGCAGTTCAGAGAAATGGGGCACTTTCCTCGGTATACCTATCATGCATGCCAATTAGCATATTATCTGTTCATTTCCTTGCTTTGTAAGTAATTTGTATGCTAAATTTTTACCTTGAAATCAAGTGTTTGGCTGACCTAAGTACACCACTGTCCTTGCCATTAGACTAATTACATCCATTTGGACTACCATCAGTGGTTGCATATTGGTCAAGTATGCTACCGCAGTATGTAAATCCATATTCTAATGTCGCAATAACTAAAGGAAAATATACCAAATGCAGAGGAAAAATATTTGAAGGGATAAAAGTTTGTGGCTACAGAAATCTACATTAATCTTAGATAACGAACATATTGTTTCCAGTTACAGCATCAATTGATTTAAATTCCAAGGTACTTAATATAACTAACTGTATTAACTGAAATCAACTCACTCTAGAATGAGACACGGTCATTCATACAATTAACAAATCTGTAATATATCAGACTGATGCATCTTGTAGTTACATTTTCTAGATAAAACAGGCATATTTTGTTTCTTTTTCTGCTCAGCACCATGAAGACGATACCAACGAGTGACTGACTGAAGAGCCCTAAAAGGCATGACATTGGGCCGTCAGGTCTCTGGCCCAAAGCTCTGCCTAACCTTTCAGTCATAGGTGCCGCTGACGATCCAATAAATTTACCTTAAAAGTATCACCCAAATGTACTTATAGGCGCAAAAATCATACGCGTAATCATAAGATAACGATCGATTACCATAGCTTATAATACGGGAGCTAAAATACCGTTATGGTTGAAATTTGTTTCCGTTCGACGTTCTCACGAATGCTGTCGGCTGAGATCTCTGGGGATGCTGAGACATCATCTTCTAAGGGTATAGGTGATGTAACAATGGTCGATCATAGTAATATCCCAGACCGAAATATCCCAATCGAGGACGGGTCATCAGTAAAACTTTAACATCATTAGAAAAAGTCGTTTATTCTGTCGCCAGTAATGAAACCTGGACTCGAAATAAATGGCACTTATGATTCTTGCATGTAAAGAAATCATATTTTTATCTTTCATAGAAAAGTGCGTACCTACGATATGAATAAGTCATAATGACTAAGTACCTCGTAGCGATAACAAGACATGATCAAAATAATACCTATTACATTTGCTATGAGTAAACTTCCGGGTATTTCACAGTGATTCTTCATTTAAGTAGGGATACACATTCAGTGCATGTTTACAACTAAATTTTTTAACCAATGACTTGACATGACAAGTATATTGTTAAATAGTAACTAATAATAACAGTAAACCCTTGCGAAACTTTCGCATAGTCAACCTTTTCTCGCCCACATCTGATTGCCTTTATTACACTAATAGCACAATTAAAAACAACATGTCTCCTGCCAGCAGTAACTCTTTCGACGTAGAACATTTCCTTTGGGGCATTCTTGTTTCCTTGGGTTTTGTATTGAAGAGTTTTTTCTATATTTAAGAATAAATCACGTGTTACAACTTAAACTGAGTATTCTATGTCAGAATTCTAACCACTTCTTCTCCCTGAAAAAATTCTATCCAATGATACCTTATTCAACGCTATGGGCTTGCAAAGGAAAATTCAAAGAACTAAGAAGGAAGTGCATTCTCGCTATTTGTAGAGTGCTGCAAATCGTTACCTTTCTGAGCTGTTTCATTTTGTTTATCGTCATTTGGAATCGCAACACATGTGCAGCCTGAGTTGAATTCCGCATTATTTTCTCCTGATACAGTATATATTCACTTCGTCTTTGGTTCCCTCTTGATGGACAACATTCACATCCCTCATATTTCATTTTCTCTCGTCTATCAGTCTCATTACATTAGCCCACAGCCGACCGAACGTCATCGTAAGTCACTTTTCATTTGTTTTCCGCAATATTTTTGCGATTCACTTACCTCGGAGGACTAGTGGAAATTTCCAATTTCCTCACAAATTTAAAAATACTAGCAAAATACGAGTCGGTTCCAGAAACAGAATGTGTCGTAACTATAGTGAAACCATACTTGTGAATGAATAAAAACTTGTAACCTCTGAAATGGACTCGTAGCTTGTGGACTTGTAAATGGTAGACTTGAACGTTTGAGAAACAGAATTTAACAAGTTAAAATGGATAAACTTGTAGCTTTTCGAAACGGGTAGGCATCACGAAACGGGTCGGCAAACGGCATCACTCTCACCATATCTTGATATCGCAATAAACGAACTATGTTTAGCTGATAGTTTTTAATTTTGTTAAGTTTACTTGACTGGTGAGTTATTGCCAATGGTATGAAAACGGTGGAATCCACGTTACTATTAAATAATAATCACCACACATGTACGGGCCATAAAAATGTTAAATTTCTCTGTTTATCCGCATATTTGGAGGTGCTCCATATTTTCACAGTAATATGCGACCCGTGACGATAATTGCACATAACTAGTGATAAAAAAGAAGCCCACAGCATTTTAAGGGGAAGGTTTTAGTATATACTTGGCTTTTCTTCCGACAGTGTACGACCGAGGAAAGGACGACAATCACCAGAATACGAAGGAAAGTTAGGATACGTTTGCATGGTTAATTACGATAGGACCACAATATTTATTGGAAACACCCATGTATTGTAATACATATTAATCCCACAGAGATGGCTGCTTCTATTAGCCATTGACAATTAATATGTTGTTTCATTTCTGGAATTACTCCGGCAAGGAAGCATGTGATCTTGCAACGGGAGAATTTGGATTTAGAGGCTGGAATGAGATACAGCTTCCTCAACGTTGTTCTCGCTCTACTTCGGCATTTGGCTGTTTTAGAATAGTTTAAACACACATTTAATTTATCTATAGGAACTATCTACGCCACACGAATCAGAATTGCGTATTACATGAGCAAATTTCTCAATTCTGTTATTGATGTTATGTGAATAACTCTGTTCTGCAATGTTAAAGCTATAAATAGTTCACTTGACTCAAGCAGCTAAGTTTAATTCACTGTAAATGTGTATACGTCAATGATTCATGATATAAAACGGATGTTACTTTAATTATATTTTAATTCGTCTTTCCACTCGTTTCTCTCTATTTTATACCGCAAGAAAAGAAATCGATGGAACGTTTCGTGGGAGCAATCAGTGCAGGATTTACGAATAATCTACACAAGCTATAGCTTAGGGCCCCTACTTTCTTGGGGGCCCCAAAAAAAGTCCGAGTGAGCAATTGAGAATAAAAATGATTTTAAGTTAAAGATTTATTATTTCACTATCTATATACTTCTTAATTGTATTTCAGTGTAACCCCCTAGGTATGCGAAAATCATATTTGGCACTGACATAGAATATCTGGACTTGAAAAGGACTTGAAATATCTCAAATAGGTTAGGGCCTTATCAAGTCTAAATCCGGCCCTGGGAGCAATTGAGTCATTGAGGATTAACATTACAGCAACACCTTTGTTTCGTTTATTTGTTGACATTTATCACGTTATGGTCATAAAGATATTAAATGAATGTCATCATGTGGAATACATTCTTAACTCTTCCGTGGGCGCGTGAAATTTCGTCAGCTACTTGGGCGCCAGGGCCACCCATTTAGCTTATACTCAATTTCTTTTACCTGCAGCATCAACGTATTTTCTTAACTGTATTATAGACTTTGAATTTAGACTTTTTTCTATGATATGAATAAGTTTTTGTCCATAGGATACGCTTTTATAATATGTGTCAAACACAACGCTATGTAATAGAAAATACGCGAAATATTTTGTGTAGTTACCTACCTTCTCCGTAGAAAAGGTAGATAATGGTGATACATAGTTCCTGAACCATGGCTGAATAGGCAATGAAAATTGACAGTAACCATGGCTGAATAGGTAGTGAAAATTGACAGTAACGTAATAAAAAAGGGCATTTAGTTGAACAAGCACACAATATGGGTAGGACCAGTATTTAGTAAAAAATCACGAATTATTCACGAGAAAGTTAACATCAAATGTCACGAGGAATGACAAGGTTGCAAAATGCAATATTCTACTTTTCAAATGTGTTATCACCATTTTACTCCCAAATTTTCCACTCAAACTGAGGAACACGCGCGTCAACTGCACCGAGAGCAAGGGAAAATTCTACTTTTTGGCACTAAACGCCGCATGAAAGGCTCTGCAAAATCGCTTGTAACACACCCCCTCCACTACGGTGTTTGCTGTGAAGGAGGCCTCTAGTAACAATGTAGGACTCCTCGAAATGGATCAATGTTAAGCAAAAGCCGTAACACAACACAAAGAGAAACAGGCCAACAAAGGCAACGTGATCCGGAGATGGGCTAGAGTACAAGCGTGAAATGCAAGCTTTACAAGATCACGATTCACCAGTTGGTGCTGCGATTGATTGGGCAGATTCCCAAACCACAACCCCTTATGGCGGCTTGTCGGAAGGTGCGACGACGGTCGACCATCACAAAAGCACATAACAGATGCTCGATGGACACTTTTTGGAATTAGATGAATTTTTTCACAAAAAAACAATTGCCGCCATAAAATGGGCGGAATTATTCTACCTAGGGTTACTATCTGCCATCCTGATTTCAGGCGAATAACATTCTAATTTAATGATAAATTAGTTTCCACAGTAAACATGTTTTGCCGTTCACCTACATTCCCATCCATCCCTGACCACCAACGATTTCTACGGACTCACTCACTCAGAGACTTAAAAAGTTGGTACAGTTCGTTTGCCATCAGCTTTAGCGAGTGCTGTACCTGTTAAGTGCAGCCGACAATTGGCAATTTTTCAGCTAGGTTGAGGTGAGCAGTGGGCAGAGGGGACTCGCCAAAAGCTACAGCTATCCCGGCACAAGTCTCCTTCACGCGTAAAAACTCGTATCATTCCGCTCGGGAATTTCTACGGCGCGCTTCATTTTTTCATCAAACAAACGAGATACGTAGCGAGCGAGTTTCCCATCGAACCCCTGGCAATGGTTCGCTAGTGACGTCATTTCACTCTCAGGATGAGAGAAAGCACGTGGGGAATGTGCTTGGCTCGCGTGCAGCAACAACACAACGTAAGTGAAGGTGGTGGGGGGCAGGGGGTGTCCGGCGGGAGAGAGAGCGGGGGATTTGGGGGGGGGGGGGCAGGCATGGGAGGTGGCCAACGCGCCTCCGAAGGGCGGGCGCCTGCCTCATCCGCAAGGTCTCGGGGTGAAGGACTCGGCGCGGCCGCCCACCACACTCCACCCCGCCGTCCCCTCTCGCCCGCCCCCCCCTTCCCCCCTCCCCCAAGAGCATCTTCCTACGAAGTACGCCCATGCGAAGCGGCTAACAACCCACCACCCCCCATGAAATATCTCCCCTCATCGCCGCTCTCTCATAACGGGGTCCAGGGATGGCCACGCCGGACCAGCAAACCACCCCCACCCCCAACGAGCACGCGGCACCACCGCAGCATTTTCCACCGCAGCATTTTCCAACGCACATTTTCCCCTTCCCCAATCCCTCCTCCTCGCCCCTCCCCCCTCCGCCCCCCCAGACACACACGACTCCCCGCCCGCGACCAGTCATTCACAGCGGAAGGCGGACCGAGAACTGGTTTTGGCGGAAAAGCCTGGGCAGCGGCGGTGCGTTCCCGCGACACTCCGGCGTCCAACATTACCTCACACCTCGAGGGATTGGGACGCGCGTCAAATGAACGCGAAGAAATGAAATGAATCGCGGACTGCGACGCTTCTCTCGACCGCACAGACCATTGAAATAAGCTCTCACGGAAGATTTTCGCCCCGAACGCGAGGCCCGTTTATTCCGACCCGGCGACACGTGGTTGGGGGCCTACCGGTCGGTCGCGCGGCCCGCGACTGCCGACCCGCGGGCACACCGGAATTCCCCAAACACGCTCGCATCCCTCTTCCACGGGCCCAGGCCGGAGTTGCGAGGAGTTGGCTCGGCTTTATAAATACACCCGCCGTCCGGGCAAGCAGCGGCCGACGCCCCCGCCGCCCCACGGCCTGCTCCCGAGCGGCTGAGCCCGGTGGCGCGCCCCGCGACAAATACTAGTACCCCTCGGCGTCTATTTTCGCCCCGAAGGATAAAAATATCTGACATAATTAAGCCATGGAGTTGAGAAATGCCTGCATGCGACTGCTATTTCCAGTGGGGGACCCCAACATCTACCCCGCCGACCCTTTTTAACCCTCGCCCCGCAGCGACCCCCTTCGGCGCCATTTGACTCGAGTTTCCGAGTCTGCCCTCTCCCTCCCCATTAATCCCTCCTCTACCATTTATAATTCCAGCCTCCCAACACATTCCCTCCACCCAAAGGATCACTCCCGGTCGCCCCAACACCCTCTTTACACCCTTGTTTTGGTTTGACTGGCAACGAGAAAGAAGACCCTTGGCACGGAGTCCCGTCCCTCTCTCCCAGCAGGTGAGAAGAAGCCCCCAGGAGTGACGCAGTTGTTGGAGGAAGCTGCCGTTTTGCTTCACGCCGCTCAGCTGGAAAGGGGAGATGCCGCCAACTGCCGAGGGGCGGAGGATGGGGGGGCACGCGGGAGGGGAGGCGAAGGTAGGGGCGGCGCGGACAGGGGCGCGGGACGAGCGGCACACGACTCCGGCCACGCGGAAGAAGAGCAGCGGGAGACGAGTCATTTCGTTGGTTGCCAGCAGAGGGTGGCGGTGCTGGTCGTAGAAGGCATTTTTTAAATATTGGGGTGGAGGACGAAGCCAGTGGCATCTTTGAGCGCAGCGGAGACCGCAGCCATGGCTACTGACTCCCACTCCACCCCCCGGCATCCGACCGGCTACTTCGCAAAACTAGGCACTTGGCCCCAGAGCGCGTCACACAGTCCACGCACGCCCGCCTTAAAGCCGGCCAGTGACGTAGTCCAACGTGTCAGCAGGTGCCGTAATCGTACATCCGCGGTCGTACATTTTCTTTTTTGTGACAGCCTTAAGGTAGTACGATCGAGATAGTTCAATAGTCAGAATAGAGACCATATTAGAATTATACGTCTCAATTCCACCAGCTGTGAGACACACGAATTGCATTATTAATGACGCAATAATATAGTTTTACATGACAGAAATTGTAAGCAATCAAATGAAAATATCTAAATAAGTCTTTAACTTAACTCATTTTTTCACGCGGTACGTTTGAAACTTCATCAAAATGGAAGGTTTATTTTGATCCCGAAGAATTTACTGCGGCAACAACATGATTTATTTTCAAAAATAGTTGGGAAAACATACAAACTACACACTGTTGATTTTTTTCACGACATCTAAGTGTAGGGATTGCATCATTTTTCAAATAAGGTCTCTTTGGAGTGCATACCTGTACCGTTTCCCATGTAAAAGGGCTGGTATTTTCTGCAAAATGTCTCGGAAAGTAATGTAGTAAGGGGTTGAGTTTTTGGTGTCAATGGGAGGGTGATATATTTTTCTTAAAAATGAGACCAAATTTTATGATTTCTAGGTAAAATGATATTTTGCTCAAACTACCTTCTGGCCGCTTTACACTACAAGAGCGAATGCGTCACTCTTTCATGTGATATATAGCACAGTGTATAGTGGCAAATTGTATGAACGCTTGTGCGATTGAATGACTGAAAGAAAATGAGAACCTTCTCGAAATTCATTCAGACAATTATACAAAATCGCCTTTGCTGGTACATTCTATGATACATTCGTACGTGAAATAAAATGTACCGAGTAAATGAGCCTTAATGCATCTCTTTCCTGTGATTTTGTCACAGGGGTTGATATCCGTAAATCTTTCTTTTTTGAGATAGCATGTAATCTCCCCTGAATAACCTGTGTAAAGCAGGATGGATTTGAACATATATGCATTGAAGACCAAAGTAGTACCACTCTCCACGTCAAAAGCAACTGACACGAAATTCATGAGTGAATGTAGTAGGCCAGGCTCTCGAAAGGAGTATTATTAGGAGTAATACGAAAATTAGGAGAATACCAGAGATTGTATGAGCTATGCGTGAGTGTAAGAGAAGAGAAAGAGGTATGTAATGAAAGGACATTACGGAGGCAATAATTAACAGCAGCCAAGTTTGTAGGTCATACAAAAATAGCTGAGATACTCTTCCCCAAACAAGTTTTCCGTCTTCTAGCCTGGTTACGTGGCGAAAAAAATGTTCTCATGCGTAAAATTTTCACTTAGGTTCAACATCCTATGGATTTGTTGCAACGGTCTCACATGTCTATAATTTCGTTTATTTAAGCTTTATCTCGCAATTGGTTACTATTAATCAATGCATTCTGGCTGCAGAGGTTTACCGATGATATGGATGGAGAGAGGAAAGGGCTGCCGCTAAAACGAAAATATATTTGGAAGTGTTAACAGAAGAATCTTTCACGATTGGGTTCTACTCCATCAACAGATTCTCTATAACTACTCGAAGTTAAATTTTCTAATTTTTGTTAACGCCATGTAGCCGCCCCGGGGAATTTTCTCTACCACTATCACAGTTGAAAGAGTAAGGCATTTCAAAGTTCTCCCATTAACCCTAGAGTGGTGACGTCCAGTCTCTCAGACCGACAATATAATCTTTCTGGTGACGCAGGCGAAGTATGAAATTTTGTTTTTCATGATTTTCTGTAGCTTCTTGTTTTATACAGCTCCTCCGATATGCAAGCCAAAAAGCCACTTCGTGTAAGCATATCGCTACTTCAGCTACTTGCAGCTCCACAGACTCAGCGTCACCACTCGTGTCTTCAAATACTACCTATTTTGTTGTGCTTTATAAAATATGATATGCTAAAAATGTGGATAAGTGATTTATGACATATTATGGAAATGAATCCTTTTTTTATGAACCCATTACTTGTAGCCGTTGTTTTTCTCTTATGAAGAAAAACAATACTACTCTAGTCTACCCATTTTACCGTATAGCATGGATGGAAAACAAATCTAAGTACCTTCTCTTTCGTCGTGAACATTTGGAGTTAATATTTTAAAATTCACCTCTGAATGCTGCAATTTAAATGTCATTCAAGAAAAAACACGTCTCCTTTTTAAAAACTCCAAAGTCATGATTGGTCCAGATGACCGTCGTCACTATGTATATCCCGATAATTCACGTCACTACTGTAGAGTTAATTCTTTCGAGAGTCGTTTCTTTTCGTTTCTGTCCCTCAACGTCGTAGATCTGGGCCTAACCCAGAGACATGTGTCCAGTCTTACACGAGACGTGCGGTTATGAAAAAAGTGCTTTCGGGCGGGAGTGAGTTGGAATGTGTTAACTTTCAATCGCTCAAATTTGATCCTCTTAATTACTGGTACAACCAAAAAATTGCAAATACAAAGAGTTTAAATTTTTCCGGAGTATTTAGCACGATTTTCACCACGCAAATTCAGCCAACAATCACCTTTACTACAACCTACACTTATTTCAAAAATATTAAACATCATCAAGTATAGCGATCAAACCAGGACGTTAAACAGGGCTTTCTTCTGACTAAGACGAGATAATTTTATGCGCATTAACTAAATCAGCAAATTTTCTCTCACAAGACTCTTAGAAGGATTTTTTTCGTCTCTCTGAGTTAAGAGTAAAGCACGAGAAGTACACTGATTGCCGGTCGGGTAACGCTCGAATAATGGAACGATTGGTAGTGATTGGGACATATTCCAATATTAATGAGAAACATGTAACTACTGATACATTTTAAGACATACTACATCAAATCTACATTCTGCTTTATGAGAAGCCGGATAGGGCTGTTGAAATGGATCGGAGGTTGCCGTCAAAATGTAATTTACAATTTTAAGCTGTCGCTTCGCTTTCCCCAAAAGAAGTTTTACGAGGCTATTCCATTACCCTCCTTGTAAAGATGAGTCGAATGACAGTATATAATGTAAGCAAAATCAATTGATGAAGCATTGAGATTAACTCCTCTACGGTCGGCGGTCAAAGCTCATTATGCGTTGGCTATTCAGTGTGTCCATGGTATTTCGATGAATTTCCGGCCATACCAATATACGTCCATTTTTTCGTCAAAGTCGATTTGGAGATACCTACAGTCATGCTCCCGACATTTCTCAGGCAACGAGAGTTCTCTCTAGAACGCAGGCAATGAAATAAATTTACGGCGGAGATCAAGGATCATGCAACAAATCACCTCACAATTTTAATGGGTACTCTGCTGTGTGAGTCGACAATGAAAGAATCTTCTCTTGGCAAGGCAAATACAGCTCAAAGAGTTATACAGGTGTGCTAGGCGACAGACGGGCGCTGCTCAACCGAAGTGGCGGCAAAGTCAATCGTGATCTCTACTGATAGTTAGTTGGGGCCAAAACGCAAAGATAAGACTTCAAAACGTGAGCAATTGATCTTGTTAATGGTGGAAAAAAGCATACAAATATTAACTGTTACCTTTCTAGCGACGTACGCGCCTTTGGAAATCCAATTTTTTGAAATTCTCTCTGGACTGCCAATATGCACCATTTTCCACGGAAAATGGCTGGTGTACCCAATGCCAAGTATCTCGAAATGCATAAGGAGATAAAGGACAAATGATATATTGCTCAAACTACCATGAAAGAAATGAAATTAACATGAACTTAGGCGACCCAATATATGTGATAAAAATCATAGCCATATAAATTAATTTTAAGTTTTTTGGAGCCTATTCATTTGGTTTGTTGACGATGGACGGATAGGCACCTGTACAACTGTCAATTCCTCATCTCATAATTTGCGTATGGGTATGAAACAAAGAGTGTCAGCCGATCCTATGGGGCTAGCGCTAAGGTTTGCACATTCTCATCAGCCACACTTCCCCATGACATTCATCAAGCTTCACATGAGTGGGTATTGAGGATTTTCGCCCTTCTATTGGTCCGTTCCTCGATTTTTCCTCAATTTCAGTGATGGGAGACCAGCCACTTGTTTTCTGAAGGCGTTCCTTTCTCTCGATTGGAAGCGAAACACATCACTTACTCGAATAGTCACACGGCTCAAAACACTATCTCCCACATTCCCTCTCTTCCACACCTTCCCTTACTTGCTCACTTCACTACGATTCCACAGCTCCAGTACGCGAATACTGTAAGCTATGCCACGTCCTCCTCCCATACAAGCTGGCGAAAAGTCGAGGGCACTCCCTTGAACGTGATCCCACCCAGCTGGGTGTAATATCCACCGAATATGTTGAGGCATATTCAAATTACTTTCCTTCAAAGGAAGGTCAAAGTATATCGAGCATAGCGCAGTGACCTGTGTGAACCGCTGGTGTAGTTATTCGAAATATTTTATAATGGGACTGTAACTTTTATCTTTCGGCATTTAGGATCATTGTTGGTTGGTTGGCAACCTGGAAAGGCGACCGATGGCTCAAGTCATTGGCACCATGAAGGGAAGATGGGCAGACTGATAAGGGGAGTATTATTTGGGGAATGAAGGAAGGATGGAGAGAAACCTAGCGCCGAGATTAGCCAACCTTTAGCTAAAGGCGACGAGGGATCAAGGTCTGAAGCCCCTTACGATAAATGGAGCTCAGCACTGGAGACGCTATCCATATAGCAACCATAAAAAATCTCAGGGAAAAACCGAAATAAAAATTTAAATAAATGAGCGTTTAGAGAGATTATTTTGATTGTTATTGATTAGAGTGTTTAAGTTTTCATAACGATTTTTGGATTATAAGGTCGACAAGTAGCAGCCTTAACAGTCCAAACGCCTTGATATGACAGGAAACACGTCAGGTACGTTTAAAAAGAAACCAGCAACGAGATACACCATGGTATTTTTAGACTGAAAATGAATTTCCTCTTAAGCGAAAAGTCTTTCATCGATCTCCAAAGTATACCGTTATTAGAGGCGCATGGCTATACTTTATAAAACACATCCCGAATACTTTCTTTCCTTCTTCTTTCGCTTATCGCGCACTCAAGTTGATTTTTTATTTTTTTCGAGATTTGTTTTATAAGAATCACCTGTTCACCTGATTGCAAAGCCATAACACGGCCACTGATCTATTAGTTGTTCTCGAAATTTGATTACGGCTGTTGATGGCCGTAACTAACACTCCAGTGATGTCACACAAAAGCCGGCGACAAGTAGAGTGGATTGGGAAATCAAAAAGTTAACATGTTTTGAGGCAACCTGAGCGTTCTAAGAACCTTGATCTGCGATAAGGTGAACTCAAGAATGGGAAAGGGTGGAGTGGAGGTGTAATCCGCTCGAACGAAATCGTTTCCGAGCCGGTGCGGAGACAGACGACGAAGTGCATATTACCCGCAGGCATTCGGATGCGCGGCTCTCCGACGGAGAAATCCGAGAGGAGAATCAAGAGAATGAGAGATACGTTAACTGAGGGGCGAGATTGTGGATTGCACCGCGGATCCAAGGCGGCAGCAACACCCACGAGGAGTGATGGCGGCCGGGGTCACGCGTCTTCAACGCTCGGAATCGACGCCTTGAGAGCCTTTTTCGGGGAGAAAAGCGAGGAAGAGCCGCCTGGAAACAAAGGAGCCCCCCCGAGAGGTGATGAGAGCATTTTGGGGCATTTGAAATGGCTCGGGTGGAGTGGGAGAGACCCATTCAACCGCGGAAGTCCCCACCCCCGCCACTAGGGCCCATTGGCGGGGCGAAGGCAATTAGACTATGGCGCCATTCTCTCACTCTCTTTCCAAGCAAAAGAAGCGGTTTTTAGGAGCCTCGGGAGGGTGGATCCTGGAGGGGTGGTGCGCGGGTGGGTTTCCGGGGGAGAGACGCGGGGGGGGGAGGGGGGAGGGTCGCGCACCCACGGAGTCAACGCGATCAAATCCCCCCACGGCGACACCCCTCCCCTTGTCACTGCAACCGCATCACCTTATCCCCATCGCGTACTGAATACAAATTGGCTTCTTCTGACAGTTTGCACCGTCATTAGCCATCGGCTAAACACGTCTCCGCTCTGGGTTACCTCCCCGCACCCGGCTGGAAATCAAGATCTCGACCCCATTAAGGATTCCCGACGATTATGGCGATGGGTCGGTTTGGGTCTTTGCGGGATGGGAGGCGAGTGGGCTTGCCGACGCCGCGTGCGCATTTCGGGGATTTGCAAGCCTCGCGTGGGGCGGCGGCGGCGCGCGTCGGAGGCGCAGGGTCGCGAGCGCGTCGAGGCACCCTTTGTCCCCGAGGCAGCCCCGCACTCAAATGGCTACTGCGTCGTTTGATTCTCATTCCTTTATTTCGGGCGAAGAAAAGTATCAATTGATTGAACGATATATGAATACCTACTTTAAGGTTGAGCAATTGACAAGTAAATACAAGTAGTTCAAGCGAGTTATCATTTTTACCTATAAATTAAACAATTTGGTTTCCTTGCAAAGTTTCAAACGTATCGCATTAAAATATGAGTCAACATGTCGACTTTTACCGATATTGTTATTTAATTACTGTTAATTGCAGTCATATAAGAGTGCATGACTGCACTACTAATCTTACAATATTTACTTTATGTATTACAGGTGCCAAAATTACAACGGAAAATTCAAATATGGTCTCCATTATGACTAGGGAAAAATCACGCTCAGATTGCCTTACATGAAAGGGAAATCCAAAATGTCAATGAGAGGAAAGGAAAAGGACTCCAATGCATGAGTTTTGGTCATTCAGGTGACCATCGATCGGGAGGAACAGTTTTTCAATCTCGTAAACACGTCTTTTGTTCCTTGAAAACGTGTTCGCGAGACTAACAACTACTTCTCCCGGTAGAATGGATGACTGGAATGCAATTATAGGAGTCCATATTCTAACAAATAAAATACCCTGTGTGTTTCTAATCCTTGGCTCTAATTAACATTTCGGATTTCTCTTTGACATAGCCACGCTATTTTATGCGCTTTTTGAGTGGATTGTACACCTCGGCTATTAACGGCCTTTTAGTTCTGGCTTCTGCCACAGCCTAAGAGGGATATTCGCCATCACCTTCATTTCCCACCCCGGACAACAGCGACACGGATGGTACAGTGGAAAGTACTCTAAAAGGGTTCAGAAGAATGTTCACAGTGACGCTATTGGACACAATTTTCGACCTTTAGAAAATAATCTATGGAGATTAAAGACTTTCATTTACAATGAGGGTAAAGATTTTAAGAAATATACGCCGTAAACGCATGGCGATCGAAAAAGTCAAATAGAGAGCAAAAGTGAAAAGTTACGACACACTCGTTTTAAGCATAAATAATAACTCCAGAGGCCTTCGCAAATGGATTTGCTTTAAGTGGCTAAGCTGAGTCGTAAAATTAAGTTGAGTACACTTCTACTGAAGCGCTTTCGACCGTGTTATACAGCTCCCTTAAGTAAACTTGAAATCTCAGAAAATTTAATGATTTCATTTACAATACATAATACAAAAAACAATCACCCGGGTTTCAACGCTTAAGATTCATCTTCAGGTGTTTTTACCGGGTTTACAATGTCTAATTTACAAGCTTGTTGGGGGGGGGGGGGGGGTTGAGCGATTATGGTGCTGTGGTTGCGAGTTGAAGGTCAAGAGAAGTGATTCCTGGGATGTTCAGTGGAGGGGGGAGGGCAAATCGAGAGGTGGCTGTGAGAATGGGAGATTCATGTGGTATGGTAAAAGTAATCAATTAATTTTCTGAAATATGGAATGCCACAAAGCTACAAAGGAACTTGTATTATTTAACCTTGAAATGTCATGGTCGAAATTCAAAAATGGGTAATCATGGGTGAATGCAGTGTCTTTCTTTAGTGGATGAATATTCCAATTTTGTGAACAACTCTTTATTATGGGTGTGAAATTCCATGGAGGAAAAATAATTCTATCGGGGCCCGAGCTTCGGTTCCACGATAGGCGTTCTAGGCACGGCCAAGGTGGATCACTTTTTCTCAAGCGGGCTTTACCCCTTGAACGCGCTTACTGGGTGACGCTATAAAAGTTACACTGCGACAACTCCCAGGATCCTTAAAATTCATCTTCATTTGAAGCAAATTCTTTCAGAGAATTATATTATAATAAAATGTAGCTACCTACCATGTTTTAGTTCGTATTATTTATTAACCGCGAATACCGTAGCAAATGCATTAGTAATAAGATAATGGCGCAGCAGTCCGCTCGTATTTCTGTAGAGCGTATTCAATGAAAAATATATTCCTCAAATAAAAAGCATAATAATGTACTCACTTAAATTCCTTTTCCCAATTGCTTATACGAGTCATCAGCGAAAGTAGTCTTTTCTAACGATGCAAACGAAAGGTTGAAACTCAATACTTGTTTTGACTGAGCCAGTAGCAGTAGAAATACCTGAAAGCGACCTAAGCCCTCTAAAAGCCCATGGCTCACAAAATATTGACTATTTTCGGATGGAATGTATCAGTTTCTGGAAATAAAAATTGAGGAAAATGCTTGATAGTAGAACTTGTGCGGAATTAATTGCTCCTTTGCCCATTAACTGACAGTATGCAAACATTAAAAACCTGATTTGAACCTGAATTAGTGCACGTAGACGATTAACCCCTGCTCGAGTGAGAAAATATAATTGAATTGGGACCTCAAGAAGTTTTAGTTTTCATCAAAGTCTCCTTCTGCAGCAACAACTGTCTCTGCTGTCGCAGCTTTTCCGCAAATTTAGAGGCCATCAGATTTTGCTCAACCTCATTCTCTCCGTGTGCCTAAGTTTACTTCTTGATTACCATGCGTGCAGTTCGCCCACCATTCCAATTTAAACGGCAATATTTGATGTTTGCAGGAGGAGACTTTCACCTGCATTCCTTACCCGTCCATCCGTTCCATCTCGCTGCTCGCTTCAATCAGGCACTGAAAGTAAGGCGTTCCGTGAATTCATCTGCTACTAGCTTTTGCGAAAGCTGTGCTCTCAAGCATGAAAGCCAAATATCTAATAACGGCTATCGGTCGAATTCACAGATTTCAAATTAAACTAGAGTTCGTAGGTTATACGTACATAGGTTCCTGACTGAGGATTAGAAAGGGGAGTAAAAGTTGTACCTGACCACGCAGTGAGTTTTTCTACTATTTCATCTACTCCCTCAGTCTAACTCTCTCTAGACTATTTCTGTTGGGAAAAGCGCTATTTTGAAGATATAGGAAGATGTGAAGAGAGATATGAATGAAACACAGGACTAACGTCCTCGAACATGGTAAAAAAATTGTCCCTGAGAAGAACAGTTCCAGAAAAAAAGTAATTACGATCCAAGGAATGTTTCCACTAATTGAAAGTCAACGCAACTTTTTATAAAAAATATTTATTCTTCCAATCAACAAGTACTACGATTTTGGTAACAAAACAAGGAAGTCAGTTAGTCTATAAGACAATTGGTCTATGTTTAGGTTAACGTCAGCAAAACATTTGCTGTAGAATCACCCATTTCAAGTCGAAATCATAGATTAGTCAAACAAAATAAGAACAGTGCATAACATATATTCATTTGGGGCTAACAGAACATAAATACTAATTTACATCATGATATTTCCGTTCGTACGTACGCATTTAGAATGACATTTCGATATTGTCAGTAGCTAGTCTCCTCAAGGGAACCTAAATTGATTTACCAGACTTATATATTTACTGAGACAAGTAGTTTTAGACATTATTTGACAAAAATTAACTCCTTTGCACCGTTAATTTGATGTAGGCATAGGGAACCAGTTACATGTGCAAAGAATTATATTGAACATTTGTCCGAGTCATTGTCGGCCACTGATGAACACAGGTCAGAAATGACGACCTTAGACTCGAACACGGATGAAAGGAAGGCTCTGCTATTCCCGGCAGTAATGTATCGAGCAAATGCACTGCCCGCGGCGATTCTATTTCGGACAAATACGATCCACTCGAATCGTTCGCTCGCCTGCCCTTTTGCCTTCTCCACTCTTTTCCTCTACTTTGGGCGCAAGACAAATAGCGCCCCCCCAAAAGGTGTCGCGACCCTCACAGCTAACGAATAAAATACTCCTGCGACGTAACAAACCTGAAAGTTACGATGCTGCTTATAAACTTGGGATGGACCTCAAAAACGATAGGGAACGATGAGCTAATACTACAGTTGTTTGTGTCGAGTTATTCTCCCTGGATTATATGCTGGCTAACTCTGTATGCCGAAAGTGAATGTCCTTGTTAGATGCACGAGTTTTATAAAGTTTTTATGATTTATAAATCAAATTCCATTAAAGTAAAAGACGATTTTAGGACAAGTAGAGCGTCTTCTAAAATAAACAGTGAAGCAGATGTTTGATGATATAGTTTGTGCAAATGGTAATAGCCCAAAAGATGATAAGCTAACACTTAGTAAACATTAATAACCTGATTTTCATCTAGGTGAGCTTGTTAGGTGAATAACGCCTCCGCCATTGTCCTCACGATGCCCTGAGGACGATGGCGGAGGTAGCCATTGAAAATTCGCCCAAAAATTACCAAACCTGGTGGAAAACCCGAGAAGACTTTATTAACGTCGTACAAGTTTACGCCGAAAATTTTAGCTCACGGCAGTCAGTAATACAATTTGAATTGATGAATAAATCACTATAATCCTTGATAATTAGTTGGCTGTAATGCACATCAGCAACATCCAATCATTCCAGGAGAGGATTGAAAAAAGAGATTGGTGATGCAATCCTTAAATGTGAATAATAGCACAGGCCTACAAATTTTAGGGTCTTGAATGTTTTTTTGGTGTGATGAGCCCTTTCCGACTTAATTTTGTGCACTGAATACCAATCTACTCAAGAAAATTGGCTGTCACGTCTGGATTTTGAGATTTTCTAACCTTAAAGAGTATAAATGGCCATTGTTAGGTATTTTTTAGCTTTGATATCTCATAAACCAAAGGTGATGGATAATTTCCGCAAACGGATTCGAAATCTATGTTAAAAATATATGGAATAGATCTACGAAACCTAGAAAAAACTATTGTTACCATAGCCTGTATACACTTTGCAACTATCAACAAATTTATTGTAGTTCAACTATGCTATAATTTTGAGTCCACACATTTGAATTAATAGATAGAGGTCATGAAAACAATGGCTTTTCAAGGCTTCATCGTTGTATTCCATTAATTTTTAACGCAGACTTCGTATCTGTTTGCAGAAATGCTCTATCGCCTTTGGTTTCTGAGATATTCAAGCTCAAAAAAAACTAAAAATTTCCATATTGACCTTTTAGGGTTAAAATATCTCAAAGTTCTGACGCGATAGCCAATTTTCGTAAGTACATTCGGATTCAGCGCACAGACGTATGACGATAATGGTCCATAGCATCAAAAAACCATACCCTTGTTGGTATGTGTAATCATCGCGATTAATTTTAAATGACTAATATTAAATCCTGACATAAATTCTCTTAAATCCTCAAGAAGAGGCTCAGGAAATCTACTTTCCGGAGACAAGCCTAAAAAACCATTTTTATCATGAACCTATGATGGAATTCATTACTTTATTGAGTCTAACAATTTGGCAAAGAGGCTTTCGTCATAACTTCTGATATATCGAGGGGATTACACATAAAAAAGTATATAATGCACGGCATTAAAGAAACTAGGTTTTATTAAACGTATAATTGGAAGGTCCTCGGGTGAAAAAGTCAAAGTGAGATTCCACTTCGCTCTGGTTAGGCCACACCTCGAATACGCCGCGAGCATTTGGGACTGCCCTGGTCATAAAGATTCAACCAAATAAATTAATAAAATACAAAGAAAGCAGCGCGCTTCGTTAAAAACTGCAACGAGCGTACATATAGTATCTCACAACTTTTAGAGGGATTAAGGTGGGAGCCCATAGAACCTCGGAGGCTACACGCTAGGTTTAGGCTGCTTGGGGAATTCAGAACTGATATTTTTCAGAGCGAAGCAGAATATTATCATGATGACTCACTACATCTCTAGGTCTGACAGAGGCGATAAAATAAGAGAGATACTTTGCCGAACAGATAGGTACAAAAACTCGTCTTTCAGCGCACAATAAGCGACCACAATAAAAACTGAGCTCCAGTAAATACACTTCTATTATACACGTCACCATTTCATCTCCCAAAAACTTACATCTTTACACGGCTGGTGACCTAACACCCCCTGCCACACGCCCATGCGGCGGCTCGCAGGGTATTATGCAGATGTAGATAATTTGATCGGCGACTTATAAAGCAGCATCATTATCATCACAATGAATTTTTTTATAGTCCGTTCATCCATTCCATCTCATAGTGCGGGCTGGATAGTTTTACATGGATTTGTCCCGCAAGCCAAAGACCCACAGTTCTAATCGGGGTGGGGTAGACAGATTTTCCGACGTCAATGTTTCAAGCATTCCATCGCCACGGGAAATTCGGCATCTTACACGCACGGAGGCCTTGCCGCGTTCCATGCTGACGGTTTCACTCCGCGTGCAAGGGAGAAGGGCAAAGGGACGTGGACAGGAAGGTCCCTCGGACACTGGGCCCTTGAGTTATTAAGTTTCGTCCCCCGGGTAACACGGCCGCCATTTCCGTCTCCACGGACCGTATGGTTTTTGGGGATTTTCGACTGTTTCCGCCCAAACGTCCTCCCGAGCTGTTTCCCTCCCTTTCTCTCTTCCTCCCCCTCCACCTCCCTCCCCCTCCTCCATTTCGTCGCTTTGCAACCGCCTTTCCTTTTGTTTTCTCGACCTGATACCTCGTTCCGTCTGCGGACGACTCCGCCATTTGATTCATGGCGATCACGCTCCGGTGATAACTGTTTCAGTCTCCCTCGGAGAGAGGACTCCGGCCGCCGTGAAACACAACACGGTCGAGGGGAAAGGAACCAAGTTTGGAGTTTAATAATCAATGAGGAATTTTCTTGGCCAAATATTTGTAAAAATGTTTTCTTGAGTTTTGGTCTCTTTGTTTAATTTTTCATTTCCGGCGATTCACTAAATACATACACAGGCATAATAAGGGCAGATCGTTCTGTTAAATTGGTATTACTTGTATATATACTTCCTGTTGGTTCCATTCTCTCCACCAGTTAGAAGTCAATGAGGAATTTACTTCAACGAATATTTATAGCATAAAGTAGTCTTGAGTTTCGGCAATTTCATTAATTTTTCAATTAAAAGCGATGATTATTAAACCAGCAGTTAATAAATGTAATGCCAATTTTACTGAGAACAACAAAAGCCCTATTGGCGTCAATATAATTGGTGAAACGTGGACAGTGAAAAAATGAAATAATTGGATCAAAACTCAAGAAAATTTATTTTGGAGTTTACGTTAAATGTCCCTCGATTTTATGGGGTTGCTTTTAAATAAGCATGGACAGAAAACCTGGCAAGCCGCCGTCCGCGGTGTTTGGGACTCCAGCCGAGCCACCAAACCAGGAGAAGACAGCGAGAAAGAATCAAATGCTCACAAAGAGTGTGTATTTAATTTCTTTTTTCTCTCATTTCTACAACTGCATACTACCCGGCAAAACGCCTTATTGACGTGTGAGAAGGGGGTATTAGTACACCAGCCGTGTTTAAGTAGTGCGAGCGAGATAGTTCCCTAGTCATAATAGAGACCATATTCGATATATAAGTTTTAATCTTTACCTTTCACAATATCAATAAATGCCAGCGGTTGACGTATAGTACGTATGTATGGATTATAGGACTATTTGAGTTCGTTGGAAAATTTGGAGGCATGGGCACTATTCAAATATGAATAATTCATAAGTTAAAGACATAGTCTTCATTGATGCAAAGTACCAGTTCAATTTCAATCCAATATTTTAGAGCATACTGACCTCTATATTAACATGAATCGCAATAAAGTTAATAGGCACATTATGAGGACGTGCGCGTTCCAGAAGTCCACGTTTTTGCAAGTGGCAATCTTCTATGTGGGGAATGGCGTCATCCTCTAGTTAATTTCTTTGTAAATATATTTGTATCACAAATTTTAAAGACATTCAATGGACCCACATCTCACTCCCAGTCTCCATTCTATTCTTCTATCGCTCATGTTTTATTCCAAACCTCTTGAAAAGGTTTCCTCGTCAGTATTATTTCTCCAACTTCATCTGGATCTGCCTCTCTTTCTTCTCGCGAGGGGTATACTTTTATAAACTTTTAATAATATGCATGACAACAGTCGTTCTAAATTTTACCAACACGTAAAAATTATTTATGAATATTAAGTATTTTTTGCAAATATTATGTTGTGAGATGACATAGTTAAATGGGTTTAGAGAGGAGCTTTCAGTTCTTTACAGTACGCCAAAATAATGGTAAAATCATAAATTTAAATCACTAAATTTGCACGTGAAAAAAGCGAGATTTGACTATAAACTAATCCTTGCAATCACCTTTACCGTTTACTATTATGTCAAATATACCTATTTCAATTATATACCCTTGATATATAACATCAGTATGATCAAGGAACGAAATCAAAATATAAAATTATAAAGTGAAACGTTGATTCTCCGAAAATAACATGTAAATATAACATCTACAGGTTTCTTCAATTTTTCTGGAAACTCACAAGATTATGTATCATTTACAACGGTCTTAGATAAATAAATACAGTTGTCATAGTATAGGTAGAT
The DNA here is from genome assembly GCA_963169105.1 of Ceriagrion tenellum. Classification (NCBI taxonomy): domain Eukaryota; kingdom Metazoa; phylum Arthropoda; class Insecta; order Odonata; family Coenagrionidae; genus Ceriagrion; species Ceriagrion tenellum. The sequence continues at coordinate 17,656,702 of OY720638.1, forward strand.
GGAAATTAAGCACTGGGGTTCATAAATAAGATCTTATCGCGCTTCTAAGGAGGGGTTACCCAAAGACAGATGCGGTGGGGAGCTAGTCTGTCGGCTGGGGAGAGGGTTGACCGATGAGATTGACGGTGAGGTTAGATGAGATATAAGAGAGTATATGACCAAGTTGGTATGTCTGGAGACTGCAAGAAGAGTAGGCATTGGTCGAAATATAATGAAAGGCGCCAAAATGACAGATTCTCAGAGTTCCAGTGCACCTCAAGCGCCTTCCACTAAATTGTGGATCCAATGAAATATGCCCTCAAATTACGAGATTCGAACCCGGGTACTCAAAATGGGAAGCCAATGACCGAGCCACTCCAAAAACCGCGGAGAGGCTATTCCTTCCAAGACTTGAAGAATGGGGGCAACGGAAGGAGGTGATGAGATCAAAGAGGCCGTTATCAGGGCTTTGAGGCGCAGGGACTTGTAAGCAGGACCGAACTGGAGCGACTCAAGGGAAGGAATACATATCGTCGGCGAGTCGGATTGCAAGAGGCCACCGATGGGATTCGATACATCAATTAGAGCAAAACATCACCGATATTACGACGAAGGAAAGAAGGAATTCGTGGAGAGACGGGACCATGGAGCACAGATTCGAAACCAGACTGTGGAGAGACAACCTGCGAGAGCGACCCAAAATACGCCCTTACGGTGGCACTGGCTTGACTATATGAATTAAGACAAGTTACACATTTCATTTATTCTGTGAAAAAATCTTTCTACCACTGATGAAATGGGTTATCCATGGAAAAACCAAAATTAAGGTACAAATATGCAAATATGCAAATTATTCCACGAATGGATTGTTGATGTTGATGGACACTTTTTTCCAGCAATGGGCGCCGGCTAAAGCGCTATTTGCATGGAATTACAGCGTTTTGACTTTAATAAAGGCAGTCATTCGCTAATAACTTTTTAAAAATATCACATAATCTTAAAAAATTTAAATAAATGGCTACTACAGCAATATCTAGTGGATTATTTTTCAAATAGGAAACTTAGGAGTTATTCGTTTCATTATATATTTTTTTAAATGAAAAATTGTTATGCATTGATTTTTTTACAAATATGATATGCACAGAGTTCTCTCCTTAAAATTGAGTTGTTTTTATTTTGAACTTTGCCTGATGTTTAATTTTTTTCTAGTTACCTCAACATAATATGTGTTGTTGAGGTATACTACAACTGTATTTTACTATTTCCATTTATTGTATTAATGTCGTTATAGTGTATTTATTGTGTTGGTAAAATTAATAAAAACTAGGTGGTAAGATGCATATATTTTTATTTTTACTCCATTCCCCAAGGTCTTTCGCGTTTTAAAAGCAGTTTTGATTAAAAGCTTGAATATGCTTTCTCCTTCAAATTGACATTTTTCTGCCTCAATATGAGCAATCTTCATTAGAACTCATGCCATAACCGCCCCTTTCAAGGCTGAATTACGGTAAAACTACCCTGGGAACTCTACATTATAATTTAGCCTCAGTTTACGATACCCACTTTAAAGACGTTATATTGAAGTTTCCAGAAAATCAGGAACGAGTGACATTGAGGCCAGAGCCACCTTAAGAATCATTGGAAAAGGGGATTCAGAGGGGGTCACATCTAAGATGTAACTTTGAAAGGGTTGGATTTTTCGGCTGCTTCACGAGTAGCAGCACATAATGAAATTTAAGGTGCATCGACGGCTGAGGTCATTTCGAACTCGCTAACTGCCAATAGGAGGGTATGTCCTCGGAACCAGAGGCAAGGTAAAGGGGAACCAGCATCTCTATCGTCGCAATCCGTTGCTTTCCGGTGCCATGCAGTTAGTTTTATAGTGCTATCATGCTTACTCGGCATTCGGTGTAAGAGCGATGGGAAATAATTTGAATAATTTATTTCTCCACAGTTTTGGTACAATATTGCGTACAAATATCAATGAGCATTAGGCAGTCTCAAAGGTCACAGACCTGTGTGGAGACTGCCTTCCATAAATGAAATTGGGGGATCGGGTTGTTGTGGTAGCTATAGTACTGGCTAACCATACGGACGATCAGGGTTCAAATCCCTGCTGACAAGAATGATTTTCAGAGGTCACCCGATCCCTACTTGAGTGTCTTGTGGAGGACACTTCAAGTGCAGTACTCCGTGCGTCGGATGGGACATTAAACCGTGGTTCCCTTGACGCCTTTCGTAAAGAGCAGGCTAATGCCGACGCCGAATATCTATCCACCCTTCATCCCTTACCTGTTCCCTATGGCACAAATGACCTTAGCTGTCGGTCGCCTCGCCAGATATCCAATCCAAACAATCAATAAATGAAATTAATTACTGGCTTTAAACAAAAAAAACTTTCAGAAGCATATATAATAATAACAAAGACGATTCCATTTTAGCTTAATACTGAACAAGAAAAGCAGTGACAATAATAATAATTATTAATCTTGCTTGGATTCCTATGGAACACTAATTATAACAAGTTATAAAATAGGGTGCATTTACATACATTACAGATCTTATATAAATCATTAATTTTTGTATGAGCCAATATCCATTTCTTTGAAATTTTCAAAAATTCCATCTTATTTTTTAAATTACGAGAGAAGAAATATAAGCAGAACCAACAAAACTAAAGCCCCATTTTCAATGAGCATCAGTCCAAATACCACTTCCTTGGCTCTTGTTCTAAGTTTGTGAATACGGTGGAGACCCACGAGTATAAGATGCTTTTTCTGTCAGATGAGCTTTATCTTTTAGTTTTCTCGTCCTCTGCTAATAACTTAATTTCCAATGATCCTTAATTTAAAAGACACGAGGATCATATAATGTCTGTACAAAATAAGACTTTATATATTGTGATTGTTCTTTGACCGGCCAATTTTATCCAATCCGACAATTTGTGTATTTTATGTGCTCTACTCATTGAAGTCTTTGTGCTCCCGAGAACCGTATGACATCAGCTGCCTTTTGATCCTTACCATGGGAATTACATAAGGCGCAATCCTTTGGAATGAATTCTTTCTCATTGCACCAATTCTCATTATTGAAAGTGTTGTTATCAGGCGATAAATGTTTGCGTTTAAAATTTAAAGAACTTGGTAGCGGAAGAGAAAAATCAAAAAGGAACGGATCGTTTGGGTGATAGACGTAGACTGCTTTAGATACAAACTTATTACTATAGCTGTACACAGTCCCCATGTTCTGCCTTTTATCTCACGATCTACGATAAACAGAGCAGATGTCAGTTTCTCGTCTTTATATCAATCAATCAATATGGTAAAGGAACAGGAATCGGATGTGAAATAACGCATTAAAACTTTCGAACTCAAAGCAAATAGGTTTAAGTCACACGGGAATCCTCCCCTGGATGAAGAAGACCAGGGAAAACCCCTTCAAATCTCGTATGCACCTGGCCCATGAGTTTCAAAGCGGCAAGGATGCGTTATTCAACGAGTTCGTGTACCTCAATGTTCCATCTTGGTGCCACCCGAGTTTCTTTGTCACATTCGCACCACCGTGAGCATTCCCTACCCTCCCTCCCTCCCTCCCCCCTCCCCCCCCCGCGGCCTCGCGGTGACGAAATGGCGGTATTGGGCCGAGCCGAGCATCCGGAAGGGGCGCGGAGGAAGAGAGTGGGCCTTGCTCGCAGGGGCGGAAAGAAAGTACGCGTCGGAGGGAGGGGAGGAGAGGGGGCAGAGTACGGTGTAAAGGGGGGGGGGCGGAATTGGGGTCGAGTGAGGGGCGACGCGTCTTCTTTCGGGGGGGAGGATGGGAGGAAAGGGGTCCAGGGAGTCGGGGTCGGAAGGGGGCGGGCGTAAGGCAAGGGCTGGGGGAGAAGAGGAGGGGGGAGGGGCACAATGGTTCGCGGGAAGTAACTACTGGGGACTTCCGTCCCGGATATCCTCGCCGAGAATTATGAGGCTTGTGATGATATCTTTCCCCCATCCTCCCCCTTCCACCCCTCAGGGCCAGGGTCCCACCCACGAGAAACCCTACAGGGAACGAGCCCCGGCCCCCACCATGCCCCCGACATCCCTCATATATTTTTTCCTCCTCCTTGGATGTGACTTTTTTTCTGAGACCTTCTCCGTCTATATGCTGTTATCGCCAATAAATAACTGTGGGGCCGAGGGAATGGGGAGGGGTGGGCGGAGTGCGGGGACAGTGCAGCGCAGGGAGGGGTTAGACAATGGGCGAGGTGGCGAGATAAGGGGCAGGAGATGGATCGCAGGAGCGGGAGGGGTGGACTCAGGGGGGGGGGGGGCAAAGTAGACGGGAGGGGGGGGAGGAAGAGTCCTGCTCCTTGAAGACTTTCGACTTGGGGGGGGGAGAGGGAAGGGGGGAAGGAGAGGCTTAACATATTTGAGACCGCATGTACTAAGCGGTCCGCCTTCACACAGAAGGTCGCTGCCAAACATAATTATTACGATTCCGAGCGATACAGCGAGGCGTGCCCGGGAATTAAATGCGCGATGAGGGGGGGTGGGGGGTGAAGGTGCTTCGAGGCGCCGACCCACCGGAGGGGGGGGCGGTAAGAAAGTGGGATCGGGGGTGGAGGGAGCGGTGAGGGTGGGGAGGCCTCCGTGGACTTCCCCGTCGAATGGGGCCGCACACCGCGACCGGGGAAAAAAAACACTCCCCTCGAGAGCGGATCGGACCGAAAAAATGTGTCTCGCCAAATCTGACCGCGGACCGGAAGCTGGTTCGCATGGAACGGCACGAGGAACGGAGTCTGACGGATCAGGATGGTGCAGTGGTTCGAGCCTGAAGACACTGGCTTGGATTTGGGCGGAGGGAGATTTTTCAGCGGAATCTATATGCGAGGGGGAGTCAAATGAAAGCCTTAATTATTTTTAAAAAATTTATTAATTGGGCATACATGCAGCTAACCTATATCATTTTTCGACACGGTCCCCTGTACGCTCAATGCACGTCTGCCAACGCTTCCTAAGTGCCTGAATTCCCGTATAAAAAAATTCTTTTGGTAGGCGTCGCAACCAGTCGTGCACCGCCTGGAGCACCTCGTCATCGGACCGGAATTTTGTCTCAAAAAGTGCTTCTTTTAGTGGTCCAAACAATCGAATAGCGCCATAATTTGCTCGCTCTCTTCGATTCTGGCTGACGGTAATGGACCCAGGTTTTGTCTCCTGTGATGATTCGTGCAAGGAAGGCAGTCAAGGCGCCGCTGCTTCAATTCTGGAGTCAGCTGCCGGGGCACCCATCGTGAAAACACCTTATGAAACCGGAGCAAAGCGTGCATATTGTGATATTCTGGACCATGACTAACGTGTACAGCTGTCGCAACGTCATCCAGTGTCACTCGGTGGTTTTCCATTACGATGACTTCAACTGCTGTTGTGCTCTCCGGAGTCACAACGCGATGTGCCTGGCCCGGGCGATGAGCATCGTCTACGGACGTCACAAAATTTGCAAAATTCCTACACCATTCATACACTTGCTACTGTGACAAACACACATCTCCATACTGGACCTTCATTCTGTGATGAATGTCTACAGGTTTCACACCTTTACTGTGCAAAAATCTAATCACCGAACGCTGTTCCTCTCTGGTGCACGTTGCTAGTAGGGCAGCCATCTTTAAACTGTTCCTGCGCCAGTGTTGGCGCATCTAGCCGATGCTTCAACCTAGGATACATCCGACACACCACGTAAAATACGCATACCAAGTTACAGGCGCCCACTTTCGATTTTATATTACACTTTTAAGGTTTCCATTTGACTCCCCTCGTACATTGTTGGATGTCACGATGAATGGACAGCTAAAATATGCGGGCCGCAGGATGACGTTTCATCCTGGATTGGATTGGACTTTTGAGGAGGCGACCGACACAGTCATTTGCGCCACAGGGGATTGGTAAGGGAGGAAGGGCGGATAGAAACCCGGAGTCGGCATAAGCCTCCTCCATACGAAAGGGGCCTATGGGGACCACGGTTTAACGTCTTATCCGACGGACGGAGTACTGCACACAAGTAGGGATCGGATTTCCTCTGAAAAACATCCTCCGCTGCAGGGATTTGAACCCTGAACGTCCGTATAGTCAGCCAGTACTCTAGCCACCACACCAATCCGATCATGTTTCACACTGCGAAGAGAGTAAACCATTTTGTGTGGACTGCGAGAAGTTAGCCTGGCATTTTACAAAAGCCGACTAAGAGCCACAGAATACAATGATGATGACAAATTCCGAAATCGTTTCAATTTCAATACTCATTCCTGCTTTAATCCGAGGAATTTTTTCACAGTACACACAAGAGTATCGCCTTCAACATTCCCGGATCAATTTAGGTGGTATCACAGCCATCATGGCAGGGTGTATACTACAAAGTGATAACCTGCAGTATGTGAACCAAGTTGTACAAGGGATTCCCATTCCGAGGGTCGTGGCTCGAATCCCTGCTGTGGTCGAAAATTTTCAGTGAAAACTCGATCCCTCCTTGGGTTCTGTCCGGGGTAGGTGTGCGGAGAGCACCTGAAGTGCACTACTTCGTCCGCCGGACAGGATTTGAAACTGGAATTCTCTTGGCGTCTTTCTTTAATACTATGCAGGCGCCAGGTTTCTCTCCTTCCTACCTCTACTCCTCAAATAAAACTTCCCCCGCCTGTTTACCCACCCGTCCTTAATTGGCGAATATTACCTCAATTTGTGATCGCCTATCCCTAATGAATGACCAAATAGCCAACATTGAGTTACGTATAAAACGTGGCGGTAGCATGTGGTGTCAGTGATAGGCTTTCCAGATTCTATCTCTCACTTCTCAACCATGAGCATCAGGTGAAAACTTTACTTTTTGTGTCCTAAATACGAGAGCATATACGAAATTTTTGCATCAATACACTGACAGTTACCACTTCAACTTTGGCGGGTGGTCACTTGGAGTAGTAATTATAGTAGGCATTATTCAGGTTTCCATTGGTTACCATTTGACATATTTTCCAGCACACTGCTGGAGAGTTTAGCAATAGATAATTTGAATCGAAAGCTGGGAAAGATAATTAACACATTTGATTGAGGCTGTCGAAAAATAAGTGAGAGGTAATGTAACTAGGGATGTAAAAGATAAAGGGGCTTAGTAGTTAACAGAAGGAAACACTCCCCTTCATGATCGGCCAACTTAAAGGCGGAAATAATGAGACGCACGAGAGTCGCAATCCGCGTGACGTTCTCAAGGTTTGTTGTAAACGACCTCCTACGGACTCGCACCTTCGAGCTCAATTGTCATGAACACCATTCCAAGCTGAGTGCTCATGTTCGGCGTAAAACGGTCATTGTCCTGGAGATCCACACTCAAGTAACCCTCGGTTTAAATTATTTCAAGCAAGATACTTCCCTAGTCATAAGAGCGATCATATTCCAAATTTATTTTTTTAATGCAGCAGTTGTTAGAGCCATTAATTAAATATTTTGATAAATATGACAAAAAAACCTTATGTCAAACGACTAAAGTCCCTAGTGATTAAATAAATACGCATTTCTACGTTTTTTATTTGACTGATATTTCAGGCCGTTCGGAAAAAAACCTTCTCTTCGGAAGGTTCTCTTCATCTTTACAAAACTGCAAAAAAACCTTCTCTTCGGAAGGTTTTTTTTGCAATTTTGTAAAGATGACAGTAGTAAGTAGTTCATTTATTTTTAAGTAGCTGAAGAAACATAGGTACTAGAATTGTTAATTTTCTGAAGATACCTAGGAGTTTGAAATAACTCCTTTTTTATGAAGACCATCCGGAGTGCATTCCTATTCCATTTCCCGCGTGAAATGGCTGCTATTTGTAGCCCAGAACGGTCTCGAAAAGTAGTACAATAAGCGGCAGTTAATTTGGCATTTCCAGAAAGGAGTGGCGTTTTTTCCTTTGAATGAGACAAAATTCATTAATTTCTATGTGAAATGACCTATCGCTCAAACTAACTTTAATTTGGCGGAAATTTGTGAAAAAAAATCCTTTTTTACTTACGCCGGAGAAGAAGTTCTCATATGTGCATTGTGATCTTCAATCAAGCTAGTTTTTCAAATCGTGTACTTAAAAAAGAGCCCTATTATTCACCACCTACAAACCTGATCCAGTTTAAAAACAGGCACAAACAAAAATGACTCGACGCATATTTCAGCCAATGTCCCACGGTAAAAAAAATCTGCACACTGAGATAAAAATACAACATGAATTAGTCTTTGAGTTTGTACGAATTAGCGCACCCAATAAGTACTCCGCTGTGAAAACGTTACTTTAATCCGATTTGGTGACAGAAATTCAATGCTACATTAACACGAAACCTAATGACTTATGCCATATATTTCATAATAATTCGATCATATGAGAGCGGATTTTTTCCTGAATGCAAAATTATTAAATATATTACGGCTATAATTATTACCAACAAATATTGAGGTGTCGCACCGAGTTTAATATTCGAAAAAAACATGTTAACATATATTTCAACTAAATTTAGGATACAGCGCCGATATTTTTTTTAAATATTCTTTTTGAAGTATTCTACCGGTAGAGGTCGGTTTTTTTTTAATCCCAGAGAACCTCCTCCCAGTTTTCTACACTTTCAGGATCCTATCTACTTGCAATATTTCCAATTTCGCCTTAGCATACTCTACCCTGCCTCATTAATAATAATAATAATAATAAAACGTCTTTATTAGGCGAGATTGGGACTAGAAAGTCCCATCTTCCATCTAACCCCATTCCGTCCATAAGACCTATATTCCTTCTTCCCTTACCCGCTCACTCAATATCCATCCCTCTATCACACTTGTGAGCAGCCCATCACCCCTTATTACTCCCTCCAACCACCTACCCTGCTCATCCCGGATTCCACTCAGAAGTTTCCTTTCCTCACCCACCATTAAAGTACTTCCTCTTGCATCATCCTCTCCGTCCACCTAACCTTTTCCATCTTTCCCCACACCCACATCTCAAATTCCTGCAGACTATTCTCGTCCTCCTCCCTAAGGGTCCACGTTTCTGAACCATACAACGCTACGCTCCTCAAGATCTTTACAAGCCTCCTCTTCACATCCTTACCCAATGTCCCCGTCATCAGCTCCCTTTTATTACTAAACACCTCCTTAGCAAACGCTGTTTTCCTCCTCATGTCTTTATCACTCTGCCTATTTTTCTCTAGTGTACTACCTAAGCAATTAATATGCTCTAGCATCTCAAGTGTAAGCCCTCCAAATTAGGGTATAATTTGTAAGTATAATACTTCTATCATTTCCATTACTACCTCCATAGAGAGTTCAAAGAGTTCGCGAATGATGAAGCAGTCTCCAGCTAAAAATTCTGGAGTAATAGTCCCCCGTTCGGATCTCCAGGAGGGGACAACAAGAAGCTACTAAGGGAAGAAATGTAGTGTGTGTAGAATCACAGCATGGAATCTCAGATCTTTGAGAAGGGTTGAAAATTTGGAAATCTTGTAGCTAATAATGAAGAGAATGAAAGTAGACATAATTGGCATAAGTGAATTGAGGTGGAGGGACGTGCAGGAAGAGGAGTACCTAGGCAGGAACTCCTGCATGGAATTGGAGGAGGGAGGAGATATGCAGAAATAAAGAGACACCCTCGAAAGAAAGATTCAAATGCCCACCAACCTTAGGGTTGGGGAAAAGAAGAAGTGAGTTCTAACGCATAAACAGATGATGTTCTGTGAAATGTGGCCCAAGAATTTTTCCGTCTTACATAAAGAATATATTAAAATCTCCAGTCATTGGCCCACGATTACCGCTCCAGCCACCTCAAGAAATCACCCTCCTTCATGATTGGCCAAATTTACGGCATAATTTGAGGGACGAAAAAGAATCAGTTTCCGCTCGGAAGGCGTTCTGCGATAGCGTTCTCCATCCGACTCATTCGCTCGAGTTCAACCGTCTCCAAGTTACGCTCAACAGCAAAGGCGAATTCATGGAAACATGACTGTGCATTTAAGTTGACGTGCACTACAAAGTGACGGAGTTCGCCTCGTTAAGAGATTTGATTTTAATGCGATTTGGAATCACTGACTAACACGCATGCGTGGAAATTGAGTGAGTCGGGTTCATGTCCCGGTCAAGTCAAATGAACTTTCAAGGAGAAATCCATCACTTTGGAGTATATCTTTCCATCATTGTGCGTGACTGCGCACCAATCAATCTTTCCTGCACGCAATGAATATCAGACGATTAAGTTTGCGTAACTTTCCATGAGACTGTAAAAACACAAACTTTGATACTTCTACAATTTACTAAAGTACCACCGGTTTCAATTCTTATGCCATCAGGTACATGCAACGTGTACCTGATGATGGCATAATAGCTCAAACCGTCAGAAATAACACATAAACAGAATAAACACATATAAACACATCTGTCATAAATTGCGGAAGTAACAAAGTTTGCTTTTAAACAATGCTGACCGTCCACCATAAGAACTCTTCGACTTTTGAAAATGTCAATGAGATTCAAAGATCAGCCATCCACAGTTGCGCTCATGAGATATGTTCACTTGAAACTCGTATTGTCACGGAAAAAAACTACGTTGCTTTTAATGAACCTTTAATCAGCGGGATCCTTTTAATGGTCCTTTAAGCTTTAATCCATTGACTCACAGTTAAAAAATTTATCAGGGTCATTTTTACAGGTCATTTTTTCCGTTTTCTAAGAGTATTTGGAGGTATATTTAAAAGAGAAAATATTTCCAATAACTATTATACAATAACGCGGTAGAGATAACCGCGGCCAATCAGCTGATTACTGTGATTGACTTTCTGTGCAACGTGGAGGATAATCGCCAAGCATTTATAAATGTGGTAATTAAATGAGAATAAATAACGTCTAATTCGCGTAATTATTTCCATGAACTGTCTCAAGTCGCTTTGTTAAGTTCACGTGAAAAGGCTAGCATAAATTTTGGCTAATGTTTTTTTCCGAAAACTGGCCCCAAGTACGTTAATATGCTCCATGCGAATCATCATATTGCCATCGCGGATGTGTGGGGATAAACGCGAGGGAGCCCCGTCGACAAGGAGAACATTAATGGGAAGTTTACCCAAGTATTATGCGTGTTCTCTGCCGGCATGGAAAGATTTCCGCTGAAACGAACCCACAAACAACAAAAGCTCACGCGCCGCGACCTTAAATCCTTTTCCCGCAACCCTTTCCCGACAACCATTTAGGAGCCGAAAATCAACCGCGCGGCACCGCAGCGCCGAAGCGACGTGCTCGGACAGTCAGTCGCAAATTAAAATACATAATCCTTCCATAAATTCCCCAACCCCCAAAACAAGACTCCTCCCCGAAAAATCCACGCTCCCCTCCCCTCGACGCCCCTCCCCCCCACTCACACACCCTCCTCTCGCGCGCCCCACTTTGTTTTCGTGGCCCCCAACCCACCCCTCCGCCCCCGACTCTCTGGGCACCGTGCCCTCCAACCCCCGCCTCCCTCACTAGTCCAGAGTGTTCTTGTGAATCCTCCAAATTGCGTTCCGTGAATGAAAACGGTCCTTTTCCCTTCCCTCCCCACCCCCCCATCATTCCCCCCCACTTCCCCACTCTTTCTCACTTTCCCTCCTCCTCCTTCGACCGTCTACTTTCCCCTCCTTCTCCTCCCCCACTAACCTCCGTCACATTCCGCAAAGACCCGTTTTTCGCAGTTTGCAAAACATTTTGCCGTTGAGCTTCCACGGGTCTTTTATTTTTATACATATTTTTTTTATTCTTCTCGCCACCTCCAAACCTTAGCGTGCGTCATTGCAAAAGTGCGACTCAAGTGCGTGCGCCCTCGCGCGGGAGAACTTTGCATCATAATTCGCAGAGCGTTGACGGTCTGAGATGTTCGTCACCAGAGATATTTTTTTAAAGCTATACATCATACGTGGATGTTTGTTTACGTATGCATTCGTATTCACAGACTTGGTCCCCGATTTGAAAACTGATCCCTTATAGCCTTTCATTTACAACATAAACAATTTGAAGTTTCTCGTGCATCAATAATCAATTAGATCACGCAAATCAAATTAGAGAGATAGATTGTTGAACCGATAGGTATAAAATGATCATTTTTTCCGGGTACCGTTCGGGACCATAACAGCGGTGATCGTCGTCATGAATAGTGAGATTAGCTAGGCTGTAGATCTTTCTCTTTATATTCTCTACGTTCTTTTTTATGCATGACGTAAATATTGATGGTCTTATTTATGCATGACATTGTGAATCTGTAGTAGTAGTCATTGTATCCTTTGCAAGTTGGAACGATTGAAGATAGAATGTTTCTTGGTAAGCAGATTTACAATTGGCGCGTTGCATGTGTGGTACGCTGGTTTCAATGCAACTTCGGTATTCTGCCGTATAACTCATGCATGCCCAGTGTGGAAGCACCCCCTGCCGCACACCCTTTGGGTGGCTTGCAGGGTATGACGTAGATGTAGATGTAATCTTTAAAATTATGAAACGGGCTATATTTAACTCTCTATGAACGAGCGAGTCAAAGTTGTTACGTTTCAAAATCATTGAAATATCTGCTTTCTGAGAGGCTTTTCCATTTGTTGCTGTGCTTGTCAGAACTGTAACGCTTCGGATTAAGTGTCTGGAAAGTTGCGTCTCTTTCGGCGGCTTGTCAAGCAATTTGAATTGATGAGGGGGTGACGCTATTCACTGACGATGGCGTGCCTGGTAGAGCTGTGAAATAAATAGTGTCAACTGTCATATGAAGAACAAAATGGGAAAGTTTAAAAAAGGTACGTTATGAAGGTAATGCTGAAGTATACCTTGTGTAAATATTATTGTGTCAAGTATTAATTAAATTAAATACACACAAGGCAAATATGTCGTATTTAAAAATAAATATTACTATCAAATCAATTGTAACTTTTCTTAATGCTTAGATATTACTTTTAAAAACTATATAGAAATAAATAAAATTAGAGAGCTAGATTGTAGAACCGACAGGTATAAAATGTCATTTTTCCGCGTACCATTCGAGACCATAACAGCTGTGATCGTCGTCATGAATAGTTCGAGTATTGACAATAGGCAGGCAGTAAATCTTTCTCATTATATTCTCTACTCTCTTATTTATGCGTGATGTAAATATTGATGTTCTTATTTATGCATGATATTTTGAATCTGTAGTAGTAGTCTTTGTATCCCTTGCATGTTGGAACGATTGAAGATCGAATGTTTCTTGGGTATTAGATTTTTAATTGGCGCTTTGCATGTGTGGTACGTGGGTTTTAATGTAATGTCGGTGTTCTACCATATCATTCATGCATGCCTGGTGCGAAAGCACCCCCTGCCACACACCCTTTGGGTGGCTTGCAGGGTATGACGTAGATGTAGATGTATAGTAGCAGTATTTTTATCACGCGACGTTTCATAATTAGGTCCATAGAGGGTTAATTCTGCCTCCCATTCCTCCTCCGTACGCGTAACTCACATATTTCAAGGCCAACGTTGAGCTCCCTCACCCTTCCTGTGTCTCCTCGCATATCTGCCACCTGTCAATCTTTTTTTTTTCGTTTCCTGGCAGGGTTTCTTCTGTCCTCAGCGTTAATGAAGTTCTTTCCCAGGTATAATTTTAAAACGGACAAATGACGACATTGCCTTCGAAGCATATGCTCACCCATTTCGACCCGAAAAAGTATCCGTCCGCCCGATAATAAGCCATCCGATACCGTATTGCCTTCACGAGCAAAAATTCAATTTTATCTATCCAATACGAAGATATTGATGGAAAAACGTTAAAATACTCTATAGAAATGATCAATGTCCCATATCCTCTCTCGATTATAGTGTAATAAATAACTTTCTTGAAGATAGTCACATTTTCCCACCATTTCCTTCAGTAAATATTTTCTCGCCTTCGAAAACTGTGATAGCTTCAGCCAATTCTTTCCTCTACCGAATTCACAGAACTTTGAATTAATGAAGCCAGACCGGAATTTGTTCAAATCTGAGTGAATCCAATCCACGTTAATATATATCTTGGATTTAGTCTTGAGATACCCATCAAGCAAATTTATCGTCACTTCAGATAAGTAAATGTCTTTGGACAAATATTATTTTTCAGGCAACGGCCACGAAACATGAATGAATGTAATTATTCTGAAAAAATACCATTAACTAATACTTACTTTCAGACACTTTCACTCATTGTCAGTTATGCAGTGCGTGAAGACTTACAGTCAACTCAAGTTTCAAAAAGCCATTAGTTGTATCCAAACGTTGCTTTTTGCGAGCTAAAGCATAAGGACATGTTCTGCTGAGTAGCTTGAACTCAATGGTTCCTAAACAATGCATCAAATTGTCATAAAAACACGGCGTCACGAAAATTGGTCGTGTTTAATATTTTACACGATTGCGACTCTCCCTTGAATGTGTGATATCCGGGGATACCGAGGGCAAGGCATCGGTCATAATCCCGATTATGTCAGCCGAGTTATTATTTTTGCACGAAAAACTGGCCACTTAACTAACCACAATTTTATTAAAGAAAATCAAATTAAAATTTTTAACAGCTTGGTTTAGTAACGGACTATAGTTAATAGAACAATTATGCAGTCCAATTTGTCGCGACGTAGTGTTCATCAGCCCAATCATATCGAAATTCTATTGCTTTCACGAGTAATTAATTATTCCATTTTTATCTATTTAATACCAATACAGCTACGGCCTTAGCTGCTGACGTACCATAAATTGTAGCTCTATTTCTAGTATTTAACATTATGGAAAGCCTTCGGTAGATAAAGTTTAGAGCAGTAATATTTGCAACCAGCCCGCCAAGAATGTTATGTTTAATAAAATATATAGCGGGAGACAGCTCAAATTTTAATCTTGTATAACATGTTACCTTATCGAGAATTTGCAAGCGTTCATAATGACACCATCAGGACAAGGTGACTCATTAGGGCAAGTATTAATTGGATGAAAACATTTTCAAAAGTCATCCGGACTTAAAATAAAGATTTCTGAACTTCTCACTGTGATTTACATGAACATGTTATTCTACACAGACAGTTTTTTTTACTTAAACACCGAAGAAGAGCCGCTAGCCTAAATCGGGTGCCATTGGAAATTAAATAGTAGTGATAACCGTAAATAATGACATGTTGTGCATAGATTCTATAGCAACTAAGTAAATTTAATGAATAAAAAATGAATACGAGGAAAATTTTCAGATACGTGCCTTTATATAAAAATCAGAGTGTGAATACCCGAATACGAGGAAAAATTTCTGAAACGTGCCTTAATATAAAAATCAGAGTGTGAATACCCGCACATGCAGATTCGGCACCTTAAGACCGAGGAGAAAAGTTAGACATAATAAAACGCAATATGCTATCTCAACTTATTGAGTCTTTACGTCTATGATTGGTTGTTAGCGAATACGACCGACAATCGAGTTAATTCCGCCGGAGAGAGAGAGATGAGGTTTCCCGGGAGAACGCAATTCTGGAAGGGTGGGGAGAGGTGAGCCGATGAGGGTATTGGCTTTCGCTTAAGGTGGATGCAGCGATTCTCATAAGCAATTTCATTTTTGCGTCAAACTTTGCGTACTTGTACTTATCAGTAGCATGTACAGATTGTGAGACATACATATACGGTTATTCCCATCGTACAAACGAATGAATGTACGTAAGTTAAGTGAGCTTCAATATTAGGCTGATTTGTTAAGTCATTAAAACATGCACTACAACGAAATGCGTCAATTTGGTCCACATTTTGACGTCCCGACCGTGGATTTTGATCCGTGACCTCGGCGCGAAATGGCAGTGCTCCGGCCACCACACCAACCCGATCCTTTTGGTTTAGGCGGTTTAAGGGCTTGTATGTACCCTTGGAGGCTCGAGGGGGGAGGGGTGAGTAGGGTTTGGGGGAAGGGAAGGGGACCGGAAGGAAGGAAAATGTTGGGGTTTGGTTGACGGCGGGAGGGAGCACGCAAAAATTAATCGTTTGAGTCGCTTGGTTTAAATGGTGGAACAGTTAGCGCGTGAAAAGCGTAAAAAAAGAACAGTTTTTCGAGTGAAATTTTCAGTCGAGAGGCAAGTTTCTCCTTTTCAATAAATTTTCATCACGAGAGGATAAGTAAGGGAATAGCGGGGCGCTGGGAAGTCTTAGTCTGCAGTCGTTCGTCCCTCCCCAAGACAACCCTTCCTTCTCCCTCTCATCCCTCAACCCTTCCAAGCCGCCGCCACCCACCCCCCCCTGAAACCCCCACACCATCCAGGGACCCCGTTTTTACCCATCGGCGTGCGGATGGGGCGGGGCCCGGTCCTCCGGGAGGAAGTGTGGGACGATTTGGGCTTTTCAGTGACGTAAGAGAGGGGCCAACGGGAGGAGGGGGGAGGAGGTACGCGTGCGGGGGGTGGGCGGGGGACGGTGAAATGATGAAGGACCGAAGGGACAACCGCTCGGAGGAGGAGGAAAGGGTTTGCGAGCGGGCTGATGAAGTAACTGGTCTGTTGAGCACGGTGGAGCTTCTGCTCTGTTGGGCGGTGTGTGGGAGGTTTTTCCGCGGGGGTGGAGGGGACGGGGGCGTGGAGGAGGGGGGCGAGGGGGAACGGAGGGGGGCGGAGATGGGAGGCGGCAAAAAGACGTGGGGTCATATCCTCTCCCTGCCTCCACCACTCTGCCCCCGCTCTGCGGCGGCTTTCCATATAGCTGGGGGTGGAAGGATTGGGGGTGGGGACGGCGGCGGGGGAGGGGGCGAGGAGGGGACACCGAGCCTCCATCCCCCCCACCACACTACGTGGCGCCTCCCCCTTTCGCATTACAGTAGTCACGGCAATATCAACTCCGAGACGCCGTAAAGCGCTTGCCAGGGATTTCCCCCGCCCTCACACTCATACACATACACCGCCTCAATTTATGCAATGATTTCGGATACTCTGCATGCAAAAGAATTTTTTCGCCACGCGCGGCGATGCTCGATTTTTTTCTCGTCGTCTCCTGCCGCGACGGTAGCCGACGCCTCGCCTCTAAACCGCGTCGGCGCTTGCCGAGGATACTTGAGGCGGCGAACGTTTGGGCAAGTTTTGCGCGGGAAAGACGAGACGCCGCGCCGAAGCACCGAACGGACGAGGGCCGATTTTGCGGCCAAATGGACGACAAGAATAACCAATGAAATTATCCTCCTCATTAGAGTAGTAATTATTAGAATCTTACATTGTTTCGGCGTAGGAAAGCTATATCAGTCGCTACTAATTACTAGAACTAATTAGGTTCCAATTACTCTAATAATAATAGGTATTTCAAGCAAGAAAATACTTCAAAAATCGTGTGCAGTAACCACTTCATTATAAATTTGATTGTTTCCAATTGGAACGTCCAAGTGATCCTGGTTGTTCTAGATCTACTCCAATTAATGTAGTTAATACGGAGCCTAATACACCTGGTCATGGATAAAACATAAAATATATGTATAGTTCAATTGCATTCATGATTTGTAGAAAACAGCCATTGTCGCATTATTTCATCTGTTGTTAATATTAATGACCCTTAAATAAAATGTAAGATGGTTGAGAATAGGACAATAGACATTACATTGACGCATAGTTAAAATTCCTCTCTCGCTAGGATTTACCGTCATGTTCCATTGTAAGACACCAGTTCTAAATGTGGTTTTATGAACTAAGAACTAAAAGATTATTACTTTTATATATAGCTTTAAAGGATACCTATTCGTATAGTTTTAGCTTTGAAACCGCGAACTCGGCACTCATTTTCGGCCATTCGTGCCGAGGTCATGTCCGCGTGCAGCGTTGAAAGATATGAAGCGTAATGATGTGATGAGGCACAAATTGGTAACATGGCTGATTGATTATTTGAGTAGACGACCGAGAGCTGAGGTCATCTACAACATGAAAAACGTGGGCTTCATTCAATCCTTCTGAGGCAGCGAAGCCAAGATGAAAACTCCAATATATAAAAATAGGCGGAAATCCAAGGAAATGTGGTGATATCAAGAAGTAAAAAGATCAAACGTACGACAAAAATCACCAATAAAATTATCCTGCTAAAAGTCGGAATGAAATGAAGCCGGAGAAACACTCTGCGGAGTAATTAGAGGAAGCAAACTTCCTCAAATTCATCATCTCTGACAAAAGAGCATAATAATGAATACGGAGGAGGAAATATCTAGCAAAAATTTATTATATAGACAAAGTATGCAGTACAACAAGAAAATTACGAAGAATTTTAAAATGAAAAAAGTCGAATGGTGAACCTTTTAAATGAGAGAAGATGCAACTTGCAGAAAATCAATTTCCTATACGGATGTCTGAGGAATAATAATGAGGAATATTGATCGAAGTTTTCCGAAATCTGACCCGAAGACTTCAGCAGAATAGATGTTTGGACTTTTTTCACCAATAGATATCTTGAAATAGAGAAACACCAGGAAGCACTTAAGCCGAGGACTTAAGGTAGACGGCACCTTAAGCACGTCACGTCACACATTTTAAATCGGAACTAAAACCGCCTCTGTGGAGCTGGTTGTCATTTGTCCCGGTGAATTTTGACCAGAAAAAGATGAGCTAATGGCATGCTGGAGTAACACTAAAAGTTGAAACTTGTGACTAACTTCCAATTACCCACAAAACTAGAAAGACTCGTAAAAGCCAAGATGATAGCAACGTGAAAGTGGCAGGAGATTTGACAAAGCACGCAGTGAGGAGTATGTAGTTTTAGAATCAACACAAATGCCACTATTGTAATTAATCAATTGAGATTGTGGGTAATAAAGATCATTTTAATATCCTTGGGAGATCATTCTCAAAAGAAATGAAAGCCAATGAGATCGTAGTAACACCACCTAAGGAAATAGGCTTAAGATGAAGTCTTTCGGATCAAATTTGAAAGAAGAAAAATTGTTTTAGAAAATATGAAATCGTCATAGTAGACTAAAAATTTAAAATCACACACAACCTTAATAATTTGATCTCCATTATGTCCTCAGAAAATGATGGCACCGAGCAAATGAAAATATAAATAGATTCTTTGATCCGTACTACCAATTATTAAATCCAGAAGGGTACAAAGGAAAACCAATATTCTATCAGATAGAAGATTCTCCCTCTTAGTACAGTCAAACAGCAGCAAAGTACGGACAATTGCAGCCAAATATGCGGTACTTCTTAACAGATTTCTCAGGAGAGTACTGCAGGATGTGTACAGCAAAGGGATATACATACTACCCTGCGAGTCACCTCATGAGACACAAGGACGATGTTAGGACACCAGGCGTATAAAGGTGTGAAAGATGTGGTTTTGGGAGGTGAAGCGTATTATGGGTGTGTTTTAACTGGAGCTCTGGTTTTATTATGATCACTTATTGTTCGCGAAAAGAACGCATTTTTGCACCTATCTGCTCGGAAGTGTATCTCTTTTACTTTATCACATCTGTCGGACCTATAGATGAAGTGATGCGTCCAAATATGTTTTCTGTATCGCTCGATACAACCCTGTTCTGCATTTCTCAAGCCAACTAAGTCTAGCGCACAGCCTCCGAGTCTCTGATGGTTCGCCACCTAATCCCTCTAAAAGCTGAGAGACGTTCACTCGCAGCAGGTTTTAACGAAGCGCGCAGCTTTCCTTTGCATTTTATTTTCATTGTCTAGTTGCATCCTTCTGTCCAGGGTCCCAAATGCTCGCGGTGCATTCGAGGTGTGATGTGTGAGGATGAATTAGAATGACTAAATATACAATCTGAACGAAGAACCTAGAATACCAGCCCGCATTAGGCCAATGAGAACCCAATGGACACGGAACGTGCAGCGAATAGCGGAGGAACGAGAATGTACGAAAGTCTTCACTGGGCAGATGGTCGGAAGGAGGATCGCAGGAAATCCAAGGACTTCGTGGGAAGAAAACATCAGCCAGGACGCACCAAAACTGCGCGGGGCGAGGGAATGGCGAACACTAATTGAGGTGACAAATAATCGAGGAGGACAAGGATCGATTCGGGCTGTAGAGCTAACGGAAAAGAGGAAGAAAGAAAAATGGTTTCGCGATTCTCACAGCAGATGAAGATCGAATTCTCGAGTTTGCTTCAATGTAATCGATGAATGTGATTGGATTAGTCCCGGATTTTTTATAAGTTCACTTGAATTCGTTTCATAAATAAATCTACTCAATTTGCCATAAAGGATTACGTGTTCTATTTATGCGGTTGTCACGCACGAAAATAGTGCTGTATTTTGTCAAAAGTTTACTTCGCATAGCGAAAAATTTCATTTATAGGCTGAGATAAGAAAATCCATTCATGATGCAAGACTCGTTGAAGATTTCAACGAGTGAATCCGAAGATATACATTGTGACTCTTGACAACGCCAAGAATGAAATCAAATTTTGCATCTCGCGGCCAGCTGGGCGTACAGGAACGCCAAAGCAATGCGTTGGTACGGCGCTGACACAATACCATCTACTTAATGACGCATTTAAAGTCCAAAGAATATTTCCATAATTCAAGACGTACATATATTAATTGCTTTGATGTGACCAACCCACGTAGTACAAAATAATGCTTCATTCAAAAGAAATTATGATCGAATTTCCATTTTTATAACAGGGTATTCGAAAGATTTACATTAGGCCAAGAGGGACCATTGCGTAAGTCTTATACTTTTCGAGTGAATACCATAACAGAGCCACCGATTTAACTCAGGAAAGCTTCCTACCGCGATTAGAAATCGCCTGTGAGAAGTTTACTTTAAAAAAATTGGTAAGTTTTCACAGCTGAGAAATTCTCTGTATTATTCAGGATTCACATGAATCGGATACACATCGGCCACGTATTGTCTGAATTAGTGAGAGCTTGTTCTATCTCTTCTTCGGTAGCTAATAAATCTCAGTAAATTGAAACTGAGATGAACGGTGGATTACTGTAGTCGTTATCTAAATTCTGACGAAGGCCTCCGCAGTGTTTCATGGTGAGGGGCTGAAAGGCGATATAGTGTGCAAGTGGACTTAAAATCGTTGCATGTTTTCCCCAGAGCAGGATTTTCTCGTTTCATAGATAAATCTACTTGAAGCGCGAAGAGGGCATCTGGTGTAAAGTACAGTCAGTACTTTACTAGGATGGTGCATTCTTAAGATTAGTATGGGAAATTAGTTTGAAATATCAGATATGTATTGTCGGTATTATTATTATCAGATATGTATTGTCGATTTGAGGTAAAGTCCCCGCCTGCTAACCCGAGGGTCGCGGGTTCGAGTCCCGCCTGGGTAGGATATTTACTGCCCAGGACAAGGGTGTTTGTGTCTCGTCCGTTGTTACTGTTATCCACCCGACGTAAATTGGCACATTGTGCTGTATTCGGGATAATGAAGATAAATAAATAAATATGTGAAATCATGGCGTCAAACCCTGCAGAAGTTTCAATGGAGGCTGCAGTTTGGAGCTGCGTTTCCGTTACTTGGTAAAAGCTTCGGTTTAACGCTTTTTCCTCTTAGATTTTACCCGAAGGAGTGTTTCAATTAAATTCAAAAAAATATAAAAGGCAGCACTAAGCCTAAATTTACTCATTACAGTGTCAAAGTCTTTGAAGTGGAGATTCTCCCTGTAGCGTGTTTGAAACTGTTATCAATGCAAGACAAACGACGCGGTGGAATATTGGAAGCCTTTCAGCAAGCTATAATCTTAATATTCAGAAGGAGAAAGATGAAAAAAGAGCAGAAAGCACAGAGGGCTGTGAATAGTCAGTTTCTTCGCAGCAGACGCATAAGGAATGGTATTTGGCGCCCTTTGAGTCTCTTCGCCAACCGGGCACCGGAACCGGCCACCGACATGGGCGTACACTCAGTCCGAGTGCGGAAAACGAGGCGGAAAAGCGGACGACAGAAAATTGGTCGGCAGAAAAGCGGAAAGTTAATCACGGGCCGACGGAAAGTTAATCACGGACCGGCGGAAAGTTAAGGGGCGGAGCTTCGGCCGGCCGGAATGGGCCAGTGATCGGTTTTCCCCATTCCCGCCTCGTTTCCCGACAACGTGAACCTAGCTCGACGCCGTCGAATGACCGCACACTCGCGTGTCCGCCTCGAGCACGCCGCGGCCCTTCCGGTTGCCTCACGCACGCCGCACACTTCCAAGATCCACGATGCGAAGGCTGCGTCCTCAAACTCCACACCGACAAACCCATGAGAGTCGCCCAATTGCGCCACCTTTACTTCGCAACCCTCTAAGGAACACTTCCTTGCTTTCTGAAGCCCTGCGACAAGACGGAGGTGCGGTGGGGAGGGGGGGGGGCGATTAAAAGCAGGGGACGATTGGGAAGTCATCCCTTCCGATGCCCAGGATACGGTTTCCCGTCCTTCCGCACTGTCTTCGTGCCCCCGCCCGGCCCCCCTCGACACGTCCGACGAGGAATCGGCCCTCCACGGGGGGTCGCGCTCGAGAGAGAAGGGGTGCAAGAGGCGGGGGAACGCTGTGCCCCCCTCCCCCCCAAGCCTCCAACCTCGCATTTTTTAGACGCAAGGGGGGGCGCTGAAGGGGAAAGCGGAGAGGCGGACTTTGGGCGGGGGGAGGGAAAGGGGCGCATGATTTAAGGACCACTCCATCAGGCGCAATCTCCAGCCTCGGTGACCCGCCCCCGACACTGGGGACACCCTCTCTGGAGGCCACCGACCGACCAGGGTTGGCTTCCTCGTGTGTACACACATACATAAGCGCCTTCAAAGGGGTGCGTGGAGGGCGGAGAGTGTCGGAGGCGGAGGTCGAGTCGGGAAGAGGCCGTTCGAAGGAAAGGAAGCCGACCGCCCGTCGTCACCGCTCCCCCCCACTACCCCCCGGTAAGGAAGATGGAGGAGGACCAGCTAAGGAGGGGAGCAGGAGGCAACTTCATTCAGCCTATTTATTCTGTGCCATTAATCCGAATGCAGTGCGGGGTTACGGGCATGGGGTGCCAAGGGAGAGCGGCCGGATCATGCGATGAGGGCGTTGGTTGAAGCTTCGTGCATGCGCCGGCCCTCCTCCTTCCCCCGCGCCCATTCCTTCTGCCCCCACCCCCTTTCCGATCCTTGATCCCCTAAAAGTACCCTCGCAAAGCGACGAGGATCGCTCGTGAGGCCGCGCATATCCAGCGACGTCGACACGTGCTCAACGAGGTGGCTGCTCTGATGAATTACCGCTCGCACTCTCAAATAGTTTATCCTTGTGATGAGCAAACTGTAGATATTCGACGTGACCCAACAGTCCTTAGTACCGTGCCCTAGAGTCCACGGAACTCCCACGAAACTCCCACGGAATCCCGAAACGTTAGGCATTCATCCGTAACGTTAAGACTATTACGATCCGGCGGATACGGATCCACCAAGCAAGAGGACATGTGACATATCATCGGGTTTGAATGCTCGTTCTTTGGCTTCCGCGCCGCTGGTTTAGAGATCAAAACACTTTCGGAGCAGCTATTTGGTTTCGCTTTTGTTCCTCCATCCTTAAGATACTGGCAGGAATGGACAGCGAAACTGCTAAAACTCGAGGCAACGTACGTTAACGAACATCCCGTAATTGAGAGGCCGCTCGGATTGGCATCGTGATAAACACCAACTGAACTGAGAGAACAACCAATGAATAGTAACCCTGAGAGTTAGAATTTAAATATGTTTGATGAAAACTCTGAACATGAGGCATGGAAAGCTGTAGATGACACCTTTTGTTACATGAATATCTCTTGAAATCAGAACAAGAAATGAATGGCAAGAACTACCGATTTAGGCAAAGGATGAGATACAGAAAACAAATAATGAAGGACGTCAAAGTCAAGTGTTTGGATGGGATCGCTTATCTATGTAAGATAGAGAGATTTAGAAAGTGAATCTTGGCATAGGTAACCCCTAATATTGATGACAACCTCTTCTTTTACTCGCGCACCACAACTACTGAAAATTCTCTAGATATGTGCTTATCACTCACAAATCTGTACCGTATAAATAAAGCATTTGATCGATTTCCATTTACATTTTTAGCTGTCATTCCCCATCATAAGCCCTTTATTTCTTAAGAAAGCCTCTTCACACAGTGGAAGAGAATATAATGTTGACAATTTGTCCACCCTGCATAAAGGGTTCTCTGCTCTTTCATAAAAATTGTCTCATTACTGCACGAACTAAAGATAAGAAATCTTGTAAAATATATAGCTGCCACAGAGACAACGATCATTAAATCATACCATTATAGAGCAAGGAATGCACAACTTCATGCCTCATCATTTGATATAAACAATTTTTACTAACACGGATTTATTTTGTTTAATTCAGATTACTGGAACAATGAATGGAATAACACAGTTAATTCAAGAAGTTGGTAGTTTACACCTAATGAGGTAACCAAAAATATCAGAGTACCTAATTTTTTCACTAACTCTATTTAACTAACTAATAATTTCACTAACCCTCTTTTACGTGTCACACTTTAAAAATGTGGAAGATTTGCACGTTTTTATGCATGTATGTTCAAATTAATGTGGTGACGGTAGACAAGACAAATGGTATTCCGTTACGTCTCAAAGATAATTTTCGAATAGCCCATTAGAAGGTTTTCTCTAAATTCAAGAAAACTTGAATTTAATTTAATAATCTAAATAAAAAGTAATGCAAACAATTCATACAGCATATAAATTGCTAATACTGATCGTAATTCTCCGTATTTTTTTAGATGATGAATATGTGATAGAATCCATTAATCGTCACTAGTTTTAAAAGAAAAAATTACAGTTGAAAATTCCATTTTTAAATGCAGGCTAAAAGCAGGTGAAATGCATAATAAAGTAAGCTGTAGTGCGTAAATTTATGGACTAATATTCATATGAAATATTTTTAAAATGAATAAGGAGTATTCAATCATTGTAACTGCGTTTAAAATACATTTGATATGAATTTTTTTGAATTTTTTATAATCGGCAGGACAAACTGGATTCATTTAAATGTATTTCAGATACATTAGAAATTGGCTGAAACAATGCTTTTTTAAAGTGTATTTACGAAATACGTTAGAAATATACTTCCGAGTCCTCAAATTTACTATAAAACACTTCCTTGCTTGTGTGCCTCCAGTTCCATCAGCTAGGTAAAACTGAATATAAAACACTGCTAGGGTATAAAATACTAGACTGGGGACTGTGAATCGTCGATGCCAGAGTCTACCAAGAACTAGCCTGGAGTCATGACTAACGGTCATCGTTAGGTAAAAAACTTTGCTCCTAAGAATATCAATACAGAATTTGAAGATATTGTACTTAGTTTCAAAGCCCTTGGTGAATAAATCAAGGAAAAAATATATATATGCCAATTGTTGAAAACTTAATTAATCTTTTGTATCACTTTCTGATTATTGTATTAGCTTTCTTAATTCAGGTAAGGGCACCTCATTTACCATAACTCCACATTTTTTCAAACCGTTAACCACCATTCCACCATTTCTCAACCACATCAACCATTGATTAATCATGAACATGAGCCAACCCTAGCCACGTGATTTGGGGAGGGCGAGCTGCGACGTAAGTGCGTAGTGAGGACCCGTCGCCACCGCTGATAGCGGCGCGTCGGATGCCGCCCCTCGGCCCAAAGCGAGGACCGCAAAACTCAGGCACATTCGAGCGGTTTCGAGGCGGCGGCATTCAATTAGGCGCGCACTTTTCCCGCCGAGGGTAAGAAGAAATCTTGCATGCGGCAGAATGCACTCATATGGAGAGGGGGGCGCCAATGGGAACATGGGGGAGGGCATGCAGAGAGAGAGAGAGAGGATTGGGAATGGAAGGGAGGGCTCCCAGGGATTCGTATGCAGAGCTGACCGACACAAAGTCTCCTCCCTAAGCGGATGCTGATTAGAATAGTAACGATCCCCAAGGATTGCAATCTCACGACCATCTTAATCCCCCTTCCCACACCCTCGAGGGACGTTATACGACCGCGAAGGGAGGAGAGAGGTAAAAAAAGAAGGAATATGGAATGAGAAGAAAATGCGCCGCCCCACGGCCAGGAGAATGTGTCTTTAAGTCAGCCACCCCCCTCCTTTTACACCCCCCACAAGCGCCGCAGCATTGATAAGGGGGGGGAAGCAAGCGGTCCGCCCCCCGGAGAACATCCCCGCCTCCGCGGGGGCCGTAATAGCCGATTCGATTACGGAGGGAAGACGCCGCGGCCGCCTCCGCAAGGGAAAGGAGTGGGGAGGCTTCTTTTCCGCGGAACCGCCACCACTCGACGCTCGGTCTTCCGACGCCCTCGGAGGGGAGGGGGGCGCCATCTGGCGCCGCGTTTAACGCTCTCGTCGGGTGAGTGACGTGACTTCCGGTGCGCGCTGCATTTTCGATCCGGCAGAATCGGAATAATACCTCTACTCGGTCGGCCGGTGGGGGGAGGGAGTGGGGTAAGACGAGGAGGGTGGGCGAGAGGGCAGAGGAGAGATGGCGATATGGATAATGCCCCCGTTCACCGAACCGAACGTTCACGACGCACGAAAGGACATAACTGGAGAGAATTACTTGGGAACGTAACCTTAAACCATGACGCGACTTAACTCGTCATCATGAGCGTCCTTTCCCGTTATGTACACATTCAGGCGTGCGGGAAAATCTGCCCCTAAATGCTTATGATAACTGGCACTTGCCTAAGATTTAATAATTTGTAATTCCTTCAAAAGATCTTTTTGAACCATGTGATACATCTAGAAATATGGTTAGGAGTACTTGAATGATTAGTTTGCATCAATCTTCGGTAATCTATACTGCCTTTCTGTATTAACTCTTCGTCAGGCGCGTAAATTTCGGTTACGCGTTTATATGCATTGGGGGTATCTGTTCATTTAAATGTTCGCTTATTGATACAAAGCAATTCACATTTTTTCAATATTTCAAGGTCTCTTGAGGGCTTTTTCGTTAAGGTAAAACATATAGATGGCTGAGTAAAATAATTTAACTGAAAGACATAAAACTTAACTAAAATATCTCACTAAGACACAGCGACGAGCGTATCTGACACTTCTCACCCAGCTTGGTTATTCACTATAACACCGTTTGGCGCATGGAGGACTGGTGACACCTAAGTGTCTCACACATCTCTGTCGGTGTCTGAAAGCCTGGCATGTAATACATAACACTGCATCATGGAGTGAACTAAACACGGTAGCTACTGATTAAAGATTAGGCAAACGTCAATTCTAGATAATGTCGCATAGCCCTGTTAATGGACGCCAATTAATGACGCGTACGTTAAAATGGCTGAGTGACACCTGTCCTCTACGATTTAAGCAGTTTTCAACATACTGAAGGCTACAAGGGAGGACAGTTAGGTCCTTTCTTACATTTTTGTTGGTATATTTCTGTACATAATAGCCGTGTTGCAAGAAATGCCTCATTAAAAAAGGGTGATCCAATGTGTCTCACTCATGGATACGATCCACAAATGTGATCTTCATGAAAAGCGACTCCAACACAAATGACTGGCCCCTACATTTGCACGTCGAATTCTATCAGCTGCATGAGCATCTCTAAGCCTCACGGTGGCTATCTGTTGGCCCGAATTAAACTTTCGTTGCAAATTGGCCTTAAGCGTAAAATTACTAGATTGAGAGGGGTAAAGGATCTAGTAATTGAGGCACCAAGAGTATTAGCTTCCCATCTCGATGGGCCTTGTTCGATTCTCAGCAATTAGAGATACTTTTCGGGGCAATCTTGATCTCTCTGTTGGCGCAAAGTCGAGGGCATTTCAATTGTAATCCTTCGTCCATTGGAGGACAAGTTTTCACGATGGTCCACCCATCGGTCGGCTGGCGTGCGATAACGGACGACGAGTCCTCCGGCCACCCCCCTCCACGCATCCGCTATACTCTCCACTTCCGCAACTCACCCAATTTGGTGCGAATGGCAGAATGTATCGTTCGCTCCCACGACGAAATAACTTGAAAGAATGAAAGTATATAATATTTCAGCACAATCTAATATCAGGTATCCAGCGCCTCCTAGTGAATAAAATGTGACTGATCAATTTTGAGCGTACTGAGACTGGCCACGGATTAACTTTACGGAGTCTCCCGCAATGCACGCACGTGAGAAATTCCACAGAGGAAAAAATCATCCGTCTCGACCGAGACTCGACCCCGAATCCTACAACAGTCCACCGGACGAGAGGACACCTCGGCATCTCAGCTGGCGAAAGCGCTCGGCTGGAAATCGAGGAATTCGGGTTCGAGTCCCAGTCAAGACGGATAATCTTTCCTCCTGTGAATTTTGCTCATAATTTGACTGGTTGACAGGCCGTTTGAGGGGCTCTGAAAACTGAGATAATTTGCTTTTTTAATTTAATGAGAGGATTGCTTGGGAAATGGAGAGGAGATAGAGTGGAACGCGATATCTGCTTCGGTCTTCCATCACATTAAAGTGCACAAATAAAGGATCATAGTTTTATGGCCCATTCTCTGAACGGAGCACTGCACACGAGATACCCCCGCGTGAAACGCAAGCAGGGCTCCCTTCGACAGATTATTCTTATTTTTTATTAACTAGTGAAACTTTTACATACAACTGAATAATTTAAAATCCTTCTCAACCCGAGTTTGACATCTTCAGGTGATTAAGAACAGTATCACACTTCCTAATATATTACAAGGTAAGCGAAACGGGAGTGAAGGGGAGAGGAAAGCATTTGGGAGGAGGGGAATGGTCATACAATGGCGGAAAGCAAATATTCAATAATGACATTAAAATAAGGGTCACGACATCGTTTTAAAAATCCAAGCTGTTCTGAGGTATTTAGCTCATATCGGTTACCCGTAACATGCAACACATTTACTTTAAAATCACCACTGTGGTCGCATGATAAAATATGTTTTGCAAAGTTACTATTCTTTTCATGACTGTTTTTTTTAGCTCTTCAGTGATCTGTAAAGTTTCACGATTAGATATATATTTTAATGGAGAGCCACAAAGTTAGCGAAGATTGACTTTTAGATAATTCACTCGCTGTTATTAGTGGAAGCATTGAAGGTACATAGGAAGAGAGAACTCCCATTCCCATCTGTTTGACTATATCTCTTACTTTGTCACTTCTGTCATTTTCAGGAATGAAGCTGGGAGATTAGATATCACCCCCTCGACATCCTGAAATATGAGATGTTTGAATTTTTCTAGCCATCAATGTGATGCATGTGATCTCGGAGCCTCTAGCAACATTCAAACCCAGCCGTTTCATCGACTGCGTATTCGAATGACAACAGCCACGTCTCCGGATACCCAGGTCGAAACGCCGGGTAGTCAGTCTTTTATTCTCGCACGACAAGCGTACCGTAGATCAAAGGTATACGGTGAGAGAAATATTGTAGTAAAACTGATTAAATGACGAATTTTTACTTTTCACGGAGCATTAATGTCAAACAAAAATATATCCAAACATTACTGCGTAAATACATTACAATTACCATTCTACCAATCTCTCATCCAATTCCGTACCATGTTCGCACATCCTTTTTTTGGCTTCCGTGGTGGTTGAAGCGATACTTGTTGACGCAAGGATTTGCGAGAAACTTTACATGCGTGTACTCATTTGTGGTATGTATACATAAAAGTGAAAATAATTGCATGTAACCAATTCGGTTTCCTGCAAATTAAATGTTATTTTAACACGTAGTCTTATGGTACATGACACATTTCTAAAGAGTTCGATTACATAAGGAAGGGTTTTTTTCCTAAACGCGAAATAATACGTTTCATATTATAATATTGTCAACTAACAAATATCCAGGTATCATACCAGGTCAGAGACACGTTCTCTTACGCATGCTTTTCACTGAAATTTGAATCCCGCCCCGTGAAACAGTCATAATAATGCTTAAGGCGAAAGTTAAAAATATAACTCCTGTATAATTTATATTACAACATTTATGGTGAATTAATCGGAATAAACCGATGACCTGAGGGAAATGTGACCCAAGAATTATTTTTAAACTTACTTGAAAAGTTATTAAAGTGCTGACTCAATGACTCACGATTACCGCTCCAGCCACCTTAACACTCCCTCTCACTCTTTCCTAAGGCGGCACGCAGCGTAGCACACAAATTTAGATACCGTGATAATATATACGCAATTTTCGTTGGAATATATTTTTGACAAAGTTTCCGCGTTGCCTTCAGTACAGTCGGGGGCCACCGCCACGGGTGACACCGCGGGACCCCCGCCGCCGCCGCCCACATGACGGGGTCGCATAGACACCGCCCCCGGCCCGGACGGCGTTCCAGTCCATATCACATCCTTCGCTCGGCCGAGCCGAAAAGACGCGCGACACCCCCCGCCGATTCCCCTTTCGCCGAAAAAAGCCATTCCCGTCCCCCTCGTCCGCATCCTCTCATCCCCCCTCACGCCCCCGCTCATCCAAACCCGCCCGAAAAGACAGAATACCAGTGCTCGAATTGAGGTAGAATTGTGATGACCTTATCAGGTTACGCGTGCAGGAGGACAGAGTAAATTCTCGAAGCGTCGACTATAATGAAGATAGAATTCAGCCATTTAGGGAAACCTGTATACTGAGCAGAATATAACTAAAGCGCCTGATCACCCGTTCCCCATGTTTATGCGGGCCAGCGTCTGTTGTGTCGATGTCGCAAGTAGAGGTATATACGCATGAATAGGCACCAAATATTCCATCACAATTAGCATTCTAATGGCCAGTTGCAGGAACGACACATATGCATCCTACAAAGTTATGGGACCCATAATCCATGGCAACCATTCAATAAGTGTTGCAGATACACTCGATAAATGTATTGGTTTCATAACTTATGGCATGTTGCTATGAGTTCCATAAGTAGCCAAGATGGTGGATACGCAATGAACCACTTGGAGACTTAATTACTTGACGTAAGAGTTTTTTTGAGGCGAATGACAAGTTAATTTACTTCCTCCGACTTATTATTATGTGCATTAGCAGTTATTCATAGGTTAAATTTTCATTTTTAAGAAAGCAGGGTTAATCGGAATTGTGGGTCCCAAAAAACATGCCAGATAGATACAACAAATAATATTATGAGTAAACTAAAAACTGATCCTTCGTTTAATGGTAGTGAAGACATGGCAATTATCTTTTTTCAAATGTTTTGGGGTTGAAAGACAGGCCTTAAATTTGTGGGACCGGGCGCCTTTCGTGCGAGTTCAGAACTATTTGAAGGCCTCCCTGCCGGAAGGGGCGAGGAACTGCCCCCGAGAGGAGCAGTTCCTCGACGCTGCCGTTCTAGCTCAACGTTGACGAGATAACTATCCCTCAGCCGGGAAAACTGCGTGGCCTAAATCAAGAGAGGCCCTGTGGCGATGAGGTTTGGCAACACAGCAAGCAGAGTCAGGAAGTTCACGCAACAGAGGTCTGAGAGGAACGGAATTTTCGAGACTCTAAGCCACGCCTACTGCACCCTGATTAGCTCAGGAAGTCATGTGACGAGCACCTTTCTCCTCGCTTGCCCTCACAAATGTTAGCCCTGCCTCCTAGCCCCGAGGACATTTGAAAAAGATGATCCTGAACAATCTGGTCTAGAGCGTTGCATTAAATGGGGCATAATACCGGACGCTGAGTTTCGGTGGATGGGAGTACATTGGTTAGCGCTGGAAATACTGAATGGGAGAGATTGGAGAAGCAGCAATGGACGGAGAGGATAAAGGACGAAGATCTTGTAATAATAGATCATGAGAGGAGGATACTACGAGAAAAGGACAAAGGTGGAGTAGATGGATGGAGTGGAGTGGGAGAAGAGGGAGGACTTAAAGCTGTGACAGAGAGTAGGGTATAGGGCAAGCAAGGAAAAGGAGGACAGATAGGATAGCCTTTTTCTATGGAACAAAGAGAGGCAGGGCTTGCAGAGGGGCGAAGAAGAGAATTATGTCAGAAGGTTGTATCCTGAAACTCTTGAAAAGATAAGTAAAAGCTTAAGGGTGTCCATCTTCTAAATGGGATTCCTTAATAAATAATTAAGGACATGATCGCAACGTGAACTTTCAGGAACTCGCCAACGGTGGAGAGCGCTTTAAAAAAATCACCTATGAACCAACAGTAGAATAATACTTGGCTGCAGCTCTCTGTCTACTTAGATAAACGTGTAGGTAACTCCTTTATGGTATCCTATTTTAATGCTACTCTTATACTTTTGATGTATTTCACCCTTAAATTTACTCAAGTTACATTCTTTCTATTCATTTTCTGCACGAATCGCAATTGCCCATTGAAGTACAAATCACAGAGCTAAATATGTATTCACGGAGGCTATCAAGGCCAAATAACATTATGGCTGAAATATATATGGGCATTATCTTTGGGCCGTGATGTGTTTAGTATCTTTAAAAATCAACCTCTGAATTTATCCTTTGAAATCTGTCTTCCCCCTCGTCCGTAGATTCCATCATCAAGCCAATTAAATAATACAGGGGATAACTAAAGTAGTGATGAATGCCATACCCTCGCCGTTTAGTGTAGAAAAATGATAATTACCTAAGGCTCGGAGTAAAGACATAAAGGCGGGAACAAAGTACTGCTATGACATTAAAGTAATAGGAAAGTCGGCCGGCCCAGGAAATAAATGTAAGTTCGGTCGCTGGTTACTATGGAGCGGAGCCCGACGATTGAAACCATTTGCGCCAAGGAGAATACATATGTTGGGTCGTTCAGGGAGAATATTATAGAGTGAGGGTAGAGAGAAACCCGATGTTGGCATCGGACTACTCTCGATGGAAGGCGCTTGGGGTTCTCAGTTTCGCATCCCATTTAACGGACGGAGTGTTGTACTTGAGGTGCGCCCCACATCGGACCCAAGAAGACATTAGGATTCCACTTATATAACCGGCAGTATTCGCAGTCGGATTACCGGGATGAGAAACTAGTGCTCTAACGGATAAATGTTTCTGGGGTACTCCACCGGGTAAGCAGGCCCATTAATCCCGACGTTTCGGAGAACGACTTGCTCTCCATCTTCAGAGGTTTTGAAAAAAAACTTCCTCCGAACACAAGTCGTTCTCCAAAACGTCGGTATTCATGGACCTGCTTACCTGGTGGAATAACGGAGAAACATTTATCCATCGAATATGCCGGGAAAACCTAAGATAGTACTCTAACCATAACACCGAACTGACCTACCTAGTTTCTAAGCGTTAGTCATCGACTAATATTCGTTGGATAAACACGTGGAGTCTCGCGTTATTCTCGCAAAGAGACGGATCCCTCATCGCCAGTTTTATTACCATACGAATTCCATGCGACGGAGTGGTTCACAGAGCGCAAAAAATCCTTGTTTTGACTAAGAAGCGAGCCCGGTTTTTCTGCTCCACATTTTGCTCTCTTGGAGCGATTGTAATTTTTGATTCCGAATCGCGCCGTGCCAAGAAGGAGTGTTTATTCCGTGGCCTCCCGCCCGCCCCTCCCCTCCCCCCCCCCCCTAAACCCCAATCCTCCTACGAAGGGGGAGGTGGGAGTGGGTGGACGAGGGAGGGGGGTGAGGCGGAATCGCAGCTCAGCTCTCTGAATCCGATGAAGAGCTGCCGTCGCCGATGGGAAGCGCTCTCCCCTTCGCTTGCCCTTGAGAGAAGCCCGGCGTGTGGCTAATCGTTCCGTCCTGCGTTCCAACCAGAGAGAAATATGTCACACAATACATTCGGAAAACGTCCAGCATATTTTACTGAAGAATATGTATCACGGTAGGAACGACCTGTAAGACGAACGGATGATCGAACGAAGTGTAAGATAACGGATAGACTTCCCGTCGGATACGATTTAATTAAATTTTTATCCACGATTAATAAGGACGATTATAGTTTTGGTAGGTATTTGCCATAAAGTGTCATTGTTTTGAAAGCTTCCGCGAAGTGGTCTTGAATTATGATGGCTTTCGGGATAGCTTCCACGTTTTGTCATTTTTAGTAACGTCATTTTCGCGAGCGTTCCAGCTCGTTTCTTCAGGTACGAAGTCATCAAAAACTGTTATTACCATTACATCCTATTCTGATAAGATTCTCGTGATAAATGATTCTTTCCTAATTATCATTGACATTTGCTTGCATGAATTAGTATCTCTTATGACTTGGTTTTCCGTATCATCAGTATCCCAGAGGATCCATGAATTATTGGAATTAGTCATAGTGACAAGTATCTTTGACTTAGCCATATATTTTAACGAAACGCGTTTATCTCTCCTGATGGTCCATCCGTACATCCCTCTACAGCTTGCTTCTTCGTCCTATCTCGGAGGCAAGAGCAGCGACCTTGAACTGAAACGAGTATTGGATGCCTAGAGTGAAATCAGCCACTACCATGTACCTGGAGTAGGCTTCCACGTTATTTCATAGAGAAAGAATTGGTTATTTTCCTTCCTGCGTACAGTTCGCCGCACTATTGTGGATAGGCTAAGTAATCTCTTTGGTCATTCCTCAAAATTTAAGCTTGAACTCTTTAATTTGGCTTGGCTTATTTGGCGATCGTGCTTCCTCCTTTCCGGTTGCTTCGGGGCCATTTAGGTTGCTCAGACCAGGAATGGGTCACTTATTTCTGATTTTCTGAAAACTAGTGTATAGGATCTTTGACGTTCATATTATATTCTGAGATAAACAAAATTGGAGTATCCAGGCTAGTTTTTCAGCAATCCAGCCGTGGAAGTGGAGATTTTTACATCGGATCTTATCGGATCATATTACACCAGAAAAATATGTTTGAACGAGGAAGCATTTTTAAGCTTTGAAATGTAACTCTTAATAGGAAGTGATACGTCTTCGGAAATTAAAAAAACAATAAAATAACGGCATCTTACCACCTATCTTTTTAAGTTATTTGCGAATTACAGCTGTGATTGAAGTCAAAGTGCGGTAGTTCCACACAAATAGCGCAGCAGTCGGCTCCTATGGCTGGACAAATATGGTCAATAAATATATATTCGTGGAATAATCTGCAAACTTCGCACCTTAGTTTTGGTTTTTATTAGGAAACCTATTTCATCAGGGAAATCAGGATTTTTAAAACTGAATAAATGAAAACGTGTAATTTAGAATTTGTCTTGACTAACAGAGTCAAGCCAGAGCCACGGCAATCTTCATACAAGCCCGCTTTAAAATTTCCACTTTCAACGCTGAATTACAGTGAAACTAGCCAGGACACCCAATTTTATTTTCATCTCAGTTTATAAAATGCACTTCAAAGATGCAATATCTTAAGTTTTCAGAAAGTCTGGAACAAATAACCCTGAGTCCAGTGCCGCCTTAATTGTAAATCGTAGCGTTTTGATGAAGAGGTGAAGATGTTGCTTGGAGAGGTCCAGAGAAGGACCTTTGTGGGAGAGGGATGGGAATCGGTGGAAAAGGGATCTTTTGGAAGAGGATGGAAGGAACTGGGGTGTGTGAAGAAGACTCGAGTGGAGCGAGATGGAACACGTAGTGAGGAGGATGAGAGGAGTCGGAAGGAGCAATTTAAGATATAGTAAAGGAACGTCAAGTCCGCAACTTGTTTGTGGAGAGTAGGATGCGAAATACCCGGAGAGGACAGTGTTTTGTCACGCGAGCAAGGATCGAAAGTGGGGACGCGCTCACGGGCTATAGATACAGAGAAACTTTTGGGTCGATCGAAGAGTTTTATGGAAATTTTAAAGATGCTTCTTTTAAGCTTTCAGCAAATCAGGAACAAATGACCCAAGAGACCAGAGCCACGCCAAAGACGTATCGATGACTTCCGTTCAACAAATATTAAGTGTTTCTCAGCTTTTACAGGGATTAGGTTGGTAGCAGCCAGAGACTCAGGAGGCTATGCATTGGGCTAACATTGCTTGAGAAATTCAGATTCCTCCATTCATCCCTTTCCTCTAAATCCTCTAATCTGTGCACGATGAGGCAAAGACGTAATCTGTCACTTTTCAAAAGTACTCCGGGCCGGGCACGTAGGTATTGGTGAAGGGAGAAGTCTGTGGTTGTTCGGGTAGGCGACTGATGGGTAGGTCCTTTCCGCCCTTGGCTGACTTACAAGAGAGGAAGTCAGGTAAATGTGGGAGGGAGAGAAACCCCGACTAGACATACGAATCCAATAATTATGGCCGGTTGCAAGAACATTTAGTTATGGAACCAATAGTTTTGAGATCAACAAAGATAGAGATCTCATAAAAATATTCAGGTTGCCGGAACACTTCTACTAGTTACGTCACTTTTTATCTTTATTTATCACTATTTATCAATTGTTAATAGCTTCGAATATTTGATCTAATCTTCTACCACCGGATAAATTTTATGAAAGTTTAGCCAATGAATAATCTGTTTAATGCACATAATAATCAGTCAGTAGGAGTAAATGAACTGATCATTTGTCTCAGAAAAAACTCTTTCATCAAGTACTTAAGTCTCCATAGCTCATTGCGCATCCGCCATCTTAGCTAATTATAGAACTTATGACTCCATGCAATAAGTTATGATCCAATAAATTTCTCGAATGCTTCTGCAACACTTATTGAATGGTTGCCATGGATTATGGGCCCCATAACTATATAGAATATATGTGTGTCGTTCCTGCGACTGGCCATTAGTCCGTTAGATTCATTCATTCATCGACGACTTTAGGAATAATAAAATATTCGACAATTCACCAGTCACACGATGCTTGAATCTCGTTCGGTCATTTTTTTGTATAGAACTTTGGACCTGGGACGAAAGGCGCAAAAGGGTTCAAAGTTTAACGTCCCATACGATCGACGGCGTCTTGCACTTGGAAGACACGTCGCCTACGGAGCCAGAGGAGATGGGGGCTGGGAACGAAGCGGTAGCTCTCGGAGTGAGTGCTCGCCGCGCTGTCATTCGGAGTCTCTGAGTACTCGTGATTGACGCGGGATTTTTGAAATGACATTCTCCTGTTTTCCCGCATGGTCAGGAACGCATGAATTATATTGCTAAATATTTGTCTGCGGAATGATTCATAATGGAACCGCCATTCGAGGTAAATTTCAAATAAAAATCGTTGGTTGGGAAATGTCGTCAGGTTTCAAATGATACTCAGGTATTTTAATTCAATGCATAGAAATTGTTCTATGTAAGCTACGTTTTTCAATTTTTGCAACGTTGAGCCGCGTTGACTATTATTTTTTTGATTTCGTAGCTTTTGTTGTGAATAAGACGGACCTCCTATGCGGATGTATCATCTGCATTCATGCTCAGCGATTAGCTTCGCGCATTTGATATGTTTACCATTTTAAAGCATGTTCTCGAACGCTTCGCCGAAAATTAACGCTTTATGTAAAAACATGGAAAAAAAATAAGATCTAAAAAGCGTAGGGATTAGCACGAAGCTTCGTATCTTAGTGTTCGAAGGAAAATGGAAAGGCAGGCTCAATATTCACCTCATTTTGCACCATCGATTATATTAATCCATTGTCCAAAGAAGCTAAGAGCCAGTGGCGTAGACAGTAAAGTTTTGAAGGCTACAGAATTGGAGAGGTAACTTTAGTCATTATTCGTCGGGACCGCTAATAGTCGTTGGTAGTCGTAGTGTGATTTGACTCACAGCTCCGCTAGCCCACACTTTCTTCGACTCCACACGCCTATTGTCGCGTCTACGCTGGCCATTTCAGGTATTTTGAGAGAAATATCATTTCATATAGAAATTAATGGATTTTGTCTTATTTCATGGAAAAACATCTTACTCTTCCAATGTATCTATCTTTCAATGTATCTGTACCAATGTATCAGCCCCTTGCCGGTCTACTTTCCGAGATTTTTGACGAATAATATCGGGCCTTTTACACAGAAAATGGTAGGTAACGCTCGCCAGAGCGACCTTATTTTGAAAAAGCATGTAATGAAGGATTTCTAGCACCAATATCTGGACAAAAAATTAAACGAGCGTAGTTTGTATGTTTTCTCGACCATATTTAAAAATACATCATATTGTCAAAGCATTATTTTTTTCAGAATCGCAAAAAACCTTCCATTGTGAAGGATTTTTGAACGGAACGGGCGAAAAAAATGATACAAATCAAAGACTTATGATATTTCTAAACTTTCAGATGATGGTAACCCCAAATCAGGTAGTTCATCTGGGGTACCTATGTTCCTATACTTTGTATAAATAACCAAATGTACATACATATGAATGGAATTAAGAATAATAATTATTTTTTTATTTGATTACCTAGAATGTCAGCCGTACACAAGTATATTATTTTACTATCAGTAATGCAATATTTAATCCATGCTTCCTACCGCTGCTAATATAAAAATGCATAATACGAATATGGTCTCAATTATGATTAGGGAACTGTCTCGCTCAAACAACCTTAAGTGAACATTTAATTGCACCTTTCATTAAAGTGCATCGTGTAGACGCCCCCTCATCACCAAGTGACGGCCCATTTGGTGCACTTGGGGGCCCTTAATTAAGAAGACTTGAGCGGCATCGATAGTGTCCCATCGAGGTGGTCGAGGCCTCGTCATCAAGTTTCGATAGCCATACGCATCAAAGATGAGTTTACATTATTTATACGAGAAGTTGAGTATTTGTGCAGGCACGTGTTATTCTTCATATTCATTAGTTTGTGTCGTTATACGTGTTTAGAAATCACCAAAATAAAGTCAAACACTCGCGCGCTGCAAAGTACTTTCCGTGAACGCCAGCTGGGGCTGAGGCAGACATAATGTATGTCGTGTACACACTCGTCTGCGCTGAAGAGCTCCGGTTCAAATCCTACCCACCGATTGCCGCGGACTTCATCCGGAGGAACCGGAGGCACACGGAGAAGGCGTGAAATCGCGTTCTCCGATTCAATCAGCGGAGAATTGCCTCAGGTTCACGAAACTGGTCGGGATCGAAATCTCCCCTACCGCCGGAACCCGAACCCGAGCCCCAAGGATGAATATCCGGTACTCTGGCCGCCACCGAGTCAAACCGATTTCCAGGAGTTAGGGGGGGGGGGGGGGGGGGGGGGGGGGGGGAAACCTCCACGGTGACTTCAGGGAAAAGGCTTTACGAAAGGAGCGAGGGAGGGTGAGAAAGGATTTTTTTGTGCCGATAACTCCCACCGTTTTGCTTTCGTCCAATCGATCGTCCGATAACGACTGCCGATCCCTCCGTCGGCTTCACCCGCAGTCACTGGAACTCTTCCAGAAGGTATGGATGAGGGAGGAGGGCGGTCCCCGCCCTACACCTCCGACCCCACCTCCTCCCCGAACCTCCCGGGCACGGATGGTAGGGCCCGCGGCATGAGGAGTCCCGGGGTTCGAGACGGGAGGAAGAGGGGGGAAGGCAGGAAGGCGGTGGGCAAGACTCTCCGGATTGGGGGGGGGGGTCGCAAAGAACCAGAGAGAGAGAGAACAATGGCTCAGTGAGGATAATTTGGCCGCGGTCACGAGGAATCCCAAATGCGATGAAGGGCTACTTCAATCGAATGCTCCCGTTTCAAAGAGTCATTGGGCACACTACATACATATTGCATTGTTAGATGAATTTTACTCCGGTTTTACTGCATCTTAAGGCGACTTTGGCCTGACTACGTGAAACAAGACAAATACTAAGTCATTCAGTTTAAAGAATCCCGCTTTCGCAGAGGAAAATGGTATACCGATTGAAAACCAAATTCAGTGTACAAATATGCAGAATATGCCACAGTTATTTTTTATAACCACATTTGTCCATCCACACAAACCGACTGCAGCGCCTTTTTTAAAGAAGTATCGCATTTAGACTTCAGTTAAATAGGCTATAAACTTAAGGAAATGGGTCGTAAGATGCCTAAATATTATTTTTTATTCAATTTTCCAGGAATTTCCTCGCCTAATCAACATTTTAAATAAAAATATTTAACATGCTTTCTTGTTCAATTTTACGTTTTTCTGCTGTAATCTAAGCTGTCTCCATAAGAACCTCTGTTAAAATCTACACTTTCTAGGAGGAACTGCGATAAAACTAGCCTGAAAACCTTATAATATTCCCATCTTAGTTTAAAAAACGCAATTCAAAGATGTTTTATTCAACTTTTCCGAAAATCTGTAATCAGTGGCCATATGGCAATAGCCACATTAAGGCAGTTGGAGCAACATAACATTCCTCAGAGAATTCAATGAATTTTCCCATATTATAATGAAAAATATCTCACCTTACCATACATGCCTCATGATCAGCCACTCACCGCACTTTTTGTCGAAATATTTTCCACAAGAAAGAATACGTATGGAAACCTTATAATATTCCCATCTTAGTTTAAAAAACGCAATTCAAAGATGTTTTATTCAACTTTTCCGAAAATCTGTAATCAGTGGCCATATGGCAATAGCCACATTAAGGCAGTTGGAGCAACATAACATTCCTCAGAGAATTCAATGAATTTTCCCATATTATAATGAAAAATATCTCACCTTACCATACATGCCTCATGATCAGCCACTCACCGCACTTTTTGTCGAAATATTTTCCACAAGAAAGAATACGTTTCCCGTGGGAAACGGAACGCGTATGTTCACTCAAGAGGAATTTTATTTAAAACTATGAGGAATTTCTAAAAACTTGATATCGTAAAAAAATTGTGTATTTTCTTTATTTTCTCAGCTAATTTAAAAAAAAGCAATAATTGACCGTAGTAATTGTTAAAGAGTCCAAAATAATACCTCTTGTTGTGAAGAGATTTTCACATAACGAGAAAGTAACGCGTCAAGTTAAAGTATTATGCGAATGTAAAAATTTAAACACTAAGAATTTCAGTTTAATAAAACCACATAATTGCGTCATTTATGTTACCCAATTTAACTAGTTTCTTACAACTGCAGATATAAATAATAAAACTTTGCAATAGTGTCTATCACGTCGACGGAAAAATGTCACTCAAATTATCATTTGCACGTAACCACTCTATTCAAGAAATATCAAAGCCAAAACCGGTATTTTTGACGAAACCCATGTCAAGTATTATTGAGGTAGAAGTCGAATTAAGAGTAATGAATTGAGATGAATGTTTTTTCAAAAATTTGAAGCAAACTCATTATGAACTACTTAACTGGATATTGATGTTACATCCTAATGTTACATCCAAAGAGCACATCATAGAGAAGATATGGAATACGAAATTGTATTTTTCTGCATGATGCTGCCAAAAGCTCTCCATGCAGTTGCGTCACCGAGTGTTATAAAAAATCTTGTCCAACTCTGTCGATTCGTCCACCCCTCGCATTGTGGGAGCCCTGTTGAGACATCTTTGTTCAATCTTAATTAATGAGGTTTCATTTAGTTCTGATCCAGGGGAAGATTGTAATCAGAAAAATTTGCGACAATGACCATTGTAATTTAGAACCTAATTTGTGTATGAAGCCACATTTCCTGTTGCGACATCCATGACATCAAGTTCAATATGTGACAATAGAACATTTTTTCATAAAACTCAAAGAGAAAATGGGATTAAAAAAGTACCGATGACTATGAATCAAAATATTTAGCTTTGATTGCACTGAAAGAGTATCATTATTACTCCCGTTAAGCAATATCTTTAAAACATTATAATCGCGGCAATTTCTGCGTGGCACTAATTGCGTGGAACATACGGAGAATTTGGCATCAGGAAACATTGAAATACACGCACATTCCGCAAACTTATTGTAAATATATTTACACCATAACCTTACATCAGTGGTTCATAAACTTGAAACTCCATTCCCGTAAACATTAGGTCCTTTATTCGTAAATTTTAAGAGCTGGCCATTTCTCCACATCACAAAAAACAAAGATCTTCCAATTGCAAAGGTAAAGGTATTCCCAGTTAAAGCTTCAAAAGTATGATCTTAACTTTTCGTAAATATCAGCAATTTAGACGGTGGGGAATAGAGCATCGAGGGGAATAGATAAATCGAGAGCATCTTTAATTGCTGTCCACAAGCAACCCTGATGGTGATGATATTAATGACAGATGTATAGAAGAAACTTTTCCATTATTGCTTTAATCTTTTACGCATTCCTGAATGATGAATGAGATAAACCATCTAATGATGATCGTTAAGCTGATAACAGCCCAATAATGGGTAGTCTTTATGGGCTACCTAATGCTTTATTTTTAAAATTATACTCCTCATTTTGGAGCAAAGTGGAGTCCATTCAAATTATTCTTATTCCTATCCATTCGCCTCCCTCATCACTTTTCTACCCTGTTCTAGATGGGGGGACATGGAACGCTGGAATTATGTACCAACTGCACCGATAAATTCACCGCCGAACTCAAGGTTCACCGCCCCCCCCCCCCCAATATGATAAAAAAATCTGAAAATTGGTATGAAGTATCTTTCTTACGCTTTAACCAACACAACGGTCACAAGTACCTCTACCCAATTTAAATTTGTATCAAATTAACCGCCAGCATGAGCTACGAGCCATTTTAGTACATGAATGAGATGCTGCGTATGAATTTTGAAGTGCTTTTGATTATTGAAGGTGACCAACTCGCGAGGGGATGCTAGTTAATATTTGTCATATAAATGAATTGGAATTATAACCTTATCTTGTAATAAACCTGCCTAGTTTGGTTTCCCGTTAGAGATAAGGAGAATTGACATTGACATAGACATTGAATGGGACTTCAACTATTACCTATCCAAAAGTTATAGAGTTGACATTTTTATCTCGCTGTTCTTTTGAATGATTTCTAAGACATTAGTAATAACTATCAGGGCTTAAGATCCGAGAATAGCAGGACTGGCGTTTATGTCATGGATATTGTGTTGCGTTTTAGTGGCTGAACTTTCTTGGCAGATTGATTTCTTAGGGCTTACCTTGAAGTCGCAAACAAACACTTTGTTTATTTAATAGGAAAAATCTCCAAATATTCAGGCCAAATTGCGAAGAATTCGAGCAAAATGAATTGATAAACATAGTCACAACTTTCCACAAAATATTACACTTTGTGAATCATCTTTTCTCTCCATAAGATTTCACTTGGTTAATAGTCGCTTACTTCTGTTTTCGAAAATGTAGCTCATTTAATATAGTTCTGTTTCAAAAATGTAGAATTTGTAGCTCATTTAATATCAAAGTCACTTTAAAAACTATCGTTTAAGTGATTACTTTTTAATTTGGAATGATGAAAACAACTTTGGAGGCGTTAAAAAATAATGAATTGTCCCTCTGTCATCGGCTAGTACTTAAGCAGGCATTTTGGAGGCGTAATAACACGCTACTTTGATATCTATTATGTTGAAAATGTATCGAGTACAACGAAGTTAATTCGTCTCCAGCGTACAAGGACCGCTTTGCTGTAAGTAGAGATGGATGGAAGATGACAATGAAACATAAAGAACACAGTGTAATCATCAGCTCTGAGAGCCGAGAGCATATCTTCCACCTTCCGTTCCTCTTATGCTCAAGGGTTTCATTCAGGAGACGTGTTCGAAGAATAGCGTAATCACCATTTCAGTACAAGTACAGGCATTGACGAAGTAAGGCATCAAAAAATATGTGACAACCAAGCGGCGGAATATTGTTAGGTAAAACATTATTAATTCAGGTGTTTGAAAATCGCATTTCAGAATAAATTGAAATTTATTCAAACAACTCTTATTTAAACTTAATTATCAGAATCTTACGCTAAGCCTGCAGGAACTTTAAATAAGCTCACCAACATGTTAATGTTAACACAACGATAATGCTTATTCTGGGATAATCAAGTCTAGAAATTCTCAATACTGAATGATTCTGTTTTGAAGCGAATCAAATACATTTTCTAGAAAATCAATTTTCGGAATTTTTTTATTAGTATATTTTTATTATTTAATTTTGAACCGCGCCATAATACCAAGTATCGATATTTGAAATGATGCTTTGACCCGCTTCTCTCTAAATTACAGAGTTCAAATTAACATGGTATTTTTAGATAGCGAAGCGATCATTATTGTGCTATGCTAAATCCTGATGCACAAGTTTCCTCGTTCCCATAATATCCCTTTACCTTGCACGACACACCGCTCGACAGCATACCATACTTCCCGCTTAAGTTAATCAAAACTATACC
Source organism: Ceriagrion tenellum (assembly GCA_963169105.1). Lineage (NCBI taxonomy): Eukaryota > Metazoa > Arthropoda > Insecta > Odonata > Coenagrionidae > Ceriagrion > Ceriagrion tenellum. The sequence goes on from OY720638.1 coordinate 17,700,682, forward strand.
ATTTCAGCGATACTATGCTTTTCCAAGCAATCACTCATTAATGAAAAAAACCAATTCAGTCAGCAAACGAGGGGAAATTACAGATGAGGTGTTAGTCAAATGATTGGGTTTTAAAAGTTGCCGTTAGTTTCTATTGCACTCTTTCAGATACGGAAAATCTCCAATCACAAAAAATGTGAGCACTCTAAATTTGTTAGGATGGAAAGAAATTAAGCTTACCTTTGATTCCCCTCTCGTCATCTTTCTCGTTATTGTTGTCGCATAGTCCACTCAAGATTTCTGGAAAAAAAGAAAATTCCGCCTTCAAAGCTCCGGTTCAAGATTTTAGGAAAGTAGTGAGAGCATGAAAGAAATCAGTTGATACTTGGCCCTTAAAGCGAAGGATTACGGTATAACTAGCGATACCTGTCACATGGACATATAATACCACGAAGTCAGAGGAGTACACGTTTTAGGGAAGTAGAAAATCCTTGTATACATTTTGAATCGATTTAAAACTTGGTGCGGAGGGCCGAGGAATTAAAAAAAAACATTGGAGCACTGTGATTACCCCCACATTGAAATAAGTAGAGTAAAAAACAGAATATTTACTCTATGGTGACAACGTTATTTTAAATAATTGTGCGAAATTCACAGTGGAAAAATCATTCACCTGGGGGGTTGTGTTTGAACCGCTCGAGATTCTCTCGATAACTAAGGAGTCACGTGGTACGACAACGATGGGTTGGAGATTATGATAAGTTTTACTCACTCGGATGGATACATTAAATGATTAATATATTGTTAATTGTGTCGTAAATCGGCAAATAAAATCCATTAACAATATTACCGTGATAAAAACTCGATTGGGAAGTCTGTGTGAGGTTTGTACAAATGTTTCACATACACCAATATCTCGAATCCTTCGTGATTTTTCCACGTGACTACTTAGTTACGTGTACGGAATTATCTCGAGTGGTTCAAACTCAACCCTTTTAGGACTGGGAATCGAATTTTGCGTCGAGTGTTTGAACCATTTAAGCTACCCAGGCGTTCTCCACTGTGAATCTCATGGAAGCTTTCAGAAGCAAGTTGTCTTCACAGGTACCGTTTATACAATGCCAGAGGTGCTCGTATGCGAGTGCTATGTGCTACGGTCCACAGGGTATGGGCTAACATTAAACACAAAGGTATTCACTTTGGACATGGTCAAAGAACCACGGAACAAGCTGCGCAGTAACTTCAACGAAGTCACTCGCTAGTGATAACACAATTGTGTCAAATTCACAGTGGAGAAATCATTCGCCTGGACTGAGAGTCGAACCCAGATCCATCGATTTCACGCTGGATGCTCTAACCAATTCAGCTACCCAGGCGTCCGCTTCCGCTGTAAATCTCATGGGGGTTTTAACCAAAGACCCCTCGACTCACAGGACGAAGGCTCAAAAATACAACTCATCAACGTCCGAGAGAGCTGCCCGCGGAGAGCGCAAGAGCGACTCCAACTTCACGTTATTCAATCAACGCAAAGCCTTGCCATCCGGAATTAAATATCCCGGAGGCCGTCCCTTTCATTTGAACTCGCAACCTGGAGGCCGGGAGCACGGTGATGGGGAAAGCCCTTTAACACTTGTCGAAGTTGTGACTTGTCCTTGTCGATGTCCGAGGCTCGCCGTGGCTTGTAAATGTACGGTGGGTAGTAGTGAGAGCCGTTTCTGGATTTTCTTAGCGGAAGCGATTCTCGTCACTCAACAAATTAGTATCGGCGCAGCAAAACTTGGAGGCATTCACTTCTGTAAAGAACGACTACGGAGGGAATAACGCAAGCGAGAGGTCCTTGTAGGAGTCCTTTGTTAACTCATTTCAAAATGAAAAATGAAAATTGAACCTTGATAATGGCACTAGGTGCTGAAACCATGGTCGGCAAAGATTAAAAATTCTGAGTGGAAAGTTACAATTGTTTTTCATTTTGAAATGGATATATATCGCTTCCACAAAGTTGAGCCTGATACGCTTTTATATATACTTTGTTAACTCTCCTGTTCATCAATACCTCACTCACCTTCACTGACCTCAGATTTCGCTGTCAAGTGCCACCAAGTATCACAAAGCATATAATTTTAAGTTTTCCTTGCTCTTTTGTTTCCCACCATGGTTTTGACAGTCCCTGAAAAACTGACCCAGATAATGATAATATCCGTCGAAACCTGTTAGGGAACAAGAGAGCTAGTTGATTGAGAGATGGGGAGCGATCGTTCAATTGATGAGGCTGAGCGTCAGGCGTGGTCCTTTCTATGGATTAAAAGAGACGGCGATAGGTCCAATGAAGAACTCCAGAGCAATATATATTTTTATTGAAGATAGCATTTATTGTAAACGTTACATAGTACAGTAAAAACTTATGCTGTCGAGAATGAAATGATAAGTAAATGGGGAAAAACTTAACTTCTCCTGAAATGTATACGATACATCACGCACCAGTTTGCACAATGCATATGCCTGATGCGTGTGCAAATTTTCCTTCAAAAATACCATAAAATACGACCCAAAGCCGAAGAAGCTCAATCCGGGTGAGCGGGGACCGATATTTTCTTCGCGGCATTCCGTTACATGTGCCCGCAGCTGAAGGTTATTTTGAGCAACGCACAGTCTGTTTCTTAACCGACGTTAAGATATTACATTTTAAGGAAATTCACTCGTCTTTTCCAAATCGTGATCCATTGGTTTACGCAATAATCGGCTTTCTGCAGTGCGAATAGCATTAGCCATTTATGGCCCCCACTTAACCCGTAGGAAAATATTTAAACAGACTCGAAAGTGAGAGTAAGTTCGAAGGATCCTTAGAATCCTTACGGAGCAGCTTCAATTTCCAGACCCACGTTTTTCAAGAAATCTTAATTCTTGAGGAATTTTTTCTGATTACACAGAGGTTAAGATGTTTAGAATAGAGTGATCACCACTCAGCAACAAAACCTACAGAAACATAACGACGTAATCAGAAAAAAAGATAACTCTTCCTCTAAAAAACACCCAAAGACATGCGAAAAAAAGAGGCAGTGAGAAAAGAGTGAATGTGACATTCATACCTGTAGCTCATACAACGGTAAACATGATCCGGTATAATTCCGTATTTTTATGGCTCCACCGGAACTGAATTAATCAAACCGGTATCGAAAACAAACACTACAATCATCATGATGATCAAGACATTTTCTACTTAATGAAGTTTTTTTCATTTCCTAGCTGGTTACTTTATACCATTTACTTACATTCAGGCTTATGGTTAATATTATGTGTTATACAGAACATCAGCAGCACTTAAATGCCACGCACGCATCTGATATTTCATACAACAATTCATAAAATGTTCTCGCCACATAAATTATAAACATATTGAATCGGAATCAACAAGTTCCTCACAAAGACACAGATATGGAGAAATTCGAACATCGAAGAAAACGTGAATTAATTCAGGGAAATACAAAGTATTCTTTTATCATGCATGCATAAATGAATCAAATGCGGGATTATTTTTTCCATGAATTTAAACACACTACGCGGTCGCGGTGAGAGCGACAGACGGATTTAATGAGCTTGCTGGTGATGAAATGGTATTTGGAATGATGACAATCTACGACCCTCTAATGGCATTTTTACAAGAGGAACTTTATTGCGCAATCAGCCGTATGCTCGGATGTGCATCGAAAATTGCGCCGCGTAAAGTGGTGAATTACAACAATACATGCAAAAATGTATAAGCGACGGGTGGTAAAATAGTCCCGGCTCTATTTCCGTGCCCACTTTCTTGTAATTTCTGTGTATCAAATGGTGCATTTTCGTCCGCGGGTAAGACGGGAACCAGGTATTGTAAGTTGACATGCTACGAAGAGGAATTTTTCCAATTACCCAGGGCTCCAATTTGTCCACGCCTAGAGAAATTTTCAGGATACCCGACCCCCTAGTGGCTTCTCAGAGGAGAGCTCTCCAAGGTGCAGTACTCCGTCCGTTGAATATGGTCCATTGACGCCTTTCGCGAAGAGCAGGCTAATCCAGACACCGCGGCGTCTGGATTAGCCTGCTCTCTGCCGGTTGATATTAGAGGTTTCCAGAGAAAATAGAAGACGCGTATTTTCAAGAAAACTGTTAACATTTGAGCCGCTGCTTATTATTTGCAAGTAGAAACAATTTAATATGAAATGTGACATAACGTGCAGAAGTCATCAGGGAGTGAAAATGCAAATTTAAAACTTCCAGACTGAAAAAAGCATGCTTGATATTTCCGCCCACTCTGCACCGAGTATCTCTCCATCCTCCCATCACTACGAAGATGATCATGTCCCTATCAATCCACCCACCGATCTCAAACGTCCTAGGCTGTCTCCGCAAATGACCAACCGACCGCATATGGAAATGACTATTTCAGAGAAATGCAGAGATATATCAGAGAAGTATCTTCGAGTGGAGAGGCACCATGTCTAAAGGGAGGAACCGCCTGGACCCTGCGTTTCGCTCCACCTTTCCTTCAACCTCTAAGCTACCCACCTGTCCTTAATGGCCCATATAGCCTCAGCTGTCGGATGCCTCCAGATATAGCCAGCCGCAAAACAACCCGTCGATTCTGGCTGCTCGAGAGCTACCGTAAATTCTCTCCCGGAGAGATATTAGTTCCAGTCGACGGAATGGCAAACTCTACCGCGGAGGACTTAGTCAGGAAGACCTGAACGCGATCAAAACTCGGAAAGTCCGTGGCTATGACTTCAAGTCCCACGAAAAATGTCAACTTTTTCACGGCCCTATTTGAAATGTTTCGAGGACATGGCATAAAAAGTTCATCACGGCCGAGACTCGGGAAATTCCGAAGCTGTAATGTATTATCCACTGTCTAATAAGTCTCGATGAAGACGCAGAAAGTGCCCGGCAGAGTAAACACCCTTTGAGGAATCCAACTCAGTGAGCCGCGACGTATTTGAATGCCGCTTTCTTTCCCGGCTATTAGAACGCCGCGCCGGGCTCTCGCAGCACCCCACCACCGCGCCCCAACACCGCGCTCCACCACCGCGGCTCACCACGGCGAGGCATTGCGCGTCACTTCGTTGAGCGGAGTTTTCCGGATGATGGGTAAAATAAAGGCGCGGAAGGTCCGGCCGCTATATGTTCCACAGGGCGTCGCTTTGAGATCTAATGAGCGGACAAGTATTCTCCAAAATTTATTCCACTTTCCCGCCGTTGGCAATCGTGTGTTATAGACCAAGCTAATATACATAGAGAACATTTATAAACACACAAAAGTAAGAGTAGGAATACGGGTAGAAAGTGTGCGGGTATAAAGAAAAAAAACAGTCAAACCATTTATAATGATCAAAAAGATTCCAACATTATTTAGAAATAATATTAGCCGTTACAGTTAAACCAGCTTCAAGGGCCCCCTCAATTAAGCGGTCACCTCTCTAAGTGGACGAATTTCCCGAGAATGGAATGAATTTCCCACAATTATAAGCTATGTGAATTGGCTCTCCCTTCAGCGACCACCTCCTTTAGTTGCCAGTATCCCATGGGTCCGTTGGTGGCTGCTTAATACAGGTTTTACTATATTAGGTGTCAGTTTGCGCTCTTAACTTGCTTGTTTGCAGAATCCGCGGTCTCGGGTTCGATATGCCGCAGTCAAAGATTTTTTACTCCCGACTCGAGCGGAACACTGTAAAAATAGACCTCCGATAGTCATAAGGCCTCGAGCAGGACTCCACTCCTCAAGAGGTGCGGTTTCAGTGTCATGTAGCCTTTCACAGACTTGCTTCCGGTCGTGCTTCAGTGGCTCAAGGGTAGAGCTCCGTTTGCTGTCTGATATTTCCCATAAAATTCCGGAGCAGACTCCAACCCACGATCCATAATACGACACCTACCGAGCCGGCTACACCCGGAGACACCTTACATCCGGCTAAGTCGCTAGCTCTCGCGGGTGGAGCTGATTGGTTCGTAGGGAATGTTGTTTTGCGGCATGGACGTGTCCTGATCCACAGATCTACAGACGCGGCATCCTAATCTACAGAGTGCTGAAAAGGGAAACTATTCGTGCCATGTTGTCTGGACTGGACTGGATTTTGGTTAGGCGACCGACAGCCAAGGTCATTTGCGCCATAGGGGACAGGTAAGGGAGGAAGGGTGGGTGGAAACCCGGCATAGGTATTAGCCTACTCTTAGCGAAAGGCGCCAAGGTGACCATGGTTTAACGTTTCATCCGACAGACTGAGTACTGTACGTTAAGTGTCCTCCACAAGGCACTCAAGTAGGGATCGGGTTCCCTCTGAAAAACATCCTCCTCTCCAGGGATTTGAACCCTGGCCGCCCGTATGGTTATCCAGCCATGTTGTCGGAGACATAGTTGAGAAGACAGCTCGCTGGCAAGGGTGAACATGAGATTTCCTTAAAGTTCACGTCCATTTACTGTCGAGTAAGGTTGTAAAAAAAATACAAAATAAGAAATTTCTACAGATGACACTTAACATTGACATTTATTCAAGAGATTTGCGTTCTATAACGTGGCTACGATGTCTGATTTTTAGATAAAGCTGTTTGCTTAGCAGGATAGTTAATTATCAAATCCATGTACTTTCGTTTAACGATACGTTTTGTTAGTAATAAAAGCGTGCGCAAAGTACTAAAATTGCCTCCAAACATTTTTCTGAGGCCCGTTTAACACGGGGAACGAACTTGCACAATTTAACACAGCAAGTTTTCCTCAATATGGCGTTCAATCATAAATGAATTAGGGCAAGGGCTATCTCGCATTCATACATTCGCGCATGCGTTCCAGCAATTCACGCGACGCAATTTGAAATGCACGTTCCTACACATATCACATGGTGCAATTACGTACTCCGTATAAAACGGGCTTGAGATCATGTGCACAAAAATATATGGCGGTGAAGCTTTAGCGACAGGCAGTCCTCAGTTCATTGTGCACATCGATGGTGTGCGGTATGTCAACTGATGCAATCCCAAATGACTTCCTTCTGGCAATTACCGCCACGAAACATCACCTCCGATACCTTTAATTTAGCTTTACCAGCCACGTGTCCAGAGTTCTCGCGCTCAGATGAAAAATAACCGGCTCACTGGTACTCTAGTCTCGTCCACATTTAAGGTGATTTAAGCGAAATATTATACCACATACAAATCATGATTTTAGCCCTATTTTAAATATAAAAATCTAACTATTCCATGTATACCAAAATATCAGCCCCTAACCGAACTACTTTCCGAGATTTTTGACGAAAAATACCAGCTTATTTATAGGAAATGGTACGTGTATGCACTCCAAAGAGACATTATTTTAAAAAATTGGGAATTTTCAACACCACAATCTTGTAAAAAAATTATTGTGTGACGTGTGCATATTTTCTCAACTATTTTTTTTAAATAAATCAAATTGCCACAGCAGTTAGTTTTTCAGAATCACAATAAACCTTCCGCTGTTGAGGATTTTTAAATGTTCCGTGTGAAAAAAAGTCAAGTTAAAGACTTTAATGGATATTTGCATTTAATTATTTAGAATTTCAGTTTTATGAAAGTATTTAATTAAACCATTAGCAATGGAATATTTAATTAATGCTTCCCACAGCTGCTGAAATTAAAATGTTTACTTTGATTATGGTCTCTATAATGATTAGGGAACTATCACGGCGAAACTACCGAAATCCACGACATCTACGCCGGGTAAATATTATCGATAGCTATCGCCTAAATGACATCACTTACTGGACTAGATAAAAAAGGGGTGTAGCAATAGAGAGAAAGATAATGGAAGTAGATGTCCTAAGGAGCGAGGGATAAATAAGGCTCTGTACTTATATGTTATGAGATGTATAACGTATACTTTTGAGATTAATATACTGCTATTGACGAAGCGCTCGGAGAAAACGGAGAAAATCAATTATCCACCGGAAGGGTCGTACTGAAGGGATTGTCGATTTTGAAACGTAGAACGGTGAAGGAATTTCGTGAGTGCGACTCTCAACTCCGGAATGAGTTTCTTCACCTGAGCGAACTAATAATAGGCAAAGGGCTTTCCATAGGACGAAAAAAAAGATCAACGATTTATGGTTTGCTCCCATCCGCCAGTGTAAAAGCAGCCGGGTTTGGAGGGGGAAATGTTCTTACAATTGTTTATCGTTTGAAACAAGAGACGAGGCACAAGGAGAAGGGATATAAAAATAACTAACAAAATAAAAGAAAACCACAGAACTCTCTCTCTCTCTCTCTCTCTCTCTCACACACACACACACACACACACACAGAAACACGTGCTGCCACGGGAAAAAATATCAAGTTAAAAAAAAAATAATCCCCCCAAATGATGTTTCTAAAATTATGTTACGAAACACTTGGCTGCGCCAGAGTCTCTTTGAATATTCTCCCGAGCGACAGGTGCTCTTCTAAATCCAAGCGCCTTGAGGGGACGTGTGTGTGTGTGGATGTGTAGGTGAGTGGTGGAGGGGGAAGGGGAGGGTGGAGGGGAGGGAGCGAGGGGATCTGATAGAAAGAGGGTGCCTAGGCTTCGCCTGCCGAACCTGAACAGTTAGAGTAGTTTGAGCGGAGCATCATTTTACTTAGGAATCAATGAATTTGGTCTCATTTTAAAGAAACATATCCCACCCTTCTAATGACGCAAAAATTTAACCCCTTACCACATTACTTTCGGAGATATTTGCCAAAAATACAAGCCCTTTTACATGGGAAAAGGTACGTGTATACACTCCAGAGAAACATTATTTACAAAATGAGGTATTTCTAACATTTATATTTTGTAAAAACTAACAGCGTGAAGTTAGTATTTTTTCTCAACTATTTTTGGAAATTAACCATATGGTCACCGCAGTAGATTTTTGGGTATCACAAAAAACCTTTCGCTTTGAAGGAGTTTTAAACGGACCGTGCGAAAAAAATGAATCAAGTTAAAGACTTTATTAGATTTTTTCATTTAATTACTTACAATTTATGTCATATAAAACTATATTATTGCGCCATTAGTAATGAAATATTCAATTAATGTGTCCTACAGCTGGTGACATTAAAACATATAATTTGAATATGGTCTCTATTATGACTAGGGAACTATCTCGCTCGGACTACCTTAAGGTGGCTCGCAGGCTCACTTATTCCTGATTTTCTAAAAACTTGAATGCAGCATCTATTTAAGTGCATTTCATAAACTGAAGTAAATAAAAAGGTCTCCAGGAGAGCTTTATTGTGATGCTGCCTTCATGGCGAAGATTTTTACACGAGCTCTTACGGAAATTGGTCAAATTACAGCGGAATAATGTAAGTTTGAACGAGAGGGCATATTCAAGCTTTCAAATGAAACATTATTAGAACCAATAAGACCTGAAAGAATGAGTATAAATAAAATGCAGGCATCTTTTCAACTATTTCTTCAATTGATTACCGAATTCCTACCGCAATTGAAGTCAAAATGCGGAATTTCTCTGCTAATGGGGCTTAAATCGGCTCCTATGGCTGAAAAAATGAGTTCATTAAAAATGTATGCGTGGAATACTTTTGCCTATTTTGTACATTGATTTTGGTTTTCAATATGTAGCCCATTTCAATAGAAAAAGCAGTATTTTTTTAACTAAATAAGAATAACCCGCATCCATACTTAAATGTTCCCCCAATTTTGTCATCCGTGGGCATTAACTTCTACGGTAGACAATATACAATGCCTTCCAATCTTCTGGCCACAATAAACGACCTCTCTTTCTCAAAGAGTCAAGACAAGGCCACGTTAAGGTGAGGAAGGGTGCAATGCCTCGTCAACACTCCAGGTTTTATTCAGTGGGATTTACTTGTATTTAAATGTGGGCGAGCGTATACACACAGGTATTAAATCTACCTTAGAACTGCTCAGTGTTTACGGAAAGATCTTTCCATCGTGTGTGAGTCAAAAGAGTCAGAGAGAGAGAACAGAACGATACAGTACGTCTTCGGAGGTGCGTACTGAAAAAAGCAACAGATCGAAACGATATTGATTCCTAGGTAAAACGATATTTTGCTCAATCTACCTAATCTATTAAGTTTCCTCAAAACAATGAACAGGCTCTATGGCACTATCTTTCTTCATCCATACTAAAATGTTCCCCCAATTTTGTCATCCGTGGGCATTTACTTCTACGGTAGACAATATACAATGCCTTCCAATCTTCTGGCCACAATAAACGGCCTCTTTCTCACGCCATGAATCGGCCACTGTGTACAAATATTTTGGCGAAGATTCAGAGGAGACAGGAAAACATCGGGAGGAGGGGGAATGTTGAGGAGGGTGATGGAGCCGGGGAGCGCTCGGTGAGCGCGGAAGAGGAATTCTGGATGAGGAACGGAGCGCCACAGAATGCACGGGGAACTCACGACAAGCTGAATGGAGGCCGATTAGAGGTGTACGCAGGGAATTCAAAGATAACCACGGCAAAGGTGAAAATACGGGGACCTGTCAACCTTCTCGCCGGGGTTGAAGGATCTTTGGCCTGCCCAATTTTAATGGTCAATATCAATATCTATCCTCGAGAAGAGCAGAAATATCAAAATAGCAATCACTAGATAGATAAATCTAATTTGGCAATTGTTCCAAACGGATAAATGAAAATACTTGATACGAAGTTAGAGAAAAATGTCATCTTCACAGAACAAACGAGAGCTAAAAAACCTAATTTTTGGGAATTACAAGTTTGAGGGCGTCAGAAAATTTCTTTGCCTTGGAGTAAAAGTAAGTAACCAAAATTAGACTTCTAAGGAGAATAATAAAAAGGTAATGCGAGGTAACAAGGCTTATTTCGCAAATTTACCCCTCCTTAAATCAACTCTTCTGTCCAGGAAAACTAACTTGAAACTTTATAAAGCATTGATAAGACCAGTAATTACATATGGAGCTAAGACATGGGTCCTATTCAAACAAGATGAAGAAACTCGAAGAAGATTTGAAAGGAAAACAATAACGAGAATCTATGTTCTAGTTAAAGATGGAGAAATATGGAGAAAAAGACTGAACTTTGAAATAAATGAAATATTGGAAGAGGAGTTAATAGTTAGGTTCTCCAAGTCATTGCGACTCTCATGGTTGGGCCATGTTAAACGGATGGAAGAGTACAGAATGACAAAACCGTTAATTAATAGCAAGATGAAAGGGAGTCGAAGGAGAGGAAGGCCACGCAAAAGATGACCACAAGATACTGAAGAGGACCTGACTATAACAGAGGACGCCAAGGCCCACACCGGGCTCTAGAGCTCTGGAAGAGAAAGAATTGTTTCAATGCAAAACAATACCATTCGCCCGATGAAGATATAGCCCATTGAAACTACGGTCAAAGTAAAATAAATTATCCAGAATAATACTATTTTGTTTCTTCACTTGGCTGAAATTCCACCGAATCTCGCCGGGTAATTCTCTTTTACTTTCCTTATAGGAGTCTTTAGCGAGTGAAAACGATTTTTTCTTTCAATTTTCTCTCCAATTATAAAGAAGGAACATTTTAGAAACAAAACATTTCGTTGAATACAATGGCGTGATGACATTTAGGATCATTCGTCACATAAAATATGTCACCTAAATGTGAGCTGTAACAAGGTAATCAAGTTTAATTGGAATTAATAGCTTCGCTAGTGCATATACACATAAGGTTATACCTTTCCAATCCTATGAATTGCGGCCGCTTCTGCAAAGTCGCCTTCCCGCTTACCTCGAATGTCTGATGGCCCCGAAAACGTTTTCGGGTTATTGTTTACGGTGTTAAAATTTATAGAATTTTTGTTTTCATACCGTTAGAGTGAAAAAATGAAAAAAGCTTAACCTTCGTACGGATTCATGGCGCCACCGCGGCTCTTTGAGTTTTTGCATTAGCTTAAAAAATGTATGTTTTGAGGTGAGGTTTTGAAACCATCCGTAGTCATCATTTTGTTATAATCTGTACACTGGTAAAATGAAGCACGGCTTCTTGCCTTTTTTTATGTAATTAAAATATGGAATTATTATTACAGAAGAATCAGTTACGTATTTTTCTAGAAATACGCGATGATATCGTCTTAAAAAGGATAAATTGATAAACAATTATGAACAGTTGAAAGAAAAGTGGAATTAATTGGAGTAGAAAGGGTTCAACTAATACTGGCCACTTCATCTCCTCACCAATTAATCCTCTGATGCACTCGCGAAACACTCCCTGCCATGCGCCCACGCGACGCATTGAAAGGCGAGGTTGCACATTGCCGAGGTGCGGAGAGGGTGGGTGGCGGGGGGTGTGGAGGGCTGGGGGCGAAATGCACGCGCCGGCGGTGCGGAGGCCGGGATAGGGGCGGTGCGTGAGAGGGAGGAGGCGGTGCGAGAGAGGGAGGGGGCGAGTCCGAAATAAGCCAACAAATTAGTGACGTCCCCGAGAGCAGCGGGGGCTGCCCGGGGGGTGGGGTGGGGAGGGGGGAATGGCAGGGGGTGGCTTCACACGGATTCCTGAGGGGCCGCGGGGGGGCCGGGGGCGGCGCCCCACCGCCCCCGGCCTCCGGCCCCGCCCCTCCCGGGATCTATTTAAGGTGGCTCCGTCCCGACTACCGAGGATTTTCCAACAATTTCCATCGTAGGAGCACCAGTGAAGGAGTCGGACGAATAGTTCGAAAGAAACGATACTTGAGGAGTGCATTAAGAAGCTTAAAGAGGGACAAAATTAGAACACCAAAGCGATGGCATTCGACAAGGAAAAAGAATTTACTTTCCGGGGTTTGAACCTGGATCTCTCATTTGTCAATGATAAATGTAAAATCAAATGCTTTTCTCATTGCAAATATCCTTTGCACGGGGAATATTTTCGCACCCTCGCGCGTGACTGCGCCTGAACTAATTTGCGTGTACCGCGATAAAAATTTGTGATCTTACACTTTCTAAGTCGCACGATCCTCTTGAAAAGAAAAATTCAGGAGAAAAGAAAGAAAGGGATGGCCGAGAAAGAAGAAGGCTGAGGTGAAGTTGTTGGCCATGAAATGGGAATGGTGCGTAGTGGTTCTACCAACAAACTGAGTGAGGCCAAAACATATTTATGATGAAAACCCTTCGTCCTATCGATATTTCACCGTAATTAAAAATTTCCACTCAGATTTCTCACCCCAATTTTCATTTAGTGGAAAATGATAATCAAAACATTTCAAAGTTTCCGTTCCTCCTCCTTTTTGATTAGAAGTCTCAAAATTATATCGCTATTCGTAATATGGCTCCTGTATCGCGAAATTAAATCAGTACCAGAGCCACCAGCTTTATATACGGGAGGGATTCAGTAAATAGGAATTTGAGGAAAGAAAGTGGACGACAAGTTATATGTTCCAGCGGATCAATGCATTTTTCTGCTCTAGCTGCAGTCATTAAGGGTGCTTATAAACGAGTCGTGCACCAAAAGCCACGCGATGAACGTCAAAGGATACAGAGGACCACAAGAGCGCTTTTCTCAACTGTTGGATCAAAATTTGAGCCCAAAATAATTGTCGGATGATTATTTGGGAGACATTCCAACGCCGAGGTCACTCCACGTCATAAGAGGTAGCTGGGGAGTTTGGATAGTTGAGAAAAAATTGACAATTGACTGCACTCAACGAAAATTCCCAAGAGGTAATTGGTTTACTTCCACTCAGACACGCATTTTTGACTTTTAAGTAAAGATATTAGTACGCCATAACTAATTCTCCGCCATATTTAACAAAAGCAACAATGTTTCCACATTAAACAAACCTCATTTTCAAGAGAACTTCATGAAGGAATTCCCAGTAATGTCTAAAATACTCTAGAATTATTAGGAACATGTACTCCTCTGGCAAAATCAAGGGCATGTATCGTCTTAATTGCATATAAATGAGATGTGGATCAATATTTTCACTTGTCTTTGAGAATAGGTATTATTTCTATTAGACTAAGTAAATTCGTTTCATCATTGGTCGTTCAACCCTAAAATTGGTTGACTGCAGCCCTCCATCCTTCCCTATCTAATGATAGTTCCTTCACTTCCAGGCAGCTCTTCTTAAGGCCGCTTTACACGGTGCATTTTATTGTACAAACGATTGTATCATAGAATGTACAAGAAACTGAATGGAATTAGAGCAGGTTCTATTTCCCGTTAAGTCATTCAGACAATCATACAATTTGCCGCTTTACACGGTACAATTTCCTTCATGAAGGAATTTGTACATTCGTTTGTAAAATAAAATGTACCGTGTAAAGCGGCCTTTATGGACTTTCCTCTTACATTCCTCTGTCTTCCTCCCGGGAATTATCCCTTTACTCTACATTCAATTATGTTCTTCATAAACTCATTGTCCCACAGGATGTGTCCAATCCATATGGTTCTTCTTTTCAGTGTGCCTCTCCCTAGGGCCGTTTCTTCTTTAACCTTTCCGCACACTTAATCATTTCTTATTTCGTTCGTCCATTCGCTTCCATCGTCAGCACCCTCCTTCAGAACCAAGTTTACTGCCTCTTCAACCTGAGGCAGTTCCCGGATCCGATCCTCGGATCTCAGAATGGAAGCCCATTGCTTCGGCCACTGCGCCAAACTAATCCCCTGCGTGGATAACAACTTCGTATCCGTGTGACGGATGGAAATGTAGTTCATTGCGGAACCAAAGGCCACGTCGAGAGCTGCGAGATTTGTGAACGCACGCCGAAGCGGCTCCCACCCGCGGCGAGGTGATGGGGAATTCCGATGCAAGGAGGAGAAGACACTGAGAGGGTGGCGGGCCGGCCGCCTCCACGCCCCCGGGGCCGCCACTGCCCCCCCGCCTCCAGCGGGGGCCCGCCCGGAGGCACCCACCCTCCATCGCAGAAATAGAGAGGGGGCAGGCGCGGGTCGGCTGGAGGCGGCGCGGCGGCAGGAAGCCGACGTTCACGTGGACTCGCGCGAGCTCGGGGCGACTCACGAGAGGGCGCGGGTGATGCGGGAGGGCCGCGGGGGGTGCGGGTCCAGACGGAGGCCAAATTTAGAAAGGGAACTCTAAAGGTTCGGGGGCGGGGAGGGGGGGGGGGCGCTATACCTTTCCCCCTCCTTGCCACCGCCCCCGCTCCGCCTCCCCCCCACCCTGTTAATTTTAGCGTCATTTGAAGATGGATGGGTAGCAGCGGGGACCAGTTGACACCAACACCGGCACCCCCCTCCATCCCACCGCACCAACTCCTCGCGACTGCCACGCTCCTGCTCCGCCCCCACTGCCCTCGGGAGGCGGCGGGTGCCCGCGGGAGAGATTCCTAGAGGCAGAGGGAGGGAGACGATGGACAGAAGGTGGTTTTGTCCCCGGATGCTTCACGGGAAGGGTTGACGTGGTGGCTGGAGTACCAGCCTCGCATTCGATAGGGCTCAGGATCGAACCTAAATAGAGGCGGAGATGTCCTGGAGGAATACCTTCACCAAACTTGAGGGAGTTAGAGCGCGATTTTTCCCGTACGTATTAATCACCTATTTCGAGTTTCATTTTTTATTTCAGCAGCTGTGGGAAGTATAAGGCTAACATTTTTACGTTAATGACACAAAAATAATTTGTTTTCAGACTTAAACCAGTAATTAAATAAATGTGCATAAATTAGCCTCCCATTAGACTCATGGTTAAACGCCAAGGGGGGAAAAGCCATCACATCGAAAGGTTTTCTCGCGATTCCAAAAAATTTTCTGATATAATTCAATTATTAAAACAACATACATGAGAAAGCATGAGAGCTACCCGATTTTGTATGCAATGTTTGTGTTTTTAAAAAAGGTCTGATTTCTCACGTATGTATCACTGTCAGTGACATAAGAGTTATCAAGAAAATTTTGAAAAATTTCGCACTCTCCTCATTACATAAGGAGTCCACAACTTATTAGTCTAAAGAGCTTAAAAATAAGTACAGCAGCACGTTATCATATGCGCTTTTATCGTTCAAGATTTGCTTCAATGCGGAAGCAAATATTGGACGATAAAAGCAAGAGAACAAAAGAGGACTGGAACCAAGAAAATTTCATTTCAGGCAGAATAATGAAGATGAAATTGACGAGAAGATTCGCCAAATAAGAAGTTACACCAGAATTTGGAGAGAGAAGTCGGTTTCAGAAACTGAGAAGTATACGAGAAAAACTTGTTGATAGAGTTCAGAGACGTGACAACTAAGAAAAAACAATAGAGGAAGGAGGAATCGCATGACTTGCCGAAGACATACGAGTAAAATACGATAGAAAATTATAAAGCAAATGTTATGATGAAGACATGCTGAATGATATTTTGATAAGAATATGTTCTCATTACGTTGGTACCACGGTCCGTGACGTATTCGTCCAAAAGGAGTGATATTGAATCCCGTACGTCCTTCTCCCTCAATTCAGGGAATCTATTTTTTTATCATGTTGGCACACGCATCCATGACGCGTCGGCCCGCGCTTTGGCAACACCACAGCGATTCCGGAGCCTCTCAATTCACCAGATGCCAAACACAACCTTACCTCGCTCCTGTAAACCAATAGGACACTCTAAGGACTCTGATTTGATAAGTGGACGAGGGGGGAAACGCAGAGTGAGGTTATGGCAACACCAAAACAAGACCGCAACAAAGGAATGAATTCGTAGCTGTACTGGAATTTTTTAAACCGATTATCAGGTTTCGTCACGGTCATAGTCCTCGTTTCCTCATGCATCAATAAGACAACTCTCCACTATCTCCACGAGCCCAGACTCATCAAAGGGGTGAAACCGAGAAACATTAACAAGTTTCGCAAGTGCTTTGTATACTAGTATCAAAACAATTGTTGGCAAATATGGACGATATTTACCAATGGGACAGAATTTGCCATTAAAAAAATCATTGTAATAATACCAACTTTCATTGACATTGTTAAGAGAAAAAATTGGCCTGGACCGGGACTCGGATCACGGACTATTGGCTTTTCGGGACAATGCACAGCTTTGAATATCAACTTTGTTACTTCCAAAATTTATTGAAGAATGTACCACCAGTTTCGGCAGTTACACAATCATCTTTTAGGTTAAGTTTATAATTTAGTTAAGTGTAACGCAATTCCAAAAAGTAATTTCGCCAACCATCACCTTTAGAAAAGGGTTGTACTGCCAAAATTTACGATAGAGATTGGCGGCTAAAATCATGCTTATGGAATTTAGATATTCTTTAAACTGACTTTCTACCTTCGGAGGCACTTAATTTGGGTATGATTTCGGGGACGCCTTACAACATAGATCATCATCATGGTGGAGTTATAGCTGTAAGAAAACCTTCAAGCGGGCGCTGTTAGGACTTAAATTGCCATTGCTCATTGAATTCGAGCTCAATTCAAACGGCTAATAAGTGAACTGGAATGAAGTAGGGAAAAAGAACTGTTTGATCGGCAGTAATTAGAAGGAAATTGACCTTATCCATGCCTACGGAAATATGTGAACGTGGGAGAAATTAGAAGACGATAGGATATGAATGTAGAGCACAACTGAGAAAAAAACATTGCCATTGAAACAATAAGGAATAAAATCTGGCGGGATCCAAAAATACAAAATGGGGACACTATGTCAGGCTTTTTTATTACGGGCTGGACGAGAGAGTAACAATCCAGGCATACGGCAATTACTCCATATCTATTATCCGATGCATTTAAGCCCACCTCATGCCTAGGGCTAGAGTTAACTACCGCTACCGAAATCTCAGCCTCGGCTACGCAAAAGACATCGAGACGTAGTTTTCAAATAGTTGACCAATATTATTATTACAATGAACTCATTACCACGAGCGACACAATTTAATCAATGCCATATTTTGTACTTTGGCCCATGGCTGATTGTGAACTAAGTCATTGATTCAGATTTCCATTAAGAGAGGTTACTTTTTGGTTTACCTTTTTTAGTTTCAATGGGGTTGAATGCTGAATCCAGTAGCAATTATTAGAGGCATTTGTTTGCGGTGAAACATTTTCTCCAATTTTTTCACTCTTTTAAAGTTTATTCCGGTATATTTTTTCCCATTTTTATTTCATTTCGTCAATAATTTTGCTAAGTTTTAACTCTTAAGCTAGAGCAAAAGATCATAGATATCATATTTGCAGTAAAACATCATCTTTTATTTTTACATTAGCACAAGAAGCATGAAAATTGTATACGTGATGAAAACACGTACTGCCACTGCCATATTACTAAACTGCAGCACAAAAATAAATCACAAAATATAAGACTGAGTACACCGATCAGCAACTATTTCCGACACGCAATACACCGTCGCACATTGACATGTATCGAAGTGCTGTAGAATCGATTATCATCGATTATCGGATTCTATTGCCATAACTCGAATCGAATTTCCGCCGTTAACTTCAAATGATGTGATTCCATACAATTTCTTCGATTATTTCGCGATTTCGCTTAAAGGTAAATAGTTTCGCGTTTTGAGGCAAATTACTTAAGTTTCTCAAAAACTTCGCGCTTTGCGGTGCCTCTAGCAATGATTACTGTACAGATAATCATTTGCTTTTCGAAATGTAGGAAGGAAAATTACTTTGTTTATTCCTAACATGAAATGCGTAAAAACATAGTCCTCTACTACCATAACGTTGCTTTGGCCACGTGAGAACGGCGCAATCGGTTCCCGATTACGTTTAATATCTGTTGTTTTATTGACTTTCCGCTTATATCCACGGAGAGCATTGCATGAGATGAACATTACCAAACTCAATTATTACTCAGTTCATTTTCCTTTGTCCCTCATTTTGCCCTCGGCGGTAAACTTTTGGTTGTCACCGCTGCCCAGGAGTCGCAAAACTTTCCTTTCGCAATTTTCCCCGTAGCACTCGAGACTGCTTTCTGATCAATAGTTTTAGACACGTGAGATCTAAGCAAGATGATGGAACTTGGACGTCACTACTATCAACACGGAGAAATGGAATCTATGTCCATTTTCCCAGTAATTCAAAGCTTGAAAATGGCTCAGGAGTCATGATCGGTAAAGAAATAGGATACCAGAGACATTGAATACTAACAGACAAAAAGTATGAAAGTCATGAAAATATCAACCACTTAAGAAACAAAAGAATCATATTAAATGAGCTCAAAAAAATCATCATGAGTCCTGAGTCAAATATTATATCGCCTATTGAATCTCTTCAAGTAGATAATAGACATATTGTATTTGATGAGTAAAAAATGAATACGGCGAGGGAGTTCAAAATAAATACGATCTAGGAATATCCCAATATAATATCGCAGGTTAAATATCTCAAAATAGATAGCAGACATATCGTATTTGATGCGTTAAGAATGAATGCTCTAATGGCCTCTCGTAAGGGTGTCTACGCCGAATGTACACTCACCGTAGAGTTAATAAATACTTCAATATGATCAAATTTAAATAAATCTCAGTTCAGAATTCAGCAAATGAACTCAGCAAACAAACATCTACACCTGACTTGCACATGAAGAAGGCACGCAGTGACCCAGTTCTCGGCAAGATGGCGGCGGTTGGGAGGTTGATCCGTCACGTGAGTACGGACATTCAATGAAACCGTATGAAAATATTCGAACGGGTTGTACGGATATTAATGCCCGGCCTTTGCATTCGCAGACATTGGCGTCCCTTTAGTTCAAGCCACCGCCGCCGCGTCGGCGAAGCGCAGGCTGCGTGCTTAAGTTATGCACACGTTGAGAAGAGGCTTGCCTTCCAATTAGCCATTGTCGTGATTACAGCCCTCGAGGAGACTCCGTCATTATCCTTTCGGTTTCAAAATTCACTTTTAACGTTTTCCGTCGCGTGTTACTGCGAAAACGATCTGCTAAACAGCAGAAGACGGCCGGTGTCCAGAAAAAGATGCATCGTTGGATGAAAATGTCATTCACTGATGCATGATCCGACATATTATATTACTTTTAGTCTAGTAAAGAATCTCTTCTTCGTTGTCCACAAATTATGCCATTAAGTAAATGGCATTATTTGAGAACATCGAAGAAAGGCTCGTATATATTCAATATTTAAAACTTCTTTCATATTACACTTAACATTCATCTGGCATTTTACAATTGCGTGTTTAACAATTTATCATACTCAACGCAGAGTTTAGCCAATTTAGTGACAGGATGTCACCATAAATGTAAAGATACTTGTGTATTAAACATAAAGGACCTATTACTATCAGTTGCTTTTTTTTAACATAACGGACCTAATATTATCACCCGGTTTTAAAACTGGCTGATTGTTTAACTTTAGCTAAATGAAGTTAATTTTACATTTAACCCAAGTTGAAGTTATTACAGTTATTACAGATAAAATCGTTGCAAGAAGCTATTCTGACAATGTTTCAATGCTTCAAAATGACAGACAGAAGCAATGTTTTGCTTACTTACCGTGTAATTGACTAGTTATCTGGCTCCTTTTTTAACTGAAAGATGATGGATTGAACAGTTCCGGTAGGCCTGCGGCTTTCTCTTAAAGCAATGAGATCTTATGTAGTGGTGAACGGACACATTCGGATAAGGTCAGTGAACAAATTCTACGCATCGTAACTATGGAGCAATATACTATGGATGACAGGTAAATTCCCTTCATAAACAGATTGAAGGCACATTTTAATAAGACGGTAATTGTCGGGGGCCTGAGAGCGAAAGAAATACCTTGAAGTGACCATAGTATTGCAGACAATTTCCTCAAAAAAATTATGGGGTTTCAAGTAATTAACCAGCTGCAACTTAATAAATTAGATGAATAATATTATGAAAATAGCGTTGATTTTTCACAAACATTTATTGAACGTACTATCACTTACGTTACGCTAATCTTGGCATCCGTGCAAGTTTATATATATTCCATAAATACAAATAGCAGTTAGGAAAAGAAATAATATCCACTCCGAGAGGAAAATGTTAATTCTGTATCGTATCTTATATATTAATTCGAGAGTAATGGCGACGAAATAAAATATGCGAGGAAATAACGGTAATCAAATATCCTCCTCGAAGGATTGGCAATCTAACGTGATACCTATCGAGCACGCAGAGCGAAAGGAATAACATTATAAAAGTTTTAATGTTTTGATTTAATAAGAGAGTTAAAATAGTCTAAGATTCCACAGGTTGTATGTTCCAAACTCCTAAGGAACTCGCCAAACCTCACAAGTCCTCGATAGACGGAATTTCATTTCCCAAGAGGGTATTACACGAACTACACAAGGCAGATATAATTTCAGATTCCGGCGCCAGAAAATCTACGTTATTTTATTTAAATGACTCAACACGCGTATGAATATTTTTGCAATTTTACTCTGTATTTTACCTTAAAAACGTTATCATTGCCATTTTCATGTTCTTGGAAAGTTTATTTTATTTTAACTCCGCCGGTAGAGTATGAGAATTTCATCATGTAATTAGCGAATTATCCGGGGAAACCAATGGCCATGTGCATTACCGACTGCTCGTGACAGACCACTGAAGCCAGTCTATCCACTATCTATCTACACGCGATGTGTAGATCTGTAAGCGACAATGACAGGTTTACCATGGCAGCATGCATGCCCGTACAGAGAAACCATAATTATGCTATCTTAATTATTGTCTCATTCGATAAATAATTTTAATCTGATTCGATAAATTCAAAAATTGCTATTCGATATCGATAGAAATATTATTAGAAAGTACTTGCGGTTATTCAGTAAAATAATTTTACTTAAAAAAATACGTACGTAGCATCAATGAGTATGGATAATTCACCTACTTTATGGTAAGCATGCACGGAATTTTGCAAATATTGAGATGGTCGCTGATTTGCTAGAGGGCGTTGCCATACATAACGGGTTATAGTGACGTTGAACCTCGATATGAACCGGAAATTCGTTGTAAAAACGTATCGAACGATGCTAACTCATCGATGAAGCTCGCACAGGATAACATCCTCAAAGGATTACAATGTATTAGGCTATTTTAGGAACGTCGCTTGTCAAGTTTTTTTCTGAAAACAAATGAAAAAAGTTACCTTTCCTTCATTATAGCAATGCAATTTTCAACAAATAAGTAGCCTCTTGAAGATAGACATATCAGTGTATTACGCCCAGCAACACCATCAAGCGTTTTATATTCCAAAAAAGAAGTGTAATCGATGAAAGAAGCACAAAATACGCATCGAGGATGGCGGAGAGGGTTGGAGGTTTCCCTTGAGTGTCTCCGTGACTCCCGGGATAACCACAGTTCATGTAATGAAGATGACGTTTCCGTCACGAAAATCGTGACGCTCCATGCAGAACCACGAGTTCTATTTCAACGAAGTCGAGGGCCTATGAAAAACAATTACAGCCTTGTTCACCAGAACGGAAAGTATTAGCCGTTCTTCACATGGAAATAATGAAAATTTGACCGTCCATCGAGTAGTCTCTGTCTTGTCCATATAAGAACTTGAAGAACTGTAGCTATATGTTGAAGATGGTCAGATTTCTTACTTCCTAGAATATTAAATGCTTCTTTTACAACTTTCCATCTGGTATTAATTACAAAAACTTAACAAGCCTTCATATCAGCCTTCAGATAGTTCTATTAAGGCCCCGTTTCCAAAGCAGGGATGAACGCATTCATTGGGGACGCAATATACTATTCCTTGGGAAAAAAGGTAATATTTCAGTTTTTGTGTTTTATTTTTTACTTATTTTACTTTTAGTAGTTTAGTTGTAGAAACTTTTAATTAGTTGTAATACTTTTTTCGCAAGCACTTGTCGTAAGTAAGTGAGACGTTCCAACGTAAGTTCCATTTCTGTTCATATGCCATTAAAATTGAAAATATAAATTTTTTGTCACACCAAAATGTATTCTCAAATATATTATCTCTTTTAATAGTGTGAGGCACAAAAAAGGTTGGAAATCACTGTATTAATGAAATAAATAAATATACATGCACATATTTGTAAGGGAATTCAGCTTGCGCAGTTAACTATCTAAAATGTATAGCTTATTTTACGAATAAGATAGTCAAATTAATGCTTGCACATCCATGGAATGGATTTAAACTTTCTCATACAATATTTTTTGCGTGCCAAAAGCCCTGACACTCAAAATATATAACGTAATAGAAACTTAGAACTCGTGTTAAAGGTATGAGTTTAGATGAATACTTAGGAAAAAGTCATTTACTTCAGGTATGATAATTTTCCTCATAGATTATTTCCTTTATTCGATCACAGATAGCGCACGAGAGAGGAACTTGCACAAAGGAGATTGTAGCATGAATCATGAGTCATTGAGTGCCCATTTTAATACATTTTCAAATGAGTCAAAAAGCATTCTTCAAATTAACCTCTCGTAAGTACATCAATTACTCGTTGGGAATAACCACACATGTTGTAATATCAATGAGACAATAATTATGTTTTTAAAATTTCTTCTCAATTGAACCATTGTGATGACTATGGTTCATAGCGCCGAATTCGTACTTTATGCAAAATTCGTACATAAACACGTGATTATTTATTCGGCATAGTACCTTGAAGTTTATTAGGCTCCAATATAGTAATATTACACGTATTTTTTTCGTTTACGAGAAAATCTGTACTTATGTCATTAAAATAATTTGGAGTACCTATATATATCGAGTGCCATGAGACTACATGTTAAAATAACATTCAGTGGCCAAGGATCCTCGTCGGTACCATGAATTTTATTTGCCTTAGTTCATAAATATTGCCAATTAGAACATGTATGCAACGACAAATGAATATCTGATGATAAACAAAAATTTCTCCAACCACCTTTAGTCGGCATCTCAGTTCTTTCTCGAGCATCGCCAGGCAATGCAATGTGACGTTTGAAACTTCCCGAGTTGGTTAAGAAAACCAGCAGTGTTTATCTGGATGTTTAAACATTACACTCACTCCTCCCATTTAAAGCTACTACTACGTTGGTATATTCATAGCTGTGTGACTACTGACTTCTCAATTAACTATTACAACAAACTAGCCTGTTTTCATTTTACACTGACGACGTTTTCTCACGTTCGTTCCAAAAATGAAATTATTGAGTGGAAACTGAGATGATTTTCCAGAAATGTGTAGAGGTAATTCAAAATAATACGAACTTGTTTATTTACCTTTTTTGCTGTCAACCCGTTGCGCAGAGATGGCTTATCCCCCAACATGGACCAGACAAAATGCGGCGAACTCCGTCATTGTGTCCGACCATTTTTGGAAACGAAACCAAAAGAATGCAGTCAGACTTGCAAATTTAATCAAAAGTTAACGGATGCGTCCACTATTTTAACCGAAGGCGTTATCCAATAGAAAGTCCGAAAGAAGAAAGATAGAAAATCCGATAGAAACAAAATATTCTAACAAAAATACTAATGATGGGGTAACAGTTAAACCGATACACCATTAGCTCTCTTCCGGCTTGGTGTTAATTGGTCGTGGGATAGTGGGATTATTTACGCCAGGTATGTACATATTGGGTACGAGGAATAGTAGGATTATCTCTAGAGTTGACGTGGAAATCTTCCTCACTAAGAATATGGTAATGAAATTCTTCTCCACACGAAAAATATTTAATCATAAATTTCTTCTTGAGCACGTGTCCCATAAAATTCCTTCCTCAAAAGGTTAGCTTCCATTTTCATCCGGTAAGTGTTTTTTGCTTAGGAACGAAATTTGCTTTCCGTGGAGTAAAATAGCACTGCCTAATTTAATGTACGGCTATAAATGTGTTTCCGTAGGCTGTTTTGCCTTAGATCTATTAACACTAAATTTTAGCTTGACTATAATTAATATTACATGGGCCTCTGCCATAACCTAGTTCATTTAAAACATAAAGAAATCATGGTAATAGCTATAGCCAAACGAATCATATGCTTTGAATGCTTAAAGCATAAAGCATTACGCTCGAAGACTCGGTTATATCCATCAATGCTTTGAAAGAAACCGCCGCATTTGTGGATAAAAAAGAGTGGGTTTGATATGTTACGCTAATCCTATACTTTATGCATTTTTGCAAGATAAATGGTGAATAATGTTAACAAACACATTTATTTTTTGTCAACCTCCAAGGTATGAGTATAATACTCCTCTCCTCCAAGGATAAGTATGTAATATCAGGAGGCAGGCAATGTCGCACCACAAGGGTAAAAAATCTTGTGCATTGCATTGCACCCGCTAGTTGCAAGTGATATATTTACGGCACCTCCTAGACGGTGAGCTAGAGTATATGCTATTCGCACAATTACTTCACTTTGTCAAATATGGTAGGTACTCTCTGTTTGATGACTAAAGAACATGTCAGAGGAGTGTGCCTTGCCTCACAGCATTCCCGTTAGCGAGGAATACCAATTAGAATACGGATGGAATATTGGAATGCGCTATCTTGTCTTCGGTCGGAGTAGCCACCGGAGAAATCTGACACCCAGCCAACACCTCAAGTAAGGATGGCTATTAACACGTGGAAAGTGTTTTTTAGCCATAAATAGACGTCAAAGTATGCGCAAAAGGAAAATACAAGAGACATCCTCGCTACTTGATTATGGACACAGTTTCAGAAACGCTTGTTCCAAATGGACGGGGAAAATGTTTCAAGGCGACTTAAATAGCAACTCATAGATAAAAAATAAAGCTTCACCCATGAAAGTTACCTACGTTTCACCGAATTTCAAAAGTAATAACGCAAGCATGGTGAGAAGACTTGTTTCCAGACTAAGGCGGTAAGGTTCCTCAACTAGCTGAGAGTCGAAAGCCAATGAGCTCGTTTGTTCGTTTTAGATGTCATCAATGTAAACTGCACTAATCATGAATATAAACAAAACTACGCATAAGGAAACTAATTCTCCGACTGCGCACGGAGTTACAACATTTACACGAGTATTTGTCTCCTGATCGCAAAAATGGGATAATTATTGGATAATACGAAGCCGGTAATGTCATAACAAACAAAAAACGGCTAATTCAAAAATAAAGGTAGCCAGAACTCTAACTCAGATGTTATAAATACCTAAAATGTCCATTAAAAACAAATGAGTTCCCATAAATACTGATTATTTGAAAGGCAAGATTTTCATGTTCTTGCTTTCGGCTACGGATACCATTGATTCGATGATTGGGTTATGTTGAAGAGCAATCGCAACATGTTTTTTTCATTCTCAGAACAAACAATTAATGTCCCACAAATTTTCAAGGGTCAACATTTTGGCCCGATGAAATAATGGCTGATTAAATATTTTATCAACGAAATACCGATGCCGACTCGCTCGGCCATAGACGAAGCTCACGTTTAAAGACTGACAGAGAGATAGCTAAATTGACCGGATCCGAACACTCGGTACACAAGACGCTTGAATAAATGAATCACAAGAGGTTATAAAACCAGACCTTTGAAATACGGAAATCTCTTCGGATCCGTGGAAGATATTTAAGAATAATTCAGACGAGAAGATGAGACGATGCTTTGGACCGAGGTGAGCCCTTAGCCTGAGGGAGATTGAGTCCACACCCGCCAGGTCAGCTCTGATGGAGTCATATTGCGTGGCAAACTCACTCAGAACAATCAATGAAAAGGAAAAAGAACCGGACAATAAATTGTAAACCTAGACCCACGAGTGAGTCAGCCGATCAGCTGGTCTCTAATCCAGGTGACTGTTTCTACTTGTTGTTGGGTTTGAAAAAACTTTCTTATTAATTAATTTTTATTACAATTATAGTTAAATTTAGCAGCCATGTATGTAAGCAGTAAAGAATGCTTAGTACTTTCCTACAATTATTTGATTATTTATTGGGAGCTGCGTTTGAAACAGGCGAGGTCGGTTCAGGTAATTCACGAGGCTTTAAGTGTTTTCAGTTAACTGGAAATTGGTAACTGCGAATATGCTGGAAATTAGTGACCGTATCAAATATGTCAATTCTTTCAATTGAATATCAAATCATGATCTATTATTCTCAAATATCGCAACTAAATATCAGAAAGTAGAGCAGTCGATGACAAGTTCAACTATTTGGCTTTTGGTAGAATGTTAACGATACGTGTCTCTGATCACGTACATACGTGCATGCACATTTTACTGCGCTAAAGGGTAAAACACAAGTGCCTCCAGTGAAGTCTTAAATAATTTTAAAGGCGTGTTTAATACAGTAGTTTGGGCATAGTTTTTAGGGAATCCGACAACTTAAAATATGTTGCGCCGCTTAACTACAGACCATTATCCCATGAAAACACTAAAACCACGCCTGAGCGGTTTTCGAACCTGAAGCCATTGGGTTCGCAGGCCGGCGAGTCACCAGCCTGGCCAGAGCAACTGGTTTCCGAAGACGAACTAAGCAAACTGGGTGGACATTTTCTAACCAATGAATATGAATAGGGCTTTGAATAGGAAATTCCCTTATACGACGTCAATCGTACAGGAAAACACAAAAATAGGATACTCCGTGATTACGAACGAGAACGCTTCATAAATATTCCACGCACGTGTGAGCAGAACCATTTCCCCGGAGATTTAGATGGAGCAGCGGCCATTGTCACCAGACACGGTCAGGAACGAAGACTTGGAAAGGTGAAGATAAGAGGAAAAGAGCCATAAAAATGGACGGTGGACGCGTAGCAAATCGGGAGGGACGTCCATCCCGCGGGCGGGAGGGGAGGGTGGCGGTGGCCAATCCCGCGAGTGCGCGCGCACAGACAAGTGCCGAGCGAAATTCGACAGAGCAGAGCGACGCCGGATCGTCACGAGAGTCCGACCCCGCGGCACGAAATGTCACCAGGTTGAGCTTTCACGCGTACCACGCGGCCCCCACCCACCATCCCCGGGGGCAGGGTAGCGGAGGGTGGGGGCGGCGGCCCCTCATGGCACGGCACGCATGCGGGGACCACTGAGAGAAGTGTCTTCCCCTCTTCCAGGCTGTGAGAACGCCGTCCACTCCCGAACGCCTCGCTTTTTTCCCCGTATTCCACGTGCGTCCACGATTCGTGACGGTGCCACCGGCCGTACGCTCTGCGTGCCAAGAGACGTGCGAGAGGTGTGAGGAGGCACGGCGAGGCTACACGGGTGAGTGGGGGGGGGAGAACAGTGCGATGGCATCACGCGGATACTTAGAAATGAGCTCGGGAGGTGCGGGATCCACGCAGGCGTTTCCCACCGTTTGCCAGCGATGCGAAAGTATGCGATCTCCCGACGGTGCCCCACCCCCGCGTCCCTCCGCGCCCCCTCCCTTCAGAAAACTCGGCTTCCCCACACCCGACCGTCGAAGCGTCCGCTCCCGGTGGGTCCGAAGACGATACCGTGGCCGGCACTCCGCTCACCGCTCCCTGCTCCCGCCTAAGACCTCGATGTCATGCCTTCCGCAGGGTCCTAAGTGTTATCGTCAGAAGTCATTTATCATAGCATTGTTTTGCCGGAGATTTTCTTAACATTTTTCCAGCTTACTGCTGCGTGTCTTCACCATTCCTCATTTGCACATCCTTTGGAATGTGCTTCCCGTGTTCAATTCTGATATCAATATGAGTCTTTTCCCCTAGTTCATCGTCGACTTTCTTCATTGGTGATTGCCCACGCCCATTTTATCTTCATTCATTGATATCTATACATGCTCATCTCGTCCAATCCTTGCTTTTCCGGCTGCGTCATAATTAGAGCCCAAGAGCCCATATTACTGCCCAATTTAATCAATATCCAAAACCTTTCACGATGACTTTGCGCAATAATCAAATGCAATGTATGTGCCATGACGATAAATGCAATACGTTTCTTATGCCGCGAGTTGTAAGCATGACAAAAGTCATCCGCGATCATTACAAGTTTCATGGTATACGCTCAGGTTGCCGATTCCTCCTTTATAAAAATGTAAATCAACCACGTTAATAGTTTGGTTTTCCACCTGGGCAGCAAGGATTCTGCAGTGGATTACAATTTGGTTGTAATAGGTGAAATTCACGTTACCATACCTAGGATTTTTTCTTAAAACGCTAAATCTTAACTTTTTCTTCCTCGCTACAATCCGGTTGTTTTTAAAAACGGTCTTCACGCTATAAATATACAGATTTGAAAAAGATGTGTGACAGCATAGTTATATCATAATGCAGATTTCCCACGAAAAATACCTGATTGTGAAACGAAGAAATGACTATTAATTTACACAAACCAGACTTGAATGATAACTTGGAGTTTTAAATTTCTATCAATTAATGAATGAATTAATAATTTTGATTTGTGAGCTTCGGAAGTAAATCTCAAATGGACGAAATTGACCTCGAAAGGAAATCGTTATATTTTTGTAATTACGTATTACAATCCTTAAGAATATACATTTACTTTTAGTGTCTGTATCCTTTCGTTCCTCTCTCAGAATATTATGTGTGTACCTCTTATTTCCCAGAGTTTATAATTAAGGCTTTTGCTTATTTAATTTATCGAAATAATTATTACTTCATTTTCTTAATTTGAAAATAAGTGTGTATCATCTTCGTGACATTTTCCTTTCTCGTTTCTCCTCAGTTCCTCCTCGGCTCATTCTCTGATATTTCTTCACACTTATTTCATGTATCTATCTGACGAAGGGTTAGATGGAATAAGGGACTGCTTTAGTCTAAATCTCGCCCCAATAAAGACGCCTTATTATTATAATAATTATTTTTCCCACAACTTTGAGAAAAAATTGCATGAAAATCAACAATAGGAGAAAATAATGTATTTTCTACAGTCATGAGGTTCCATTAGGCTTCATTGGGCGGAAAACTAATTACGATAAAATCATCTTAGTACCCTAATCAGCAATAATTTTCATCATCATACCTTTATTATTCAATTTATTATTTATTATGGACTAGGTTTGTTGTCAGCGAATGGAATATTTTTCAGCCCCAAAAATCAAAATTTTGGGTTCCTCATTTTATTCGATCTGTGCTGTCGTAAGCGTCTCCTATGAACGCAGTTCGCTTTTGAATGATAATAGTGTAAATAAAGCAAAGTTTCTCTTTTAGTTGAGATCACTAACAGAAACTTCGATTTTCCCGTTCAAGAAACTGAAAACTGTATTTTGTCTCCAATTATGCGAATATGTGGACAAATACATTTTTATAACTGCTTCACCAATCCCTAAAATTTGTATGAAGCGGCATTAGAGGCAAAATTATTCTTAAGATAAACAGGTAGAGCTTTAAACAAACTGTTTACTGAACAGAAAATGTTTTTCAACTTTAAATATTGATTTTGAAAACATAAGGTATTATAATTATAGGGATTATATCGGTGGGTAAACGCTTGGAAAGAGGGCATATAGATTATATGTAAACGATGACGACTTAACAAGCTCAAATAAGTCACCGCTTATATTATTCAACGCATTAGTCCCGACATTCTAGGGATCCCACTTCATGGCATTCAAAAGCACACAACCCTTTCCCTTCTCATTATAAAAACCATTCTCCCCTCAGCCATCGCCCTCGGCATCTCATTGTCTCCTTTTCTCCTTCATTTACGGACTAAACCACCGCCTAATTACTGCCGAAAAAACGTCAGTAATCTCACGTATATTTAGCTACCACGCCTGAAAATTCTTCGCTCGTCCTCGTATCTGACCACCTCGCCTCTAATTCTCACCAATTCTACGTCCATAAGGTTCAAATCCATTAACCTCCCTAAGACTGCAGTTTCAGTTGCCATTCAGCTCCACATGTCATTATTTCCACGAGTATCAGCATAGCGTTTAAGCTAAAGGACTCCTCCTCCACTAATGCCTCGTCTACACTACAAGTATACTTATGTAGGGGTTACTTAAAAGCAGCACTCAAATGTAATCGTCTAAACACAAACATTAACTCACCTCAGAACCACCAAGTTTTCATGGAAAGAGCTTTGCACCGCGCGAGTATTTTAATTTATTTTGGCAATTTCAAAATAGTTGCGACTGCACAAACAAACGCAATACAACACTAATACGCTCAAAATTACTAGACTCCTCATTTAATGATGAAAACACAGGTATGATGCGTACAGCTATCGAAACTCTTCGACCTATCGATGACGAGGACCCGACCGCCACCAAGGAACTCGATCGATATCATCCAAGTATACTTAATGAAGGGTTCCCCGGTTTACTTAAGTGAATCCGTTACTTAAGTGGGGAAAGGGCGTCAACATGGTGAAACGAAGTGAAAGGTGCATTTAAATATTCACTTAAGCGGTCATTGTAGACGTGGCATAACACCACCATCCTACAAATAGTGGCTGCAGTTCTCAAACACTCTCGTCCAAATAACTAAAAAGTTAAGTGGAGTATCTGTTGTGGCCTGTGTTCTCTTACCTTGGTGATATTTCCCGCCTATTTCATAAGAATCTCTTAATTTGAGTACACTTTCACACAAGCATTATCTATTTCGATCCATTTGATTCTACATAGCCTTAGCAAGTAGCCGCGACCTTCTCCGGGACCAGCTCATTAGGTCATCTCCACAATCTACGAAGCTCATTTACACAACTTTTCTCCCGATTTTAATTCCATTCCACAATCAAATATCTCACGCCACTCACATAGTTTTTCTCCCCTACAACAACAGAACAATTTACGGTGGTAATAATCTCTCTCATACTCCCTTATCGATCATTCTCCATGTTCATCTCGTATCAGTTATTCTTACTTGGTTCTATTCGACCCTTTTATGATTATAATTTTAGGATGCACGCGAGGAAAATATAAATAATTTGGAGTATGATTCTTTTCGTTCATTTTTTATGGGTGTGTAACAAAATAAATGGAAAACATGCAACGTAGTTATACACCAGGGTTGAAATTCGCTATGAAAAAATCATTTGACTTGACCGGGATTCGAACCCGGAGATCCGGGTTCGAATCCCGGTCAAGTCAAATGATTTTTTCATAGCGAATTTCAACCCTGGTGTATATGCACCCGTGCGAGTGACTTCGTACCTCATCATTTGTTACATGAAATGTTTGGAAACGTAGTTATCGTTAATCGAAGTAAAATGGCATCACCTTTCTTTAAATAGATCCCGAGGATCAGTAACTCGCATAGGTGATGCATGTCCGGGCTAACGCAAGTCGTTCTCAACATTTTCTTAGCTAAATGTTGAACTTATACATTCAAGTTCAATGGAATAAATTTCAGATATCGATTATTGTGATCTTCCAAATAACATTGATACCTCTTTCCGTCATGGCACTGCTCTTAACACGGAGGAAAAAGGGTAAGTCCTTTCCGCTTAGCTAACGTAGGGATCCATAGCAACGCCGAGCCCGCGTCGTCGTTGTTCAGTCGTTCAGATCACCGCAAATCCATTTTCCGCGGCGCACTATCTCGTAAATAGTGGCAGCACAATCACAGAGAAAGGTAGAACGGCAAACGAAAGTTATAAGTCGAGGCTCATTTCGAATGACAAACGATACCCGTGACACGAGGAAGAATATGCATCCCCTCCCGACTCTATTTAAATTGGACCGAGACTCGTCGGACGGTAATGCCTTTGGCAGGCAACTGTCAGCTCATGCCAGCGACTCTGACCTTGTGGGACAGTTATTTAGCTTTCCTCCGGAGTTCATTCCAAGAAGCGACACGGGGTTTGATCGCCTGGCGCATCGACGATCGCTTAGCAAAATGTTTTCTTTATTCCGTTGCGAGGGATCATGCGTGACAAACCGCTGGAAAACGCTCCATTTTCTCCCAACCGTCGACGGCTTCCAAGATAGGAACCTTAAGGGTTGGCACTGCAGGCGGAGAGGATTGACGACGGTGCTCGGGGCGGCGATCGGGGGAATAAAGATGCCAACACTAGTGACCACGGAGGTCTCGGCGACGAGCCCAGAGAGGAAAATTGTGAGGAGAAGAGAATCGTAAAGAACAAGCCGTATGGGGAAGAGCCGTGCTCGAGGAGATGAGGGAAATACGTATGCGGTTGCCGTGTCTCTTGACCGCCGTCGCTATCGTTCGACCATATGCACGCAGGAATGGCAATTAGAAACGAAAAGACCTTTGTGAACCCTGTTTACGTATGTGTAGACCCGTAAAACGAAGAGTACCCGTGCTAGCTTTGTGCTTTGGCTCACAAACTGTGGAGGATTAGGTTTCAACAATTTTGTTAAATGGTAGCGGCGGCTAGTTATCAATCAGGAAAAATCATAGGCTTGGATGTTCCGGCAAATTCCCTGGAGATACTGACTTTTTCCATTAAAATATTTTAACGAGACGTGATATGAATGAAATTTTGTGCTCATCTATTGTTCAACAGTGTTTTCCTTCCGTTGTCACGTCTTAAGTTTCAGAGATGTAATGAGGCGTTTAAATAACACCCACCGTATCATCCTGAAACTCACGTGATATGAAATTTTCAAGTAAACTTAGCCAAATATGTAAGCTTTTAGTCGTAATTGGTTTCCAACATACTCCTACTATCAGGCACTTTACACTTTGCGTTCACTAGTAGCCGCTTTTAACGAATCGTGCAAATTTCCTTTGTATTTCACTTTGCGCTTGTTCGGAATTATTGCAGTGCATGCAAGATGTTAGTTATAAAACTAAATGGAAAAGATGTCCGTTAGGTACCCTATCAGAGCGAAGCAACATCTTTTTCACTTTTACGTCCAAGTACCCTCCTAATATTCGTTCGTTTACTAGTTTCCTTACGCCGTTAATGTTTCAAATGTTTTCACCCATGAGGGAGTAAAATTTTTGTGACTTTAAAGGTATTTTTGCTGCCCAAGTTATGGCTTGATTTGTAACATTCATACGCACCGCAGTAATTTTGCTGCCGTGTTCAATTAACATTTAGTTCGAGGCGCAAATTAGGACACCAGGAATTGGCATTGATGGTATCCAGCGAAAGAGCCTCATATAAAGTTTTAATTTCTCCCACAGGAATGCTTCAAACAAACAATTTGGTTAATGTCGCAAATTGTATTTATCCTTGCTGAGGAAAATTCCATAGTTGAATGGCAAAACAACATGATAAATACACTTCAGTATTGTCATTTTCACATAGAGCGCAAGAACAACAAGCTCTTAAAGATGTTATTGAATGCCAAAAGAATGAAAGAAAGTTTGAGACACTCAACTAAATGCCATTGATACAACTCTACCTGAAGCGATATTAATGGATAACATAAGCCCTGTATTTCTTAATCACCACTGGAAAATTGTACCTATTTGAGTTTCGATGCACTGGCGTCACCTTCAAATAAATGAAGTATCCAACTTTTAGTACTGAATGCTGAAATGCACCTAAGTATGTAGTTTACCCGAAAGCTTATCGCCCCTGAACGCACAGGACGGCAGCGAGCGGAGAGTAGGTTGCCTGCGGAGGAGGAAACTTTGAGAAGAAGCACAGCCTACCCAAGGCCCGATAAGACTATGAGGATACTCAAAAATGCTCCCATGAAATAACTGCTCCCCTAACCAACCTCGTTTGAGTAAAAAAAGTTTCAGATTGGGACCATCAGCTCTCGAACAAAATCACTATCCTAACCTAACCAACCTCGTTTGAGTAAAAAAAGTTCCAGATTGGGACCATCAGCTCTCGCACAAAATCTGCCTGACGATGCCGCATAAACGCCGGCAAGGGCAGTGGTACAATTATTGAGGCAGTTTGAACGAGATATTTCCCTAGTCGTAAAGGAGACCATATTCGAATTTCACGCATTAATTACAGCCCCTCAGGAAGTATGGAGTTAATCTTCGAAAATCAATCGTGAAATATTACACTTTTATGGCTACATTTCTCAGGAATTCGATATAAATATCTGCATAAGTCTTTAACTTGACTCATTTTGTCAGGCGTTATGTTTGAAACTCCTCCTTGACGTAAGGTTTCTGCGATTCGAAGGTAAACTGCCGTGGGAGTAAGATGTTTTTCTAAAAATAGTTGAGAGAACATGGAAGCCACACACTTTTAAATTTTTGACGATAACTAGGCGAAATATTTTAAAGAGCCGTGTGGTGACTGGCATATATTTTGGTATTTTTGGAAAGGTGAGAAATTTGTCTTCGAAATGAGATGTAATTCATCAATTTCCTGGCAAAAGGATACCTCGTTCGCTTTACTGTTTTTGGTTTTCTTTATCCCTCAGATGTTATTGACCTCAACGTAGACGATTTTCGACCCGCAGCATGGTAGATGACATCCGAGTGGTCGTTTCGGGGCGCGCATCACTAACAGGAGCGCCGCGGTGAGCACTGGTGGCAATAGAGGCATTTCAAAGAGACGTGCACGCGATGGATTCCCAAACAGCGGCGGCGACAGGTGGGGCGGGGGGGGGGGGGGGGAAAGGAAAAAAACGGCCCTGGGGGGAGGTGGGGGTGCGAGGGAAGGGTTTCGGGGGAGAGGGTGGGGGGCCGTGGCACGAGAGGAGGGTGCCAAGGGCCACGGCGACCGAACGGGTGAGACGGCGACTTCGGTCACGCGGAACCGTGGCTCGTGATCGGACTGCGAGAAAGGCTCCCTATCGAATACGAATACGCCCGAGGTCTCCTCTCTTTCTTTCTCTCCGAGATGTGATCGGGGTTCGAGGCAGCGTGGGACATTTCCAAGCGGGACGGCTCTGAGATTCACAATCGACAAACTTCATTCGCTTCTCGTACGCGGCGGTTAATATGCTCCGCACCGACGCATTTACATGACTTCAAAAAGGTTTTGATTGGCAGGGAAACGTTGGAATTCCATATTTTCGATTAAAGGGACGAGAGGTATGACTATAACCTACCGGCCTCGGTGGCTAAGCACTTACCGCATGAACTGTTGTACCACGCGCGCCCAAGTGAGACGCGTACCCCGCTTTTACAATTGTCGAAATGAATAAAATCGGCGAAGTGATCGATTTCCTCTGAAAATAACACAAACCCGACCCCTCTGCGATGTTCAATTTGCGAGTGAGCGCGGACTGTCTTTTCCGATTTTCAGCGTCTTATTGCGCCTCCAGCAACCTCGCTTTCAATCCAATCCAATCTCATGCCAGCGCTGTCAGTGGTGTACGACTAGACGCATGCAGTGAATACATCGATTTTTGCTCCATCAAATCATGTAATACTTTTCCAAATCGTATTCAGCATTGAGCGATTTAAGGCAGCGTACCCCTTACTAACTCGTGCAGAGCTTCAAGGGGCCCGAACACCCAAAAGGGTTGCGGGAAGGTCAAGAAGATTGGGAACTCGTGAAAGACGCGCACCCCTTATTTCAACTATGATTTCGGGGAGTAGAAGTGCGCGGGAAACACGAATGTATACGGTATTCTATGGATGTTGTGTTTGTCGACGGCACCGGTTTCATACCTATTTTAGTCACGGAGGCCTTGGGGAAGTGAAATTTTTCGTTTTCTAAGTTTAGTCTCTCGTGGATTCCAAAGGGATATTTAGAGTTTAGTACTATCCATGCCCTATGGGGAGTAATACACAGTATACGTATACGGAAGTATGAATAGTATGATATATGAATTTATAACGAAAACAGTAGTAAAAAAACGCTACAAAAAGAGACCCATTAAAATTTTGACTTTTTTTCATCTTCATAACTCAGGATGAGCCACTGAAAATCAATGCGGAGCCCAAATGGCTTCTCGGAGCACAGTTTGGAAAATGCTCATTTACGAATTGGAGGTCTGAGCTCAGAGGCTTGAGTTCGACCTAGTAAAAATGGCATAAAGCTTAGAAAAACTCCGTACTTTCCATTTCACTTCCGTAGGAACTCTTTCTAATTTTAGTAAGATGGCTGCCATTAGAAGTAATATACCGACAGGTGTACTGTGCCTGTCCTGATGTCACAGCAGCCGAGACATCTTTAAACTTCTCATAAATTGTAGATGAAAATTGCTACATTTATCAAAGCCATAAAGAAAACCTCTGAATACAAGATGGGTCATTCGAGGGCAGAGCTCCACCCGTTTTAAAGGACGTTTAACGTGGACACCTTGGTCCATTGGTACCTATGAGTAAGCCAATGCCCACGATTGGTTTCTCTTTACCATCCTCCATTACCCGTTCCTTTACCTACCTTCCCAACAACAGTAAGCCCTCCATTTACGACTCCCTGTATCTTTAACGGTGCAAGTGACCTAAGCTTTTGGTCATTACCTCAAATAACCGGTATATCAAGAGCATCTTTAACCCAAGCATACATGCATTAGTGAACCCAATCGTTGAATATCGCTTCTAGCACCGGATAAAGGCAGGTATCGAAATTCGATTGTAGGGATTGCAAGATGCATCGATTTTATCGTAACACGTAACATTTTTAGATCAACAACAGATTTAGATGTAGGGCTTATAACAAAGACAACTTGTGTGTACTTACCCCACTGTAACGGTGCCACAATACTGGGGAAATAGAAAACGTTCAATGAACGCCGAAGGCATACAAATTTTCATTGATAGCCTGATGAATCAAAATCGAAATTATGTTTGGAAAAATCATGGACCGATGGGAGACGGCTCTTTCATCTCAAGGCATGATCCGTGAGAATGAGAGCGAAGAACATAACGCACGAAAGAATATGTCACCATTAAAATTCTAAATCTCCTAATTGAAGCGCTGAAATTTCCCTTAACTTTGGGATGGAAATCACTTCGAGGAGTTCTTTATGCACTATATTCATGAGCGATTCCATTCCAAACGGAGACATAAAAGAAACTTTTAAATTTTATGTTGCCTTATCAAAGGAAGTCGTAGAATTCGTGGGGCTCAGAATTCAATCGGTCTTGGCTTCAACGGTACCAAGGTTTTCATTTTTTCCTTACTTTATCGTTATGCCTGAACAACTTTCTATGAATTTCAACAGGTTCAGTACCCGTGAAAAGCAAGAAAAGTACAGCGAGGAGAAAAACATTTGCAAAGATTTGCATACAATTAAAAGAAGTACACCAACGGCTACCAATATTGGATTGTGAGAGAGGAAGCACTGCCTTGAAATATGATTAAAGATCTTGCTATTATTTGGCAATAAAGCTGGAAGAAAACAAAAAAATTGATATTTCTACATAAAATGGACATAAGATGTAACAAAAGAATGGATATCGAATAGATGAAGGGAAAGGAAATATATTTAAAAGTTAAGGTGACTCTGGCTTGACTAAGCGAGTCACGACAAATACTTAACTACACATTTTTAATTATTCAGTTTAAAAAATCTTGCTTCCACTGATGAAATGGATCACCAAAGGCAGTAGCCATAACTAAGATACAAAATGTGCTGATAATTCCAAGAATATATTTCCAATTACCAAATTTGACCAATCATAGGAGCCGACGGTAGCGCCTTTTGCAAAGAACTACCGCATTTTGACTTCAACTACGGTAGTAATTTGCTAATATCTTGTAGGTTTAGGCCTATATTTAACTTTAAAAAATAGGTAGTCAGATGCCTATATTATATTTTTATTCAATTTTTCGGGAGTTTTCACATATTATAAACAGTTATTATTAAAAGCCTGAATGTGCGATCTTGTTCAAATTGGCATTTAACTGATGTAATCTGAGCAATCTCCATAAAGCCCTATGTCAAAATCTGTATTTACAAGGCTGAATTACAGTAAACCTAGTTAGGAAGCCTTGTTTTTGCCTTCTCAGTGTACAAAACGAACTTCAAACATGCCATTTTCAAGCTTTCAGAAAATCTGGCATTGGTGACACCGAGCCCAGATCTACCTTACGGAGAGAGATATTGGATGAAAACCCAGAGAAAATGATAAGTCAGTTTCTTGACAACTTTTGTGACATAAGCACCTACTGGAAATAATATTCATGGGAGCTACGGATGGGAATAATTACCGCGATACGCCAAGGTTGTGATGTGTGTTGCACATTTTGAGAGGTAAAATAAGGAATCACGGAGGAATTTCGAGGCGGGAGATGCGAGTGGTGCGAAGAGCTGCAGAAAACTAATCTGGGATTTATTAGCTCCCAACGAAGGGAATATATCCATCTTTGGGACATTCATGCTGCGTCGTATTATCATAACCAGCGATTTAGACAAAATGTACGTCATATCGTAACTTAAACACTCACATTGCAATATAAATCCTTCATTACGCAATAAAAAGAGAAATTAGTAGGAATAAATATTTAACATTAACCAAAGAGGATTAACTTAAAATAATTGAAAGGAGTTGAATTCTGAGGCTGGTCTTTTATCTCGAGTGAAAAATACTGAACCACTATGGTTACTCCAAAAGTGCTGAGATAGCAAGCCACGCCAATATTTCTACGGCCAGCATAAAATATGTTTCTATTTATTGGAAGGCTTCAGCGAGCGTTTTGAAATTATTTCAATACCTAAGGAGCAAAGAGGCTACGATATAGATAGGGCGGCCATCGACATTAGAGCCTGACTGAACTTTTCTTTTCATACAACGAACGCACTTCGAGGTAAGCGGAGGACTTCTCAATAACGGTAATCTCTCGTAACTTAAAATATTTATTCGCATATTTATTGTCTTTTAGCGCAGTGAAAGACATTTAGTGATTTGCGATTCCGTTGGAATCGCGCAAAGTTATTTATCGGGCCAAATAGCGTGCCACTTTCGTTTCTTTCACTGGTCTTGACAATAAATCTAATTTTAAATGCAAATATCAGTCCTAATGGAGAGAAGTTTTACTTGTGCGTCGTATATGATAAGAATACGCCATTGAAATTCATGGGAAGCTTACCAGGGTTTCTTCAAGTTCAGCTAAATCTCGAACAATAATGGTTACGAATTATCATGGCCATTAAGGTTTGACCACTACAAGGTACGGTGACGTTTTAGGACCGGAGAAAATTAATACTGAGGCGAAAATAAACCAGCGCCGGGCTCGGGCCAGAACCGGACAAGACGGAGTGCAGTTTGGATAGCTAATATTACGACCTTGTTTTTATTGTGTCGGGGTAAGTCCCTTTATTCCGTTCAGTCAATCAAGCACGCTGCCGCTCAACACAGTTCACTAGGAGCATCCATTTTGGGAGCATGTACACCTACGGATTCAAACGTCTCCACTGCCCACATGAAGACGCGGACTCCGAGATTTAATCTCCACGCCATGACAACATCTGTTGCCGCTATGGGCGGAAAAGAGCCTCATGATGGAATTCCTCTAAGTTCATGGCAGAGGATTATTATATTTGAATTTATAGTAAGTAGACTAACTTGCATCCTTACCCAGGGCAACCCATGAGCTTAATGGTGGTATTGTTATCGCACGAATTCGTTCCCTCCCGCAGCTTTGGATGATACTCGCCGGCCCTCCCTGGGACCAAAAATTAATTTCTCTTGAAGGATGTATTTGCGAACAATGGGTGCATTTGTTCTCTTCATTGAAGATATTGGATAACTAAGAGCATTCAACGGGTGGTAAAATATGTTGGTGAGTCATGTAGAAAAACTTCTTCGTGTTCGAATTTGGGTGGCCATGAAGCGGCTGCAGAGATAGTCGATGGAGTTAATAACGGGAACGAGACTCCTGGCAACTACTGTGCATGCACCATGAGAATCAGCCGATTTTCTGCATCTATAGCTTAGAGAAACCATCTGACAAATGGCTACAGATTTTCCAGGCTAAATATTTGTGAAATTTACCAACGCTGTGAAGTAATAAGTAGGTATAAATAATTTAACGTATACAATGAATGGCTAATAATGTCCTTTGAGGTAGAAAAAAGGGAGGGAAACAGAGCAAAAAGGAAATGTTTGCAATTCGCAGTATTTTACGAAGTAGATACTCAATGAGGGCAGTAAACAAAGGGATCATGGAATGAAACGGCAGAAGAGATGGGCCAAGAATGAATTACAAGTAGTGTTGGGAGTCACACACTTGGGGAAAAAATGAAATGAGAATGATTGTAGAAAATGCGATTGCACCGAGGGCTTATTTAACCGCGGGATGGCTTGGTAGGATTTATCATTCTTTCAAGACTGAGATCACTATCAGGATTGCCAACGCGCAGAAATCATCATTGATATCCATCTGGATGTGCCTTGGAGACGAGGAAATTCACTGCTGGTGCTCTCTGCTTTTTTTTCCTTCGAGATGCTGTTTTTGCTAGATCGCGCGTGGATATTTGGTCCAAATATGGCGGCCAGTTGAAGGGTGATCCTAGTCCGATTCCCGATCTATCATCGTCCGCCAAAACGCCGCCGCCCGGCCGCGGTCGAAGGCGGCTGCATCCGCATTCCGCACATTGGGAAAAAGCGGGGAGGCGGTGGT
Source organism: Ceriagrion tenellum (assembly GCA_963169105.1). Lineage (NCBI taxonomy): Eukaryota > Metazoa > Arthropoda > Insecta > Odonata > Coenagrionidae > Ceriagrion > Ceriagrion tenellum. The sequence continues at coordinate 17,741,804 of OY720638.1, forward strand.
TGGGGGTCGTGTGTGGAGGACTTAGAAAGCGAGGGGGCACTTTTCAAGTGATGAGCCAGCGGCGCGGGCGGCGCTGACACCACGAAGCCGTCGCGAATACCAAGTGCCTGCTCCTCGGTCGTCGGCCGGTGCCGCCGCCTGGCGGACCTCGTCGGCGGCGGGCGACCGCTTGATGGATGGCGCGAAATGCACCTCGGCCGCCCGCCTGGCTTTCTCCTACTTTGCATTCCGTGTGAGGGGGCACAGGGGGGGAGGGGCGGGTCGGGGCAGGGGTGCGGGGCAGGGCTGGCCCCTGGGGCACGCATGACCCTTGGCGCCGAGGACGAGTGGGAGTGGGGACGGAATGGGCGCGGCTATCGGCCGTGCCGCAGTCAACGACGCGTCTGGCAATTGTATATTTTCCTCTTGCCTCCCTTTTGTTTACGTCGCTCGTTTTAAATTTAAATGGTCATACGAACCTCGCTGATGCAATGGAACCATGTCGACTGAAAAAATAACTGGAAATATTGTAAAATATTACCATGGTAGTCTTAAATATTGGCTATAGAGGATATCATAAAACTGATCCGTATTAGAGGTAACATAACAATTATTAGACTTAATTGTTTATAATAATATATTCACTGCGCCAAAAATTTATTTAATTTCGTTAAATACCTAAGTATACATTTTTCGTTCTCAGAGGTGACATTGCTTAGAAAGGTATATTCATTTCTAACGAAGGTTTACTTCGGGAGGTTTCCTAAGGAGAAATGCTGTACTATTCTAAGGTAGTCAAAGTCTTAATCGCATTGACGATGAAATGAGAAAATTATTTTACCATTTCTCTTCTGCTACAACAAAAGCAATCAGATATATATTTTTCAGTAAAATATTAGCTTGAGTAAAATATTAGTAAGTGGTTTTTCGTAGGTTCTTCACTCCCATTTCATGCATGGGTACTCTCCTTATGCTGTTTTCCGTCGTAACAGTAATGGTCTAATTACGTTGCGAAGTCTTAATTTGCTTCATTGTAATATTTTTTCTGTAATAATTTTTCTAACCATTTAAAAAAATGGTTTGCAATAACAGTTGAATGATGCGCACGGTTGACTTCGGCCCTAAAAACCCGGTTCAATAATCTTTCATTTATTTATGTTTACACTGATCGGGGGTTACATGATAATTGGGCCTATTTAAGTCTTCATATTTTCCCATAAGAAAAATTATAGTCATGCCGTGGCTCAGAGAAATCGAATGCTTTAAAGAATTTTTTAGGAGTTTAAGGCAAATATGAAGAAGTCCATTGGTCAGGTCTCCGAAAACCATGGGCGTCTGGGACGTTACGAGGAGAGTAAATGACGACCATTTTCCAAATGTTTTATCTCGGACGTGGGGCATTTTATCAATAAAGGTAGCTTGAGAGAGGTATCACGTCAATACAATTAGCCAAAAAATAGAATCCGCGTTCCATGTGATTTGGCACGTGAATGCAGTCAAGTGAGGCTATTAAAAAAATGAAGAATTTCTAACATTGCATTTATTTCTCACCATTTAAAAAAGTTATTACGTAATTCAGACTAGTTGTGTCAGGCTAAACTTCGTGGAACTCGCTTAGCATTTTGAAATGAAAGCTGTACCTTAGTAATTCCACATGAAATTTTTTAAGTAACTTAATTTAATGACGTTTATATGGAATTACTAAGTAACAGCTTTCATTTCGCAAATTACGTTATACGACCCAGCAATTTTCTCGGAATCACAAATAAAACCTGTAGTGAAGACATTTTCAACGTACGGCTCTTAAAGACTTGTGTAGACATGTTTATTTAATTACTGAGAATTCCCGTCGCACTAAACTATATTTTCCGCCATAATATTATTAATTTCATGCTTTTTAAATCTGCTGAAAGAACAGTTCAAAATTGAATGTGGTCTATATTTTGGCTGGGGAAAATCTCGCCTAAACTTTCGAACGACCCTAAATCATTTATCTATGTTTACACTGATCGGGGGTTACATGAGGGTTACACGATCGGGGGTTACATCTCCTCCGACAGCTCTTTATGCGAACCACCTCTCTTCATCGCATCCTCGAGTCCTCTTCCTCTCTCCTCCCAGCTTGCGCAACATCCCCTCCATCTCGGCATTCAACATACCCACGCCCCTTCACATCTGATCTCCCCATCCACTCTGCCTCGTTCTTATCTCCACCAGCAAAGTCACCAGCGTCGACGGTCACTTGAAACTCATGAAAATCAATACTCAAAAGAAATAAAATCCTTATTTTATAAAATGTGCCGAAAAATTCGACATTTAATTTCTTGTAGGTTTGTGAGATTTTGCACGCCATTTTACTGAGAACCTCATCACTTAGTCATTTTTCAAATGTTGCGTTCAAATGTGCAATTCCTCCTATTAAATTCTATAGCGCTAGCATGCAGCCGCGATCACCTCTTTCGCCAGCTTTTTAGCTAAGTTTGACCACCCACGAAGTTGAATTTCACAACCTTTCTCCCGATTCCAATTCCATTCCATAATCAGTCATTTCATACACCTCATATCTTTCCCTCTCCTCGAATTCAAAACAATTTGTTGGCAGTGAGAAGCTCACTCTTGCTCCAATACCGATATTTCCCATATTCATTCCACACCAGATACATACCGAAGTTACACGAACTATCTATCTGAAAAATCTTAATCACAGTTTAGGCGGTGAAATTCGATTATTTCCAGGCTCATTCCCGCACGTCGACCATTCGCTCGCCGTCCGGTGAGTGCTATTGGCAGCGGGGAAGGGCTGCTCTCGGGCACAGCAGGCCACCGCCCACGCAACGACTACTTCCTCCCTCTGACCGACCCACGTTTCCTGACCTGACCCACTCACCCATCCCAAATGGCGCTCGTGTCCTTCAAGGCTGTCAACAACCCCTTCGACCGGCCCACAAATCGAATGCGACCGGGAGGGACATGCTGTTTCAACGTCGCATCATATCGCGTGTCGTCTCACTTAGTTCTGAGGCCAAATTTTCACGTGAATTTCATTAGAATTCTCATAAGGTGGCTGCACACGGTACTTTTTAATGTACCGACACACGAATACATGAACTCTTTCACGAGGGAAATTATACCGTGTAAAGCGGCATAGAGTATGATTGTCTGAATGACTAAACGAGAATTAGAACCTGCTCCAATTCCATTCATTTTCTCGTACATTCTTTGATACATTCGCTTGAACAATAAAATGTACCGCGCAAAGTGACCTTCACAGATCGAATGAAAAAAGTAGGTAGAATATTTTAACTTTTTGAGTACCAACGTCGTCGTGGGCAGCGACAAGTTTACACACAAGTGTCTGCGTCGCTCACAGTGACTATTTTTCCGACGCCGACTAATAACGATGAAATACATGTCTGAATTTCACGAACTTGTGTAACCACTACTGGATGACTCTGTTAAAGGTACTAAAGTTCCGTACTCTTCGCTGTTCCGAATTCTTTGCTCGGTGAAAGAATTCGCATTTTAAGTTAAATTCTATTTGTTGTTCCTCAGGTTATTTTTATAAAAACTTTTCTCTCACTTATCCGGTTTTTGAATTTACACGGTAATTTATAGATTACAATTCTCTGTAGAATATCCTACAAATTTTCGCGAGTATTTCATCAATTACGCATTGCACTGAAAGGGTAGGGGAAGTTTATCGTTGAAAATTTTAAGGTGAGACGTTCATCATATTTCATCAAATCCAACGTTTAACGGCGGAAACTATCACGAGCCAGTATTTACAGAAAAAAAGTAAAAAACAAGGAGACAAAGAATCAAAGGAAAAAGGGTATACATTTTAGAACGGACATATTGAAATTTCATTTATATCCGCAGAAATCAAATCACTATCATTGTCACAATGTATGATGCCTATGAAATCACTGCTCCCGAAAGCCACACTAGACTTGGTATATGAGTTAATATAACATATTATTATAAATTATAACAGCTATCCATGCATGAAATGACGTCCGGAGTGATTTGTTTCTCCGCGTGAATCAAAAACTAACTCTCATGACTCCTATCTCACAGTACCGATTAGTAGGCAGAATATTGTAATCACCACCAGTATCATGCATGTAAACCTGTTTAATACAGTATAACTCAGTTGATTTAAGGTCAGAACAAGCATTGTACTCTTGTCTTGCATTTCGCTCTCATCTATTTGGAAGGGATGTGCGACTCGACCGAAAAGTAGAACAAGCGTTGCGCTATGAAAATTATTCAAAAGTATTTTATTAACTATCGACGCACGCCTGTTGCACGGATGGTACGAACAGTTCAGCGGTAAATACGTAATCTCAGCTCTCAAGGTATTCATTCGCACTGTGAAAGAGGAAGCCGTATTCATTGGTATACAGGTATAACTCTCGTGTTACTATAAACCCCCGTGGGACCATTTTGCTGCATTTCCGCAGCCTCTAACTGCAGTAAATAATTATCAAAACCTTTAATCAATTAGAAGTTAGTGATTCTGTAATTGAAATTCATCAGATTCATAGGTAATCCCTACCATCGTTTCAGGAAATTAGCCTGCTCCTATTCCAGGGATCATGAGGATGTATCACCAGAAATGACTGCAGCTTTGTGAGCGGACTTTCAGCATATTTCAAAACTTTCCAAATAAAAATCCAATCATACGCCATGCGAATTGAAAATCAAATAAGTATCAAAATTTTCACAGCCTAACGTTACTGGTGGAAGGAGAAAAGCTAGAATGAAAACGCCAAAAGCATAATCGAAAATATCGTATTTTGTTTTTTCATACCAAATTCCGCATTACAGCGGTCAAAATATCTTAACTTAGAATGATACCGCAAAAGGATGTATCTACAACAGCACACATTAAGCACCTAACGTCAATTCAAAACTCTTTCCGAGCATGTACATTTGAAGAGCTCCGCCCTCATGTTGGTGAGAGTCTCTCCTTAGAATTATACGCCACTCCTAAGATTCGAACCCAGGATCGGAGGCCAGTTCTGAAATCACCTCACCAACCTCATCACCCATTGTATCCCAAGGGCCGAATGCTCAGGCGACCTGCGAGCGTTTTTCGCCCTGTGGCTCCATATCAGCCGCTGCCTTGAATTTACGCGCGCGGCAAGCGACCTCCGGGCAGATCGGACGCTGATTGGGCGCATGACAGAGGGCTGGGTCGGGGGGAAGAGCGAATGCATCAATTAAAGCGGGGGGGGGGGGAGTTGGGGGAGTTGGGGGAAAGGGGTGCGAAAGTGTGCGAAGGGTGGCGGGGAATGGGTGAGGAGGTGGGGGAGTGAGGGACCGGGGGTGGAGCGGGAGACGGCCCCGTGTGACGAAAGACACTCACTTGTTGATTCTGGCCCTTGGGGGTGGGAATGGGCGGGGGTGCCCCCCTAAGCCCTCTGGATTGATGCCTCCTCGTTAAGGCACGTTATTCACGGTCGGCTCGAGGGGGCATTACGGGCAGGGATGGGGGAAGGAGCAACTCCCGCTCTCCCGACCACCTCTCCGCCCAAAACCCCTCCGCCATTCATCATTCAACTTTTTTCCCGCCATCAACACCAACCCTCCCTACCGATTCACCGGTGTACTACGGTGGCCGCCATATCGCCCCGGAAATCTCAAGTGTGCTCCGCTAATGGGAGCCGTGGCCGCAACGGATATCACCGATGCCGACCCATATCCGTTTCTATTTCAACGTCCTTCCCGATATTTCCTCCGTTACGATCGCTCAGTGAACAGGTCGGTGACAAAGCGAGTGAAAGTAAACGGACACTCAAAGAAACGCCACTCACGTTAAACACCAACACAAGCGAACAGCGTGTGTAACACAATTGATGGAAGAAAAAGGTTGGGAGACACCGGAAACATACGGAACTACACGCTCGACTTGTATTTCTGGAAGTATTCGTCACGCGACTTTCTTGATGACGTCAGGAATATTATTTAGACCCCGCATTATATCTCTTGAACAGACTCAAACGATTGATGAAGAGAGTAACAATGCAGAACTGCTTTTACCTCCAAACTTTCTCACTATTTTCACTTATATATATGGCCTCACTTATAATGCGATTTCTGAATTATAAATAACTCCACATTTAGATACGGCAATAAGTTCCTTAAGAAATCAAGTAGTTTCTAACATAAGCCTTCATATTAATATTGACATACGTATCCCAGAAGTATAAATTGATAAGTTCAAATAAAATATTAATACAAATAGCTAATAGAAACAGAGGAATTGAAGACTCTAATGGATGTATATTGTTCCAGTACGTGATCATATACTTGAAGTAGAAGTCACCTGGATGACTGTACTGCATACATAAGAGTTTAACTTTGTTTCACTCCTTTAAGAATTTGGATTAATTTTTAACTTAAATTGACTTAACTAATCTGAACTTTACTAAATTCATAATATATCATAGAATCATGTTTTACCAGCATTTAACGAGTTTAATGTAATATGAAGAGAGAAAAAATGCTAAAGTTTTAGCAACAAGTATAGCTAATGCTCCATAAATATATAATCGTTGTATCGGAGCCTGCTGGCAATAATATATCGCAATCATCTAAGCATTAATTTCTTCAAATGATGAAATATGTTGATCGCATCTAACTAATCACTTATGTTTGTGCGTGTCTTTTGAACTTAAAAACGGATTGAGCTGATTACAACATGTGAAACCGACCGATAAAGCGAAGTTGCAAAATGAAAAGTTTTGGCACAATTTCAGGGGCATATATCTACAGCGGTTGAAGCATATTATTTCACATTTTTTTCTCTTTCCGCGTTAGTTGTAAAATGGTAAAGTTCATTTTGAAACCACAGAATTTATGCTTCTTTAATAAACGTTTTTTCACTAAAGAAATCATGCTTATATTTGTACTTACTTTCCTCACATGAAGTAATAAAGCAGGAACGCATTTCAAGTAAAAGAGATAAAACGTTAGGAAAGGATTCTAAACAGTTAAGTTCAGACTATTCTCATGTAACTTTCATTCAGAGGCAAGAGCTATCATAGGGATGGTTCACAACACACGCCGTTCCGTGAACGTCCAAATTCCTTCAACACGTTTATTCAAAGAAATTAGCCGAGAAAGAAGTGAATCAGTTTATCATTAATGTGGGCCACCGGACAATCACATCCACACCAAATGTTGAATAAGTATATATTACTACGGCTTCTAATGTATTCTCCGCGAAATCATGGAAGTTTTCGCGACGGAAACACGCTATATTGTGGTGATCACAATTAATAATGAACGAATGAGTGGTGCATCTAAAGTAAGCCACGTTGGCATGTAATTAGAAGTGCACAATTTTTTGTCTCCTTGAATATAACGATAATCCATCGAAACCACAGTCGGTAAATTAGATCTAAGAGCGGATACATTATTAAGACACGTGTCCCTTTTTTAGTGATTAATTATTCATTTTGCCCTCGCCCTCATGTTTAGTGGGGATGCAGGAGAGCGGGTGGGGGGGGTGAGAGGGGAGGAGTAGGTGCGCAAAGGGGGCGGGAGGGGAGGAAAGGGTGGGGAGGCAGAGGGGAGGCGGCAGGAGGAGGAGGAGACGATGGAGGGCGCCTCGCGATTCCTAGACAGCTGACAAGCAGTGCAAATACGACTGCCCGCGCGGTGGCGAGCGGCTGCGTCCTTAGGCGCATTTTTCCACTCCGCTCCGGGGAGAAGGTCTATCTCGCTGCCATTCGTGGCATTCGCAGCGAAATGGATTGATGCGGACCGTGTGCTCCTATTCTTAACGGATTCTCACTCTCTCTAGGCCGTCTCCGGCAGATTATTATGATGGACCCAGCGTGGAGTTCCACGTAGCGCGGGGTCTCTTTTTACGCCGCCAGCTGCAGAAAGGAGAAATAAGTAGGTCCACAAGCGAACGAAACTTCCACCACATGATAATTATTTACAAAAAATGAAGATACAACAATCACAATACACCAGCCTGAGCGTGGCATTCATAAGGGCAAGTTTATTATAATGCTAACAAATATATCATAAGTTAATAGGCATACCCCTAACATATACCATTTATTCATTCAGAAGAGTGCGCCGTGATGCCGAGGGGATCTTAAATCGCTGTAAAAAGGACGTTGGGTCCGTCTGCAGATAGGCTCGGCCAGAAGGCAAATTCCGATGAAGCCGCCTTCGGCAGCCGCCCTCCGAAGTTTGGGCCGTTATGGTAGCTCAATGCTTGTGCGGTGGTTGGACCTGATTATTGACGTTATTAATCACGAAATCGAACACTTAAGAACGATAACCTAAAGTCGTTTAATAAAAATTAAGGCAGTGTCAAAACACAAGAATCATTTGTAAACCTTCAGAAATGGACTTTTAAAATGAGAAGGCTGAGGTGGTTAAAATTGGCCACTTTTTCTCAAAACAAAAAAATTAGCTTTAGGATAATACTTTTGGAGAACATCCTCCAAGGGTAATCAGGGCCCCAATTTCTTAAAAGTGCCACAGAATGTCATATAAGCAAACACAGATAAGAAATCTAATTCTTGAGGGAGAATGTACTCAGATCGCCGGAAGGAACTTTAAAATAGTTTCAGCAGGCGATACAAAGCAAGCGATAGACCTCGGAGAATAGAGTTATAGCGGGGGCCAATACTATACCTACCTATATATGTCAGCTCGTGTTTGCCACTGCTTCTATTTCCAAGCGAACCATTTTTCACGAAGTTACTTGTTCGCCACTCAGAAATTTCTTTCGTCTACGCTGTACACGGCTGTGAACGAGAGAAATGTCCGCTCACGAGACAATCTGCTTGAATTTCGGTAGGCGAAGACAACTTGGTTCGCTACTTCGATGATATGAACACTTTGACCAAGAGTATAATCGAGAGACGGGAACCAAGAGAATAATCATTGATTTCAAAATGGCACATAAAAGAATAAAATCTTTCGAATAATGAACAAGTAAGCGGAGATAGAGAAAGCTTGGTCGGATAAAAAACTCATTCGAAACTTGTATGAGGCCCAGAAGTAAGCAAGTGACGGAGGTTGGCAGGGAATGAACAGTGGGCAGTAATATGTAGGGGCGTAATACAAGGGTACCACTGTAGTTTTTTAACATGTATGTAGATGAAATGGTGGGAGAGTCATGGTGCGAACTAGCTGTGGAAATTAAAGCAGAGGGACAGCTTTCAATAAAAGGATTGCAGGCATTAATGGATGCACTAGAAAATTATCACAGGAAACAGGAAGTGAATATCAATCACAGGTCAGCGTAAGTGAAGTGATTTTCAAAGACAAAGGAAGTGCGGCTAAGAAGGGTGAGGAATCCTGTAGCTGGTAAAGCATTAAAATTAGTGGAAAGAATATCGGAGAATAATGAGTATAACTGAAGGTATATCACTGGAATGATTGTGCTAAATTGAGGAGGCGTTCACTGAAAGGAAAAATCTGGTGACTTCGACCTGGCGCAAGAGAGTAAAGAACGAACTGGCCTGGGATATAACATGGAATTTTATTTTTCAAAGCAGAGAAACCTGGTCTATGAGGAAAGAGCATTCATAAGTCTACAGGGATGTGCTGAGAGGTTGTGGAGAAGGTGAGGTGAAATTACGATCGACAGAAAGGAAGAAAAATGGGGAAGTGCTCGACATGAAGGGTGAGGAAACTGCTTGAATGGATAGGAAGACAGAGTAGGCGGTTGGAAAATGCGATGAGAAGCGAGGGGATACTGATCGCAGGGATTGGTAAGGATGCTGTATTGATTGGGAAGGGAAAAAAAGAGAAGAGGCTCGATAGATGGAGTGACGGGAGTAACGACGTATGTAGGCTGTTAACTGGATGTTAACGAAATTTAGAGAAGAATATAGGACAACCATTGACAAACATCCCCCTGCCTTCGGCATGAAAACTAAACTTTTTGCTCCGTCACAATCCAGACAACTCTTTTCTGCTAAGAGAAGACAATAACTATTAAAGGCCTGGTGTTTTTTTAAGAAATACCAGGTGAAAATTTAAGCGCCAATTTTCTCTCATTCGTTTCGACTCTCTGACCAATCAGAGGATACATGAATGGAACCGGCGGTATATATTGCGAACCAATCGAGGCATTAGCGTCAGCTTCCCCGATGACGAAGGCCATGTTGGACCTCGAAACGTTGGAGAACCATTCACCCGGTTGGAGACCGGAGAAAACTCCATTGAAGACAACTGCTGGATTATGGTCACATGAAAATTGCTCACGGTCCATACAGATTTGTAATCTATCAAAATTACCTCAGCTTCATCCCAGACCGCTGATACTGAAATGCATCTCTGGCTAAGTACGGTAGAGGCATTCTTTACATGGCGTACGGTCGTCTGTTTTCTAAGGATAGTAAGGATTTCGTGTAGACATGGAGTGCTCGATGCTTTATTTCTAGCCGTGAGCATAAATACGAAAATAAAATAAAAATAAGCATCAAGAAATTATATCGATCAAATGTGGCATTAAAGTAGTTAAATACAACTAAACTACTTCATTGTAAGCAAGAGGGGAATGCACAAGCTACTTTTCTAAGCTTGTAAGTATCAGAGCTCTGAAGCACCAGGTTCTGGGGTTTGGAGTGCCCCCGCCTCGAATGATTAACCTGAGAAATATTGCACCGGGGCAGCCGTCCGGCCCTGGGATGTGCGCACCAGCATAGCTTGATAAGGGCTCCAAATGCCGCATTCTTTTCTCTAAAAAACTTCCTTACTAGAGATAGAGTTAGCCGAAGCGATTCCGCCACCGTCATCCAATGCTCAAGAACCACCTCTTTCATCCGGGTCCTTCGTCTGCCGCGGCGTCCTGTTGCGGCGCCTCGGCGCCCCGCTTCGAAGAAACCGGGCACAACTCGCGGCGGCATTGGACTGCGGCAGTCTTGGAAAAACGGCCCCATCCACCGCCGCCATTGCAGTCGGACGGGGAGGTTGTGGGGAGAGGGGGGTCAGCCATTAACCGTAATAGCACAAAGAGTCATAGTTAGGGCGGGAGGGGGAGGGAGCATGGTGGGCGTCAAATCGCACCACTCCACCCACCCCTTCGCCTCCTCCTCCTCCTCTTGGCCTCACCCCTCCCTCCCACCCGCCTCCCCGCACCAGACTCCCCCCACCCAACCGCTCCCGCTTCAATTCCCGCTTTCCGTCGCGTGAACTAGCATCTGTCCTCCTACGCATGCAAACCATGCGGATACGGAATAGAAAGGAGGAGGTCTCCTTCATCAATATGGCTTAGCTTAGCATTCTTAGCAACGCGCTCGCCCTTGTCACGCGCTTGTCTGACTGTCAGTGGGGCGGTGGGCGGGACGCATGAGGCGTGCCTCCCCCCCCAACTCTTCTCCTCCTACTGATCTGAAAGGCTTAGAGGAAAGAGAGGGAGAGAAGACTTTGCTTTCTATCACTTAATCTCCTTCGAATACTTTTATTTGACGCACTTACGACGATCCGAGTTGGATTAGACGCCCAGGACAGCTAACTACTCGTGCACAAACCATTTCTGGTAGGTCTTAATTGAGTCTTGGTCGGGAAATTAAGACTCGGCTGTCGTTCCGCCTTGAAACGAGGAAAATAGTGGAGAGATGGCCCAAGGATCTGCTGAAGGCTAGCTTAGGGAGCCGGGAAACGTGTATCAAAATATGCGGCTTATGGAGGTGGATTTTTTTCACCATCTCGGAGAAACTTACCACGAGAAAAGTTGCACCGCAGATTAGTGGCAGGTATTTTACAGCAGAAGAGCCAAGAAAAATGGCTGGCTAGAGAAAATTGGCTAGGAGTGCTTGCTAGCAAAAGAAACAACGGAGGTTAAAGCTGTCAATTTCATATCCCGCAGTAACTTTTTCTCACTCGATCCGCATTTCTGCGGGCGCTTCTTCCTCCCTCACTTTCGCATTCCCTCATGTAATTGGTTCGATTCGCCCTATCAGGGGAGTCTACACTCCTATCGTAGATCTAGCGAGAGCATATGTATGGTTTTTAAAGGTAAAAACAATGACAATCTCTAATGGGATGCTTATCAGAACGCCAACAAGACTTCGAGATCGGCCGGGATAAATAGATCAGACAACAGAATAAATAGAATGGAGGGTAATTAACTTTGAACCATTAGAGGTTAAATAAGATAAACTGCCACGTTCCCATGATAATTTACCTCGGGTAAAACCAAAAATAATTTGCGAAAAACTGTTTCAATTACTTTCTACGATAATATCCCGCTCGATACCACAGTTCGCCGATTCATTTTCATTATCGTACTTCAACACACCATGCCTTCTCTCATTGTAACGATGCATCTTTCAAGTTACAAGGATGAGCAATTTCCACGAATCTCCGAATTTTTACATTTTCGGCGTTGATTCGTTAGTTTGGAAGAATGGGTTTCGTTTTCACTGAATCTAAAACAATGCGCTTTAAAAATGTACATAAATTGACGCTGCGTTTATAGCCAGTGGTCATTGAAGTATTGAAAAAGCATATTCTAGAGTGTTGACGCTGTTATCCGGAATCATTTAACAACAACAAACTTATTTACAAACAGACGTGATCCCTGGCGTACGGCTATTTACATCCTTGCGAAAACTACGGCGATGCTATTAATGCGCAACAGTGGAGTGCAAAATCTCAAAGCCCACTCATTGGCTATCAAGCCAATGTTTTTACATCTATAAAGCATGTGTGAACAAATTACTTCTATTGTTAAATGACTGAATGAGTTCCAGCGTTGTTTTTAGACACAAATTAGTGGGCGTTCTCCGTTAGCGACGAGAACGACAATGCCTGATTCATTATTTCTGCCTCGCGGCCTACGCAAAAAATTAGCAGGCAAATGCCAAGCATCCATGGGAGGGAAAATTTTGCAAAGTATTTCACGATGCGAAAAAGCTATTACAGTGTCGCATTCTACCATGTAGAGATCTGAAATGGTTTAGCATTATTAGCAGAAATCAAGGTGTGGTTAAACTTTGATTCTATCGAAATATTTACATATGTATTTATTCAGTTGAGAGTAGAATATAGCTCGCAGCTCTAATGTGAATTATTTCCTCGAGTAAATCATTATACAGTGAAGTTCTAGCATGAGTCCTTCATGAAACATTTAGCATATATTTTACATTCAATGAGCCATTTAAGTTCGTGCTTACTTCTTCGTTAATGAAGAGGTTATCTGAGTAAAAGAAACGGATTCTGTGCCGTACAATCCACCAGGAATTCGTTTCGTTTAATGTACATACAAATGACCACATATTTCAAAACTCCCAACTGTCATTTAAAAAATTTAATTACATAAATGAAGAGAAAGTTATACTCCACACGTCATCAGGTAGGGAAACGGAAACCAATAGGAACTAGACGCTCATGACATAATACTAATAGGCAGTGGGAAAACTACTTATAGGCAGTACCACATCAATATCCAATTGCCTAGCTTACTATTGACAACTAAACCATGCATTAATTTTGATGGCAAGGAGCGGAGCAGGCGAGGGCGATGTGGATACGGCAGATAAATCTAAACTATGATGTATTATTCCCCGGAATGGAATTATAACTTTCTGCATTTCCGCAGCAGCCCTGCAGCAAACGCCCTCCTTTTCTGAGAATTTCTCTTATGTCTACAATGTACGTACCGCCATCATGAACTGAAACTGCAGATTAGTGCAGGTATCTTCGTAGTTAACTTAATAAACGCTAAGAACTATCCTCCATGATTTTTGGGTTTCAACTGTGTAGCATGCCATACTCGATCGCTAACCTCTTCACCTTTTTCCTCTTGAATGAATGCTGACGCTCTCCAGTCGACACAATCATGGTCTCAATTTCATCTCATTGAGAAGGTCCCACAGTGACTGCATGGGTCAAAGTTAATCCTGAACTCCACCAACTCGCTTTTTTAGTTTAAAAATAAAGCTTTTACCGATGCCATGCCTCAGCCATAGGAAAACAAATTTAAAGTCCACTCTTAAAATATGATTTGTTGAAAAATATATATTTTGATGAGTTCATTTCCCAGCTGTGGGAACAATTTTAGCATCAAATTATTTAAACGAATGCAGGAGTCTTCAAGCATTGCATCTTTTTGTGAATAACTTCAAAAAATTGGAAAGAACACGAGATTCAATTTTATTTTTATTCTTAACTGGCAAATTTTGGGGTTTAGATTAAGATTTTCACGAAAGCGGCAGAGCCTTTACAAAAATACTTTTTTTAGTCCTTGCCCAGCCTTGCATGTGATACTCTGTAATTCCAAATTTCATAAGCGGAAAAAGTGTGTGTCAATGTTTTATTTTCCTTTTCAATTTTGAAAATAAGAAATTTTTTCTATGAGCTATCAGACGAGTGAAGCGGCTAATCGGTATCTTATGACGGAAATACCGAAAGAGCTGACAACGCCGGCAACTACAAGACCAAGTCGAGCGCGTGAAACCGTAATGTTCCAATGGCCTTCGAGCAAGCGCTCCCGAGCGTCGAAAATGAGGCTTCTGCTAGATAGATGGAGTTAATTAGGTTAAATGTAGTTCATGTGTTGAAGCAAGAGGAGGGACATCTATCAGAACGCTTTCTGCAGTGTTTGTCCTCCTTGGACGTCTAGTTGCGAAATAGTAGTTAATGTCTATTTGGAGACGTGCAGGCGATTATGCGCTTTGGCTATATTCTGTTAAATAGGTACACAAGTTTTCTTAAGGTGATTGGAGCGATTTTTATCTACAGACTTGCGTGAAACTTTGCATACGTGTACTCATTAATAATGTGGATAGATAAAATCAAAATTGATTGCATGTTACCGATTTGGTTTATCAGCAATTAATGCTATTTTTACACGTAGCCATATGGGACTTGTCGTATATTTTGAAATTATTCGATGGCATACGCAAGGATTTTATCCTAAACGCGTAAAAATACTGTTTATATTATTACAATGGTTCCTTTTCAATACCAAGATATCATGCTAATTAATAAACCGTATTTACATAAGATTTTTGATTTAAATTCGATTTCCATGCCGCAAAATCCAATTCGTAACAATACTTGAATCGAGGAAAAAATTTTAAAATATAATTTTTGCATAGTTTGTATTAAAACATGTACGGTTATTTCCTACATATACATAAATGTGTAAAAATAATAATTACTTTTCTAAAAATGATTCTACTAAAAAGTTATTAAAATATGCACTCAACGCTCCAACCGTCTTAAGGTAGTTTGAGTGAAATATCATTTTACCTAGAAATCAATGAATTTGGTCTCATTTTAAAGAAAAATATCTCAACCTTCTAATGACAACAAAAACTCAACCCCTTACTACATTACTTTCGGAGTTATTTTCCAAAAAATACCAGCACTTTTACATGGGAAATGGTACGTGTATGGACTTCAGAGAATATTATTTACAAAATGAGGAATTTCTAACACTTAGATGTCGTAAAAAAACTAACAGCGTGTAGTTTGTATGTTTTGTTTGTATCTTTGAAATTCTTATCATATTGTCACCGCAATAAGTTCTTGGTTATCACAAAAACATTCTGTTTTAAAGGAGCTTTAAACGCACCGCCCAAAAAAAATGAATCATATTGAAGACTTATGCTGATATTTTTATTTAATTTTTTACAATTTCTGTCATATAAAACTATATTATCGCACCATTAATAATGCAATATTTCATTCATGTGTCCCACAGCTGATGAAATAGAAACGTATAATTCGAATATGGTCTTTATTATTACTAGGGAACTATCTCGCTCGGACTACCTTAAATGGCTTTAGGTATATATTCATCACAGTCGACGCTTCGGGAATACACTCTGTCCATGACAAGCGTGAACAATCCTCCGGCCGTTCAAATGCTCGCAGAATCACAAGCGCCACGAATCGCTCCTTCGTTCAGATAGCAGCCGGGCTGCCGCACCCCGAGAAAGTTGCGTGACCTTGCCGCCGCCTTTGCCTGCTCGATCCGTGAGAAAAGTCAAGGTTGGGGGCATCGCTGCCCTACATCCATCTTGGGGAAACGGATAGCAACCTTTCCCCCCCGTTGAACGTTCGAACAGCTGGCAAGAGGGACGGACGTCGGATTTCGGCGGGTCAAAGGTCCGGGGCAAGAGACGAGAGCGTGGCTCGTGCCCGGCCAGACCAGCTGGTTTCGCTCCCAGCCGCAGTGGCTCTGGGGCCGCCGCCTCTTCGGGAGAAATGTCGGAGGAAGTGGCCGATTGTCCCTAAGAAACCGTGAAATCACACGTCGCATGCGGCTGGGGAATGATTCTCGCGGTTCGAGCTCAAGACGATTACTCATCTAGAAAAGATTCGAGAGGTGACAGCGAGCACGGATAACTAACGTACATTCAGTGAATATTCACTCCCTCGTCCCATTTATTTGCTATTCCCTTGGCGGCTCTTCAAATAAAATGTCAAGGGCTGAGGCACCGATAAAAAGACAATGCTCGAGATTCATAGCATATTTGCACATAATAATGCACGAGAATAATAGAGTGGCGACTAAATGCAACGCTCTTTTGCTAAGGATATGGACAGAAAGATACACAAAAGGGTAATGCTATTACCGTTGGGTGGAACTGAACCACGGACGCTAAAGGAGGTAATTATTATAAGTCTCCGATCTCTGATATTGAATACGCAATCAAACAGCGTTTCCAAGCTAGAGAGTGAAAATAAAATCATTAGCTTCCAACTTTCGATGCATGCGAACTTTCATGATACATCAAAAGATCATGAACAAAAAGAACCTTAATGCCAGTCATAAGTCATCACTTCACAATACATCAACTATAAAGCTCCGTTAAACGACGAACTTGAAGCCTTGGTCTGCAAACGCAATGCTGACCAGCATTTGCAAGTGAGGGAAAAGATCTCAATTCAAAACAGCAGCAGTTTTAGCTTTGTAAGACGCTATTATTTGTCATAAATAAGTCGAGCGAAAGAACCCAGTTTGGTCGAGAATGTTGGAATAGGTAATGTTTACGCTCCAAAGTTTTGTATCTTTTCTACCTTGGTACTTGAAACCACAATTTGTAAGTCTTTGTTTTTTTCCTCCTATGTATTTTTTGTGTGTGGCACTACTGTTGTGTCAATGTCCGTTATCCGTACTTCCGGTCATCCCTGAGTAAAGTTATGATGCCGTGTTAAGTAAAAGCTGGTGTTTGTGATTTGCATCAACATCCTTCCTATGAATAATAAAGAAAGCTTCTCCCGTACTCCTTGAACAAAAGGTTATACATCAAAACACGGACGAATAGTTAGGAAACATTCACAGTGAACACTCTCTCTCCTATGCAGCCATTTTTTCAATATCTCTCTACGGAAGGAATCAGTTTCCAGTAAAGAGTCTTTAACAAAACATCACAGGCTACACACCGCAACTAAATGAGAGGACAGAGCTCTTCCAGTGACGACCAATGCATGTTCCGCTGGTGACCGTCTTCATGCATTTACTCGCACGTGCACACGCATCGCGTAAACACCCACTTCTTAATGCAGCTCACCAGGAAGTTCCAAAAATAACCAACCAACGATTACTGTGGCTGCTGTTGCAAATATATTTTCTCTCCGATGATAACTGAAAGCGTAACTATTATTTTTGGAGAGCCGAGAACATTTAAATGAATTTGTGATCAGAATATCACGGAGGGCAACAACAGAAAATGGTAATTCGTTGTAGCATTTTCAATGACATTTGTCGGCCTTCCTGATATCGGGGTTAAGTCTTTACCAACTAACCTTGAGGTGGCATGTGTGAATCTAACCAGACTTCATGCGTTGCTATCCAAAGCAAGGGCTTTTCATCGTACTGCTAATCGCAGTTGTTAAGCGCCGGATGAAAAAGGACTTGGGGGCTATATTCCTGGGAGTTCAACATAAGTAAACAAAAATAAAGTAAATCAGAGAGCCTTGCGAGGGTGCCAAGAGGCCACCGTCAGCTCCATATGTGACGAAAGCGTGATGCTGCGCAGCCCGTTTTTTCCACTCAGTGGCTGTAAAAGTGTGTTAGCGACTGTCTTTCTTTCAACGACCACGGAGAATAAACCGGACGCCACCGCTGGACCCGCAGGTGCGTTAACGGTCGGGGAAGTGGGGGGGGGGGCACGGAAGTATGTAAGGCCCTCGGAGCAAATTCACGCCCCCCCCCTCCCCTCAGAGCAGAGGTCGGCAAACTTTTGAGACGGAAGACCGAAACATCCCTCCCTCGCAACGACTTTAATTCTTATTTAGGAATGAGTGAAACGAAAATTAACTCCACACATGCACATATGAATTTATGAACCCTCACATTGCCGTTCCCACATGGAGAAGAAACAGACAAAAGAGTGCGGCTATTGGTGTCTGGCCAAGGGAACTGACTCTGTTATGATAATTTCTTCCATACGGACGTATCCCTGCATGACTCCTTCGCTTCCATTACATTCATGGGCCTCTAAAGGGTCTCTTCCAACCCATTCCCTCATGATTTTCTCCGACAACCCACTTCTTTTACATCATTTACTTTTCTGTAACACTTTTATACCGAAATATATAATAAGGCAGTTTCTTCCAGTGAAATATAATTTTTGCGCCTTTATGGCGACCCTTATAGAGGACGAAGGAGGAATAAAGGAGTACGTGTCGCGTACTTGACGACCTTTTGACCTCTCGTCGGCATACGGTCGCTTAAGGTGACCACACGAAAACGCTTCAGCGTCTCTGCTTCGATTTCCGTCGCGCAGCGGCAATCTAATCCCGGGCTACCGGCTCTTCAGGCATTAATTCCAAAGTAAAACAGTTCAAATAGCTTTTAAATTCCTTGAAATTGAGTAAAATAATGATTTTCAATACCTACAATATAAGCAGCATAGTGAAGCCTAAAATTTGACTATGATGATCATTAAGATAAAATTAAATTAAATGCACGATCACATTCTGTGATATTAGTTGCAATATACAGGTAAAAAATTTGTATTTCGTAAAAAACTACGTAGATTATTTCATGATTCTTTATTTGAAATGAAAGCGGGGCGCTAGGGAACTAACGAATCACTATTTAATACCGAGGTGAATTGATCAAGGTATTTCAGATAGGTATATACTTTTTTTAAACTTTCGCTCATTTGAATTTGATTCTCACGTGTATAAACTGTGTTAATTAAATTATATTTCTTAAAACTTAGTAACCTTCATGCTCTCTTTCTGTGAAGGTAGCCTCAACAAAGTTGTTCACAGAGGCTACCTAAGACTTACCATTTTATATACAAGGCTATCATGACTTTGTGATTGATTTTCGGAAAAATAATTAACTATTATAATTTTGTTAAACTGGCTGTTTACATTAGAATGAGAGTTCAGTTATGTAATTTATTCCTTAGTAATTACTTACATAAATATTGATAGCATACAACAAAGTCATTAATCCTACGGTAGTGACGTGAATCATCGTTACATGAGAAGGGACGTCGGTCTCCTGGACCGATTTGGATTTTGGAGTTTTTAAACAGATTATATCAGTTTTCTGGGTGGTCTCAAAATAGCAGCATTCAAACATGAATTTAAGAATATTCATTAAAAAAGTTCACAGCAAAAAGGGAAGATACTTGAGCTTGTATTCAATCTTTGTTTTACGATGAAATGGGTAGACTACAGCATTGTTTTTCTTCATAAGAGAAAAATAATCGTTACATGGAATGGGTACCTAAAAAAAAAATATTCCCATAATATGCCAGAAATTACTAATCCACATATTTAATACATATTATTTTATATAGCACAACAAAATAGGTAGTATTTGTAGAAACAAGTGGTGATGCACGGTCTGTGGGGCCCAAAGTAGTTGTAAGTAGCGATATGCTTACACAAAGTGATTTTTTGACTTACATATCGTAGGAACAGAAAATAGGAAGCTACTGAATAGCATAAACAAAATTTCATACTTCGCCTGCGGCACAATAAAGATTATATTGTGGGTCTGAGATACCGGGCGTCACCACCCCAGGGTTAATCTCTTACCCAAATTTTAATTCAACATATCATGAGGAATAAGCTTCGACAAAACTAGATTCGGTAGCGAGCGTGGTGCACGCGTCGCCGCTCATTTCCGCGAGAGAGGTGACCGTGGCGCGGCCCCGGGGGGCCAGGGGGGGAGGCCAGGGGGTGGCCAGGGGGCGGCGCGGGGGGCGGAGTGGGCGAGCGGCGACGCGATCGCGGCAGAGTCTTTGTCCGGAGACTTTGTCCCCTTCCGCCGCCCGCGACAACGCCCGAAACAAAGCGCCGTGATCCATCCGACACCTCCTCTCCCTCCAACTCCTCCCTCCCACTCCCATATCTTTCTCCCCGTCCCACCTCTTCCTCCTCCTACCTCCCACCACCCACTCCCTTTGCCCCACGGAAGCCGCTTTGTTTGGAGCACTGTCACATGGGTTTATAGTTCTTCAGAATTCTTCTCACGTGCAAATTCCCATCCATTTACCATTAGGCCCCAAAAATTATCTGGTTTAACATAAGAAGGACCGATCCCGTCACTTTGACGGTTGACCTCTACTTACTAGATCATTTTTCCTATATTTCTTTTTGTATCACCTCTTTGACTTTTAATGATATTTTATAATACGTATCCTGCTGGAAAATAAATTATTTTTTTTCAATAGAAATGTTAGTATAATACTTTTTACCTTAAAGGACCACTACCCATCAAAATGACGGGTTGCGTGTTTTCCTTTATTTTTGTGGTTCCTCGTGCTTATTTCTTCATGACATCACTACTCATCGTCACTTCTGGGCATTTTAATGTTTTAGTTTGTTTAAGAAAGGATTTTATTCTTCTCAAAATATTCTGATTGAAAAGAAGCCCCACATCTGCCATACCAACCGCGAAATGTATATTTCCCAGAACGTTATTTGAAAAAGACACGCTTTATTCTGAGTTAATTGTTGTAGTATTACTCTATTGTGTTTATAAATAAATAAAAGTGTAATATTTAATGATTTTATCAATGAATTTGACCAAAAAAGAGGTTATATTTAAAATTTTTCCTACCCGTCAAAATGACGGGTAATGGTCCTTTTTGGTAGGTATCCAACCCCGGTCCTTCTAGTGTTAAGGCCGGAGATGTTTGATGGGCAAGGTAGCACAAAAATATCCGGATTTTCCTTAAGAGGGCCGTACACCCCTGCCACAAATGTCCCTTTAGTTCTGGTTTCTTCCTCAAACTAGGAGAGATCTTCGCCATCCCCTCCATTCACCGCCCCGGAAAACTGGGCCACTCATGGCACAGTGGAAAATACGCTGCACGGATTCAGAAGAATGTTCAGTGACGTTACAACACTCAATTTTCTGCATTTTAATAATCCTCCACAGAGATGAAATGTTCCAATTTACAATAAGTACAAAGGTTATAAGAAATATACGTACGCATCATGGCGATCACCTGATTTTCGACGAATTAACGTTTCTTCCGTAGTTGATATAGATATTAGAAAGCAAAAATCGGAAAGTTACGACACTTATTTTATTGTTGAGCCTAGTTACTGAAGCCTGCGCAAACAATTTCTTTAAGTGGCAAAGTTCAGTCGTAACATAAATGCGCGTATATCTCTGCGGAAGGGATTTCTTCCGAGGTATTCACCCCCTTCAAGGTGGCTCTGTCTTGACTATGAGTGTCAAGAGAAATCCTTCGTCATATACAATCATGAATATAATTTAAAATGATCCTGTTTTAACTACTAAATTGGGAAACCTATGGAAAACTAAAATTTAGGAGCAAAACATGTAAGTTATTCCGAGAAGATATTTTTAATGACCACATTTATCAAGCAGTAGGAGCCAACTGCAGCGCTATTTGCATGGAACTACCGCATTTTACCTATAAAAACGCCAATAATTTGCTACTTAAAAGAATGGGTGGCAAGGTGCATATATTTAATTTTTACTCAATTCCCCAGGACTTTTCGCTTCTTACAAACAGTTAAGTCGTAAGCTAGAATACGCTATCTCGTTACAATTAACATTTTTCTACTGCAATCTGAGCCATCTCAGTTAGAGCCCATGCTATCTTCACATTTAAGGTGAAATTACAGTGACGTCCTGTAATACGTTACTGTTCAACCAGCTTTGTATCCATTCAATGTCTTCTCTTTTCCTGGATTTATTCTCAACCTTCTACATCAGGATGACTGACCGGAATGACTGATCTGCGCCTGTACTTCTACAAGATACCTACCGCGTAGCCATTGTTGATTGCATTCTTTCGTCATTATCTTTCTGTTGTTCATTCACAAATGAGACTCGCTCATACCCCGTGAGCTTATACTCCCTCTTATCTTCCTTTTGTAAACTTTTCTTCTGAGTATCGGTGAAATAGGCATGATTTTTTTTACGGTATGTGCTCCATGGCCCCTTTTCCACGGATTGGAAACTTTCTCGCATCCAGAATACCATCCAGATACGTGTACTGCTCACTTGCCAAGGGGATGAAACAAATGCCTCAAAGCAGGTGTACAACAGGCGTCAATCTGCGCCATTGGTGATTTGCTGAGGTTAATGTGAGCTGAAAACTGACGTTCACTCTAAGCGCAATTGCCCTATCGTTGAGGTTGTAGGAGGGATTTACGTCCATGGACAGCTTTTTGTGAAATTTTGCAAACGTGTCCTGCCTGATAAGTAAAAGTATTGATAAGAGTGAAAAAAATATCGATTTGTTTGATTGGCAATGAAACACTTGTTCATAGCCTTTTGGCATTTTTTGTACATTTCAAAGAAATCCAATTCTATATGTACAAATTTTCCCATCAAGGTATAATGCCGGATAAAAGACACGAACATACATACGATTTTCACTCAAATTTCCGATTCCGCACCGTAAACGTAAGTCATAACGTTGCTTTAATTAAGATGAATTAAAAAACTATAGTTCTTCTATCGTTTATATTATCACCTGTATGGATATTTGCAACCCTGCAAACTGATCTACTTCAGTGAAGTTCGGTCCAAAAAGTTTATTTCGACTTGCTTAGAAAATTAATATAGGTGCACTCAATGACTCACGATTAGAGCTCCAGCCACTTGCGGTCTACACTGAAGGCCAAGTTGACAACGACCATCCATCAGGGTACCGCATGGCACTGCTTAGGACGTTCGAGAATCTTTGGCCGACACGACCTTTCTTCATTCGGATTCAGGCCCATGGGCCACCAGGAGTACGCCCTGTACTCGGCCGAACGTGTTATTTATATTTCGAACTAATTCTCTGGATGCGAACGGATCCAAATTTTCTCCTTCCAAGCAGAAGCGTGCTGACAACCATAAAAGCGTCGTAAAAACATTCCATTGTTCCACGAGGGCACGCTTTTTTTTCCCCACTCGCGGGAGCGGAGGTGGCCAGCGGAAGCCGCGGCCGTTCCTCGGGTCTCTCTCGGCTGGCTGGGGTCGTGGGCGGGTGCGTGGGTGCCTCCGAAGCCGCCCCCCCCCCCAGTCTCGTGAAGAGGAAGCGGACGATGCGATGACCACGGCAGGAAGGTGTCCAATCGCCGGGCGGGGGAATAAAACATCGCGGCGGTCACGGGGCTCTCCATGCGACTAAACGAATCCGATTCCCCAGAGGTATCGCAATGCGGCATCGATCGTTTGGGCTAGGACATGTACTTGGGCGTCGTACTCGCGATACAATTGGATATGCGATGCAATAATCAGTGGTAATATACCATAAAATATTTCTCATTACCACCGTATTCTCCGGGTTAGCTGATCACTACCGTGGTCGCAGATAGTGGGTCGACCTAAAGTTCATAGTTAGTTGCGAAATTTGCAAGCTCTCTAAACGCATCAGCAGTCGAGGACAGTAAGCAGCAGTATATAGAGGGTGGGGACCTTGGGGAAAGACGGCTAATAAATAATAAGCAAACCCATAAACACACCGTGACTAGGTAAATAGCTGCTAACAACTTATAGGCAGGTGGTAACTCGGAGGAGGGAGTGACAGACCTCCTCCATATCAGGAAAGGTGGGGATCGCGTGGGTCGATACAGTGGCACCCATTACACTGTAAGTGCGTTAAGATAGTTTTCTAAACGACTGCAGTCCTGCAAGCTGGAAGGAGTACGGAAATTACCCGCTCTATATCTCCGGGAGTAGCAGCTCTTTCACTTCTTTCTCTGACATGTTTCACAATAAAACACGAGATGCTACTCTCTCAAGTAAAACATTCAAAAGGTGAAGTCCTTTTCTCGGATCTCCGGAAGGGGATTCTTTAGGATGGTACTCAGTCGAGAACGAAAAGCAGCGTTTTAAGATTGTATTCTGGAACACGAGAAGGCTTCAGTGCTATGGGCCAATTGAAAATGTGAAGTTGGAGATGAAAAGAGAGGGAGTGGATGTTAAATACATCAGCGGAAATAAACAGCGAAAACGAGAGGGCATCTGAAGGGTCAGATACTGGATTATCCACAATGGCTCTTAAAATGAAAACGCAGGTATCGATAAAATCCTCAGACTATGTAGCGGCATGCGAGTAAATACCTATGCTCAATGCAGTGAAAGGATAATTATTGCAAGCTTTGTAATAAAACCCATTAATACAATAGTGGTAAGAGTATACATACCCATCTGATTACGGAGAATGTGATGTAGAAAATGTTTATGATGGAATAGAACACGTGATATAAAGTGTGAAACGGGATCATTATTCTAGGAGATAAAAATACAGTTGTAAGAGAAGGCCGAGAAGGTGCGACAGAGAAGAAGTATGGTTCAGGTAAACGGAACGAGAGGGGAGAGAAACTGATTGATTTTATCGTAAAAATGGCCTTGCCAGCGTAAACACACGATTTGGCAACCGCCCTCGAAACAGATTCTGACATGTGGAAAACGCCAGAAGAGAGAAGAAAATTCCAAATTTATTATATATTTGGGAACCAGCGATTTATAAATAAAGTACTGGTCTGCAAAGACCTATCTAGCTCCAAACACTGAGAGTGATTATAATTTGGTCACCATGAAATGCCAGCTTAAGCTAAAGGAGACTAGAGAAATTAATGAAGAAGCGGTCAAGTGTAAACAATGAGGGAAAAATAAACAATGGCATATCAGTGTACTCTAGACCAAGATGAAGAGGATGGAAACGATGCGGAATTAATTGAGGAGAGATGTCAAGAGATCAATGTAGCCAAAGAGATAGTAGGGAAAGTAAATAAGAAAAACATAGGATCGAAAGCTATGGATTACTCCGGAAGTCTTGGACGAGATATTAAAAAAGGAAGTACAATAATCTTGAAAACAGAATTAAGATGGAAGATGTACAAACAATCAGGAAATGCGATCAGCTGTAAGGAAGAAATATCAGA
Organism: Ceriagrion tenellum; assembly: GCA_963169105.1. Classification (NCBI taxonomy): domain Eukaryota; kingdom Metazoa; phylum Arthropoda; class Insecta; order Odonata; family Coenagrionidae; genus Ceriagrion; species Ceriagrion tenellum. The sequence continues at coordinate 17,767,112 of OY720638.1, forward strand.
TAAAAATGGACGAGAGACTTTTGATGAGAGCGTGGAAGACAATTTATCCAAGGGAAAAGTTGAAGGTTCTAACCAAACTTCAAGTACTTAGTAGCAAGAAAGGGATGAGAGGGAGTTATTTTATGAAAATATATGCGTGCAACTTTGTATACGATTTTTCATTAGTGACAGCTATAGTTGGAGGTGAAACAATGCATGCACCATACCGATTTGGGTTTTTTTCAATTCAATGGTTCTTTTACATGGAGCCTGATGACATAAATATTTCACAACAATTCGGTTACATACGCACAGATTTTCGTCCAAACGCAAACTGATGTCTAACTTTTGTAAGCGGTAGTAAGACCCGTGTGGTAGGCGAGTACTCTAGCCACCATACCAACCCGATCCTCAAAGTTCAATGTCATTTCGTCTAAATTTCCATTGCCTCGCCGAAAACTCTGGACATTACATGCGTTAATTTAGGGAAAAAACGATAATATAATTCTTGTATCATTTCCACATCTGCCTATTTAGAGAGTTCCAACGAATAAACAGATGCACATAAGTGACATCAGGTCATAGTGTTTTTTTAGGCAAGCTTAAAAATATTACACTATGCACTCATTGACCAACGATTACCGCCCAAGCTGCCTTAGTGATGTTACCGAAGAATGATGAAGATAAAAACGACGGAGAGAATCACAAACGAATAATTGCTCCGAAGAGCTGGAGAAAAATGAAGCATAATGGAAACTCAGCAGAGAAGGAGAAATACACCTACTGGGCACACTTTGCCCCAAAAAGGCCTAATGAAAACAGTATTGAAAAGGAGAAATTAATGGGGCTGCATAACTCGGGCATAAACGCCCTTTTAGTCATGGCTTCTTCCGTATCCTAAGAGAGATATTCACCATTACCTCCATACCCCGCTCCGGACATCAGGACCACTGACTGCTCCGTGGAAAATGCGTTGAAAGGATTCACAGGAAAGTTCATAGAGACGTTATAATTCAAAACATTTAAATCTTAAGGCAATTTTTAATAGAGAAGAAAAATTCCCATTTACAAAAAATGAAAATATTTTAAGAAATATACGTCGCGGGCGTCATGGTGGATATGATTTTTAACCAAATTCACGTTTCTTCCGCGGTCGAAGTAGGTAGAAAGCAAAAACCGAAAAGTTACGACTCTTATTTTAAGTAGGTATTACTTCTTATGCCAGAGGCCATCGTACACATATTTGCTTTGAGCGGCAAAGCAGAGTCGTATTGTAACAGCATGTAGACGCGTGCGGAGGCGTTTTTGGCTGCTGTATACAGCTCCCTTAATGGTCAGCATTACAGCGGGAGTCGAAGAATGGAATGCATCAAGCAAATTATGAAGGATTTCAAAGTAATGACTTATGTAGGAATGAATCAGTTAGCGGAGGAGGGAACTGAATAGAAAGCTGCTGCACACTAATCTTCATATCAATGATTGCTGAAATATACTGAAAAGTACTTAAAACGTCTAGAAGGTCAAAACCTGCGATGGAGTGACTGAGAGTAAATTCGAGCATTAATGCGATACCGCGGGAAGTATCAACTTGATTAAATATCATGTAAGTAGTCTTTTAGTCCGACCGACCGACGCCTTTGATTTGCAATGTAATGTGATGTAATGAGATACAATAAATGGTTGATTTGGTCGGTGAAATGATTAAAGTACTGGTTTTCCATAGAAAGATCCTGGGCTCAAACTCCAGCGGTGTTGAGTTACCGGTGGAATCAGGACCCCTTCACGAGTGTTGTGTGCAAATTCATTCACGTTTAGTCCTCCAGCCGCCGTGTAGAACGTACTACCGTGGACCATAACAAGCAACATTCGATTGGAGATCGCACATTCCGACGCCGGGTTCCCCTTCTTCTTTCCTTCATTTCCCGAATAATCCTTGTCATAACGACATCCCCAAATACCTCCAAAGGTGCAAAAGAACCTAAACTCGCTCACTACCTGTAATTAGGCAGTGATCATGAAATTAAACACAACACATGTCGATAATTTCGATTTCGTGCCATGTATCGAATGCAATGAGAGATATATTGAGTCTTTTGTTAAGACAAATTCACTTGCAATGCGATACTGGAAATTGAACGTGGCGCGCGACCCAAAGATGGAGCGGCCCCTTTCGCGCCGGCCATTCCTTCGAGTCGCGTCACCCCCCACTTTGGCCCGGGAGGGGCCCCCGCTACCGCGTCACCTTGGGCTCGAGACTGCGGCCATGCATCAAAAGACATCCCGGGCCGGACGAGAGGACGGGCTAAATGAGCCAAGACTCATTCAAGTGCGAGCAGCGGAGAACACAGATCACTCACGCACACTCCCTCGCGAGCAATTGGTGTCCCGTCTCCGCGCCTCATTGCCACCACAGCTCGCCGCCCGTGCTCGTCACTTACTTGGTTGTTGTGCCCTCCCTGAAGCGGCCTCCGTCTACACTGGCCACACCCTAGCTTTACCACCTCAGGACACCAGGTAAAGCACCTCGAGACACTATTTGGATCACTTTTGTGAGACTAATACTCCTCCAGCATTGTTTGTCAGCTTTCTCCGCATTAAACTGGTATGCTTCTCCTCGGACATAGTTATGAACATGGGATTGTGTACTTAGCAAGACGTTCAATCAAATTTTGACGTTTATTTTGAAAAGAAAGGCTCTCCAATTCAAGCGTCCCTTTTTACGCTGAAAACAACGTAGATGCATAGATCGTACCAAAAGTTTTCTTCGTCGTTTGGAAATGTCGATTGCTATAAAAAATACATAGTGATAATGTTTAGTAGTAATAAACACGTCCTGGCTAATAATCCATGATAGATGAGTTGAAGATTTGTTATTTTGGGTGATCGACAACTAAGGTAATTTCCGCCTTTGATGACAGGTGAGTAGATAGGTAAGGACCCATTATTTGTGAAATAGAAGAAGGATAATTAGAAATCAAGCGTTGAATTTAGTTAACGGCACTAAGGGGCCCAAAGTTAATCCTCCTACTTGACGGACGGAGAATAATATAGCATTCCTCTTCATTTAGCACTCAAGTGGTGATCGAGATTCAAATGAAAAGTCTATGCAAATTCTCATATTTGAACCCAGACACTTATGGTGGGAAGCTATTACTCTAGCCACCAAACCCTCCTCACCCAAAAACCTTTTTTGTCAGAAGGCAACAGTAATCAATTACTGGAGGATCACCACAAAGTCCTCGCCTCACCTCGAAATCCTCCGAGAAATTTTACCCAAACCAAAATATTTAACTATATGGACCCGGAAGTAGATGTATTGCCCCAGTTTCTGGATTTCCCATACTTTTCTGGATTTTACAATTGCTTGAGTTTGTAATTTATCCATAACGTCCAGTCGTAGAGCGTCTTATTTTCACATGACCGATAAAAATTTCAAAATATGTGGGTACAGATGCGCAGTCGTTTGCGCATTTGTTGGACGGAAAATTTTAACAGATGACTATCGTTTTAGACTTAACAAAGATATAGAACAGAATGGGAGCATGGGAAAAAACGTACTTCTGCGTGAAAAAGTTCTCCAACTAAAGTTCATGGCCACTTTTGGCGCTACTATGACTAAGTGGAAAAGTGCTAGCACAAATTGTCGAGAGAAAAATTAAAAATGGCGCCAAAAGTGGTTTTGGCCCAGAATGTGGCAGCCAATCATAAGCGACTGACTGTTTTATATAAACTCGACCAGAAAGAAGCGCTGCATCTTCGACCTGAAGACGCCTCCAGGATAGGAGGAGAAACGTCGGAAAAACAGACGCGGCCGAATCTCAAAAAGAAATATGGAAAGAAGTCTTTTATCTATCTCAATGCTGTCATATGAAGAGTTAAGAAGAGAGGCAAAACGCGAGCACGGTCGAATCAATGTATAAGCTCCCCCACATTGCCCCCCCCCCCCCCGCAGTCTTCTCCATCGTAGTCGTGACATGCGGAAGGAACAAATCCACCTCCGTCCAATAGTTTATCCGGTCATAATCGTCACCTCAAACCACGCACCGCCCCGGGGTTCGATAATCAGGGATTTTTGGGGTCGGAGAGGTTTACACAAGAACTCCTAGCCTTGGTCACCTCCTCGAACGCCCGTGGAACGTCATTTTTACTCCACCTGAAAGAAAGTTATTTTTTCTAACAAATAAGCTACCTACATGATCTGATTTCGAGCATTTTTATGTTTTTTATGATATTGTACACTTTTATCACCCATTAAAGACCAGTAATATAAACCATATCTCTAGAGCACGTATTCACAACTATTTCCTTGATTGCCAGCCATTTACGTCGTGACATCGTTGGAATATAAAACTGATTTATTCCAATGGAAGGCAATCAGCTGCTTGAACTTTGGTAGTGTAATAGGAAGGTCCTCGGATGAAAAAGTAGAATAGAGATGCTACTCCGCTCTGGCTAGGCCAAACCTAGAATACACCGCGAGCATTTGGGACTCTGGTCATAAAGATATAAGCAAACAAATTAATAAAATACAATGAAAAGCAGCACACTTCTTTGAAAACTGCTACGAGGGAACATAGAGTGTCTCACAACTTTTAGAGAGATTAAGGTGGGAGCTCCTAGAGGCTCGGAGGCGACACGCTAGGCTTAGGCTGCTTGAGAAATTTAGAACTTGTGTGTTTCAGAGCGACACAGAGAAAATTATCATGACGCCACACTACGTTACTGGGTATGACAGAAGAGATAAAATAAGAGAGGTACAGTGCCGAACAGATAGGTACAAACACTCGTTCTTTCCGCACACAATAAGCGACCACAATAAAAACTGGGCTCCTCTAAATACAGTCCCGTAATACAAGTCACAGATCTCTCAAACCCTTATCCCTTACATCTTTACACGGCTGGTCACCTAACACTCCCTACCGCACGCCCATGCGGCAGCTTGCAAGGCAGTATGTAGATATAGATCAAGAGGAGCACAAGTCTAAGCTTAACAGGCTGACTGTCTCCGATTCCAGCCAGACAGTCCGATTTCTACCCCTCCTACCGTTGCTGCCCGTCACGCAGTTATTCACCTCACGACAGGGAGTCGCAAAGGCATTAGGATGAGGACGAAGACGTATGTGGATTGAAAATTAGGCAAAACGTTTAGAACAATCGGGAATACGCGACGGCTCAGTGAGAGACTACATCATGCCAATGAATGGTGCCGGATCCCGTCAAAATACTAGTGAGTTATTATTTCCTCCGTTACTGATTGAATAAATCAACCGTTGCAAATTATCTGGCCACTGGCGGTACAATTTAATTTACGTTTGATTAGGCCTAAAAACAATTTCCTGAAATCCAAGCGCGCACCGTTGTTCAATTGTAACGGAAACGTTTTAGCTTGGAACTGAACTCTAGCAATTTCTAGGATTTTGGGATCAATTTTTCACGTGAATGGACACGGAAATGCTTTATACACTTCCGTCTCCACCTTCTTGCTGTTACGAATACTCCTCAATCCGCTTGTTATTTTTCCTCGAGTTCAAGTGGCGTCTTCAGAATGATGAGTATGTATGGAAAATACTCCTCCACGACAAAGTGTAGTCATTTACACCACTCACGAGTATCAATCACATTCATTTAAGCTATCTGCATGACGGAGTCAATTAAACGCCTCTCGGGTGCTCTCGGTAGATCCGTAATTAAATTGAATATTTTGAAACTTGTTGGTTTAAACTTTTGGAGTGTTTTATAGCGGAATTTAGGAGAATTCATAAGAGGAGAACGCTTGGACAGTGATACCAAAAAAAAGCAACTGTGTTTCCGGGTGGAGGATTCAAAATTACGCCTGCGACGCTCTTGTATTAAAAGAACAGCCATAGAAAGAAAATGAACAAGACGCAAAGAAAAAATTCCGTAAAATGGAGACGGAGTTGAATAATAAAAAAAGGCACCACTTGCAATTGAACAATGGCTCGAGGCCACCGATGGATGAATGAGCTTTGAGAGGGAAAAAGCTGGCTGCAGGCGGGGGGGGGGGACTCGATAAATCCCCGAGAGAAAAACTATGAGATGCGCGAAATTAAATCAATCGATTCCCTGATGGCGAAGAAGACAAGAAGAGAGGACGGGTGTGAGGGAGAGGGGGAACGGGAGAGGGAAGGAAGGGGCGAACGCCACTCGAATAGCGCCCGAATCCTAAATCAACGAATGCGCAGCGCTCTCGGGTCGTCGTGGACGGTTACAGGCGGCCCTGGGACCGAGTGCCGACGATGTAACAGTTCAGGGAGTGAGAGCGTTCGGACGCATCCCACCGGAAAGAGGCGAATGTATTTATTTTCAATCAGGATGAGTGCATGGATGGGGGGGCGTAGGGAGAAGGGGAGGAGATGAGGATGTGCTTTCCATTAATCGCGTCGAGATGTATGTAGTACTAACTCGTCGCCTGGGACTCCACACCCCGTCCCCACTCCACGGGTGCGCGTGAAAAATGGAGGGAAGGGGTGAAGGGGGAGGGGGGGAGAACGAAAGGGTTTGGGGCGGAGGGGGCGACCCCCTGACCCCTCGCGACGCCCTCATCCTGCCTTCCCTGCGACCCTCCCACCCCCACGGCTCTCCGACGGCCGAAAGGGACTATGGCGACATCCCCAGTGGATAATGGCGTCAATAATCTGCACACCATTCTGCTAACTGCCGCAATGGCGCGTGGCAGGCGGTGTTGGAAGTCCAATGGGTTCGGAATATGCTGTAGATACCATTTGGATGACTTTTACGGGGCTAAAAGTCCTCCACCATATTTTTCCAGCCTTCTCCTCATAAATCGGTCTTTCCCTCCGACATTATTATAAATTTTCAATGAACTTTGGCACTAGCCACGCGGTGACTTAAGCGAAGTCACCCGCTAATGGAGACACAGTTGTGTGAAATTCACAGCGGAAGAATCATTCGCCTGGACTTGGAATCGAACCCAGATCCCTCCAGTTCGCGCCGAGTGCTCCAACCAATTAAGCCACCCAGGCGCCCTCTTCCGCAGTGACTCTCGCAGGGGGCTTACGGAGCAAGTTGTTCACACATAGCACACACACATTGGCTGGAGCACTCGGAGCGAATGCGAGGGGTCTGGGTTCAGATCCCAGTCCAGGCGTATTACTTTGCCACTGTGTATTCAAAAAGTACAATATTATAAACATGCGATTGTTCACTTTACCAGCCGTTTATTCAAATTCCGGCAAGTATTTCGAAGAAAATGCCCTCCAATGTCAGTGTCCCTTTTTGACGCTGTGAATACCTAGTTTGAATAGCTCATTGCCACCTTTTTCTCCGTCATTGCGAAATATTCAGCAATAAAAAAATAGATGCTGATAATTTGCAACAGAGATCAATACTCCCTGGAAAATAATTCATACGGGATATAGCAGTTGATGTTGACTTGAAACCCAATTCTTTTTCAATGATTTGATAAATTAGGGATAGGTTTCCACTTCAAAGCGTCCCTATATTCATGCCTAGTTCCCGGTCGTTGTTTCGCGTGGGTAAAGTGGCCCATTCTCCAACTCATGCCAATTATCTTGCGTTAACTTTATAAGAATACTGTAATAATTAGTTATTCGAACAAACGAAAAGAGAATGATAATGATAGTGAACATATCCAAAGGACGAGAATAGCGGTTGTGTGAAAGCAGGCAGATTCTTTACGGAAAAATTTTAGTTTTTTAGAAAATTATTTGCCGTACAATATCATTCACCTTTTACCTCACTCTTTCTTTCGTTCATTTTATGTTCACAGTTTCCTTCTTTCTCCTTTGGTTTGTTTGACGTATTTTGCCAATAAATTTGGGTGAAACAAGTCAAGTTGTCAAAACAATTTCTAAAATGTAAGCCAAAACCGGAACGCTTTCCACATAATCAATCCCATACCGAGATAACCCATTGACCTTATCGGCGCAAGTGATAAGAAATCTCAGCCTTCGGCCATCTAAAAAAAATCACACAATTATCGAATCCGCGGGCCGTCGAAAGACCGTATATTAGGACATTTATGGTCATTGGCCATGAAGAAGGAGCAAAATCAAGAAATGCAATGGGGAAGTGATAGAGCGTAGAAAGAGATGCTTTGGAGGCATTCCTGACACATTCAGTTTTCCTTGACAGGAGACTTCAAAGGCGCATGGGAAGAAGACTTTCATAACGGTATCTAATAATCGTAGCCTCTAGTCATAAAGATTAGGTGCCAGTTGATTTTAAATCCTGTACAAGATGCCGATAACGGCGGATTCTGAAATGTTCAAGAACGAGTATTAACTTGTGTTAGCTATGCGAATGGGTCAGTCAAAGGCTTGTTGAGTCCTGCGAGGCTCTAAACGTATTGCCATCAATCTCGCTGCACCTTTTGCTCGCCTGCAGTACTTTCGTCGAAGTGTAAGCCTTACAATTGATTTTTCATAGTGTCTACCTCATTTTTCTCAGCGTACAAAACAAAACGTCGATCAGCAGGCTTTTTAGTGAGTAAAACAGCCCTGCGTTACAGGAATGAGGTGTAATCAACACAGATAAGATCTGGTTGGTGTAAGTCACAGGAGTGCAACACCGTGTGACGGCTATTAGCACTGATTGTCTAATTCGATGGGTTCGGTTATCCACAGAGAAGGAGATTTTTCAGTCCAACTTAGATCCTTACAAAGAAACAACATCAATTGAGTACCAATATAGTTCGAAAGAGGGAATAGTTGCTATGCTATGGGCCCCACAATGAATTTCCTACGTTAGTTTGAACTTTGATGGAGATGAAATGAACTCAGTTGTTGAATAACTGAGTTCATTTACGCCATTAAGGAGGGGTGGGAAGGTTTGTATAGATATATGGTGAAGGGAGAAAGGCTGGAGAAAAACAAGGCTCGGCAAGAGTCTACGACCAGTGAATGGGACCATGACGCCCGGAGTTTACGGTCCGATTTGACAGGAAGAAGACGTGATCTCCAACACCAACTCCATGGGTCATGGCTCCAGCACCATACTTCTCCGAACCACCAATGTCTTTCGTTATGAATAGACTAGCGTCGGCATTGGATATCTGTCAAAACTTTCTCAGTTCTAAATGCAGCTTTTTATTACCAAACAACCCATTTATAGATCCATAATCATATGAAATCTATTGCTGTCTCATCACTAAACCGCTATCCTCCCAACTTTTAAGCATTTGAGGACTGAAACACCACACCCGCTTATTGAGCATTGTCACGATGAGAGGTATGCACGAGTCTGAGCGACCATTAGTGGGTACATTTTGTCTCTAAAACATGCAAAACAACGATTTGGTCGGCACACGGCGTTATTTTACGAACGCATTACTTTTAACAATATTATGAGCGGTTGGAGGCGTTAAACTACAAGGTCATCTGGAATTGTGCGGATGATGTAATTGAATGGCGTCACTCTCAGTAGTGCGATGTATTTTCAGGCTCATTTGTGCTGGTGCATTCGAAATCTATGAAAACGTCATTATTCATTGTTCAATTGTAACAAAGAACTAGCAAGATCAAACCTAAGAGATCCGATCCGGAGTAGTGACTTCAAGCCATTAACATGCTTTTCTGGAGCACGTGAATGTAAAAATTATAATTTTCGAAGACAATTATAGATAATGCGGGGAAAAATGTCCATACAGACTTCATAAGTACGCTAGCTAAAATGTCACGTGCAAATGCCAATTATGAAGGTTACCGTTTACGTACACTCCCGATTATTTGAAGTGATTCTCGAAGGCTGCACTCAGTGCTCGAGACGGACGAGACAACGAGAACGAGCCATGAAAACAAATTTAGCTGCGCAAAATAGTAAAGAGTTCGTAAATTGCGAGAAAGGAAGTTGACAGCTTATTGAGTAGAATCACGTGCTTGTATTTGAGACGCATCAGCAATATAGCCTTTCGTCTTGAGTTGCTCTATAAAGCAGCACTGCTTTGCATAACGACCCCGGAGAGGAGGAATTTAACCTTATCAAATGCATCAACATGATTGACTCTCTTTAGCGATATAATGCAAAGTGATATAATGAAAAAATTCGCACCCGTACTGCTGAACTTCTCGCGCTGGCAAGAAATTATATTTTACCACAATAACGACCACTTTTCGCAATTTATTGTTTTCTGTACATGCAGTTTTTCGGAAACTTTTGATAACCATCTCAAATCAGGCCCCCCTGAATTTTTATTATACAGAGGAAATGTACACTTTCTATACCCTTCATGGGCCTCCCTCTAGTATTTTCTTTTTTGCAACTGCATACGATCTACCCTTCTTCATTCCGTCCATGAAACCTATTCTCTTTCATCCCCTTCACCGCTTGCCCAACATCCTTCCCTATATCACAGTCTTGAACAACCCATCGCCTCTTATTACTTCCTCTAGCCACCTACTCTGCCTATCTCAGATCTCATTGTGAAGTTTCTTTCCTTGCCCACCATCTCAAGCACTTCCTCGTTCGTCCTTTTTACCGTCCAATGCACTGTTCCATCCATCTCCACTGCCACATCTCAAATGCCTGCAGCCTATTTATGTCCTCCTTTTTGTGGGTCCACGTTTCTGCTCCATAAAACGCTACGCTCCATACCAAACTCTTCACTAGCCACTTCTTCACGTCCTTACCCAAGGTCCCCGTCATCAGCTCCCTTCTATCACTAGCCTCCTCAGCTATCGCACTTATCCGTATTATATCTTTGCTACTATGTCCCCTTTTCCGTTTTCCTCCTCCATTTTAATAAGCATACTGCCGAAGAAATTCAAATGCTCTACATGCTCGAGTTTGAGCCCTCCAACTCAAATGACCAGCCGCAAAAAAAACTCATTGTTGGAAAAACTTTTAGCGGCAAGAATTTTTTCGAGGCATCGCATCAGCGCGATTTGCTGCGGAAATCATTCGACTATACTCAAGTATTCGTCTCTCTAAATTGAGGTAAGATGTAAAATTCGCCTCGCATTTTTGTTAAAGAATGAGTCGTTAAACTTGCGGCAAGAGATCTCTAATGCGTCTCTCGTTTCAAAATCGGCACCATTGGAGGATACAAAGGCAATGGGTGAGGCAATACCGTATGCATTGGTCCAGATCATGAAATATTCAAGAGTCACCCATCGGGAAAAACAAAGTCAGTTAGAAGGTATTCGCAAACGCCGGAATTAAGCAATTTATCTCTCAAGTAATTCCACTATCTTCTTGATTAGAAAGATTTATACAAGGGATTAAGAAATCGGCATTTCGAGTCCCACTCCACCCCGAGGGAATTTCGCAATAATAATCACCGGATTAATCGGAAACGCATGCAACTGAAAATCGTAAATTTTTTCTTAATCAAAAAAATAACCTTCTTCACCATCTTGTAACTATTTTACAATTAATTGTATAACTTTTTGATAGATTTTTTTCTCCAGCTGAGTAAACAATAAGGAACTAAATAAGATTCAGGAGTGATTTAAAAAAGTCATGTACACAAGTGAGGAAAATGAACAAAAAAGGCGATGCCTTGAACACGAATTAGAATGTATACCAATTCGTAACATCAAATTATAAATAAAGTGTTTAACATTGAACAATGCATTCCGCAAAGGTCTGAGTAAATGCGACAGGGCACAGCACCTCATTCAGAATAAGAATGATGAATATCTCGATCAGCCATCACTGAAATCTGGCTTCAAAATTTCAAATAGTGTGAAAATAAAGGATAAATAGAAACAGCATGGCTGACTGATAGTATAATGGCCAAGAGGCAAAGAAATCGACGCACGGAGTCGTGTGCAAGGAAAAGGCGAGCGTCTGAGTTTTCAGAAATGTGCGACTTGAGGTGCCAGGAACGATTTCTGTTTATGAGTAGATTTGCGTGAAAAATTACACATGAGCCCTTATTAGTAATGTGTATAGAGAAGAAAAAGAAAAATTATTGCGTGTTCCCAATTTTATTATCTGACAAATTATTGCTATTTTAAAATGAGCCTTATGAATGAATGAATGAATAGATTTATTCAACGCTCTGGGTAAATACCCCTAAAAGCAACAAAAATATAATGTATGTAACATTTTGAATTGTTATAAAATAAATAGAAAAGGAATACCTAATTCGAAATGTACATAAAACAGACATATTAATTACATGATCATAAAATAACAGCAACATTAAAGTCAAAATAAATAATTTGATTTCTGCTGTAACAGTTAACTATAACATTTACAATTGATGATGAAGTGAAGACAATGAATCAAAATTATTCCATAGTACAAGTAGTTATGGCAGATACTTGATACATATTTCGAAAAAATTCAATACTATGCGTACGGATTTTCCCAAGATAACGCGTAATAATGAGTTTCATATGATTATCATGGCTGATTGCAAATATCATATCAAGAAATCATAAGTAAAAAATAGTATTTACACACGATTTTCACTTGAATTTCTGATTCCGCGCCGGAAACCCAAGCCATAGCAACATGCTTAAATCAAGACCAAAATTTTAAAATATAATTTTTGCATCATTTCAATCACAACATACGCGATTATTTCCACTGTATATGCAGATGTAATTATTGAGGTGTTTACTGAGAATATTTTTTTCGTATTACTCCAAAAGTTTTGAAATTGTCCACTCAACGACTCTCGCTTACCGCAATAGTCACCTTAAATAAATAAAGTTACAATTGAGGTTACTGTGGTAATGGTTTATTCGAGAGAGACTACTTCCGGGCTTATCCTCGCTATCCACAAAATAAACTTAGTCATCCCCGCGCATTGTGAAAACAACATAATTGGTTAATTTTCATAATATATACCTACATTTTTTCCACCGTATCACCTTTGATTTGATCAACTTTCTCTGTTTGCAAGAATTTGCACCGGAGGCTGCAGGCGCGACCAAGTCGAGGCTGTAGGCTACAGACAGAACTGACAAAAAGAAACCGCTAACGCAGCGAAAACGTGAAAAATAGAGGAAAATTCGTATCTAACCTGTTACCATATTCATATTCATACCACTATTCAATTACAATTAAAAGCTAAGTTTCTTAGCGTTAATAATTTGAGTTAAAAAACTTCCAAAGACTATTCACGTCTACCAACATGACCCCTATGCGGGACAAGTATGTACGCAGGCCAGGGTATGTTAGTACACATATATAAAGGTTCTCGGGATAAAGAAAATATTTACTATGCTTAGATGTCGCTAATTAGCCTAACATACTTTGACAGCATTTAAAGGTTACTATCATCATCATCGACATACCTGTTACCGTTAGTTCAGCGAAAGAACCACCGACCCACTGATACTCAATCAGTGTTGGTAAAAGCGCTTAACAGCTAAAGGGATAATAGTTGAGTGATGATAATGCATCATAGAGAATTATGTTGAAGTATGAAAATGGATATTTACCTATAATGTGAAGTCATGTTCACATAGCCAATGATTAATTTATTTACACCAGGTATAATCTACTTATGCATTAAAAGAGGAATTTGTAATGAAAAGATCAGATACACTTCCACAGTAATAAAAGTAGCAAACCACATGGAGAACTAAGAGTCAATGAGTTCACTGACCAGAGAAATTTTAAAAGAGATGTTGCTGATATGAATTAAATTCAGCATAGCCCTGTTAAAGACAGACAATGAATTACTCATATTGTTATATTTGTTATAGCTATTCTAACTGCCAGAAATATATTACTGATGAAAAACGCAAATTTGAATATAGTCATTAGGGATTATTCAAACTCAAGAAATATATCACTCATGAAAAACATGATTAACCCTGCAAATTCGACTGAAAGTTATCCGCATCTATCCACAGATAAGTAACCAGAAAATTGTAACAAAAATACCTGGGGATGATCTTCGCGTAGACTGCAACTGCATTGGTATCTACTGACACCAGTTTATGGAGAAGTCTTACTTAGATCGAAGTTACTTGGCTACAAATCAATAAAACTAGGGTGAAAAATACCGGTAAGACGATAATATTGCATTAGTACTAATGGTACAGTATAAGTTAAAATACTTCCTGGTTAAAAATCGGTACTTTAGGAGGCACCAATGTCTAGTTCAAAGATCGCGCGTAAAAATACGTTTAAAAACAGCGGAACTAGCCGCAGGGTAACTTTTACGGAGTCATCCGCCAGTGGTCGCACAATTAAGACTCTCAGTGAAAGGGACGCCGGGGTAGCTTAACTGGTCGAAGCACTCGTTGCAAAATCTAGGGGTCTGGGATCGAATCCTAGTCCAGGCGAAATATTTCTCTGCTGGGAATTCCATGCCATTGTTGAAATATATGAGTGAGTGCTTGTGGTTTAGGCGCGAATAAAGTGATGCAGATTAGAAGCTTAGGACGACGGGTTGTGTATAAAAAGTTGTGAAATACAGATCGCCTTCGGCAGCGGTGGTGGATGATGGTTTACGGGTGAGGGGTAGAGATGAGTGGTTTGGAAGAGAGAATTAGGGATTAGGTACGTGGATGAGGGATGTGGATTCATGGGTACGAATCCTTGGGTGTGGCTGAGAAGATGTGGATTCTGGAGGATTCATGTGGTGTCGCAGGCTCGCGGGTGAGGAGGCGGCAGTGCGGGAGGAGCGACACATTCCAAAGGCGTGTGGCTGCTGGGGGTAGGGGAGCCTAACGTTGGAGGGGGGCGGTTTGGATCGTCTCTTTAGCGAGACACACACAATCGGACCCGATTTGGATGTGGGGCGCTTAGCCTGGCCGTGCTAATCAAGGGGAGAGCGCAGACTTAGACAGAAAGCCCTCCCGCCCCCGGCAATTAGTTTCACGCAATTGGGCGGGCGGGAATTTATTTTCTTGGGCGGGGGAAATCAGTCGAAGGGCTGGAGTGGTGGGGATGCATTATTCATCGAATCTCACCCCAATGCATGGTGCGGAGAGGAGGGGAGTGGGCAGGGCTTCGCTAGGAAAAACTCTCCCCTTCTAATTACTGGGATTGAAAAGCAATATCGGTAAAAACCAATTAAAAACGGAAAAGGGAAAAGGGTGCGAGGAGGGGGGCGGGGAGCGGGAGGTAAGGGGAGTGGGGAGTGGATTTAATGCATTCTCAAGGAGACGGCAACGAGTAACCCATCCGAGGGCCGACCAGTAGAGGTTATGTATACAAATATATACAAAAACTCATTTACTAAAACTGCATATATATGCAGACCACGAAATTAAAGAAACACATTCAAACGGAATAAGTTGCAGTAGACCTAGTGACTATATCGCGGGAGTGAGATGTCATTTTGCGTAGATTCGCAATGTTAATGAAACAATTTGTACAAATTCGCAATTGATTTACACAAAGATCGATTTCAACGAATATTGCCGAGATAATATACCAGAGAAAAGGATTTAACGATAGTGCCAAAGGCACTCACGCTCGAATTAACTTCAATAACTGACGAGTGTCTGGAAAATAACATCTAGTATGAAGGCTTCCGCGGCGTTTCAGCATTTGGAGATCAGTGATGGGGATGGAGATCAGAAGGAAACCCGAAAACTGATCTCCAAAAAACATTTATTAAACAGAATTATATTATAGCGTCATTATCAATGTAAATATTGCTGCCATGTCAAAACAAAAGCTTCTCTGGCTAGATAATCGCGCTGCATGGGATTGACTGCTTTGCGCCATTCTATTTTCTTTACTCAAGAACAAAATTTCGACGTACATCCATGACCGCTGAAACCAGAACCATGTTAAAAAAAGGAATTTTAAGAAGATTCCAACCCGTATTAACCCCAATATAGATCCGCTATGTTCCGTAAATTCAACTTCGTGGAGTGCACACAGTTTGGAACGAAATACCTCATGAAACAGGAAACACCAGCCAGTCGGTCAAAAAAGAAAACAGATTATTATAGCAACAGCCAAAATTTGTTTAAATTCCCAGTTTCTTTCAACCATATATTTATTTTTCAGATGCTATGAACATCGGTATCGATAAAAATTTCTAGGATTTCTCATCGGGTCAGAACAGCCGATTTTGCCAACTTTTCCACGGCTGTTTCTGGCAGGATTGAAGACGATGGCAAAGAGAGGCGTTGAAATGTTAGCAAGAAGAGCCTTACTGACCAGATGGTAGGAAAATTTCTCCAGCCTCGTCCGCAGGAAAAGCACCGAATACTTGAATATCGGGGCTAATTATTTGAGCTATGTCTGCACTATTAGTCATAATTCAACGAATGGTTAGGTATTCGGTACAACATGTCAAGACGTATCGCACGCTTAGAGGCGAGTTGCAACCATCACACTGTAAAGGAACAGAGGATTTTCCTCCGTGGAGGAGCCGTGTGTCGGAGTATCGAGGACAAGAGAGTGCGGAATGGTGAATCAGAGGGCAAACGATTGACAACCACATCTGTGGCATGAAAAATGGAATGAAACCTTCCACGCAAAAAACTTACGACAAGATCGAGTGGAGTCCGGGTTCGTTTTTCCGGCAGAGGCAAACTTTTCCACTGGAAATCTGTCGTCTCACAACTCTTACTTCACTGTCAGGTACAATTTTCATGCCCTTCAAGCGCTAAAAGAACAATCCTACTAATTATCGGGTGATGATTGGCTTGAGGGCTAACGCCGTCCGCTTCCATTCGAGGGGCAACGTTTTCTTCATTTCCACATCAATCTCTCTGCCTTCCGTCACTTGGGATTCTCCTTGTCGATTTTGAACGCAGTTTGGTCAAGGTACTCCCCGAACGGATACGCAAACTTCATCATTGATCACCATCATCGCATGCTTTCAAATCTCCATTTTACAAGAGGCGCGAAATTGCACTATTTATACCTGGACGCTTTTCCCATTACGTCGTGCTCTTCTTGAATAGTTCTTGAATAGGGGCAGGGGCTATTTTGCCATCTCTCGCGACCGTGCATTTCCTCATTCGTTCTTGCAGTTCACCGCTTTTTGATTTTTGAAACGCAATTTTATATGCACGTTTGTACGCACATCAGGTTGTGCAATTACGGGCCCCGTGTAAAACAGGTTTAATAATTACAAGAGCGTTCTAAGGAAAGTCCGGCTAATAACTCCCACGACCTAGTGGATTTTTAAAATAACTTGTAAATTATCCGTGTCCCTTTTCTCTTCAGTGCCGTCCAAAATTCCAACTTTTCTCCTCACTCTCCATTCCCTACACAACACTCACTCCTGTGTGACCCTCCTTAAAGGGGCTCCGGCTTGACTGCGTGAGTCAAAACTAATACGAAGTCACATATTTTTATTTATACAGTTGAAAAAATCCTGCTACCTCCAATAAAATGTGTTACCGAAGGAAAACCAACATTAAGGTCCAAATATACAAATTATTTCAAGGATATGTTTTTGATGACCAACTTCGTCCGACCATAGGAGCCGATTGCAGCCGTTTGCGTGGAAATTCCACATTTTGACTTCAATTACGGCAATAATTCGCTATTGACTATTTTCTAAAGTGGATAGCAAGATGCCTATGTTTTATTTTTGTTTGATTCTCCAAGACTTTTCACTTTTTATAAACAGTGTAAATTTAAAGCTTAAGTAACACCCACATGATAATAGAATTTATTTCGGCAATTTCATAGCGATGAATTTGGGTTAGCTTATAACTTTCATTAATACTAATCAAACGAAGATTCCCCTTACAGATAGGACTTACTTTTGCCTAAATTAGCAAGGAAAACTGCGCAGTCTCCATTACTTGTACTCTTACTTGAATTACTTGTTGAATTGTTAGGGATAATTTACCCTGGAGGTACACTGTAGAGACTGAACTGCGGAAAGGGCCGTACTGAAAATGTGCTGTATCACAGTGCGGTTACCGTTCTGTTGTTGAAATGTGCAATATTACAGTGCTTAAAGTGTATTATTGCAATAACTGTACGGAAAAAATTATCAATAATGTGGAAAACTGTACTGCTTTAAGTACAGGCTTCAGCACAGTTGGAGAAAAGATATACCTATGTTACTGCACGATTTATTTCTCTAAAAAGGTCCATGGCCTTCCCGGACCAAGACATGGAAGTGATTCACCGGTTTGAGCACGTGTTGCCGACATGCTTCGTGGAATCTGAGGTGGCTATGAAGGATCCTAAACATTTGCTTATCAATATTCCCGAGTTTTATCATGTTACTTTATTTTGTGATAAATAAGCAGTATTGCATTGCTTCCATTAGAGTACGGGGCTTTATTCACCCGAGGTAAATATGATCAATTGTTTTTTGAGATAATATAGGACATAATTCATCACATACTGAATCCTGGATGTTTGTCCCTATGTCAGGCATGTAGTGCTGATATCGCCGAAGGCGCGAAGAACATGTATCGTTCCGATGAAAGCGAGACTCACGTCTACCGGTCAAATGACATTAAACGCAACAATGTCTGGCATATGTAATTGGCGTGGTTTATGTGTTGTTTGCGAGTAGAAGATACGTACAACTAAAGAGTATCATTAAATATCCTAATCTATAAGCAAAGGTGTAACGCAAAGATAACAGCAGCAGGGTAAATTAATGCAGGAGCAAAAATAATGGCTGTCTCCAGCATAGTACAGGAGTGGAGGTAGTAACAAGGGAGGAACATGTAATTAATGTTTATGTGATCAAAATATACCTTCAAATGCGTTTTCTCTTTTTTATGATGTAGATGATTTAGTAGTTTCAGTTCATTTTTCATGTACCTTTTGTTATTGTTTATTATAATGAGGCAATGCTGTATATTTCAAGTTTTTGGTATAGTGCAAAATCTGGTAAGTAGGAGAATATAAGTTCGCAGGCCGAAGACACTCAAGTCCAACAGAGGAAGAGACTTTTGCACATACTTCGCCTCCTATTTGCGACTAGAAAAGCTACATTGGTTCTCCGTCGGTATAGAAGTGCCGGCGGAGTCGGCTCCAGACGTGGTTGATTTGGAGGTCAATGGCCCAAGGGACGTGCGCCCAGTTTCTCCGAAAAACCCAGGTTAAACTTTAAATGGTGAACACGCGCTGCCGGGATACCTATTGGCCGCTATACCTTCGCGAGCATCAACCGTCCGTTGCAGGACTCAATGAGCCAATTCAAATCATCCGACACGAAGTTCCCGAACAAGGTATCGCCCTACATTGTTTACATGTCGAAAACGGCGCATCTCGCACCAATTACACTCGTCCACTTGGCTCGCTCAAGTCCCGACGGACAACAATTTCCATTTAATTTCGAGCGTCGTCCACTTAATGACGCTGCCAAAAAACGTCACCACCAAAATATATGCGTCCAGTTGAGCGGGGTGGGGTGAGGGCCGAGGGGGGAGGGCAGTGGGTTGGGTGGAGGGGCGGTGTCTCCTCGGCCGCCCGATTCATCGGAAAACGGCCAAAAAACTCCAATTCCTTGAGCCAATGCATTAGCTCGCTAGTCGCGGAAAGGAATTCGGACCCCGTCAGGCGAGACGAGATGAAGTACCTATAGAATGGGTGTGATTGAGGGCGTGCATATTCACGTAAACACATAAAAATGATTCATTCACAAAATGAATAATTATTGCAATTCGATTTTCCACAGGGTCGGAAATTTATGTCCTACTACTAACGTGGCATTGCAGCATTCTATCTTCTGCAGAGTTGTCGGACATAGACGTAATTACCATCACAGGTATTTTACCAAATATATGGTTAGTGGGTACTTATTGGTGGAATTACAAGAATTTACCCTTAAATTGAAGTTTTCAGCAGCGCTTACTCATAAAAATCATTTTCTTTTCCAGAATTTTGTCCCTTTTCAACTCTTTGCAACTACTGTTTCCGTCAACACCGTCCAAAATTCCCATCCCATCCCATTCCTCCCTAAGTCGCGCATACCTCTCATTCTTCCATGGCATGTTACCTTTGCCCTCACTAGCATGCGTCCTGTCTCATTGTGCACCACAGATTCGCTTGTTACATCTTCATCCATTTTCTATCACCTCATAAAACATTTCCTCCATTGATTTCCTCTCAGCCAAGCCAATTCTTTCATTTTCATCCCAAAATGGCCAACCAAGAGCCTTCAGTTCACGCTGCTATTCCATCCCCAGCCGCAAAGTTCCTAAACCATACATAGCTCTTCACCGTATTAGGGTTTCATCTTTTCTCAATGCCTTCGCTTGAATTTCCTCTTTGATTCCTTCATTTTTGCAGATAGTCTATTTTTTCTTAATTCATCGCCAATTGTCCTCGCTACTAATCCAAATGTAACTTGTTTTAATGGAAAGAAATACCTGATGAAAATCAGCAATGCGTTTTCACATAATTATTGCGAAATACCAAAGAGCCAAGGCAAGCAGTCACTAAAACTGCACAGAAAATGTGCTTTGGTCATAAAGCGATAACTCTTCTTGCTCCTCGCAGTAGTGAAGTAATGAGGGAAGTTTCGATACGCACGCCTGCATGTTACAGTTAAAGTTAATGAAGTTATATACTATAAGCAAAAGAAATTTAAAAAATAACATCATCTGAATTCACCATTTTAGAAGTCAATACATACTTCATTCAAATTTTTTTCATATATCTTGGACCAGAAATCATTTTAGTTTCGAGTCGATAGGCATCTGATGGATTGATGCGGTGCATCGATGATTTGAATTTGCTCGCTCCTTTCCGACTAACATCCAATTCCAGTGTATATCACATCTGCAACGAACGAATCGGTACCTCAGACCCACAGAAGATGGGTGCACTCGACGTAGAGTCGACGGTTGGTTTAAACTTGGGAAATATAAGTCCACGGCCAGCATGATCCCACACTAAGATAAGGAGCAACTAGGTGAACACGCTCCCATCCGGATGACCTGCGTTAGTACTGGAAGTATTCCACATATTGAAAACCGAAGCTAGGATGGCCAGTTACCACGACTACGACGTTTCTAGTTGAGGAGTCCAAGCAATGAGGTCATTCGCACCAAATGAGGAACGATTGGTAAGGGAGGGATGATTTGGGTAAGGAACAAAGTAGTTTAGAAACGGTTTTTATCGAAACAAAAGAAGCCACCGGATACACTAGTTAAGGGGACTGTGTACTTCGGCTATTGATGCCCTTTTAGTTCTGGACTCTGCCTTATCCTAAGAGGATGCTCGCCTCCACCTCCATATTCCGCCCTAAACAACAGCGCCAATGAAGCCACCGTGGAAAATGCATTGAAATGGTTCAGGAGAATGTTCACAGAGACGTTATAATACACAATTTTTCAAAATGAACAATAAGACAATTCTTTATAAAGAAGAAGGATTCCCATTCACAATAATTGCAAAGATGTAAGTAGTATCGCCGCAAGCGTCATGGAGATCACCTGATTTCGGACAAATGAACGCTTCTTCCGCGGTCGAAAGAGTTACGTAGAAAGCAAAAAGGAGAAAATTTACGACACTTACGTTAAGTGTTAATACTAATTCCAGAGGTTGGCACAAACAGAGGCTTCATGTGGCATAGCAGTCGTAAAATAAAAACACGTAGACATCTACGGACGAGTTTTTGGCCGTGCTACAGAGCCCACTTAATAGGTAACGCCGGGAGAGCATTAGATTTACCTAAGCCTAATGCATTTTCTACATCTAAATGTGTAAGACGCATCCATAAAACCAGTGATTAGAGCGTTGTTTCCTCGCTCATAGGTCTTACTCCAGACAATTCGAACTGGGACGAAGTTATAACGATATGCTTACTGAAGTATAAGTTTCAACTAGCTGTTAATTCGAATATCAGCCATTAGTAGTGCTGGGATCCTTGTTTAAATTCGAATAGTTGGAATCTATTTAATCTGGGCTTAATAAATATATTTATGAACATGCTTGTGGGGCTCTTAGTAAAAATTTTTTTGATGTAGAATACCGGTTTTCTGGATACCCACCATAACGAGACATTGTATCAGACATCGATTGCCTGCCCAAATACCAAAACGGCCGGAATTGGACACCAGCACCAGTCTGTTGTCGAACCATGACGAGTTCCGCAGTTGAAGTGCTTTCCTCACAGCATCCACGAATGGGGTGGGATTCGAAATGAGGATGAAATTTTACACCACCGCATGGTAGTCGAACCTGGGCCTTCCGCACGAGAAGCGAGTGTCCTCAACACCGCGCTAATCCCTATCCCCTCTGCCCGGAATGCGCACTGCGGAACCCCACGGAGGCTCGTGACAAAGATCCAGGGGGAACGGGGGTGCGGGGGACGGGAGGGAGGCCGACCCCCCCGGAGGCGGGAATGTGAGCGGGGGGAAGAGGAGGGACATCTGTGTTTGGGTGCGGGAGGGGGGGTGAGGAGGGGTCGGGGGGCGTTGGTTAGGGGAGAGGGGAGGGGGGGTCCGGTCCGCGAGAGAGAACGGGAAGGGCTTCATTGTTTGAGTCGGCCGGTCACGTGACAAAGGACGGACTGGAATGAAGGACATCCTGCGGTGGAGCAGAATGTGTAGTGTTGGGGGGGGGGGGGGGGAGAATCTCGGCGTCTTCCACACGCGCGGGGCAGCGGCGCAAAACACATTCAGAGCGACCGGCCACATTCAAACTCGCCCCATTCGAAACGACTCCCTCTCCACGATTCCGCCCACTGCCGCGTGTCATGGCGACTAATCGCAGTCTCCGGCGTTTTTTCGAGGAGGCGCGCGTCATTGACTGCCAGGGGCGACGGAGAGATGCAACCGACTAATGTTGTCCATTGCCTGCAAGTCCCCCCCAGGCCCCCCGCCTCCGACCCCCCCCCCCCCTCGCATCGGCATCCCACCCTCCCGTCTCTGATCTTATGCAACCGAGCAGGGGCGACCCAGAGTGACCAATCACTCAATCCGGCCGCTGAATTGCGTTTGCCGGTCACGTCATCGCCCACGGTCTCCGTTCCGCGGAAAACGATAGACGGAGCAAAAAATTTGCGCTCCCGCGCGGGTCGTGGCGGGAAAGACGGCGGCGATGGCGGGGGGTTCGAATGGGCGAGACGCGTTGCGTCGCGAGAAGGGATTGACAGAAGTGGTGCCACGTCGCAAGGGATCGACGACATCCCGAGGGCGAATGTGCGCGATCCACGGTAAAAAAAGCCATTCACGCGGACTGGGTTCCGAATCCAGATCCTTCTGCGTCGCGAGTGTTTCTTTTCACAGAGAACTTTATGTATCCTTCAGTGAAAGACCTGCGCTCGAGTTTGACTACGAGGCAAGAACTTTCCTGATTTGTGGTGGGCCGACACAGTTTGTTTTTTAATTTCACAACACCTATACTTCTTTAGACTATCACGTTTTCAAGCTTGATTACGCCTACGTTACGCCTTTTTCTCCCAGGGCATAACGGCCTCCCTTTTTCACCATTGACATCAACTCAGGGCCTCGCATTCTCCAAAATGACAGGTATCTTCATCTAAATCTACATATTACCCTGAAATCCCTCTCGAGGGAGTTTGGCAGCAGGTGATTTATCGCCAACACGCATTATAGGGTAAAATTTTACTTTCACCAGCATACACTACATTATAGGTGAGCTACGAGTGCTACGGAAACTATTGACTTAATCTATAGCGCAACTACTTAAACGGTCGGATCAGAGATTACTTCAAGGAAAAATAAGTCCGTCCGACACCTTAAACTATTTGGCCCATGGAATTAACAACGGATTATTTAAGTCGAGGGGATAAAGATTTACGACGAAATAAGCACAAAATTTGTTTTGGTGGTCCTCCTTTCGATATTGGAGTCTTCTATGCATGCTCTATCCATCACTATTCTCGAGGCATTCCCCTTCAAAATATCATTAACCTGCTTAACCAACTAAGATAACACGGGGAGCAAACATCCTCAAAATCTAGTTCAAACGAGAAAAGAGTCAAATAAACACCTGAAACGATTACAGGACGATCAATTCACCTAGAATGCGAATGTCCCGGTCCAACCCTACTTTTAGTTTTTACATTTAGTATTTACTTTATTGTGGAAATCATTTACGTAAAATGACTTAAATTTAAACCTGGAAGGTAATTACACACAAAGCTCCTCGATATGTATCGAAATACTTCTCCTTTTAGTGAACGTAAGAAACTGACAAATCGAATAGTTTCAATCACCTAGCAATCCAAGGACCTAATAAGTTGACAATTCTGAGGGGTCAACTACCTTCCCGTTTCTATTCGAAAATGAATAAGTTTGCCATAAAACACCCCAACACCAAGAGAACGGTTAAATAAATCCTCAGTAAAGCTTCAGTGGCGCATATGACAAAAATACAGTCCCAAATAAATCACCGAGAGCATCGAAAAGCACGACTACCTGAACACGAACTAATACACGTTCTGTCTTTCACATTAGTAGATTATTAAAACGTGAACTATTTATTTATTCATTAGAGAAAAAGATCACATGCAGCATGAAACCATTTAATAATGGACGTATAACAAAACAAACTATTTAATGAGAAGACCGCTATCTGTTCATTATCAATAAAACTACCTACGACTCCAAAGTAAGGCAATCCCCCTGCCTCACTCTGGTTCACCAACCCGCGAAGCATATGCAAGTTATTATCTGCCAGATTTCATTTGCTTAGCTACGATTGGTGTCTAAAAATAAACCTTGGATTGCAGAAGTGCGAGCCATTACTTAGAAATTGATTCTTTCCCAGAGTATACCATTTTAGCCCAGAAGAACACATGGGCGGAAGTTTGGAGTAAATCTGGTGCAAAATGGGGCACACAACGCCCCGAACAGAGCATTCCCGCCGCGCATCGCTGACATCGCACCCGCCGCGTGCTGCACACGCGTGGGATGATGGTCTTGAGTCGCTGGCGATGGTGCGTGGGGGACTCCTTATTGGTCGCAATGCTGCACTTCCCTTGGTGCGATCTTAATGTGGTGCGCGACCCCTTCCTCTTCGCGCGAGCCACCGGACGCGTGCTCACTCGGGGAAATGGGAAAAGGGCCTGGCAAGTGGTGCCCCACGCTCGTTTTCCGACTCCAGGGTCGATCCGCTTGCTTTGCGTCCGCCAAGGAACGGGATGTCCGCTCCACCAGGACGCCCTTCCCCTCCACAATGCGCAGAGGCGTGACAACACCGCCCAACACTCGAATGCTTTCCGCGTAATTCCACCGTTTCCCTTCTGCATGCGTGCCGTGCAAGAGTATGCTGGTCATTCATTTTACACCCTATGTGACACAGCTACATCAAATCCCGCGAGTCTCCTCCAGGACGTAATACACGGGGTATTTGTAGTATATAAAATACATTACCTTGAGCTCCTACGCCTTGGTATGAGACCAAATTACTATCCATTGGTCATCTACTCTAGCATTCATCTAAACTACAGCGAGTATCTGTAATAAAGTCATTGGGTCTTTACAAAATTTTTAAATAGGCATAAAAATATGAGGAGACACTCTTTATTCCTAGAAACCATCAGAAAAAAATGCGGGAATTCTGAAATAGTAATCCTCGAACCAACGCGGTCATGGAAATAGCTTTATTTATAGAGCTTTGAATGCTGTTCTCTCCCAGTGCAGTTAAACAGATTCACTCTCCAAGGCGACTGCTCTCCACAGCTATGGGCCAGCTCGACCTAGCTATAAACCACTCCAGGTTCACTGTGGACCACATGCACCTCCACCACCAGAACATCGACCTGCCACCGTGTGAGCAGAGTGGATAGGAATAGGTTTTATAGGCGACTGTGATGTGTCGGTCGTAGGAGGGAATGCGGTGGAAGGAGAGGGGTGGGAGAAGGAGAAATGAAGAACGGGGAGAATGGCAATATGAGCATTGTGGTCAACATTTTGTAATGAGTTCATTACTTTAGTCGGAGTCCATTACAACTCAAGGGTAACCATGAGTGTCGTAAAATCAAAATTTAGCTGTACTTATAAGTTGCTGCGGGGAGTAAGGCAAATGGGAGCTTGGCGCGTTACCAGAATAAGTACGTTTAAATAAACAGCAAAGACGACGACTTCAGACCCCCGAAAGAGGAAATTCAGAAAATGTTTACGAACAGCATTAAGGAGAGAGCCTATGGTATTTTCGTCGCTGGCGACAGTCTATGCTATCATGGCTTCAAATCTTGAGTAGTTGCGTTCATGCTTGTTTAAACTCGAGGAATCGATAAACGACGACTGCACATGCAGATGCCCTACGTGTAAATATGACTGTATTGCTGGCAAAATAGAGACTGGTGGCCCAGGATTCGAGTTAGGCTACTTGAAGAGCACCTCGTAAACACTGTGAGATGGACGGACCGTGTTCATTGACACGCAGCTGTTCGTTCGGCAACGCCACGTCAAGGCGGGCAAGCGTAGCACGAGGCAGCCAAGTTCGACGATACACGCGCTAGTCGAGTGGACCACTCGCACATGGCCACCAACAGGAAACGCAGTCATAGTGCCGTATTTGCCAGATAAGGTTGTGGGACTGGTTTAAACGGAGCCCTCCAACATCATAATAGCTCTCGGTAACGCTTCGACAAAATAATCACGGAAGCTTGAGTACATGACGCAGATGCGTTTTTTGTAATTTACGAGTGTTTTTTTCCCAGACAAAGCGTTTGTTAGCCTAGCAGTGTTTTACGAGGTCCAAGTCACTAAGAGGACGATGGTAGTGTTCAATTCAATATTCAATTGATTGGGTTTCAACAGGAATGTTTAAGCTTTCATTAATTGATTTTTAAAATAAATGTCGGAGGAAGAAATAGTAATAGGTTTTTAAAATATTTTGTCCCCACCAGCGCATGTATAGACTGTAACGTTAGGTATTGGGGTAATTAATGCTCTTAAACTATGCTTTCAATTATTCAAGAGTATTTTGATGCAAACACCTGGAGTTAAAAGTACATAATCTCTTTCCTTTACCCTAAAAAGGTCTTTATGGAATCGAGTGGCAACAGGATCTATATTTGATACTAGGCTCGTAATATACAGTTGCTCTGTAGTTCTCAAACTGAAGGTGTGTCATTGAATATTTAATAAACAGGTATTCCTGTAGCTCCCAAACTGAATGCGTGTCATTAAACCTGCACGTAGCTTTGATGGAATTCGAGGGTACAGTCTTTGAATAGAATCGAACACCTTTTTCTTATCTGCCTAACTATTTTCTGTTCTATAAGAGAAAATTGTTTTCGCTAATCTGAGTAAAATAATCAATGAAATTGGTACAGATTAGTAAGCAAAGAGGGATCAAAAATCTCACATCGCTAAAATCAATATCTTTTGCACAAATGCTGATGTCATCCTATCGAAAAATATTCTAAAAGGTAATCTCAAAAGAGTTTTTTTCTTAAGTTTCCACAAGACGAGAGTGATGGTTTATTAAAATCATCTTGAAGACTTGCAAAAGCGTAATAATTCATGCACTTAGCTCTCTCTCTTTCGTTGGCTCATCATTTTAAGAGAGAGCGCTTCACTTCCGTTGCTCGTCACAATAAAAATACTTTTGAAGCAGGATTACAGTGACTCGGTCATTGATGAACGCGTTAACTACGAATAGGTTACAAACATATTTTAAGAACAAAAATCTCAGTCATTTCTGCAGTTCCAAACATATTTCAGCTACTGCAAATGAATGAGAAATATCATGAGAGCAGTGTCTTCCTGAATTTTAAGCCTTCACTAACTAAAACAGTAGCCAATTTTTAACTAGCGTACTTAGATTTTCATAAACTCACCATAAAGAGGTGTCCCTATAACTTCCGCATTTCCCATTGGAAATTCTGATCGATAAACTGAACTATAATACTGGAAGCGGAAGTCGCTTCGATACATGCTGATAGAGTCCCCGATCCCTGTTCGCGAGCCATAATGTGTAGGTTTCGACGGTATGGCAAAAATAACTACAAATTTAACATGAAAATATGATTGGAGAAACTGCATAGATATTAAGATATGATGCACTTTTTCAACACTAAAAGCTCAAACTATATGCCCTCAACTCAGTCTAGTCCATTGGTAAATATCAAATATCCCTCACACATTCGCTTAAAGCATAACAATCGAGTCTTTCTTTTTTCAACTTATAAAAGAATCTGATTAGCCATAACCATTTACCTTCTCAACGTTTTGGTAGCCAAATCGTGCGATTTTTTATAAACATTCGCTTTGGGTAAGTCGTTCACTAATCATGAAGATCACACTGTCACTAACAATTCCATATCACCACTTAGATTTTCGAGAATCGGCCGTTCGTGTTAATTCCTAGCCCCTCCGCCGAGTGTGGCCGAGGTGGAAAATAAACCCATGAGTGAATTTCGTCGCCAGCAATTTGTGAAAGAGGGAAAGGCGAGGTTTAAACATTAGGCTCGGCGGATTGTGATACCTTGCAAGTAGGGCTGCTATCAGTGCTCATTTCCCCGGTCACGTCAACATTTTTTACGGACAAGTACGGGAGGAATAAGCAAATTGTTTATTTAGTCATTGGATGATTATTCAATTATTACAGCGTGGGTTCAACTGAGGGAGTTACACTAACGCAGCTTCGTAGAGTTATGGCGGGATTACATACATAGGGAGAACGGTCGCTCATTTTGATAAGCGAATGAAATTATTGAAGTCTCTGTTCATCGCTGACTGAAAGATGGCGAAAATAAAAAAAGGAATTTTAGGTTTTTAGGTGAAAATAGGAAACGAGAGGAGTGACTCATCACCGAACAATATCCCATAAAAAAGTCATTGATACATCGCGACACGGTGGAATTTTCTTTAAAAAAAATAGGATCTGTTCAACTCTAGATATAAAAAAACTTATGGCCCCAAAAAATAGATCATTCCGTGTTTTAAACAATCATGATCGCTAATCGCAGATGTTTGATATAAACCACATGGTTAAAAGTTCGCTTTATTTAGCAATTTCCGTCGTTTTAGCCTTCATATTCTAATTCCTGTGATTAACGGTCACTTAATTTCCAATGAATTTCCGTATACCATAGTATTATGCGGAAAGGTATACTCAAGAAAACCTTTTCTGATCCGAAGAACCTCATTACAAAGGAGACCGCGTCAGTGGCCCATTAACTAGCACACCTTGGGATAGGTACTCACCGTGGCTGTTGATGAAGTTGGCCAGATAAAGGTCTAACTCGCGGACGGATACGTTGATGTGGTACGGGTTGACGCAGAGGCCTGGGTGGGCACACTCGGGGCTTTTCTCCAGCCGTTCGCCATCCGTGCTCTCCAGCGGGATCGCTTTGAAGAGGATCACCATGACGAGGTCCAGACGCCAAACCTGCGGCAGAGAAGGACAAGCATTAGAGGTGAAGTGGGTGAGGACGGGCGGGAGAGCTCGGGTGGGGAGGAGGAACCAGGGGGGCTGATGTCGGGAGGGAGCCTCACCCGACGGATGAAGTGGAGATGAAGGCTTCCGTGGAAGTCGGATAAAGGCAGAGTGTTCCTCTCGACTCTGCGTTGACCAATAGACTCCGTTCATAGAATCACATAGACTCTGTTTCACGAGTCGTCCTGCATGGTTCAGCCTGCAGAAGTCATGCTTAGCAAAAGAACGCCTGGACTTGGTCATACCCTAGAATGAGCATGGGGCGTCATTTCGACTACACCTGGGAGAGAGTATTTTTTTCTGGTGAAAAAGCTACCTGATATGTCTTGAGGAATTTGATGCACACCTTTGTTTGTTTACAATTACATCATACACTTTTATCAGCCATTGAAGGGTAGCAATATAAATTAAATCACTAGCTAGCTAAATGGACTACTTCCTCGATTGCCAGCCGTTTCCTTCATGCCATTGTAGACTTAAACAGCTGATTAACTGCAATAGCGAGTAATCTGTAGCTTGAACTCAAGGGAATTAAAATGAGTAGAAGTCTGTTCATGGCAGGCTGATCGTTCATTTCTCAACAATCCAATTTCCACTCCTTCCTCCTTTTTTGCACTTTTCACAGAATTTCGCTTACGACAGCGAGCTGCGACGATATCAATCTAGGCGAACAGAGGAGGGGGAGATGGCGTGAAAATAGGGCTATGTGGCAACTTCAGAATTATAAAAATACATTGAAAATTCTTCTCCACAACAATGTGTTCATATTTATTAGAGTTGAAATCGCCTTCATTTAAGCTACCTGTATGACGGAGTCGATTTGACGCATCTCGGGCGCTCTAGGTAAAGATGTGATTAATTTGAACATTTTGAAACTTAGTGGTATCAGCTTTTAACACAGGGTATAATGGCGTAATTAGGAAAAGTCATGAGAGTAAACGGCTTAGACAGATAGACTAATAAATAGCAGATATTATTCCGGGCTGGGGAGTCGAGATCATGCCCGCGGGCGGTCAAGTGTTGCAGAATTTTTGATGAAGTGTCACGATTTACTTCCGTCCATTTAGGGAATTTGTTCGCTCCGTGAGCGGCCCGTAGAAAAATTTTGACCATTAATCAACTTAATATATGAAATTAAATCTCCATCAGTGATCATGAGCGCGATATTCCATAGAGAAGAAGTCATTCGCCTTGACCGGGGCTCGAACCCAGATACCTCAATATCGTGCCGAGTACTACCGAGGCCTTATCCTCCGACGATATTCTTTTAATCGCTTAATAGGAACAGGTTATTCATGACTGCCGGATGTATGATACCGCATTAGCAGCCCAAAGTTTGCGCTTAGCGCTGAAGTCAGTGAGGATAAAGAGTCACGTGAAATACGGTGAAGTGTCAGTTTTTTTATGAGTTCTGAGATGACTTCTTTAACATAATACCGCGTTTAGTTTCTTCAAAATTCCCTTCGTCTTCCCTGCTTACGGCCTCTGCATATTTTCTCCACCAATTAGCTCTGTACATAGTTTTTCTCGCTTTGTGCACCAGTTTCCTTTCCTTACTTAACGTTTTATTCTCGGAAGCATTGATTTTGGTACATTAAATTTTCCTCTTGGTTGTTCACATGTCTAGAAAGAAATAGAACATCAGAGATACGAGGCAGTAGCTCAGGGGTTTACTATGCAAGCCTACGACAGAAGACTCCGTCAAATGGTAGGATAATTTTCACGTTTAATTTACCGTACCGGCAACATTAAGAATGGATTATTATCCACGCAAATAAATGCTATGCACTAATATGCTATACTTGCGTAAAAAAACTTCACATCAGTTCTGAGTGAATTATATTTGTCTCAATTTCCACAACGGGAAAAATTACGTGTCTCCTTGCTTTCACCGTGACAGTGAGATCTAAAGGGAATAAAAAACTACGATCATAATTGACAAAAGAAAAACTTTTTCTCTCTAAGAGATAAACTTAGTATTTAGCGACAAATTTTCAGATACCGCTGGATAGCCGTACCAATAGTCCACAACATTTAGGAACTTAAATTCAGAGGCACGGTGAACACATTCAGCGGGTCATTTAAACGGAAAGACGTTATTAACCCGGGAGAGGGCGCGCGGTGAAATGTAACGTTGGGAGGCGCGCAGGGTGTCATCGACACCCCAAATTAAGTATTTTTTATCTTTTTCCTTGGAAAAATATAGTTATTTTGTCTTCTTTATTTACATGGATCTCTCTTATTACCCTCACGCTAAGTATTTATTTTTACATTAATACTAATAAACTGATGTCGGGAGAAAAATATTCAACAGGAGTCTATTCTGTAGCTTATTTGGCACTCGTAACAATAATTGATGTTACCTTTTCAACTCATGTTTTCTACGACAAGGAGTTTCTTAATAAACCTTCTGAATATGATGTTCAACATGCTTAATAAGAAAAAACACGATCAGCACTTACAATTTCTATATTTCGACGTCAAAAAAGGGCCGAATTTCTCAGTTGGAATTATGAAATTAAACTTGATTATTTACAAATATTACTGGAAAAATTTAATAGAGTTGATGTATATTGAAACAGCAGCAGTAGAAAGTGATATTTTTTTACCATTATGGCCGCAGTATTGATGCAGGAAAACAGCTCGGGGGCAGTCAGTCGAGTCCTGAGAGGAACGTGGAAGGGCGCGTGGGGTGTAGGAAACACCCCAGAACACTTTGTCTCGTTCCGATCTCGAAGGGAAATGAAATTTTTATGGAATGCTGACATAAATTCGTCAGAATGTAAGAGATTTGAAGGTATGAAAACTTGCAACATTGCAGATACAACGATGGGCATGCAATGTATCAAAGAAGAACCTTGGGGTGTCAATTACACCCCACGCGCCCTTTCCCGGGTTAACGACGTTGGGACTTTAGTATGATGGTAAAATCTGTATGGGATACAATACGACCACGTGGGTCGAAAGAACTTTAGAGAAAAAGCCGTTATGATGCATTTTTAAATGACAGCATCGTAGAACAAAATTTCAGTGTTCTTCATTATTACTATTGGACTTATTCCTATCAATTTCTGAAGAACAGAATGTAAGACTTTTCAGCTTGGCTCTAGTTGCATTAAGTATATAGTGTGAGAGGCCTTCAATAACATTGGAAAATTCACAAACGCATTCCAAATAATGGCATAGGAAAAAAACAACTTTTATGCATTCGAAGTTCTCAGGTATAAAAGTCAAAGCTGATCTTAAAATCATCCATACCACTCTAAACTCACAAACTGACTGACATGACCTTTTTTCCTTCACAGATATCAGATAACCTACCTGACCCACCCGGACTCACTCTTAGCTCAATTATATCCCAGTTAATCCCAGATTGTCACTCACCAAGCACTCCCTTATTTTTCGCCTCTCTTCTCTTCTAAATTCCCTTCGTGAGGACATCGACCCTTTCACATTATCTTCTAGAGTCTCCGCTAACTAAGCCATAAATCATTCCCAAACAAAGTAACTTTTACCGTCTTCCCAAGTCATATAATTTTTGGTCACCATCTCCTTGTTATGTTTTTGCGTTTTTGTTATTTCTGTTTGTTGTATGCTCATCATAAAATGGTGTGTGTGACCTTTCTCCAAATGGATAAATTCATATTCACAGCAGAAATAACACAATATTTCACAGTACATAAAGGCAACAAGTATGTGAGTACTATTATTAATCCTCATGGAAATGTACATTCTGTTTTCTAACCATATTGAGCTGCTATCACATTCATAATCGGCATCACCAAGTTAAGAAATAAACACTAAAAACAAAAGATAAACAAAAATTTGTTCAAATTTTTCCGCGTAGCGTCAATCTCGCGGGACACTGCGCCGCGGCGCCCGACTCAAGCGGGCGGGGTGAGGCGCCACATGGTCAGAGCCGAGGTTGTTTCGCGCGGTCCTCTGAGGGGGTGGGGGACGAGGTCAGGCCGGGAGGCGGGTCCGGGTCAGGGTGGAGGAGAGGCGGCGGTGGGTGGGACACCTGTGGAGCCTCCCGCCTCCTTCCATGGGGGGAGGCGGCGGTGGCTCCTCCGGTGGGGCGGGCGCCTCCCGCCCACCCACATCTGTCAAGCCGGTGTCACCCCGGTCCGCGCCCGCCTCGGGCGCCGGCCCTTCAACTCCCGCGCGCCGATAAAAATCTCATTTTTATCTCCCAAACGGCTTCACGCGTTACATTAGTTCCCTCCCCACCCTCTCCGATTTCCCCCGCAGCGTCCCAGCACAGTAAATCGCCGTCTTCATCACCCCGTTTGCGCGGCGTCGCGACGTCCACCCCCACCACTCAGCGTTACTCCATGCGCTGCGGCAGGCCTGCTCCCTCGAGATCCGCCGCGCGTTTGACGCGAGGAAGCGGTGCGTTTTTCAATGACGGAAACGGAGCATTTGGCATGGCACTTACCGCACTACGTTTTCGAAATGTTTGCAAAGAAACACGAAACATTTTACATGGGAAATGGTACGGGCATGTACTCTGAGGAGACTTAATTTTATTTTAATGATAGCATTCTAACACTTAGATCTCGTTGGTAATTTAAAAGCCTGTACTATGCACGTTTTCTTTACTAAAATAAATCAATATCATTCTATTTTAAAACTAAATCAATGGCTCACCCCATAAACTTTTCCAAAATCTCAAAAAAACTTCCCTTATATGATGGCATATTTCCCGCACGACACGAAAAAATGAGTCAAAGCGCTATTGTACGCAAATTTTGTTAATTGCGGGGAGTGTCTGATATACAAAACAAGGTTTTCCGCCATTAATATAAAAATATTTGATTCATGCTTCGTACAGATGCTGAAAGAAAATAGTTAAAATCTCTAATATGGGCTCGATTATGACGAATGGAAAAATCCCCCTCAAACTAACTTTAGAGTTTATTTTGGTCAAACGATTTGAGATTTCCTGAAGCTATATGTCGTATGTGCGGTGTAGTTTAACTCATGCCGTGTTCAGCGGTTCACCCGTCGAATAAAAGGACTCCTTCAACTAGAATAATAAATTGGCAATGCGGCTGCTTTCAGTTCCAACTATTATTTTAAAAATAGGAGCAAGATCCTCCAAATAAGGGACGGTCGTAGCATTATTCATTTGGATATCCTTGGTCTTTTGAGCAAATCACGTTCGCTAAAGACACAAAAATGCTTTGGGAATGATAATGTGGAGAGACTCTTGGCATCAAAGAGGAAAAAAATCTTTACGAGAGCCAAAGAGGTCACAGTTTCACGTCTTATTTGACGGATGGGGCCCTCACTTCACTTGTAACACCTAAACGGGGATAAGAATATCGCGGAAAATCCTCACCAATTCCCGGATTTAAACCTGTGACCCTCGGAGTTGAAGCCGGTACTGTTAGCCGCTACACCACTGGTACGCAACTTTTTTTATGCCCCCACTCACCTCAAATTTTTTTAGTTCTCCTTGTATCTCTTTTAATAATAATTTATTTAAGAATAAAAGTGAATGTGACCAATAAAATTTGTATGGTTATTTCTTGAATACATATTATCAGAATTAACCCGTTTGGAAATTTAAAAAATTACAGTAAACTTATAGTTGCATAAACACTACAAAAAAGTACCCTTAATATAAATGCAAAAGCTGAAATTTTACCTCGCACCTCCTGGAATACTTTTTCGCGCCCCTGTTTGGAAACCCTGCATTTGAAAAACTATTTTCCCCATTGCTATGACAAGCATGCCTAGCAGTTCATCACTAACAACTGAATACTCATTATTTTCATATTTTTCACGCACAGTACAAATTCGAGATATGAGGGAATGGCAGACTAACCACTTTTGGCTTACTTCTCCGGTATCGACAGAAGAGAATCGAATCACTCGACTGAGCTGCAACGACTCACAATCCGGCAGTTTGGTGCGACCTTCATGTCGAGGAGAGAGTCGCAGAACACGACCCGACCATCCGAGGTCCACCGCGTGCAGTTTTGGCAAGGGATGAGACGAGCTTTAAGGTGGCTGATGGAGAGCGGTTTCTCTTGCCTTTTCCATCGCAGCGGCGGTATTTTTTTATTCGGATATTTTTCTGTAGTTCTGGTCTACTGGTTTAAATAACTCTGGCAGTCTTTGTCACCGTCTCGTCAAATTTTAATTGAAATTATCAGGACTCAACATATACAGGGAGATTTAAAAGTCTTGTTATGATTACGAAAAATGAGAACTTTTTTATTTTTCAGCATAGATACATAAAACAAAGGCGAAAATATTACTAAATACATCAAGTTTTATTTGTTATCGCTACAAATGTTCAATGTGACCTCCATTCGAAGCACGTCATACATCTGCTCGACAGGAGAATTCATTTCAGACGTTGTGTAGCACGTCCCGAGTAACAATAAAAGAGTTCCGATTTTCCGCAACCATAACAAGAATTTTGAATCACCCTGTATTACATTGTGCAAGACCAGGATAATAAAATACTTATAAACGATTCACTACACGTAAAATTATTAAAAATATGAAGAAACCTTCAACGTATTCAGCAGGAGTAAACAGGGGTTTACACAGTAGCAATATACATAAAACAAACTTTCATGGAATATTTTTAATCGAAAAAGACAGGATAAGTAAATTTTAAGTTTGATCAATGCTCCACAAAAAATATCCTCGGTTATATATAAGTTATCGAGAAAAAAATTTTTACTACCACGGTTCGGCATGCCGACGACCTTCCAACTTTTCATCTTTGTACGGGTAAAATCTACACAGTGATGTGATTTATGAAAGTTAACAACTAAATGAACAATATTATTGTGGAGCCGTTTTTGTGGCATAGGCGAAATTATCACATCCTGATGATATTCCGTGTGTTACGACACCGATCGTACACTAAAATAAACTTGTGAAGACATAGGTACATATTTTATTTATTTAGTGACCATGAATTGTCACTAAGTAGGGCTTTAAACAAGAGGATTCATGGAAACGTGAAGCAACATTTAGTAAATCTAAAATAAATAGGTGACAAAAAATACCAAATTTTACGAGAAAGACGGATGAGTCAAAAATGTCGTGCCCGATATTCCTGGAGTCGTTACCTAGAATCAAATGGAGACCTCTCTCAATAATTACCATTAAACTCCCCTAAATACTGCCTAAAATATGTGGCACAGCCTTAAAAAACTAGGATTTCATATCAAGCGTGCAGTGGGAAAGTCCTCGAATGAAAAAATAAAAGAGAGACGATAATTCGCTCTGGTTAGGCCGCACTTCGAATACGGCACGAGCATTTGGGACTCTACTCAGAAAGATTTAACCCCAAAACAAATAAAATAAATGAAAAGCTGCGCTCTTTGTTGATAACTGTTACGAGCAAACGAGCGTGCTTGACGCACTGTAGAGTGATTAGGTTGGGAACCGCTAGAGAATTGGAGGCTGCACGCTAGGTATAGATTGCTTGAGATATTCGGAATAGGAATGCTTCCATGGGTAAAGAGAATAAAATTTTGACGCCGGATTACATCTCTAGTTCCGACAAAAGTGATATATATTGCCAAAAATATTCTTTCCACGCACTACATGAGACCCAAATAATTAATAAGAAATGAATTCCACTCATAACACTCAACACCACTCTAATACACATCATCATTTCTCCTCCCAATAATCGTTTCCTTTCTAAGGTTGATGTTCGAAATTCAATAAGGCAGGGTGGTATGGAAATATAGACGCTGACACCTCTTAAATCTTAATTTCCTAAATAATGAAAGGCCAATGGAATGGCCTCCGAATTTTTAGCCAGTCCCAACTTTAGTCCAGTCATCATCCGTATTAGTAACACACTGTTGCCTCCCAGCAGTTTTTATCGAAGCCATCGATTGGCTTAGTGCTTTGTTAATATTGCGAATGAAATCTGTCTGTCCATACTCCTAAATGGTTGAGACGCACCGATATGGCTAAACCAAAGCGATATAGCAACCCCCATT
Source organism: Ceriagrion tenellum (assembly GCA_963169105.1). NCBI lineage: Eukaryota > Metazoa > Arthropoda > Insecta > Odonata > Coenagrionidae > Ceriagrion > Ceriagrion tenellum. The sequence goes on from OY720638.1 coordinate 17,804,293, forward strand.
CGCTTCTTCAACCGGGGATCACCCCGCTATTTGCACGCAGTCGGACGGTCGTACAAACTCCTTCGAATTGTACGAAGCTGTAAAGCAAAGGGTGTCAAATGCGGAGAAAAGCCCAAAGTAAGACATGTAGTAAAATAAACTTGTTGCCATACTTAGGTGTACTATGTTATTACTTGAAATCATATACTGTCGCGTTTACAGGTTTCTTGATGCCATAATAATGATGTAGGATTAAAATCAACAAGTTTGGAATGTCAACTAAGCATGATATACATAAACCCATTTTCAGATCTCAATTTCTGATAAGAATGGCGCACAAATAAGAAGGAAAATGGTATTTAAAATACTTGCACTAGGAACAAGTAAACTTCATATATTTAAAACAGCAATATTCGGAAAATTCAATAACTTACTTAGAGTTTCTAATCTGCAATCTGAGAATGAGAAAGTTTTTTCAGTGAGTAATTGATTTATTTTTAAAAATAGTTGAAAAAACATACAAGATTCTCACTTGTTAATTTCTAACAATCCAGGTGTTATAAATTACTTGTTATTGAAATAAATCTCTTTAGAGTGGATATTCGTACGATTTCCCATGAAAAACGGCAGGTACTCATTAACAAATGCCTTTGAAAGTAGAGCGGTAAAAGACAGGTATTTTGTTGTATTTGGAAAAACGGGATATTTTGCTTTAAAATGAGACAAAATTCATTGCATTCTAGGCGAAATGATGTATTACTCAAACTACCCTAAGGTTAATCCCACAGCCATCCTCTTCCTGGTGGAGAACAGCCGGGTTCCATCGTTTGGGGGGATCACTAATCTTCAATCTCCAACAGTCATCCCCCTCGAGGCCGGGAAATAAAAAATGAGTTCGCGGCGTGCGGTTAAACGGTGAGATCCCCAATTACGGGGGGGGGTCATCCCTTCGCCCCTCCCCGCCTCTCAAGCTCCCCTCTTCGGGAGACGACAACAAAAGGCTGCCCTAGGGGGTGAGGAGGTGGATACAAAAAGCGCTCGCCCATTATATGCCCTTCTCAACTCGACGAGGGCTGACTGCGTTCAAATGCGAGTGCAAGCTAACGTTTCGTGCATGTAATGTTAAGGAGATATTGTTGACTCGCAGATTGGAAGGGAAAAGAGATGTGCTCTTCGTGTATTCGCCGGCAATAGTTGCCCTTGAACTACCTCGCTCAAGAGTTACAGCGGGATAATCATAAATGGAGCGGATGAGAGCGTTGGCTTGAGCGATGGATTCCGAGACGTATATTCAAAAGTTATTGTGTTAAAATCCTAAGCTTTGGTACTAAATTGGAAGGCAAATGGGAATTTCTTGTTCAGATACTAAAGATGGGTTGAATACAGTTTTTTTTCTATTTACTTAATCTCAAATTCGCCCTTGAATCTTGAAAAAAAGATTGATTTCAAATTTTAATCTAAACTTTCTCTTGAATTCAAAATTTTATCTGAAATGTAAATATTATTTCCTCCTTGAATCACAAGCATGACATAAAATCCAAATCTTTATTTTCTCTTTAATTTTTAATTTTATTTCTATTTTTTTATCTGAATATTCAACTCAGAATTCAATTTAAACCTCCAACTATAAGCATATAACAATGTTACTGTTTTAGTTTTTATTTAAAAAAAGAGCATTTTAACACATTTAGGGTTGAACTGATTCCACTTTTTATCACAAACAATGCCAGTCATGCTAAGTAGTCCCTATAAGTCCTGATTTGATCGTCCTCTGATGGTAAATTTTAGTCCTAAAATATTCATCTCCCATACGGAGCTAAGAGGAAAAATTTCGAATATGAAGTTGTTACGACACGTAAGACTGTGTCAGTATGTACATTTCCTTTGAATTAGATAGTGAAACCTCACTGATTGCTGAAATAGTTCCGCTGGAATGGGTTTTGATAACATAACAAGAACTAAATAAATGAGGACGGCCATTTGAGTAGAAAATACTTCTTCTTAGCGTTTTATTCGGATCAATTGCCTCTAAAATAAATAGCACCTTGGGTACCAAACTGATTTCATCCAAGAACTTCCATATTCTTCAAATTTCGTAGGTCATTCGGGACGATGAGAAGCCAATTTGAATCTTTTACAACTTTGCGTTGTGTGGTATTCTTGTTACATCCCATCTAGTGTCGCGACTCGTTTTTCAATAGAGAAATCGGTAGGCATACATTTGGTAATTTAGATTTTCCTAATAATTACCGACATTTTTTCGCATAGATAGTGCGATCGCTTTCCAAAATGTATGTGTATATAGTTTTTTATAAACGTAAGCACATTAGTCATTAAAATACAGCATTGGACTGGAAATATTTGCTGTACTATGTGGAACCTCGCTATTAATAATATTACAACTAGCTCATTTCCCGCGCTTTTAGTTTTTGGGTCTAGGATGGGGCCAATTTGGTAGGTCTCATTATTTCCCATTTTCCTAAGTACGGCTCTCCATCACATTTAGTATAATTAGTGACTTATTCTATTTTGAGATTTTGACACCATGTGTAGCATGTAAAATAAGTAGAAGATTGAATGAGAAAGTAGGCAGTACATCAGCCTTATGGTTCACACAGCACTTTTCTAAAATTTGAGTAATATATTGCCATTTTAAGTGAAAAACTTTCTGCAGAGAATATTTCACATCAACAGGTCGGAGTTTGAAGCGTGAGGATTGACGAAGTAATTAGAAGAACCCAGTAGTTACGCAAGACAAATGCCCGCACGCATTGTACCCCAGCAACAAGAATTCACAAATTGAAACACAGAAAATACCATTGGTCACAACAATAATCACCATTACGTGCTCTCCTCTGACCCACAACAGACGCACATTAACGATGGAGGATTCTTAAATAAATGCAGATGTAAAATTCAATTACGAGTGAAAGGAAAAGAAACATCCACGGTTGATCGCCTAAAATATAATTATGTTAATAAAAGCAAAACGAAATACTTAAAAATGCTTAATCGTGCGGTTTAGAAATGATGACCACGAGTACTGATGGTACTAAACAGTAATTGATTGAGGGGTACATGGCATACCGTATAAAATATCGAGAGCATAAGCTCGATGCAAATTTATAATTTTTCCACTCACGACATACTTGGATCAATGACGTAGGAAACCTGTCTTTCCTTATAAGCTCCAGCAACCCCTATCATCTCAAACTAACGGAGCTCCCCTCTGAAGACTCAATGATAATAAACCTCCACGCTGAGCTTTCTTAAGGTGAGCGGCTAAGACAATAAACCCATGCGCCCACAAGTCAAACTAGTGTGATACAGGCCATCGTTTCACTCCGCGGTGCTCACATTACCGCCTCCCCCCGTAACTAGAATCGAGTTTACGACCAGAAACGACGAGGCAAAGAATCCATTCCGCGATATTTTAAAGACGGACTGTCCACCTCTTATAGCTTTTTCATGGCTCGGGCACAAAGGGAAAGATGAGAGCTTGGCAATGGGTTATCTATTAAAAACACCTAGCAATAAATCTCGATGCCCTAAAAATTGACGGTAAAACTCTTTCACCTTGGGCAAGAGATTGGCTGCTTTGAGGAGGGAGCGTATCTGTGCATTTTGGGCCGCATAGCCGAGTCATTAACTGGGATATAGGTTTACTTTTTCGAGGGAAAGATTTTTTCACGGTTAAAGATAAAACCTGTAAACCATGAGGCGGGTAATAGATCCTTTCCTTTCCAGCGTCCAGAGTTATTGCTTGGGCAAGAAATGAGATTCAGCCAAGTGCAGCGATGCTCAAGAAGTGAGGGTGGAAAAAACCTTGATGGGTATCATTGGTGGTATGAAAAAAACACTACCTATTTATTCTGATTCAAGGAAATATCAGCACTTATACAGCGTTTCTTAAGTCATGAGAACACGAAGGAATATTCAGAACCATTAATAACTGCTTTCTTTTTTGTTGATTTAACGGTAATAGTGAACTATGTACTTAAAATGGTAAATGCAATAGATTGAAGGCATGAAAAATTAAAGGGGATTTGAAAACTAGCACAAACTAAAAACTTCCTCGGGTATCTAAATCATCATCGGGCCGATCACAGGGGAATTACGATACACCTGCTATTTACACTAAATGCTAATAGGTCGGATGAATCGAAGTTGTTGTAGTCGGAAACCTTTCAGTTTTGTCAAGACCAATCGTTTCATCGTTATTATATTCCTAGGAATACATAGTTGTTGCTCCAATAGGCTCATAGTTGTTGCTCCAATGTTCCAGAAATAAGTAGTTCTTGCATATGCATATAACGGAAAACTATAAACAAGGATGAATTAAACTCATTATTAAATTCCACTCAGAGAGTATTGAATCTGCCTGATCTAAATACGCATTTATCTAGCCGGTCGCTAAAAGAGAGTGAAGCAGGGAGACTATATTCTCTGGTGTCATGGGTAGGCAGCCTTTTAGAACGTTCATTCACATTTGAAGCTAGTATGGTATTTTCTCCTAATTTTATGAAACAAACATATGGAACCACTTCAAAGAACTTTATATGTAACTACATAATTTGTACTAGGTTACCGTAGCAGGAATGCAAGGCAAACATATGTTCCCATATAAAGTAAATCGCTGGTCGACTGAAATACAAATCCAAATATTCACATGCGAGCAAAATGCGCCATCTAAACCCCCTAAAAAGTACATATTTTTATCTCATATCCGTTTTCAGTTGCTTTTCCTAAATACTGAAATAATGGAGCTGTAGAATAATCGTGATCCTTGCCGTGGCGTATAGAGAGGAAGCTTGAATAGGAATCGGCAGTGGGAAAATATAATTGATCATTATTTCTAGAAGATTTTGCAGTACTAGATTTCTCCTGGATATATTGGCAAATCTATCCACAGTGCTTCAAATGTCATATTTTTCAAAGGCAGGGAGAACAGAAGTTAAAGCTATATAATAATAATACAGTGTTGCATTTGTCGTATGACCTCTATAATCAGCTGAACCTCCGAAAACAAGCGCTTCACGAATTTAAGAAGCAGTAAAGCAATAACGGGTATGGTCACCTCGGTGGAACAATCGGTCAATGGTGTAATTCAGCTGACGAGGTACTTCCGGATTTTTGCTAAAGCGAAAAAAATGTTTAGCTGATTTATTCTGCAACTTTTTATTGCGCACCAAATGGAATTCGAATATTAAGATTAAAAAGAGCCAAATTATCGGTGAGGCGGAAATGCCTATTTGAAGCACCTCTAAAAGAATTGGAAATGCAATTTCTGAGTGGGGACTTAAGCTAATTCTGGTAGACAACTGTACGGAAGATAGGCCCACAAAACAAAGTGAAAAATTACCGTTTTGTCCGGGAACCTAATGACCTCATAGGACGTAGAAATTTGTAAAAGAGGATCCACAAAAAGTATTGAAGAAGTAATACGATGATTTGGCCCAGTTAACAAAATTAAAGAGGTTTTAACAAGGAAAACAGATCAAGGAGAGTATGCTGTGATAGAAAAGAGATGGCCGGGAAAGTCATGGGTGAATATGGTGGGAGAGGAAGTGAAGAGGCGGAATGCTCAGATTTTCAAGATCATGAGAGCGTGTATGAAACACTCCAAGATTTCAAACGGAAATCAAGGTTGGTATTGCCCCTGCAAGAGCGCCTTCGCATTCCCAGGTCTCGGGCTAAAATTTCAACACCGGCCGTGATGCTGACTTCTACTTGGGTTTCCTGTGGTTAGCAGCCACTCTCAGAGTGTTGTTATGTGAAAAAAATCACCCTAACTGCGTGACTCCGTCCGTGGAGTAAGACGATCCTTCACTGGTCCTCTCGAGGGCTTTCTGATATAAGATATGAACTTCAATCCCTGGGGTTCTTTCAACCACTCCTGTAATCCCCGCAGCTATCCATCTCCCAAATAACGAAACAATCTCTCCTCTACATTGCAAATGATATCAGTGACCCGTCATAGCCGCAAAGAGCCAAAGATGAACCGAGCAAAAGAAAAGGATATATTTACGGTAGTTTGAGCGAAATACCATTGCACCCAGAAAAAAATGAATTTAGTCTCATTTAAAAGGAAAATATCTCACACTTCCAAAGATATCAAAATATCAGCCTCTTACCGGACTACATTCCACGATTTTTGACTAAAAATATGTCCTTTTACAAGAGAAATGGCACGTGATTGCACCCCAGAGAGACCATATTTTTAAAAAATGTGGAATTTTTATCATCTATATCTCATCAACAAATTAAGTGTGTAATTTGTAGATTTTCTCAACTGTTTTTTTAAACAAATCATATTTTCTCCGCAGTACTGTTTTCAGGACCGTATAATAACCCTCCATCGTGAAACAGTTCCCAGCGTACCGCACGAAAAAAAGTCAAGTTAAAGACTAAAGTATAGATTTTTCAACAATTACTTAGAATTTCAGTCATAAAAAAGTATATTTTTTCACTAATAATAATTCAATATTAATCGCATGCTTCCTACAGCTGCTGAAATTAAAACGCAGAATTCGACTATGATTTCCATAATGACCAGGGAACTATTTCGCTCAAACTATCTTAAGGTGGTTGAAACAATTTCGTTGATGAATTCTGTGAAACTTTCCATTCGTGAATTTAGTCGTAATATGGCTAGATAAAAGTTAAAAATTGTACACTATCGATTAAGTCTGTTAGCAATTTAATGCTTTTAAAACACGAAGCCTTATGACACTTTTAATGTTATCAGAAATAATTTCATTACATACACACATATTTTCCCTGAATGGCAAAGTAATTCTCTTCATATCATTGTAATAGTGGCTAAATAAGACCAAGGTTTCATGCCAAGTAACAAAGGCGTATTAACATATAGGTTCCACTTAAATTTCAGATTCCGCACCAAAAACCCAAGTGATAGCAATGTTTGGATTAAGATGAATTTTAAAATATAATCCTAGCATCCCTTATATTGCTACATGTATGGTTATTTTCACCGTGTACACAGTTGTACTAACGCAATTGAAGAGTGGTCTAAAAATTTATTTTCAACTTCCCTGAAATATTATAAAACTGGGCTCTCAATGACTCTCGATCACAGCTCCAGCCAGCAGAGAGGGCTCAGTGGATAAAAATATAAGCGCCAGTTCCCCAGACATAATACGGATTATAAGGCTCCGTTGACGGTCCCTTCGCGGAAAGAAGGGAAAGCATGCATGAGAGCGTGTCTAGGTATTTTCCGACCCTCGGCCCATGTGTGGCGTCGCTCCGAGCCAGCCCTCCCCACACTGATTCGTCGACGGTTGCCCGTAAAAGGCGTTTTCGAGAGACGCTCTCCCTGCCGATGAGACGCTTACGACAGACGATTCACCCTGAAGATGATGGCGGACTACGCCAATGAAACGTCGGTGCAGTTCACACCATTACCCGGCTGTAAACCCGAGTACTCTTTCCACCCAGCATTCGCCGGTGGATAGGGATGGGAATCGCAATGAATTATCATCAGCACCATTGAGATTCGAACCCGGGCCCTTTGGGGATTGAGGTCTAAACGATCGGGATTGTGAAGTGGCTTAAGCAGGTACTGGTTTTCCATCCAATCGCATCGTGTAGATGCGAGGTTCGGACCCCAGTAAAGGAAGAGATTTTTCATTGGAATCCGGACACCTACGTGGTTCACTATATGGAAATTAAGGAGAAGTACTATATCCGTTATATGGGACATTTGTCCTCCAGGCCAGCGGTTCCCAAACTTTGGGCTGCAGAGCCCTTTGGTCTCCACGAGTGATTCTCAGGGTCTCCGTCCGCGGCAGTTTTGACGATGACAATACCACAAATATTAAATTGCCGCTCCTATCAAGAGGCTTTTTAATTGCATTCTCCTTTACTGATAACATACCACATTATTCCTAATTCCGTATACATGTACAGTGGAATAATCCTTTTAGAGTATTGATAGAACTAAATACCGAAAATTCCTCTCCGCAGGAAACATTTGCTTCCGCATCGGCTCCGTGGCTGAAAAAGTTTGGGAACCCCTCCAGGTATTTTCCAACAAGAGTCAGGTAATTTCGATGCTAGGTTTTGGTTCACCCTTCCTCTATTCTCAGAATAATCTGCCGCAAACCAATCTACGTGCGAATTTTCAGGGGCGTAAACCTCAAACAGCTAACCGATGAAGACATTCCTTGGGAGGACTTTCGCGGTTTGCGACTGATGATGATTCATTTTTCCGCGGTACATTCGGAAGCAGGCCATTTTATGGGACAATAGTTTATCGGACATTGTTGTCGTACTCGGGACTGAAAATACTGAGGACGTTGAGTACAAGAAACTGGCGTAATAACGAAATAATGGTTTCGTTTAGTCCACTTTATTATAGTATTGCACGACAAGCGAACCACCAGTTATCATCAGGTACAATGTTTTGCTATCGTTGTCTGATGGTAACTACAGGGCAGTTAAAACATGTGCTGTACGAAGTCGTGATAAGGCGGACAAAATGAAATCATCCTTTCCTCGTTAAAAGATGCTGTTCCACCTTATATCACCTGGAACTGTAGAATTCACGGGCTGAAATGTCGTTCTAGGAAATGGAAATCGACAAAAATACCGCAAGGAGTCAAGGGCCGACCATCGTGCTGGATTCTAATGGGGCGGTGTTGTCGGAGGATTCGGGGGGAAGTGCGGGGGGCTTTGCCCGAAAGCATGGGGGCTGCTAGGGGGGGGATTGAGACAAGACGCACGGCAGGGGGGCAGAGGGTTGATGCGTCTGCTCGCGGCGTCCGGCCCGCGGACCGCGCACTAAAATTAGAGCCAGCGGCTGATCGAGGGAAGGCGTGCATTATCACGCGGCACGGACCCCGTCTCCACGACGAATCGCACGCACGCACGCGCGTGCTAAAGGCTTCCCCTTCCCGAGAGCGTCCGGTATATGCCTTCGGGCGTCACTATGAAACGATCCAAACGCACCGAATCGCACAGTTATGCAAGCACAGCGATCGTAGAGATGCTAATAAATTAAATGTATTCAATTTGGAGGAATTGGGCAGACGCAATCTAGAAATACTAGGATTCTATAAGACTGCTTTAGTGCAAACATAGCATTAATCGAGGGTATTGAAGGTACGAGAGCAACGTTAGTGAAGCTCTCGAAATAAAATAAAATCTCCGAAGCTTAGTTCTTAATCAAATACAACTTTCTCATCCATTAATAAAATATATAACAACAAGATTCTTTAAGTGTTGTCAACCATAATTTTTTACATATTTATTTTCTGTTTGGAGTTGTCGTTTACTTTATTGATGTTTCAATATAAATAATCTCCACGGTAGGTAAATTCCTTAAATCACAACTTTAGAGTTTATCTCTGTACATACGTGGCGTTACCACTCCTCCCTCTTGTGGCAAAGCCCTGATGATAACAAAAGATTTTGTAAACAGCTGGCGATGAGAGAAATACATAAAAGGCCGCAATACAGGTTTCTTGTTATTATATACTTAGTTCTTAACTTCATGTATTCCATCGCGCTGTTTCCTTTAGGGGTAGTTATAATTATGAGAGTTGAATATTTACAAAGTTAGGGCTGTAAAAATCAGCTCCTAAGTAGTTATCTATATTTGCATTACGAGGAAAAAAGACAACGTTGAACACAATAAGAATACTGATAAATGCTAGCATGAGCAGAAATCTGATTTGACCGGAGAAGTAAGAGGACTGTACGTGCCTCCATTTACTGGCAATTTTCTTTGAAATGCAAAACTTCAGTAATTTAAAACGAAAAAAGAAATATTTCTAAAATAAGAAGATGGATCGTTATCAATTGGATCAGTCATGTGAGTTCATCAGCCAACTGACACAATCGGTGAAAGTGGAATCAATCACCAAACTTGAAGGCATTATGAATTGCGATGAAGGATATACGATGGGCATCAAGCTAGGGACAGCTCAAGCTGAGGTGATACTCATGAAGGTATCTATGTTGCTCAAAGACGATATAGCTAAATATTAGATAGAACAATGCTAAAAACATTCTCTCGGAGCACGGTACTCTTCATGTAAGTGACGTTCACCAAGGTAAAACCGGGAGAAAAGTGACTAGGTGCTCTGGTAATATGTCAATGGATTCCGTGTATCAAGTGAGCAGAAAAAAAATTAATAGGTTTAGTGGAAAGGAGAATGACAGGTCGTTTTGCAATACTATGCACAAAGATAAAAAACAGAGGGATTGGAAACGCTCTGGTAAATGAAAGATTTCTTAGAAACATAATAGAAGGAAGAATATACGGAATGATCCAGAGAGGACGAAAGGGCATAGACCAAATAAAATATGACGACTGGAAAAAGAATCATCACGATTCGATCAAACAGGCAACGCACGGGGTAGAATGGAGGGCAACATCTACCAACCCAAGGATTGAAACGTCGATGGTGATGAGTGGCTGATGATTTGCTATCAACGTACCGCTCTCTGATCTAATCCCACTAATGTTTCACTAACAACTCAACACGTCAACCACTGCCTTGACTCGTCCGTTACTTATCAAGAACAAGAGTCACGTACTCACGATATCCGCAATGACGATATTCTCTGAGGTGTTAATCCGTTCCGTGACTTTTTTCACCTGTCCTCTCAATGTCAAACTTTAATCGCTCTTCCAGTTCGGCTGCCCTCACTAATCGCGTTTTTCCGACAGCAGCCGAGTTTTCTCGGCACGCTCGTCGGACAGAGTTGTCCTCGTCATTGCTAGTCACAATGGTTTTCATCCAAGCCGCTTATCTTAAAAGCGCGTTCTGGGGCTGACCGATCCAATTTGCGATAGTACTTTTCCCGGCCACTTTCTCCTTGTCCTCTCGTCCTGCTCATAAATCCTCGTTTCCTATGGTAATCACGCACGGTATTCAATGAAAGCCTGAGCTAATGTAACAGCAATATAAGTACTTAGCTCTCTCTATGATACATAAATGCCAGTCCCACTCAGTTCAGAGAGAAAGCAGGTGTCCAAGGAGTTTTCATACGATAATTTAACTTCGAGTCACATCGATGGAGTGAGGCGTCACCTTGCGAAAGTTCACTATATTAAACATTATTAATCCAACTTTTAGCACCATTCCACACTTCATCGATTGGACACATAAAATGGGAGAAATAGTGTTAAACAGTTCGATTAATAAGCCTTAAATTTGAGAAAACTCATAACTCTTAGCCACATTATCGCGGAGTCAATATCGGGCGTAAACCACGGGGAGTAAATGGTGACTTAGCAAATTTGGGGACTTGTTGGGCTTTCGGTCGTTTGAGTAAGACATCATTTTACCTATAAGTATATGAACTTGGTTTTTTATTAGAGAAAAATATCTCACCCTTCCAAATATACCAAAACATCAGCCCCTTACCGAACTAAATTCCGAGATTTTTGACAAAAAATACCAGCCAAGGAAAATGATACGCATGTCCACTCCAGAGAGATCTTATTTAAAAAAATCAATGAATGTTTAGCATCTAGATTTGGTTAAAAAATTAACATCGTGTAGTTTGTATTATTTTTTAAATGTTTTAAAAATAAAACATTGTTACCGCAGTAATTTTTTCAGGACCACAAAAAACCTTCCGTTGTGAAGGAGTTTCAAACGTACCACGTGAAAAAATGAGTCAAGTTAAATACTTATATAGAAATTTTCATTTAATTGCTAAGGTATTCATTCAAATAATAGTTAAGCAATGCAGTATTGATAATGCAATATTTAATTCATGCTTCTTACAGCTGCTGAAATCAAAACATATAATTCGAATATGGTCTCCATTATAACTAGGGAGCTATCTCGCTCAAACCAACCTAAATGCTTACCTCGACTGTAACCTTCGATCCGTGATTCGATCCGATATTCACAAATGAAAAAACGAAGTCGTTTTTTCATTTGTGAATATCAACTTCCACATAGTTGAGCCTGATACCATTGAACGTACTTCGATCCGTGTTTTGAGCCGAGGTAGTCACCAGATTACTTTTCACTGGCGGATGGAGTCTTGTGTCTGCTAATTCGAGCTTTGAAACACAAAACTGTACACTCTGAGACAAATTATTAGTCTTGCTCGGAGGAGTGGGGAGGGATGAAGAAATAAAGGAGTTCATTACACCTCTCCTCTCCTTGCCGAAAAAATGTTCTAGTTGAAAATTAACCTTTCCCATCTCACCATTTCTAGATTGCCGTCCTTGAAAGTTGTTATTTTCTCTGATAAATTTTTATTGATAACAGTTACAATACTACAGATTTAGAACAACACACGGCCCGAGTTTCAACGCCTTAGCGTCATCATCAGGTTTTTTTCCTGACAGAACAGGACCTAAAGATGACGCTTAAGCGTTGAAACCCGGGTAATGTATTTCTAAAATCTGTGGTGTTGTAAGTGTAATCATAAAAAAATGTATTGAAATATGGAATACCACCAAGTTACTAATGAATTGATAAGATTTTTTCCATCCCCACACGTAACTATCGTAAAAATTAACAGAAATTAAACAGACATTCTTTGTACACTCGACACACTTTGTACATTCGACACGTAGTAAAAATAATCTTTGGAATTTTAGTACAAAGTATGTCACTTAATAATAATAATTACGATCTTTTTAGGATTTAGGTCAAATATATAACGCTCAGGCATTTATGTTAAGGCTGAACAATTGAATAGAACATTATTTTTCCGTTAGTTGACTGGTAGAGTAACTGATTAGTTGATGTTCCCCCTAATGCATGTTTCTAAATTTGCCGCGTAGTGCTAACACTGCGTTTTGTGTTTTCCCTACATGACTTTTGTGTCGAGTTTTCATTGCTAAATTACTGATTATTTTAGTAGTTTTTGTAGCGTTTGTAGTATGCCCATTATGTGGTGCATGTTGGTGAAAGTAAATTTCTTCACTACAGTTCATATTGGTGATAAGTCACCCCTTGCCTAACACCTTTGTGGTGGCTTGCAGGGTGACAAGTAGATTTAGATATAGAATAGTTAGTTTTTACACTATAGTGCATGTTGGTGGTAAATCTCCCCATCCAAACGCCCTTGAGGTGGCTTGCAGGGTAATACATCCATGTAGATGTACACGTAGGGAATAGCACTGAATGCAATGCAACTTTCGCTCGACACCCACCATGAGACAGTGGTTCCCCGAGTCCGCCCACATGATGAGCAACGACACGGGGGAGTGAGGCACGAGGCCCAGGGGCGTGAAATAAAAGCGCTCACCTTGTCCGCCTGTCGAAGGCAGTCGATGCGTCTCATTTTGCCCTTCTGGTCTGGGTTGGAGAGGACACACATGGCCGGCTTCTTCCCCGTGATGCTCAGCACGAAGTCCTCGCGGCATTCTTGAGTGATGTCCTTGCGGAGCTTGCCGAGGAGCCTCGAGGCCCACTTCTGCTTCACCTCGACCTTCTCATTCTGCGGAGAAGAGAAAATGAGAGGAAAGAATGAGAGACTGTGAGTGGGTGAACGGACTCGGGAATGGGCTTGATTGGCTGGGGTGGATTGGGTTCGGGGTACGAAGAAGAGATGACCGAAGGTCAACCGCCAGCCTTGAGGTGATCGCAAATCATAAACGTGGAGCAGAGAAATGAGCACTTCAAGAAAGTTTGAAGCAAAACCAATATGGTATATTTTGGAAAACGGTTTTTATCGAGTCTAAATATACCTTAATTTCTCAACTGATGTCATGTAAATTCTTGTGGTGCTTTTATTTCGCGTAATTCCATTTGTTTACACTGTTTATTACTTCTATTTTTGATAAGGACTAAGTGTGTTCCGTTATGGTAGTTTGAGTGAAATATCATGTAACCTGGAAATCAGTGAATTTGGTCTCATTTTAAAGGATAAAATCTTACTCTTCCAAAGAGTCATAAATATCAGCCCCTTACCGAACTACTTTCCGAGAATTTTTAGGAAAAATACCGGGTCTATTATATGGGAAGTGATAACTTACCACTGGTAAGTGTATGCTTCCCAGGGATACATTATTGAAAAAATGAGGAATACCTTACACCTATATCTCGTCAAAAAATTAACAGAGTGCTGTTAGTATGTTTTCTCGACTATTTAGGAAAATAAATCTTATTGTAACCGCAGTAAGTTTTTAAGAATTGCAAAAAATATTACGTTTTATTGGAGTATTAAGCGTACCGTATTTAAAAATAGAGTCAAATTACGAACTTATGCAGATACTTTTAGTTAATTACTAAGAATTTCAGTCGCATAAAAGTATAGTATTTGGCTATTAATAATTCAATATTAAGTTCAAGCTTCCTACACCAGTGGGAGTCAAAACGTATAACTCAAATATGGTCTCCATCTTGACTGCAGAACTATCTCGCTAAAACTACCTTAATATTTCCGCCATTCTCGGTAGCAAAAGATTGGGTCACCCTCAGGTAATGAAGGGAACAAGTGAAGGGATCTCTCTGCCTGCGACCTTCTCAACCTACGGAAAGCAACAGGTCTTGAAATGTAGGTAGTAACAAGCAAAAATATCAAATGAATCCAACATTCCCACTACCTAAGCGGCCTGATCCCTTGAGGGTTTCCAGGAAGAAATAGAAAATCAATATATGTTGGAAAGGTAAACTGAATTCAGCACTCACGCGACAAGAAGGGGTACTAATACAAGGGAATCCGCCATTTACCTGACAGTCTGGATAATAGCAGCCGCGCAAGTTCCTGGCTCAGACCAGTCCGGAATGGAACGGAAGTATACGTGGAGGGGTTGGAAGGAAAGGACGGAGGGGAGAGACGGGGGAAACGAGAGAGAGGCAGGGGAAACATATACGTCACGAAACTGGAACGCAAGGCTATTGGGCGAGTGGTGAAAATCACCAATCACCGTTGACTGTAAAAGGGATCTCATAGTGTGTTCTAATATTCTGAGAAGAGTGAAATAGACCCGGGCAGGTAGTTTGAGTCATCCCAATTCTCTACGCGCATGTTGGAAGACAGGTTAAATTCTCGCGTCGAGTGTCGAGTATAATGAAGATGGAACAGGAATTTCGGGAAACTAGTCAATTTTAACAGAATATAGCGAAAGCGCCTGATAACACGTGCCCCGTGTCAATGCGAGCCAGCATCTGCTGTGGCGATAGCGCAAGTAGAGGTGCAGGCATACATGAACAGGCATCAAATAGTACTCCACAATTAGACGTCCAAGGCGGAATAACACTACAGTAGACGATCGGTAGGTATTCCTCTGCTCGTTGTCACACACGGCACTCCATTTAACTTAAGCATCTCCTTCCAAGACGCTAGTTTTAGCAGCTATTAGAACGGGTCCAAACGTAAAAATCTCCATCCCTCATCTCGCACCACTCCTGATAGTTCAGTTTCACGCTGCGCAGCATCAGGAGGTTTAGTAACAGCTATAATATGTTGGAGTAGGTTCTATGGACGCGCAGCGCACAGTTTCTCAAGGAAATTAACTTTGACTAACCAATTGGTATGTTCGAAGACAATACGATAACCATTGTTGAAAATTTCACAAGAGGTCGTGATAGAATGATATGAAGGTACATACGAGAGCGAAGGCGCCCATCATTAATCATTTACAGTGTCAGACAAATCTCGGCGAAAAAATCATACAATCAAAGCAGTTTGAGCGGGATATCTCTTCACCTAGAAATTAATGATTTTGGTCTCATTTTACCGAAAAATACCACACCATTCCGAAGACAGCGACATATCTGCCACTTAATTCACTAATTTCCGTGATTTTGGACGAAAAATGCCAGCTCTTTTACATTGGAGGTCGTATGTGTTTGCTCTCAAGAGACTTTTCTTTACAAATGAGGGATCTCTAACACCTACATTCATCCAAAATATCAACAGTGTGTGGTTTGTATAATTTCCTAAGTATTTTTTAAACAAAACAATCACCGCTGTAAATTTTTCTGGGTCACAAATAAACCTTTCGTTGTAAAGGAGATTAAAACAACCAGCGTGAAGAAAATGAGTTTAGCTAAAGGCTCATAAAGATACATTCTTCATTATAATTATTATAGATACATAATTGATAATTTCAGTCTTATGAAATTATATGATTGCACCATTACTATTTAAAATTTAATAATAATGTTAAAAGATATAAAGGGACGATATTACATGCTAGCTTTCAAAAAGCTTAATGTACTTAATACCTCTTCCTTCAATTCTATTCAGGCAGTTTGAGCAGAATATCATTTCACCTTGTAATCAATGATTTTTGTCTCATTTTAAATACAAATTCCACACCCTTCTGAAGACCGCAGCATATCTGCCAATATATGATAGGTTTTTGAGACAAAACACCGAGTTACCGCTGTATATTTTTCATATATATATATTTCTAGAAATCTTTGATTTTGGTTTATAAGAAAGGACGAACTGGAAAGAATCGATGGCAAAGGCCTTGTGCAAGGGTATTAAAAAACGGGTGGTAAGAAGTAAGATATGGTTCCTCATTTTAGAGAATGTTAAGTAATATGAATGGACGTCATTATATGCTAGCTTCTGGAAATCATAATTCTCTCAATACCTCTAGCTTGCTATGTGTCGGAGCGGACATGATAACGACGGGTGAATTCACGAGCGCACACTTTTGCTAATACCTACATCTACTGAAATTCAAATGTTAAATTCGAATGTGGTCACCGTTAAGACTAGGGGAAATATCTCGCTCAAACTACGTTAAGGGCGTAAGATCTTGCTGAAATGACCAGTGCTTAAAATATTTCATTCACTCCAATTAATGAGCCGCTTCTTTGCCACTCGTCCCAGTGTCTTTCGTTCAAGAAAGGGAGGGAGTGGCACCCTCATTTTGCACTCATGTGTCGTAACGGTTGGCTATTTTTAATGAATGTGTTTCGGTTTACCTTACCTGTTTACACGAGTTGTGTTTTAACACCCCCTGCCACACGCCCATGCGGCGGCTCGCAGGGTAGTATGTAGATGTAGATGGACATTTGAAGTATATTCGTAGATATCATAATGGAACAATAATTCTGCGAGATTCCACAGAGAAAAAAATCATCCGCCTTAACTAGGATTCGAACGCGGATCCCTCGATTTCCGGCCGAGTGCTTTAGCCAGTTAAGCTACCGAGGGGATTTTTTATGACGTTTACGGGACCAGATGTTCTTGACTGCCGGACATACAATGTAACAATCCGTCGCTACTGAGCGCTTTGCGCCACTGCCCACGAGGAAAGATCGTACTATGAACACAAAAACTATGGCGTTCACTCCATCTGACAGATTTTAAGCTATCCGGGGCTAGCCACGGAGTTCCACTTTTACGGAGTCACCCGCAATGCACAAATGTGCGAAATTCCAAATGCAAAGCACTCGGCCGGAAATTGAGGGATCCGGGTTCGAATCCCGGTCAAGGCGGATGATTTTTTCTCTGTGGAATTTCGCACATTTGTGCATTGCGGGTGACTCTGTAAAAGTGCAACTCCGTGGCTAGTCCCGGATAGGTTAAAATCTGTTTTATAATTCTGAATATTGCCCAGCCAGGTCTTCATTCCGCCCCACTCCGGTCCGGTTCCACGCACCTTCTGCGATTCGACCGCGTTCCGACGGATCGCGAGATCCTTCATTCGAGGAATGATTTCGTTCCGTCTTCGAGGAAGAGGCTGTCGGAGCGTCACCCTTTTAGGGACCGACCCACCCCTTTCCACGCACATCCGCGTGCATCAACGCCGGGGAGAGCTCGCGAGACGGCGGCCCTCGCTTCGCCTCGGCCGTGTGGCGTGGCGTGGTGTGTCGGGCGCCTTCTCCCCCACGCCATACGGACGGGAGGTTGGATGTGGGGAGGGGGGAGGAAGAGACTGGATCGCCCACGCCGGGTCGTGTGCGCGTCTATAAGCTCCCCCTCTCCCTCCTCCCCCCCCGACCCACGAGAGTGTCCCATCCGTCCCCCCCCCCCTCTCTGCCCTCCGCGCAGCATGAGTGGGAAATGAGAAGTCTCTCTCCCTCATCTCGGGCGCATTCACGAGCGCACACTCTCGCTAATTCCGTGCCGCGCCGCCGCCGGACGGCCAATCGACGGCAATGGGGGTGATTTTTTTAGACGGCTTCGCGATGAGCACGAGTACACAACTTTAAAAAAATGACAAATTATTACCGCTCCACAATGAGCGGTAGAGCAAAACTTAAGAACATAACGTAACTTATGAACGGTTCACGATGGGCATAAATATAAAACTTTAAGAACATGACGTATCTTATGACCGATTCACAATAAGCATAACTGCGTAGCCCTGGAACTGGGCATAACTCATGACTGCTCCACGATGAGCACAAGTACAGCTCTTCGTATCATGATATTCCTTATAACCACTCTACGATGAGAAGCAGAACAAAACTTAAGAACATAACGTACTTATGATCGGTTCACGATGAGCATAAACATAAAATTTTAGGAAAATGACGTAACTTATGACCGCTTTACAATGAATACGTAGAGAAGCAAACTTAAGAACATGACATAACTAGTGACTGGTTGACGATTAACACAAGTACCATACTTATTGCAGAAAGGACCAAGACTTGTTTAAAATCATGAATACATTGACAAGAATAAGATTTGGATGTTCGATGCGAGGCTAAGCGGGAAATGGCAATGATTACTATATGGAAGGCGTGAATTGTGTCACACATTATGCACATATTCCCCGATCCTTGCTTCAATGACGAATGATTGACAAAATTTTTCTTGATTTATGGAGAACTGATAACTGAGCTATCGATTACAAGGAATGGCTTACACTGTTTTCTATACTTATACAAAAATTTGCTAAAAATAAGAGTTAATTTACAACTTAAAAAACAGGAAGTTCTAGGAAAATTCATATCATCATCAAAAGGAGCGAAACCAGGAAACACACGGCAATCACGTTGACAGGTAATGTAAAATTTTCAATGGTACCAGTTCAGATATCATCGAGTATAGTCGATAATGCACCATCAAAGATTGCACCAGTTGATAAGTGAAAACGAAACACTTTAGCGGTCCATTCACGCAAATGTAAGCATGGAACAAGATCAAAGCCTGTAGCCATCCATGCCGCCGGAAGTAAATGAAACCTTAGCGAGAATCAGAGGAAGGGATGACGCGAGGAACACACGTTACTCCACAATCACCTCACCGCTGAAAGTCGGTGGTTGACTAAGATACGATAAAGCTTTAAAGACGGCCGTATAATCATCGGTTGCATGGTAATTTTTCGCTTATCGCAGGGCATGAATTAGCGCTGCCTATTATGGGGAATAAGGCATCATGGCCATCGACACAAAGCATGAATATAACATTTGGAATGCCGGGCAAGGAGAGGTGATCACGGATTCACTTCACGTCAATAGGCGTGGTGCGGAGCAGGGATAGAGGAAGGTAATGACCGACTTTAAGTGGAATGCAGAGAAAATGGTGAAGTCAGCGGGATGAATATACCGGCTGGAAAAAACTTGAGACGAGCAGGAACTGAGTTTCTAAGATCGACATGATACACCCTCCTCGAATACTTGACTTTTATACTCTCTGATATCGAACGAAGTCTCGTAGAAACGTGATCAGTCCTAACTAACCCTGAGATCAATCTGTGAACCAGAATAAAGTATTCAAACAATTAAAATTTGAAGAAAGCTCAACAGCTTTGAAAGAATTATCTTCATGGGAAGATACGGGAATATATCATCAGCAGCCAATTTATTCACGTGGCTGTCGATGCTTAAACTGAAATAATTGGTGATTGGTCACCAAACAATTTTGGAGATGTGGATATACTCGCAGGACGACGTAGAAGAAAATGTTCCATTATCGAACAGAAAAAAATCCCAAGTGTCATTGGGGTAACAACTGCTTCATATTTCATTCTGGCTGTGAGTGCGATGCCAGTCTACTACAGTAGGATATTTTGATTATAAAAATAACCACATTTATGTACAAAATGGTAATTTTTAACTACTTCAATAATTTTTTATCATATTACAATAAATTCATTTCAAAAGAAACCTTAGAAACTGAGATATATTTATGAAAATAATTCACATAACAGCAATTTTTCGTTTTCTGTATTTATGTGATGATCGGAAATACGATTTTCAAGGTATTATAGGCATAGTAATCCATCATCGAATAAAATTCTATAGAAAACAGCCTACATGGCGACTTTCCCGGGTCAAAACTCTCAATTTATCGAGAGTTCTTGCCAGAAACGTCCAAATCCACCTAAAGATTCCTGCACCGACTTCTAAACATGATTCTGTAACTAGCCACGGAAACCATGATAAGAACAACCAATCACGCCCAAAGTTTTTTCATGTTTTGCAACGCTTAAGGAATGAAAGTTAGCGCAATATCTACGGCCTTGACAGAATTATTGCAATCAAATTTATACTTTGGCATAGAAATTAGTGAATACTAAAGCATTCAAAAATCCATCCGTATCTATAGGTAATGCTGCCGGAGTCAGTACTGAGTTAAGCCGCATAATCAAAGCGGCTTCAATCAAAGACAAAACATTTCTTTGTTAATTGCTGGAGGAGGCAAAATCCATGCTTATACAGCGGTTTTGGTCCCCGAAAGTGTCAACATTCAGCCATATCTCCGTGTACTTGAACGAAGAGTTTACAGAAATATTCCCAACTCAGAAATCTCTGCCAAAGCGGGAACTCGACCCCGAGTCCATTAGGGTGGGCCTTCGGCACCCACGTCAACCCGTTTACCCTCATTAAGTATTCAAAGAAGAGAAAAGAAGTTAAGGTGGCTGACGCGAGTCGTCAGTTATAATGTGCGCATTTTAATGACCTTTCAAGTAAGCCATTAAAAATTCTCGAACCACACTCCCTTAAGGGGTTTAAATAGTGGAAATGGCCAAACTGATAGTTATATCAGTGATGCAAACTCGTATTTGAAAAATATGTCGTCATAATTAAAATTATGTTGCGACTTGGGTTTATGGAACGGAATACGAAACTAAATCGAAAAACCATACGTAAATACACGCTTTTAACTCGGGATGATACCTTGATATTTGTAAGCAACTATTGTAATAATATGAAATGAAATATTTCAAGTTTATAGGAAAATTGTACACATTCAATCAAATTATTTTGAACTATATGTCAAAGGCCATAAGGCTACGTGTATAAAGGATATTCAACCAAATGAGCAGCTTGCCAAGGAACAAAAGAATAACTTGAAATTTTTTCTCTTTAGTCTGGACATATGTCTAATGAGTGAACATATACAAGTTTAAAGCAGATCTGTGCATATACAGCAACTTATTAAATCACTTCAAATCAATTACAGTTCTGGCAAATGCAATCCATCGACATGCGCAAGCAGGAGATGGAGACAGGACATCGTGAAGAAGCAGACGGAGCGTTTAGAGACGATAGAGTCTACTTCTTTCACTTCTCCCGAATTATCCCTCACATTTGGAATTCGCTGTCAGTGTTTGTGATCCTATCGATTGTCCACACAGAGTTAGAACGTGAGAAGCGAAGATCATAACGATATGCAAGGGGTTGTAACGTAATTTTAAAAATTTCACAAGCCTCTTACACCACTATAACATCAATTTTTGACCGAGCAACACTTCTTGAAACCAAATGCACTACGGTACACTAGTTCTGGAGGATATAATTTGGGATTAATACTGCCAAATAGGCATATTTTGTATGCTCTTTTTTTCTCAAGCGATTAGAAACCATTACAGCTACCACTGAGACTCAAATTTAATAGTTGAACACGCAGTCAATTTTAGAGAGTATTCTTTCTGTAAGAAAGAAATACGATTGAAAGAGGACATTGTAATCATAAAACCGGCATGTTAAAAAAACTGAATTAAATAAATGGGACTAAAAGTTTTATGCACACCAAGTAATGGTTTTAAGAGTACTCGTAGAGATGACGAATCTAAAACTCTAGAACAATCCAGAAAGACTTCCTACAAAATCAATGTCGATTGGACAATAAGAACTCCATATCAACGTGGGGCTGCATTGGAAAATATTAGCAAAAGAAGTGTATTCATGTTGTCCGTATACCACGGTCATTATTTACCATGCATTATTAATTCTGTTCGCCGAAGAAAGAAACGGGAAACAGCCACGTAAATGTACACGGATGATCGTGGTATATTCTAGTAAAAAAAATTTTATATCTATATTTCCGCTATTTCCTAAATGATAATGACCCTTGAATGCTAGGAAAATTGTTCGCAACACTATGAATCATTTCCATCTCAAATCACCTCTCGCTATGAACTAATCTGGGACCATATCTTCAAGTCTCATCGTGAGTCGAATATGAAGGATTATAGATTAAGGAATAGACAATGATAACCTTATACGGGACGTCAGGTGGTGGCACCAATTCCAACTTCTCGAAGCCCTGTCACTGGCTGCGGTTAGAAGGGTTTTCTGACTGATCCTCCACACTTTACAACCTTCCTCCCCCGTCTCGCAGTACTTTTTAAAGTTCCGCAGTCCATGTCTCAATCGCCTATTGTGAAGCGCGAGGAGCTATCGCTCGAGCGGAAAAAAATCATTTGGCTCATGGTTGCAAATAATGATTCCGAATCCTATATCTGAAACAATAGATTCAGGAGAATACAATTTTAACACTGCTTGGCGGAGATTAAGCCGATGTGGGGGCGGACTTTCGGGAGGACGCGGGGGCGACGGTGATATCGAGACATGAATGGGACCTCAACGGGAGCAGTCGGCAGACTTCACGCCGCCGCTCCATTGAACCCTCTAAAAAAAACTGCCCCTTTCGACCCGCCCATTGTGGGCCACTTTCAAAGTCATTCAACGTTTACGCGCCGCTAAATGAGCCAATGGTCAGCTGACAGATCGTCGGGAACAGGAGATGACAACAAAAGTGAGAGCTCAATGCCACGGCCGGGAGACATGCTTCAAAACCTGTTCTCCGTGACGGAAAATGAAGTCCCGCGGGGTGTGAAGCGATGAATCCACTGTCCGGGGGAGGGCGGGGAGGGACCGCTTCGCCCCCCTTCCCCTCCAAACCTTCTACTCCAGCCTCTCATTTGCATGAATCCGGAGACCACGCTAACCCAAATATTAACGTCGGCACCGAACAACCTTTCCGCAAATATATTGTTATGAGCGTAGCTGCAGAGGGGAGAGGCGACGAAAGGCAGAGGTCGATTGCGCTCAAAAGGATGGAAGGGACAGGCGACGGCAAAGCTTGTGGCAGAAGAAAGCACAGAACATCATATCACGGAGAAAGATCATCTTCAGCACGGATAGGCAAACATATTGGGAAGGAATGGTCAAACCTATCCCTCAAAAGAAAAGACCGGATGTTACTCAGCACTGAGAAGCCCTCATCTCATGCACGGCGCGAGAATTTCATCTACATTTACATAGGACCCTGCGAGCCGCAGCATGCGTGTATGGTCGTAGGACACCAGCCGAGTAAAGGCTTTGGAGAGGTAAAATGGTGTGGTGTATTTTGAGAGCATAACGAGAGGAGCTCCGTTTTTACTGTGGTTCTTCCAATGGTTACTGGAATACTTCCAATGAATACTGTGGTCAAATACATCTACTCGTCATTGTCACCATATCTCTCACAGAATCGCTTGTATCGTACCTAGAGATATAGTGAGGAGTCAGACTAAGCCTAGCATTCAGCCTCCGAGTCTCTATCGGCTCCCAACTTAATCTCTCCAAAAGCTGTCAAACAGGTCATGTTCAATCGTGACAGTTTTTAAGGAAGCTCGCCGCTTTCCCTCACATTGTATATTTTTCTGACAAAATATTTCTGAGCAGGATCCTTAATGCTCGCGAAGTATTTGAAGCAACATTTAGAGACATTTCGAATCATTTACAGATAGACTTGATGAGCAATATCAATACAAGACAAAGGATAGGCGAGCGCTTCAAGTGAAATCGTTACGAGCAAACAGATAGTTGGTTGATGGTGGAGAGATGGATTGAAGGTGAAAAACGCAAGAGACACGGATCTTATGTGACTCTCTCGTTGGATAAACTTGCTATAAAGACGACATAGAGTCGGACACTACAAGCGAGGCTAAGACTGCGCCATAAATTTAGACCACACAAATGTTAGGGTGACACAGAGGATATTATTTTAACTCCTCATTATATCTCGGAGCTAATAAGAGGTGAAAAAAACAGAGATGCTCTACCTAACGGACGGCTACGAAATTCACTCTTTTTTTACTCATTTATTTGTTCCTCGTATAGCATATACACATAAAGGTTAAAATTAAAAAATTTCAAAACGAGGGACATAGATTCTCCTCTGGACAATAACCTGTTTGGGGTAACCGACTTTTCTTTGTCTAACAAGATCACATCAATATGGAAAACAACAAATATGAGTCTTCCAGCAACAAATTACAAATACATTTACATAAATTATTAGTGGATACAATAATAAAATAACAACATGTCCCGACCGGCTTATTTCCCAACCAAATCGCCACCTAATGTAGTGTGAATCACATCAACCGCGGATAGAAAACACTAGAATCTGTCAATAGAGAAAAGTCGATAGTGATAGAAAATTAAAGAAGCCACGACGGAACCCAAGGCATATCAATACTTGCTCCGGAGGCTTTGAATGACTATGCTTCTATTTTCTTGGATTGGATTTTGGCGACCGACAGCTAAGGTCATTTGCGCCATAGGGGATCGGTACGGGAGGAAGATAGAAACCCGGCGTCGGTATTAGCCTGCCGTTAACGAAAGGAGCCAAGGGAACCACGGCTTAACGTCTCATATGACAGACGGAGTACTGTACTAGAAGTGCCCTCCACAAGACACTCAAGTAGGGATCGGGTTTCCGATGAAAAACATCCTCCTTTGCAGGGATTTGAATCCGGCCGCCCGTATGGTTAGCCAGTAGCCACCACACGAACCCGATCCCCTTTCTATTTATTTCGACATCACTCCAAATACAAGCTAGCGAATCTAATCAAGTATTATATTTCCTCCTATATGAGGATGTTGTGGTGGCTATAGTATTGGATTCCCATTGGCGCCAGGTTTCTTTCCACCCATCTATCGATAGGGAAAAATCGAAAGTGAGAGTAAATTAAAATATCCATGATCATGATCAGGGAAAACCAATTCTTGCTCCGGAGGCTATGACTGAATGAGCAGCTATTTTCTTCCTCATCACTCCCAGCTTCTGTAAACACCTATTACATTTCCTCCAAGATAGCTGGATAGTGCGGTGGACACATTTTCCGGCAACGCCAGGTTTCTCTCCGCCCTTCCTTCATCCATCGGATATTCCTCCTCTTGGCCCCCAAACGCGTCAGCAATTCCACATGACGTTAATGACTTCAGCTCTCGGTCGCCTCGCATAGCCTTCATCAAACCATCCGTTTCCTCAAGTCTACCGACGGAGAGCCGAAAATGACTTCCTCAACCCATCGCCTATCTATCTATCTGAGAGGAGCTGCGCATAGGAGACAAATTCCCCCGATAAACTGCTTTCAAAAAAAAGAATATTGCATCTGTCGCGCTCGAGTGAAATATATTATAATCGCGCGGAATTATAGGAATTACCGACAGTGTTTCCACGTCTAACAGTTATCCGTGAATGGATTCGTGGATGGATGCGGCGGCTCTGCGAGCCTCAAAATCCCCCTCGATTCCTCGCCCACTCCCATCATTTTACTTCCCATTTCCCCGTGAAAGACCGATGATCAATTTTTATCCGACCCGCTATCTAATGGCTATTTGAATTCGGACTTTAAGTGCTCCCATCTGTCAAGCACAGGAAATGGGGGCGGGCGCGAGAGAAGTAGCCATCCAAGCATTCCCATTACGCTAACCCTCCCATAACCCACAGCCCACTTCTTCCCATGCGTCGATGGCTTTGGCATCAGACTGAAGATTCTCCCGACCCTCCTGCCCCTCACCCTATTCGCCCTCCCCCCGCGCTCCTTGCCTGTATCCGCAGTTCCCGAAAGTGCTCCCTCCGTCGCCGCACTGCCCTCAAATGACGACGTACACTGCGTACTCGAAGGATCCGCTCGAACGGCCCATCGTGTACGGCCACCGAATTCGCGATCGCGTGAATTTCACGAGTTTTTGTTTGCTCGTTTCTTGCGAAACACACGTCCCTCGAATACACGCTCCAAAAGCCTCAACAATTATCGATCCTTCGCAACTTTGCTCGCTGCAATTCACCACCTTTTTCTATTTTTAGCCAACTGCGTTGTTTCTTCGTGAACCATTACTTTTGCATCCCTCGTGGTGTTTTTTTACACGTACTGCATCCTTAGCATTCCTCGGTTTTACTTTCCATTATTCTCTCCCTCCATTTTTATTTCCAGCGAGTAGTTTTTCCTAGGATTGTGTCCAACAAGTTTTTCTTCCATTTTATAGTTTCCATTCTGATTTTTTTTCACGAACTCTCATAGAACTTTCTCATTGGTTATTCCCACCGCCAATTTTCCTACTTCTTTAATTTAAAACCAAATCTATATTCTTACCTTTCGTCTCTCTTCTGTGACTCCCTTTCGTTCAACCTTCACTTCCATAAAATAGCAAACTTACCACACGTGTTTATGATATGCTTCCATGGAAGTATATGTTAAAAAAGAACGATAAAACTAACCTGTGTTGCTGTCTTGTCCATATAAATATTTGACTCAAACTTTAACTGCGTTGTTGTCTTGTCCATATAATTATTTAATTCAAATTTTGACGACCTTTTACTCGAATGACTCGCTTAATCTCCGTAGTATGCGGGAATAGACATGTCCCCCGCCAGAACACTTTCTGCTGAAATGTTACGCAATTAATTATTTAAACACACAAACATGACTATGAGAGAAAAATAAATAATAGCTTTGTCCAGGCATCTAATTTTTTTGAAAACATAAATTAATTGTGCGGAATTCTATTCTTCAGGCTATTAGTGTGAGCAAGCCGTTTGTCACCACGTTTTTATTTTTATTCTAATTGCTGAGATTTCGTTCCGACAACTAAGGCACTTATTTGAAAGATACGCGCAAAAAAGTTATAAGCCTAGAGCCAGTGATGCTATATCAAATTTGTTGAGTCCACCGAAAGAAAATTGAACGTTGAGACCCTCACGTTTGAAATTTAGAGAAGAAGATAAAAAAAAGGTTTTCACGCGAGTGTTTGAAAATCGTTTCAGTTTGGAATATAAAACTGGGACGATAAGGTACTGGAACAAAAAAGGTATCCTTCCATCCCGAGGTTGAAAATCAAGGTTAATGTTTTCACTTGCCAACTGCGGGTACCACTTATATATATAATCTTAAAAAAATTAAAAACAATTTTTAAATGGTGAAGGATATTTTTTTAATGAAAGCCTAATTAATATTTCGCTGACTAACAAACCTATACTCTGAATAGTCCCTTTATTGAATATACCTCTATCAGAAAACTTATTACGGTTGGTGGAGTTCTCACGAAGCGGTATCGAAAATCCGAGGCTTGATATTAGGAAGGTTTATCGCTGCCAATGAGGTTTATCTCTGCCAATTAGGAAGGTTTATCGCTGCCACCACTTTTCGAGGTCAAGTTCTGCTGATGCATCGTAATTCGAAGAAAATAATCACGTTTACTTTGGAAGATAATGAGTTATAATTAATTATTCCTTCCAGCAAAGATATATATATATATATATATATCTTGTGGGGGGTTATACCAGTCAATAGCGTCTTGGATATTGTATTTTTTAAAATTTTGTGCCTTTTTATAGGCAACTGCAAATAACTCCGCCCAGTGTAAAAGAATTGGGATTCAATGGCCTCTTTCCTTAACACTAGAAGTCCCGGAAGGGTCAAGGGTCATACTGACCCCTTTTCAATTTAAATAATCCATTAATTCTGACCGAATTATATCAGCTATTGGATTTTCTTCTTGGTAGAAACATTTTTCTTATTGCTTTTTCTTGGTTTTTGTGCTGATCGGCGATAATAGCTGATGAACAATCAAAATACGAATTTATATATGAATCACGTAGGCATATTTACATAAAAATCTTTATAATACGTCTGATGCCACTTTTGTGGTACACGCCTACATTTGCTTCAGAAAAGAAAGGTAAATATGGACCAATATATGTACTCCAGGTAGCCACTACTCATCGAGACCAAATGAATGCTTTGACACTAAAAATTTCAGTACTTTTCCCTTGCAGCCGTTCAGAGGCAACCGGAACAATAGTGGGGAGAGTAAGCGGAATGGCGGACCACTTTTCTCCGAGTGTTTTTCCCTGAGAAAGGAGGATGAGAGACTATACACAGGTTCGGCAGCCGATCGTTAATACCAAACGGTAACCGCCGACGAATTCTTTACTGAAATCCCAGGTCAAAGTCCTCATACGAAGTGCCATATCCTTTATGTTGAAATTTGTAATTATAGTTCCTAGATATAGACCGGAATCCTTGAAAAAGAGTGAAAAATAATAAATAAAATATATTTGCAAAATATTTGCAGTTAACTTTGGTTAAAAACGTCATTTTTCCTTTTCAAAATAAATTACTTCCAAGGGATCATTTGAACCCTTAGAATTTTCCACAAAAATGGGTGTAATTAATTCAAATAATTGTAAAAATATTTTTTTACATTTCCTGCTCTCCAACTGCTAGGAATTTATCGCACAATTCTGCCCAAGACCTCCTTGCTAAGAAAAATTGAACTTACATGCCCTTTAGGTGGGATTCGAACATGGATCTTGGCAGTTCCTAGTTCGGTACGTCTAAAATCCGGCCACCCTCAAGTCATCTCCCTGTTTTATGAACAATGATCACTCTGTTTGCCACCATTTTCGCCATGTACTTTCACATTTCCTCACCATTGTTGCGTCCCCGACCTTAAAAACGTACTGCATGCTATGACAGACCATTACATTGACCAAATTTTCGGCTCAAAACAATAAAACATTCCCCCGCCATGTTCATGCATCACCATTGATCGCTGACTACAGCCCCAGACTGGCGTGCTCCTGTTCATGTCTTTCGTCGTTCTCCTCGGGATTAAACTCAATCCAGGCCGGGCGATGGGCAGAGCGCTGGTTAAATGCAGGACGGGAGCGACGATATCTCGCGGAATAAAAAGCGAAAACGAGGCACCATGGGTTACGCCCAACTCGCGACCAAATCACGCGGATGCGGAAGACAAAAGAGAGGAGTGGGGGTGTGTGCGTGTGTGTGAGGAACAAGTCGCGGCAGGGCCGCCGCGGGACAATGTGCATCGTGGCCGCCCCTCAGGGTTTGGGGTCTTCCGCCCCGGGACGATGAGGGATGGGCGACCACTCCCACAACACGTGCCCTTGGAACAAAGCCCGGCGACCCCGGGGGCGAGTCCGGTCCGTGCAACATTGTGTGCGCGGCCCTTGCCGTCCGGCCCCCGGGGGCGGGCCTCGCCGCGTCCGTGCCAGAGGCAGGGGCGTGTGCCCTTTGAGCGGTCGGGCGCTCTCCTGTTCCGAGGGCGTAGCGTGAAAGCGGACGACACAGGCGGGACAATGAGGTGTGACAGTGGGGACAACAATGAGGCCAACTTGGGTCTGGACCACTGCGGGCGACCGCATGACTGCTGGCCCCGCGGTCGCCCGACGCCGTTTCGGATCGTACGACAAGTGGACCTACAAAGCCATGGTACTAAAACATTGAGTAGGTCGCTGCGCATCTCAATATACTATTGATACCTATAGATGCGATAGTATCAACAGTGTGACGCAGCGTGGAAGGCAGAGCTAGATGATTCCGTGGTTTCATTACTGTGGATTTTGTATTGCGATAAACATCTCGGTATAGTTATTATTCCCTGAGGAAAAATATCATCCGGCTTTAACTTCAAGACAGAACAAAAGATGCGGAATTCAGAAATATTTTCAAAAGGGACCTTTCAGTAAAACGTATGTATTTTTAGGATGTTTTGGTTTGCATTCATGATCAATGAGAAAGAAATGAAGTACCTATTACCTACTAATTGAAAACTATTGCTTAATGGTACCATATGATATATTCCGTTAGCTGCGTTTGGTTGCTTTTATGTCTCTTGATTTAGTGACTGCGGCCAATGCAGTAGCACCATTTTCAAATTCTTCCACGGACGGTGGAATTGCTAACGGCCGTAGGATAAGAATTGTAGGTATATATTATAACAAGATAAGATTCGGGGGATCGGATCCGTGAGGGGCGGCTGAGGACGGGTTTCACATCACGAGAGCCCAAGCTCGAAGCCCGGCGGTGGAGAATTATCAGTGGAATCTTTATTTCTACTCGGTAATTACAGGGGTGGGCAAAAAACTATTGCGTCTGTCCAATGGGGGGTAAAAATCTTCACCCCTTGACGCCTTTTGTTGAGATAAGGTGATTGCAGACGCTAGGTTTCTCTCCACCTTCCTCTCCTTTCCCCAAGCAAGTATTTTTTGACAAACTGACAAAAATATCCTAAATGGCGCAAATGCTATCAGTTGGCGGTCGATTGCCCGATTAAACGACCAACATAAAGGAATATCCGATATAAATTTTCGATAGAATAATGCATAGTGGTACGTTTTTACAGTCAAGTTACCGGTATATTCTCTGAACTTCTACACTTACGACATTTTTCACGTCAATTATTCAAATATTAGTATTTGTAACTTATGCTACTGAAAAAAATGTTTATAAACTATACAAATCCATCACTTCCGATCAATTTATACTATGGAAGAATAATCCACTCTATTTACTGTATGCCTTTATATCATCATGCCAAATGGAGGTGGTACAAAAATTTAATATTCAATGAAAACTCAAGAAAGTTTTGAACGATATACTAAAATATATTTTGTGTTTAGTATCCTTTCGAAAAATCTGCATCTCTTCAATGTATCGAGCACCGATGCATTAATATAATTTTAGATGCATCCCTTTCCTAAACAAAGCAGTCCTTTGATGCCAAACCGATCTCAATCTTCCTTGAATTTAGATAGCCTTATTAAAATTGTAGTACGTACCTGGCAATTAGCACGTCCTAAATCCGACCGCGATAATATGCTCTCGTAAATGTCGAAGCAATGACGAAATGCTAGAGGTTATACATGCAGGCGAAGGAAAAGACTGCTGCCAGAGACGAATGGGATTAATATTAAATGGACAGAGCCATTAAAGACAGATCAAAGACGTCAAGACCGAACAATTTAGAGAACTCTTGGTACGCGGGGAAGAAATGAGTGAGAACTGGGAAGCAAGCGTAAAATCGAAGAAATTTCTGAACAAATGAAAAAATTAAGAAGAAACAGATGTATGCAGCTCCATGAGATCAGACACAAGCCTGTATTTTATACAGCCAAGCCTAGTTCTACCTGTAAAATACATATGATAATAAAATTAAGAAATTCATCACGCGGGACCCATCGCAATTCGTGAAGGGCACATTGCATGTACCGTCAAAAAATCGCATGACGATGATCAAAATCCCATTTCCGAAGGTATGCGAAGAAAATGTGCGTAATTAACCTTACATAGGTCATTTTTACACTCCAGTTTTAGCTTCCGACTGAGCCGACGACAGGGGGGGTATGGAATCCAGTCCTTATAAAGCATAGGACATAGGGAATAGGACCTGAACAAGAGGGAGAACTAAATGCCTTAGCGCTCTGTTATGTCTTTCTTGGGCGTAATCATTAATCCGTAACCCCAGACACCCTTTTTTTCTCACGTTAACACATACCTGCGTTTTCACGGACGCCTGTCTATAAATCCCAATATTTTTTAAATTTACTTGTAAAATTTGTTCTAATTAAGTTAGTTTAGTCTAGTTCTAGTTAAGTCTAACTTTTTTCCACATTGCCAAATTCGTATAAAATGTGATTCAAAATAGCATTGTAATGGAATTTCAAACCATGCCGTGCAACTTACCAAACGTGGACTTACATATGAATTTGAAAGCAATATTATGATAACAGAAAATATTCATATTTTATCTTCATCAATGAAAAAGTAACTTGGTTTTTCTTCCATAGATTTATTTTCTTGGTACAACATGTTTCAACACAGCGGTGTCATCATCAGGTACAAACTCAAACTATGGAGCGTATATAATATCTTACCGTTCGAACACATGTAAAATTTCCGATTTATAGATATGAGCGGATATATTTAATATTATTTTATAGGTTAATGGAATGGGACAAAAATACTTGAATAATAATACAAAAATGCAGTCTGACATAACGCGGATAAATTTTAAAACTAATTTACTCGAAAATTAGGCGTAGTTAACATTTTTGACATTAACGAGAATTTTAAGGCGTAGTTAACATTTTCTACATAAGTTAAGTTAAGGCGTAGTTATTATTTTTGGCGATAGATTCCATAAATACTATCAAATTTGAAGGTATTAAACCTTGCATAAATTATATGTGCGGCAGAAATGGAAAAAGCTTTCTTAATTTACTTGTCACATTTGTTTAATTTAGTTAACGTTTGCTATATTGCCAAATACATTGAAAATATGATTTTTATACAAAAAATATCACGGCGGTCGGTGAGATCGGGTCGGTCTGTGTCAGTGATTACGGGAATACGGAGCGTGGGGAGAGGGGGTGAAAGTTTTGTGCCTCTCAGCGGGGTGGAGTATCGACGATGCTTTTATTTTGCTACTCTTGTCTGCATTAGAGATGTGAAGCGGGGCTACTATAGTATAATATGCTCCTGTCACCGAGAAACTCACGTGATCTTTAATTTAGAATTTGATGCGTGACTCGATTCTTAATGGCTCCCAACATAGTTCGTTCATTGGGGTTACACACACTATTCACTCTTAGAGTTCTCATCGAAAAGTGCAGTTTTACTATTATTTTTTTTCATGAATTAAATATGTCCGTCCAAAATGGTCGTCTTGAACTATTTTATATTATTTACATCTAACTAAGTAACTAAGGAGCCACGGGGTGCAATCACGAAGGTTTCGAGATTTTGGCATATTCACATCACTCGAAAAAACCTCAAACCGCCTTCCCGATCGAGTTATTGCCTTTGGGATACTGTCAATGGATTTAAATACCGCGATTTAAGATACAGTAAACAATATATCAGACTCTGATGATCTCAATCTGCGTGGTTAAAACAAACAAAAACTCGAAGCGTTCATTGTTGTGGAACGAGACTCCTTAGTTAGGTGATTGGGATTATCTCGATCTGATCAACGAAGCCCCCCATTCCTCCAGGGTTCTGAATACAAGCGACAAACTCGAGAGTGCCCTTGACTCGTGAGACGTGAGTTTGGACAATAATGGAGTGACTAAGTTTGATTGAGAGAAAGACGAACGAGGGAGAGTTTAATGGCGTGGATACGGGTGAGGCCGCGAAGGTGGATGGGTGCCGAGGGCATACTCAAAGGGTGACAGAGAAGAGAAAGCTTGGCTAGAACAGATGAGGAAGTGAAGCGTGTATTGACGGAATGTCTCAGTGACTTACTCAGTTATTTTTTCTTCATTAACGGTGAGTGAGACGAAGAAATTTCTGTAAACATCAGTTCGGTATCACTCTTATCGCTTTCGCTTCAGGCAGGTCTAGAGATGTAGCGAGTGGTTCAAATAATATCCTCATTGTCCCCCTAAAACCCGCGTCATCTGACATAATTAGCTATGGCATTCTTTTGCGATGTTCCACTCGATTCATTACCCCTAATCAAATTTACATTCTCTGGGATTTCTTCTAAGGGGAACCGGTAATTAAGCTGAAGATCTGATGGACCGATATAATAAGAAACGATAGAGTATACAGAACCGTAGAGGAGGAAAGGATCCAATGGAACACACTACAGAAGAGATAAACCAGAGGGATTGGACACACTCTGAGGCACAATGGGTTTCTGAAGAGTATGATGGAAGGCAAAATGGAGTGAAAAGTCCACAGAGGAAGACCCACGAATAAATGCATAGTAAAAATATAGAGAAAAGTACATAAAACGAGCCTCCAGGGAAAAAGATAAGTAGCATTAGATACGTTATAATGGTGGACTGCAGGCAGCCAATCTCAGGATTGAACGTACAGTGATGATGAGGGGGATTCTTCATTCTCCAGCCCTGGCCGCATTCCCGTGACTTATGAACTGGGCGAAGCATCGGCCTATAAACAAGAGCAATGCATGACGTCCTTTGTCTTTCGCTTCCAAGTGAGAAGGGCACGTGTCCTCCAACGCTCCCGATGTCAACAAAACACGCCGAACCCGCGAGGTTCCCGCGGCCGGAACTAAATAGCAATTTTCCAGGAAAGAGCCGCTAATCTCTTGTTAAATCGGAGGGTCTCTATTATCTTCCATTTCCATGACCGAGTACCGATGGTGTTCGAGTGGGTTGTCAATGAGTCACCACGACCGTCCTCCACTAACAAAACGCGTCGAGATTCATTTACAATGCATTTGCTGTCGTTTGGGTCCGTTCAATTTCCAAACCCGGCCACTTATTTTTGAAGGGATATTCTCGGGAGCCATAGCAAATATGGATTGGCTCCATTGTGTTTCGGAGACACCCATTTTCGATCGTTCGACCGTTCTGCGGAGGACTACAGCGCGATTCGGTAGTGGGATCGGGGCTTGACAACAAATCAAACACGTGGAGAAACATTTGCCCCTACGTTTTCGGAGCGATTCTGCCAGCAGGCCGTGTGTGCGCCCGACAGACATGTTTTGTGGCCATGGAGCTAGCTAACGTGTTCCGCGAGGTGGCGGAGGGCACCTCATTCATCTCCGTGAAAGAATTATCAGTAATCAATCAACTGTTGTAAGATTGGAAACATTTCGGAGGGGATTTTTATGGATTCAAATTCATTTCTTCACAACCTTCATTGCTCATGAACTCGCTCACTCGAACTGAAAAAAATTTTTCCAATATTTTTTTCCCAAATTTAAAAGCCCCAACAGTCATATAATAGCTATGGCTTGGTTGATTGGTTAGTAGAGGACGGTATTTGAGAATTTATTTCAGTTCAAATTATTCTTCATTACATCAAAAACATGTTCGGTGGAGTGAATATCAACAGTTCATCCAGTATACCTATTTATTTTACATTCCTTAATATTCTCTGCCATCCTCATCTCGTTATATCAAGCACTACAATCAAAATTTAATGATGATCCATATGAGTACATAAAGATGAATGAAAAATGAAAATTTATAGCATACATATAGCCAATGAAACTTTCTAATATGCAAGCCTGGTCCAGGTTTATGATACATATAATGATACTGTTGAGAGTAAGTTATTTTCACGTCCTGCGACCCTATATCTCGGCGTACTAGAGAGCTCTATAACCGTTTCATAAGCCCTGAGTCGAATTAACTTATCGGTCTCAATAGAACTAATGGAGCTTGTGTTTTTGTAAGGGCACTGGCTTTCCATTTCGCGGGTTTAGATTCAATCAGTGGCTCTGGCGGATGTTTTACAGGCAAACTCACTCAAATACTCAACTCGGGTGCAGAGTGAAAAGCAATTCAAGAGTAGCACTCTCGTCTGTTAGAGGAGTAGATGTTGTCCCCAGGCCGCATTTCATTAAGAGTAAACCAAAGCCGACGATGGTTTCTCCTCTACCTTTCCTTCAAATTTCCAGTTACAAGCCAAAAACTACTCCTCAATGGCGCATATAACTTTGGTTACTGGTCATCTACCCAAGTAATCGACCGACCATCGAGAAATCGGAGTGACGCGCGAACTTTTATAAAAGTAATTTGCCGGTAACAGGTAGGTTCCGTTGAAAGTTAGAGATAATTATCCCAGTTTTCCACTCTTTTGAGGCCCAATCCAACTCAGGTATTTCATTTTTCAAGTAAAATCAATAGCTAAATGTACTAATACATATTTCAATAGTTACATGCCTAAAATTTCCTACAAAAGGTAAATATTCTGGATATAATATCCGATAATGCGTCCACTCGTCCGTGATATCCAAAGATGAGATGGAGAAGAATAGGAGGAAGCAATAAAGCAGAAATTTCAGTTCTCGGGATGAAGTTTTAAAACGTTATATCCTCTCGATCAACCCCAAAGGTTCCAATCCAACAGTTGCATTTAAGTGAAAGATGATTATAGAATTTTTTCGAATGGCTTAAAAAATTAAAATTTGCTCTCAACGACCGAAGGTTACCTCTCCAGCCACCATAATGTCCGATCCAATGGACTGGGAGCTGAACTTGAAGTGCCCTTCACGTGTCATCCACATAGGCGGTTGGGAAAAATCTCGGTCACCGCCGGGAATCGACCCCGGGTCTTTCGGGGTGGGAAGGGAGTTCTCCAGCCACTACACCGACCCGATCCCTCCGCGGCAATTAACCCAGCTCTTTGCACAATAGCTTACTAATTAACTCCCATTGGGGAGGCCGCGGTCAAATCCCCGGCGAGGAATGCCAATAAGTGCGAGCGAAACTGCTGAACCAGCCGAGCACAGCTGTGGGAACTAGCGGTGGAGATACACACTTTATTTCTCGGCGTTATTTCAAGCCTCTCCAAAAAATGTTATTTTTTTCGTAAAAAATTTACAGCAAATGCAACTCACGGAGGAAGCGCCTTTCGTGACCCCACATATGCTCAGCACGCCGAGACAGGAAATCATCTCACACCGTTCCTTGCTAAAATGGTGACCAAGATGTGTAACCCCGTGCAATTAGAGGCCAATGTTATGAGCGTCTACGTTGAGATAAATAATGGAACACATGATGAGTGTCCCATTGTGATTTTTCCCCAACATGAAAAAAATATTTGAAGCCTAAGACTCGAAGGAAATAAGAGAAAGTTCGAAAATCTGCGTGCCAATTCCATTCCCATTTTCCGCAACGATGAAAAATATTTGCTCAAGCTTTAATTGTATCATTACATGCCTCAAAAGCTCTGGAAAAATTCCCACGCAGCAAACACCTGAGCCTCATCTATTTTTGAGGAAGTGATCTGCGATATTGCAGTTGTGTACAATAACCATATGGGTTCAATAGTCCCAGAAAAATCTTATTTAATGTAGAAATTGCCACAAACGGTGGAACAGAGGGTCCCAGCCGATTGTGGGATAAGTCGACAAGTTGATTCCATTACGGTTGGACTTGAAATTAGAGACAAAGTGAAGTGAAGAGCAGTAATCAGAACTAAATTAGCAATCAAATAGGTATGTGCGAATATTTCTATCCTTGGGGGAGCAGGAGTTTAATTAAATGAACTTCTTTCATTTCAAAGAAGATATACCAAGGTAATCAGAACTTCAACAACGGGGAAGTGAGTGTGTTTCAGAGCTGCAATATCTTGAAAGTAACTCCCGAAAGGTAGTTTGAGCGTGATAGTTCCCTAGGCATAATGGAGACCACACTCGAACTACATGTTTTATTTTCAGCAGCTGCGGGAAGCATGGGATAAATATTGCATTGTTATTTGTGCAAGAATATACTTTTACTATACTTGATTCATTTTTATCGCGCCGTAGGTTAAAAACTCCTATACAATGGAAGGTTTTTAGTAATGCTGAAAACAATTGCTGCGGTGAAAATATGATTTATTTTCAAAAAGAGTTGAGAAAACATACAAACTGTAAGCTGTTTATTTTTAACGAGATCTACATGTTAGAAATACCGCACTTTTTTTTTAATGTGATTACTCGGGAGTGCATTCACGCACCATTTCTCATGTTAAAGCACTGGTATTTTTCGTCAAAAATGTTTTGATGCAGTGCAGTGAGGGGCTGATATTTTGGAATCTTAGGAAGGGTGCGATGTTTCTCTTTTAAATGAGACCAAATGCATACATTTCTAGGTGAAATAATTATTTGCTCCAACTACCTAAGATAAGCATCGTTTCTTCAAAGACCACCTACCAAGCGTTTTTGTGTTTCTTTAGAAGCTTCTAATTTTTGGAGCACCATAATTGCGTAAGACAGCCTACCTAGTGAAAGAAATTAATTTTCTCATTTCCCCAGCCAAAGGCTTTCCAAATCTACTCAAACTAAAATAGACAAGCTGCTGGTGGCTAAATTTGAAAGACTTGAAGATTAAGCGTCATGAAGTAGTGTCTTGCCCCCATTTCAAGACATTTCAGAATCATAACACCGCCTGAAAGTTTCAACCCAAATATTTTTCAAAAAATAAAAATACTCTCCCGGAATAATCGTCAGAACCAACAGATACACCGGGTGATCGGAGTAACACATTCATATATATGGCCCGTTTTTCGTAAATATCACAGAAATTGACGTGTTTTCTTAAATTTGAAATTCCAAGTATTGTTGATATTGAATTCGTGATATTGTTGACAGTTAACCTAAACCTAAGCAAGCGTGGTGACAACACTGAAACGCTCTTTTGTTTGAAAGAAACTTTAATTATATTCCAATGAGTGGAAATCCTAAATAATTGTTTCAAGCCCGATTACGTTTCATCTCTTGAAGTCAATGGTTACTCTTTTATTCCCTCTTTGCCGAGGATAGGTGGGAGTGAACGTGACAACGGGAGAGAAAAAGAGGAAAATCACAGTTGAAAACGGCATAGATTCTCACGATCAGACAAGACTATAACTTCCAGATGCTTTTCTCAATAGAGCTTCGCTTCCATAAAAACAAATGTGGCCCGAGGATTAGAATAAGTTTAGCTCTATCCTCAAGAGCCCGTCGAAGATTCACCTTTGAATGTCTATTTTTCGAGGCCTTCCCCTAGTGTACGGGTGAACCGATTACTCAGGAAGGGAAGGTAAACGTACGCTATAAATTCGATCTCTCGGAGGCACTGCATCCTGTATTCATTCCGCTCATCACTTAAAATCTGATGCGCCTAACCACTGGTAATTGCTATCCAAGGTAAACAT
Organism: Ceriagrion tenellum; assembly: GCA_963169105.1. Lineage (NCBI taxonomy): Eukaryota > Metazoa > Arthropoda > Insecta > Odonata > Coenagrionidae > Ceriagrion > Ceriagrion tenellum. Next base: position 17,843,099 of record OY720638.1, read on the forward strand.
GGCGATATAATTCTTGTATCTGCATACCATTGACCTCTGAGATTATTGCATGAGGAACTCACATATCGTCAATGAGCTCCGAGCAGTTTGCTTCCGATACAATCGCAACGCATTGGCGCGATCAACGAAGCAGCAGGATATGAGATCGTCGGCTTGGAAAAAAAACGAGCGTAGCTAAATGCAAATGCGTTGTCGAGATTATGAAAGCTAACTGTACTATGGCGTCAGAAACTTTGAAATTTTCCTTCATGAATGGTGACAAGTGGTATTTTTTCTTAGATCTGTTTACGGGTTAGACTCCACGGCCGTATGGAGCCTAATTTTATTTCTATGGGTCTACAAAAATGAATCAGAAAATATGGAAACCATCCAATATTCAAAGTCATCAATCCAATGAAAAAGTCCGGGACTGGTACTATCATTGAGTAAATAATTTCATGTGGAAATGCCATTTATAAATTTCAGGACTGAAGAAGAGCCTGATTTGTAATTTACAAACTCAATACTATATGTATCATATCTAACTGAATATATTTTATGCGTCCCTTAAACTTCTAGCCTATCCGCAGTGGAATTACGCAGCGCAAGAAGTGCCCATCTTATGCAAATAGATTGAACGATAACGGATACGACGGGAGTGCCATTTGTGGACTATATTATGCATTTTAGCAGCAATAGCTTCGTCTGGAAAAACTATTAAACAGTCAACATCAACTTGATTGCTTCAAAGTTCATTTCCAATGCGGCGCATCAACCCTCCCCCACACTTTCGACCCTCCTATCAGCGATATAACTTTTCGCGAGGGACATCGTTTTACGCGCTGAGAATATACGTGAGGGAAATAGAATGCCAAGCAATTTAATGGCAAAAACCAGTGTTGCAAATGAGAGACGCCAAAACAGCGGCGGCTAATTGATATGACATTCAAAGTAACTGGATTATGACTTCTTGTTCGCGATTGGCAAGTGGCCTGTTTATATTTATAAATATTTATTTTATTATGGCGAAGGTGGGACGTGATCGGAATGTTAAAGCGATTTCCCTTGCAGGGATCACAAGGGATTGACTTCCTGGGATAGTCGTAACACGCAATTTCTATCAGTTAAGGCAATCCGTCGTTCATTCCTTAACGGAACAATAATATTGGTGGATCGAATGGCGATTGCTATTTTGTTTCCGGAGCGCAACCAATGCACTACTTGACCAAGTCCAGGTTTAATCGCCTCGCTGATCAGATGGAATTCCACAGTGAGCAAGCATTTTCAGCGATGCTGTTAACCATTCTCCGTTTAAATTGCGGTGGCAGAGGTGAGAGCGCCGGGAACTAAGGACGTAGTCACAAGGAATGCGCTCTTTTTGAGAGCGCTTGGAAACCATTTCGAATTTCTCACAGTCCTTTCACTGTACCCATGCACCAGGTCTGAACTCAAACGTTTGAACAAGTTTCAATAACTGCTTCAAGCGTAGTAGTTTCCTGCAAACGAATTCTCGTTTGACAGCCAAAGGCCATATTTACTTTATTAAGGATTGATTACCACCATCCTTGATAAAATAAATTCCTTAACGGAACATAAATATTGGTGAAGGGCCTTCGCCTTGCCTCCGATTCTTCGACTTAAGGCAAAAAATATTCTAAATATTTATTTTATTAATGAGAAAGTCTTGGAACATAAGGGAATATGAATTCTGGTTTGTCATTTGACGGAGTCGTCAAACGTCATACCAGACTTTTCTCACACTTTTGAATGTGCTTCAAGAACTAGTTTCCTGTAACCATAATCACGTTGACTATTGAATACGCGACATGATATGGCATTCAAAGTAACTGAATTATGACTTCTTGTTTGCGATTAGCAAGTGATCTGCTTATGTTTATGAGTATTTATTTTATTAAGAAGTGGGTACAGAATCGAACTGCAAATAAAAATCAAAATTGGGCCTTGGAAATTTCCTATTACGCTAATTCAAATGTTGAATCTTCAGTTCAATGGTATGGTGACTTAGGACAAAATGAGGGGCGATAACTGAGGAAGGAGTTCAAATTAGCGAGGTTAACGCAAGGAGCAAAAGTTTCCTTTTGTTGCTAGTCTATCGTCACTCTAGAGAGATATCCAAGCACTGCTAGCCAGAAGTTACTAGTATTCTGCGTTTGTGTCCTCGGTTGAATAGCATAATAAGGTCCACGTTGACGAGAAAATAAAACGAAGAAAGCCAAAAGTATAGTAGAGTCCCGGTCTACAACTCATCGCTTTGGAAATTCACTCTCCAAAATTTAGTACACGTAAAAGTAGCAATTTTTCCCAATGGTGGCGAGAGGAAACTGCACGCAATGGAACTTTGAAAGCGAGGATTTGGGTTTCGGAAAACCAGGAATTTCAATGCAGCTAGGACAATGGGGTGGGTAAGCTCGACTCCTGCGAAGCGATTAGGCAAGGAAAACAAAAGGTGCGCTCTGAACGGAGATCGCCCCTTATCAAAGGAATCATTTCATCCACTAGTACGCCGGGGATGTCTTCGGATACCGGCAATCCACGAGGAGGCGAGAGGGAGGCAAATTCAAAGCCAACAATGCCCGATGCCTTCCAATGGCCCACATGCTCCCTTAATGAGCTGCCCACCATTCCATCGGCCCATCTATCCGTCTTCCCCAAAGGCCCCTCGAGCACCGGAAAGGAAATCGCTTCGCTCACGACCCAGTGAAAACAGCTGGACTTGATATTCCCCGCGCAGAGAGAGAATAATAGGAAACTCTCTAAAATCCTTCCCCGGACGCCCTTTCTCAAATCATAAGGTCGATTCCTCGAGCCGGTGACATAAGAGATAGTTTCCACCTCCATGAACCTATAGTGAAGAAGCCAAACTTGGGGTCCGTGGGGTGAGGGGGAGCTGGGAGGGGGGTGGTCGCCCCTGATGTACGTTTTGCTCACCGGCCGGGAGTAAGTCCAGGAAGGGAAGAAAAGGGTCTCCCTTAACCCCCGATCCGAATATCATTTCGGATGCCAAAGGATCGAGAAAGGGTTTCGAGGGGTGGGACCCCACACCCTGCGAATGAGGAATAAAAGGATCGCGGCTCTTCTTGAGAAACCTTTTATTATTTCTTCGAGCCGATCCCCCCCCCCCACCAGAATTCTGCTCCTACCGCCCATCCTCTTGGGCGGGGGCGACGGCGTCGCGAATACCCCGGCGCGAGTGGCTGGTGTCGGGTGAGCAGTTTAATGGAAAGGCTGCTTCCTTGGGTGGGTGGGAATGTTTGCCTCCGATAGAGCTTTATGGCTCGGATGAGTGAAAGAGCGCTCGAAAGGGGCCGCTGTTCCCTGGGGGGGTTCGGTGGGGGAGGAGTCCGCCATCCATCAGCCCGCTCAATGGAGTGTCAGGGCGGAAAAACAATGGGAGGCAAATCGGCGTGGGGCTTGAATGGGCCGAGTCTTTCACCCGGACGCCCATAACCCATCTCCTCCTCTCTCCCCCGCCCCGATATACTCCAATCCCATTAGTTTTCCGAACCACTTTTGGCGACGGCCGAAAAACGCTTGACCCATGCTCGCTCGTACATACATAGCCGGACGACGCGGTGGACCCACGTCTCTCGCACGGTCCGCAGCGAAAGCGCCCCGCTGCGATCGCACGTATTGTACGCCACAGGCTGAGAGCATCGCATTCACACGGCTCGCGCGAAAACACGTCCGGCGGCAAATTTCAAAATTTCCTTTATCCGCGTTAATATTGTCCAATCCACATGGGAGCGGTGCACGGGACGGGCGGGCGACTCCTCGGGACGGCGGCGCGGCGTAGCGCGGGACTTTTTTTTCCAAATCTCCGCGTGTGCAGCCAAGAGTGGAAATTTTGGTCCTCGCCGAGGTCCACTCGACGTGAATTGCTATCGCCGATGGTTTCTTTCCAGCGCCGTGATGTCTCGTTGGGACTACTCTTTTACGGACCATCGTAGCAGCCCAGCACGCATTTACGATACCATCGTGAACTAAGTGTTACCCTCGCCCCGGAGCATCGTGACGAACAAGTACAGAGCAAGCGAAAGAAATAATACCGTATTTCGGTAGCGTTCCGTTTTTTGAAATGCTCACCAAGTAAATGACACTACTACGCTTATTAATTAAAATATCATCACCTTTTCCAATATAATGATTGACTTTTTTCCAATACATATTCATCATTTTTGGTTTCCAAATGGCAAAACCTTTGCTCTACCAGTGTGAAGTGGTAGCGAAAGAATCATTATGGTCAGGAAAGTGTGTTTATACAACGATTTCAGGCTACCGTCGCACGAACAATCCTGAGCACGACAGCAGGGACCACGGGGCGGAACAGGCGCTCATTCGCGCCGACAACCAAGCGCAGTTCAATTGGTCAAGCAGTATGTATTTCGAAAGAGTCACATGCTCACCCCCATGCCATTCGATACGTCTAGAAATTCGTATCCGTTGGCATCTGCCGTTAAATTTTGGCCAGTTAGAAGATCTTAAAGCAGCGACGTTCCCGGAATTTTTTGTCTCGCATCAGTGAAACTTAAAAATGTCGGCTGGGGCTCTTGTTGTGTGGTCTATGGTTGAACTACGCTCAACATGATGCCTAGTATTTTTAAACTACGCGACAAGTATGGGGCCCTCTAATTGGATCATATTCCTCAGAAAGGAGAGACTAATCTCTATGGCTCTAGATAAACGCAGGGTTTCCCAATAATGAAACCCACACTACATGACAACGGAGCATGCTGGGTGCAACGCAAGGAAAAGCATGGAAGGAAAACGTCTTGTGGGACAGTGGACTATGAGATACAAACTGAAGATTGTTTTCTCAAAGGAAGAATTTCTATAAATGGCATGTTTAGCCATCGTAAGTATCGTACGGACTTTTTTTCGACGCGCTCAAGATGGTTTCGCTGAGACCCCATGACTCATTACACATGGCTGATATTGACGTTATAGTTCGCTCAAAAAACCTACTTTCACTGATAACAGGCCGCGGCTAATTGAGGCAAAAGAATGGCACCACACATCCACACATTCGTAAAAGCCGAAACAATACACCACACACTTTCCCATTTCAAGTTCTAGGAGTCAGCGGCAGCATTGAGTCAAATCGTATAGCTGCAACGCCGTTTGCATTTATTACTTGACGGCATTAGTGTTCAAATGGTTCTTGAGGTAGTTCGAGCGAGATAGATCCCTAGTCATAATGGAGACCATATTCGAATTACACGTTTAAATTTCAGCAGCAGTGGGAAGAATGAAGTAAATAATATATTATTGATAGTGCGATAAAATACTTTCATACGACTGAAACTATAAATGATGAAATAAGAATATGTATATAAGTATTTAACTTGATTAACTTTCTTCATGTGGTACATTTCAAACATTTAAAGTGTACAAGACAATGAAATTCAGACTACGCTACAATAATATTTTTTATACAGGAATTATAAATTTTCGATTTAAATTCATGTAGGTATAATGTTAGATCTGATAATATTGTCAGGAATACCGTTCCATATTCTTAAGCCGGAATTTATTGTGGATAACAAATACACATTAGCTCCACACCTTTGAAATTCAAATCGTCTTCTACCTCTTACTCGTCTGCCGGAATTATTCTGGTTTCTAATAATATAATCATACAAGTAGTCGGGAGTTTTAGTTGATAATATTTTGAAGATGAAGACATTATTTACATACTTTATATGTTCCAGGGTCATCCCCTTCAATTTAACGTAGTAAGGAGTTACATGTTCGTAAATAATCGCATTACATAAACATATATACGAATGGAGAAGGTGACGTGGACGGACGAGGAAGTGTTTGGTATGGTGGGTGAGGAAAGGAAACCTCAGAATGAAATCCGGGATTGGCAGGGTAGATGGGTGGAGGAATTAATTATGGGCGATGGGTTGCTAAAGAATGTGGTAGAAGGGGAATGCTTGGCAAGCGGAGAAGGGTTAGAAAAAAAATAGGCTTCATGGACGGGATAAAGACGGGCAGATCGTATGCTGAGGTGGAAAAGGAAATACTAGAGGTAGATAGGACTCTGAAAGGGTAGAAAAGTGTAGAAGGTGGATCACTGATTGGATTGGATATTTGGGGAGGCGATCGATAGCAGAGGTTATTTACACCATAGGAGATAGGTAAGGAAGGTAGAGTGGATAGAAACCCGGAGTCGGCATTAGCCTGCTCTTAACGAAAGGCGCCAAGGAGACCCCGGATTAACCTCTCATCCGACAGACGGTGTACTGCACTTGAAGTGCCCTCCACAAGACTCTCCAGTGGGAACCGGGTTTCCTCCGAAAAACATCCTCCTCTGTAGGGGTTTGAACCCTGGCCGCCCGTGTGGTGGTCGAGTACTCTAGCCACCACACCAAACCGATCCACCCAACAAAACTAGGATGAGATTTTCTGACGTTCAACAAAACCTACCTCTACACGGCAGAATACTAAAAAATTGCATATAAAAACTATAAGACGTAGGAAACAATGACATCGCAGCGTTGTCCGTGATATTCAACCGGTCCGGCGCCAAAGTGGCCGCTCAGATATGCCACATTCCCCGCTCGTGCGGACTCTTAATGTCAGAAGGCCGCCTCCTAGGTGTGATGCACCGGTTCCTGATGAGCAGACTTGAAATACAACGATGAGAGGGGAGTCGAGCGGAGGAGCGGACGCGGGATGCTGGACCGCCGCGGACGGAGAGAATGGCCGGATGGACCACTCGGATGATCCGCGGCTCGAGTTGCAATGAGAATCGAATCGGTGTAGGCGGGGGGGGGCGGAGGGGGGCGGACACGCGGCACTCGTGTACTCTGCGGGGACGGCGGAGGAAGAGGAGAGAGTGGAGGAGGGAGTGGAGGAGGGAGAGGTCGAGGTTTCATCATGTTTGTATAAGGGAGCCATTTGCAGCGCGATTTGAGGGGGGAACGAGGACCACCCACCTCCCCCCCGCAATCCCGTGCGATTCCCGAAAACCCATTGGGGAGGGGGAGTGGTCGGTAGATCCCAATCCCCGCGCACACATACACTGAAAAGTACACGGCACTCTTGTCCCAAGCCCATGTCACAGATCATCCTTTTTATTAGCACGTGTGGAAAGTTAACTGAGAGAGAGGACAGATCAATAGCCGGTGCCATTTCTCTCTCGGCCCGGCACACAATAGCCAATGCCCCGCACACACGGCCCCCAGTTTGAGCGAAAGGGGCCGTGCAAGAGTCAGTCCTTCCCAAAATCCTCCCCCCGAACCCGAGTCCCGCCGCCAAACACGTATCGTCCCCACGAAAGGAATATAAACGGGAATAAAAATACTCCACCCCCGCGGCGTCATGGCAATTTTTTTACGACTGGTTATTAGCTGTCCTCATTGTGCTCGTGTGATTAATATGAGGCCCAGATTAGCCAACAAGCGGGGCATTAAGCGTTTACGGGACGGGGGCCGTGAAGCCGACGGCGGGGAGGCGGACGGGGGGGCGAGGGGCTGCTGCTGGTAGAGCTCAACATTTTGGGGTCGTTAAAATTTAGCACGCAGACCGAGTGGGGATGTGGAGGAGTTGGGGGGGCGGGGTGAGAGGCAACCGCCCCCGGAGGCGGATATATATGTATATATTTGTATACATGCACGTCTACAAACACACGTACTATATTACAAAGGAAAAAAAATACTATCACATCTACCACGAAGAGGGAAAAAAATGCAAAATAGTTGTGCGACGGTAATTTTTCGGTTACGAACACAGTCTATTCTCGTAAATTGATATTTTTTTTAAATTTCCGCCAAAACTGTAGAGGAAATAATCCACTGCGTCATATGAGATGACCACCATATAAATCCATAATTCCAAGGTTGTTTCGTCGAGTGCTTAAGTGTCTGGGAATTACAATATTTTAGAAGGGAATAGCATTCACACTGGGCAGAGATGTGATAAGCACATGCCATACCATTGCACAAAGACACAGGAACAGTTCCTCAGAACGAAAATTCTTTCCCGCCAGCTCCTGGGAATATACGCGATACGATTCAATAGAAAGGAATGACTAATATGCCGGTTTTCCTGTGTAGTTGTCCTTTGATAACATAAGAATTAGACTCGCCAACTTCATCCTGATGGCGGCGAAGAGCACTATACATGATGAAATCAACCTGGTCAATAGAGAGAAGAAAGTAGATACCATACATAGAGAGGAAATGGATAGAAGACTGCGATGAATTGACAAAGAAAACGCATACCACAAATTAACAAACACGATAAAAATTTTTGAAGGCACATGGGGAGAAAGTAACATTGTTATAACAGAAGAAGGAAATTTCATCGAGGAAATTTGGAAACAACAGTACACATGACATGGACAACCCCCAATCCGGGTGGACGAACTTCCGTCCGGACCAATCCGGGCGGACGAAACCAGGCTCTTCGGCGGCGGGGCTAGGGGTCGAGAGGTTGTGGTATGCAGCCCCTTTGGATCGACCTTCCTGACGCCTGCCAACCCACGAGGCCGTCCCGGATCAAGACGGAGGATGTTACAAAAATTATAATATTAATAATAAAAAAATAGGGACTTTAAAATAAAATGATGACAAAAATGAAACATAAATTAAAAAATGAATGATGAATAAATAAGGAGATGATGAGGTCATAAAAATTTGCCCAAACAACACCCTGTAATAATAATACACAATTCCTCGCATCATAGTCGCGATGAATGCTAGTCGGAAAATATGAAATATTGCTCCATTAGCGCATCAAAAGTACTGTAGTCAACTTTTCACAAATATCCAAGAATAACAAAAAACAAAGCCAAAGTTACGGTCTTCTGCGTATCAGTTATTTGACAGCCTCAAGAGTATCTTCAAAATTCTTATATCTTTTTTGGAAGGAATGGCGAAATAAATTCCATGCTAATTACAGCATTACAATATATAGCAAAGCAACATCATTGAGCACGAAGAAACACCCGATACTGATGCTTTGAAACGAAGCAACGGTCGTCATTAACTGTAAAATAGAGAGACAAAAGAGGAGTGTCTCAATAAAATTCTGAATGAAATCCCTAGATTATTCCACACATTATTATTATGGAACAACTTGGGTCCATTGTCGTCGTGCCATCATCAGAGAGCTCAGATCAGAAGAAAAACCAAGGGAGTCATTCCGTTCTCTCGGGCGTGACTTCGTGGAATTTGCTCACCATTGTAAATGAATAAATAATACGTTAAGGCACCACTAGGTATTTGTGTGACTATATATTCTATGTCTTCTTGTAATACTGTACCTGATGATGACGAGCTTCATCGAAACCTAGGTCGTCCTGTCAATAAACCTATGTGGAATAACTTAATTATACTTTTCATTTACAACCAAGGGAGTTAACTTCAGGATAATGATGAAGTGATTTTACACAGCCCCGCCAGATGTCATTAGTAATACTCTGCCTCAAGTTCTCCTTTAGCTACGGGGGAAAAATGACGTTCATCTGAGCCAATGGGACTGTGCGCGTGCTATGTCAGAGATGCACCAGTCATGTGACTCCTGACGACATCCATCAAGGTAATTTGAGTGTAATATCATTTGAACTAGAAATCAATGATTTTAGCCTCATTTTAACAGAAATATCTTCGTCTTCCAAAGATACCAAAATATCAGCCCCTTACCGAACTACTTTCCGAGATTTTTTACGAATAATACGAGCACTTTTTCATGGGAAATGGTAGGTTATGCTCTCCAGAGTAACCTTCTTTAAAAAACGAGGCATTTCTAACACCTAGATCTCGTCATAAAATTAACGGTGTGTAAATGTATGTTTTTTTGGCTATTTTTGAAAATTAATCATATTGCTACCGCAGTAATTTTTTCAGAATCATAGAAAAACGTTCCATTGTGAAGGAGTTTCAAACGTACCACACGAAAAAAATTAGTCAAATGAAGGACTTACGTGGATATATTTTATTCGTTTACCTGGAATTTCAGTCACATGCTAGTGTATTATTGCACTATTAAAAATGTACTATTCAATTCATGCTTCCTACGGCGGTTAAAATTAAAATGTGTAGTTCGAATATGGTCCCTATTATGACTAGGGAACTATCTCGTTCAAACTACCTTAAGGTACTCGTAACTCGCAAATAGTTAATTCCACGTCGACATTTTACGGGAAAGTCATGACACCTAGATATTTTCAAAATATTAACAGGGTGTAGTGTGTATGTATTATCAACATTTTTTGAAAATTAATCACATTGTTACCGCAAACATTTTTTTAAATCGCAAAACGCCTTCCATTGTGAAGGAAGAGGTTTTTGGTCTGTGACTCGAGGTTCCTAGATCTTAGCCTCTCTGTGTTAAGTCTACCTATTTGGTTTAGCCTATCCTACGTTCGCTACCCTCGCTCGCTAATGAGAGATTTCCTATCTAGGTGTTGAAGTTGTTGAAGAAATCGGAACAAATCAACGTGCACGAGTCAACGAGCACGAGGGAACGGAGCCTGCACGCGATACGTTATGTAGCTCTTCGATGGGTAGCACTCTTGAGGTTACGTACGAGGTTCTTGTGGCTCGTTATTGCCGCGGCCGTATGCTCCTGGATATTTGAGGAATTCATTCTTACCCAACACTTATAAAGGTAAGGTTTTTACCGCGAAGTCGTTAAAGACTTCAAATAATCCGGATCATGGAGAAGATTCTGTGGACGGAATGGCAGGTGAATGAGAAAGTGCTTGGTAAGCTATGGTGTGTGAGGAAAGGAAGCTTTAGTATGAGATCAGGGAGAGGCAGGGTTGTCGGCTGGAAGGGTTGATGAGCTGGTGGTGGGCTGCTCGAGGTCGTGATAGAGGGAAGGATATTAGGCCTGCAGGAATAAAGAAAAAAGAGAATAGGTTTAATGGACGGTTGTGCCTTTCCTCCCCCCTAGATTGAAGCACCGCCTCCCTAGTGGAGTTATCGCCCAAGTTGGGAACTACTGATCTACTGCTTCTAACCAAGCCAACTTAGTTGCGTAACACTCTCTGCCCACTCGTGGCGCTATCTGTCACCGTCCTGCAAATCCCTCATTTTCAATTCCGCCGCGACAAACGGCCGCTCATTTGCTCGTCCGCGCATCACGGCCAGAGTTCCTCGCACACGACTGTGCGGATCAAAATAATGAACGATCGAGTGTTTTCCCAGCGCGTAGCGAATGCAAATTTTCTCGGAATTTCCACCAGGTCATGTGTGTGTGGCTGCTGCCGACGTTTCGAAGGCTGATTACGGAGGCCTTGAGGTGACAACGATGAAGGACCCATCCTCCACATCCTGAGATGACGGCATTGTCAGCCATTGAATCGTCGGCAGCCGCCACACACCTGACCTGGTGGAAAGACCGAGAAAAATTTACACGGATTTGATTAATTGGTGGGCTTTCTGGTGCGTGGATAATCGGAAATTTTGGTCTTTAGTGACATCGAGGATAAGTGGGTAGGTTGAAAAGGAAATATTCTCTTGAAGAGTGATAGTAGGGTGGAATAAAGCAAGTAGGCATCGGCAACTTTCCTATGGATAGCGCCCAAAGATTGTCAAGTTGGCGTCTCGGCTGACAGACGGAGTGAATCACTTGAAGTACTCTCCAGATGTCATCCAATAAAGGGTCGGGATTCCACTGATATATCCCACTGTTACCGAGGTTCATACCGAGACCCTCGGGGGTGTTCAAACACCAGCCATGCAATTGGGAGGGAATTGGGAAAATAAGAGGAAAAAAATGTGAGTTAAATTAGTAGGGTGACGAAGATTTCTAGTGCCTCGTTCTGCCTTTATTACTTATTCCTATGATGTACTGCAAGATGTAAGTAATGTTTTATTATATTATATTATTATTTTTATTACATGAAAATTGTATTTTCAGCTCTAGAGATATAGTACGAGGTTACAATGGTGTGTATCGAAAAAAACTCGCAAAAACCGAATATTTCAATAAATATGAACCTAACGTGTATCTTGCAAGTCTTTAGTGTCCCCCATTGCGACCTCTCATCAGATTGGCAGGTTGGGAAATCGGGTGAGTGTGATGGCTGCGAAAAATGACTTTACACCGCGTGTTCAAATATCGGTGGCCGCGGAGATTTTTCGTCGGAATCCTGAACCCAGCTCGGGGGCTGTGCCCATCGGATGAGTATTTTGTTCGCTATGGATTAATTAGCAGGGTTCTACACGCACAGAAACGCTTTACAAGCAGATGGTCCGGAACAAAGTCTTGAGGTATCGCTAATTTGCGAATTAATTGATGATGATGTGAATTGATTAATGCGTAAAGCAACCAAAGCTCAGTGGAACCTCGAAGCCAAAATTTTCATTTTAAAAAGCACGTCGTAAACTGTCTTTGGAAGATTTAACTCCAAGTCTGGTGATTGCTGAAATTTAGCACAGAAAGAAAACACAAGCGATCTAAGGTCACTTCAAAATAGTTTTGGTCCGTCAAAGTAAACAAGGTCATTGCCAGATGAAGCAAAAATTCCGTCCACGGCAAAAATATCAGACGTTCTGCTTGTGTTTTTTCTGAAAATGTCTTCATTAGTATAGTATTTCAATATATGGTGGAAAAATTAATTTCACATAAATTATAAAATCAATTCATAAAGTATGAAAAAAAGTATTCATAACTCACCTATTAATGCTATTAGGGCTATCGTATAATTTAAATTAATTATGTCCAAATAATAACGGATTTCTTTAAGTTTCATCGAATACCCCTTCCTTTTTATATTAATTACTTTTTTTCTCAATAAACGAATCTCTGAGTGACAAAGCGGTACCGGTACAACGTTACTGTAAAAGTTTCACGGTAAAATTAGGATTAATAGTGTAATGAACTAGAGTTGTTAGCATTAAAACTGATTATTGATACACTTTCATTTTGCTTGAGATAAACTATCCGACCAGCTTCATCTACATCTTCACCAGTCTCTATTATGCAATAACATGCTCATGTTATACAGTGCCACGTGCTAACAATAATGCCGAGTATTGTCTTCCAAGGCTCATACTTATTGACAAAACTATTCTCCATCAACCGATTTTAGGTGAATTCTTTCGATAAATCAATATGATTAGAAATGGGAGCCGAGAATAGTAGTTAACTCTTGACATTTGGATCGGAATCGTTAAAATTTTGGAAGGGGTTCATCGGTAATCCTGACCTCTCTTTCTCACTTGGCTCGATCCGTTTGAATGAGCGTCGCTTTGAGGCGTCTTCCACATCTCTAAGCGCTTACGTTCCCTTCCGCATTTCGACACGGCGAAAAAAAAGATTTTTGAATATTGGCCAGATTTCTTAAATATTTTGCCAGAATCCTCTCCGTTTTTTTCCGTAGCGGAGCAGTCTCGTGGTGTTTGCATCCTTTTTGTGTATTTTTCCCGTTTTTGCATCATTTGATGCTCTTCTTATCCCTTTTCCTCGATTTTCACTCGGGACCAGACGTGTATTACTGGATTTTGATGCCCCGGAAAGGGGAAAAGAGTGTAGGAAGCGCGGCGAAAAATGATGTAAACTGAATCACTTATCAAACTCAGATTTGCCTTGGCCTTCATATTATTTCGCTCCATATCACTTGGCACGTGTTTCATGGCAAAGCGATCGCATCCGGTCTAAACGAGATAAAGTCAACCCAGAGGGGCGAACCAGCTGCCATTTATTATTAGCAATTTGACCTGTCGAGGCTATGAGAGAAAACTGTTGAAAAAAACCGCGATCTTTTTAATTATATCTCACGCTATCGTGGTTATTTTACGTAGGCACGCACAAGAGGTCGGCATAATATGGCAATCTTCGAACATAAAAAATAATGCTCAATTTTAGTGCTTTTTCGGATGATTAACCTCGTGATCTCAACATCCGCTGCTCAATCTCTCTTCTTGGCTTTCTCTGCCATGGCGGCCTTTAGTTCACTGGACTTCAGTTTTAGAGCGCAGTTGTCAAAATCTTGGTAGTGTCCCTCAAATCATACTCTGGGAACCGTCCATGTTGGATGGTCTGCTCTGGGTGCTTTAGTAAATGCATTTTTTAATTAAAGTTTTAGTAAATAATTAGATCATTAATAAATAAATGCATTATGATTAAATATTTTAATTCATTTAAATATTCATAAGTAAAAAAACACTTGTATGTAAGTAGAGACGACTTTGTTACTGTTGCTACTACGCATTGTTTACAATTATTCGTCCTGCACTTCATTAAGCATGTGAGATTCACATTGATTTCACCGTATTCTCTGACTCACCATCTAAAAGTTAAAACTAGGGAGACGGTGCTTCAATCTAGGGGGGAGGAAAGGCACAAGGGTGGGTCAGGGGGCCTTTGGATGGGTCAAACGTAGGGTAAATATTCCCTGAGATGAATAACATACCTATCAATTGCATTTAAAATAATTATAGATTTAAGGTAGTTAGAGCGAGATTTCCATCGGTCATATATATGAATTTATTTTTATTTCAGCAGCTTCAAAAGGCATGAAGTAAATACTGTGTCATCAATGGTGTAAAAATATAGGTTTATATAGCAAACATTCGCAGTAATTAAATAAATACAGATTTATATTTCTTATATTTTCTCATTTTTTCTCACTGAACGGTGAAAATGCCTTCACAACAACCTTCTGTACAACTTAGTGCGGTCGCTGATTCATTCATTTTAAAACATAATTGACAAAACAGAGAAGCTACACTTTGGCAAATTTTTGACGCGACCTAGTAGTGTAACGAATCCCATAGAAAACGGATCTTTTTTGCTAATATCTCAAAAAAGAAGTGCGGTAAGGGGTTGATATTTTGGTACTTTTGGAAAAATGAGATATATTCCCTTAAATTACGACCAAATTAAATGAATTCTACCTGAAATGATATCGCGCTCAAACTATCGTACATGTAGTTGATTTACCTTTATCCAAATAATCCTCCTGATTTGGCCATATAGTCTACGATTTTTAAGCTTACAGTTTGGTTCGGGGGGACCTTGAGAAAATGGATAGCATGATCTCAAGAGCTTTGTTATAAAAACATGTATTCTACCGGTAAAGGTAGGTTTTGTTAAATGTCAGAGAATATCCTCCCGGTCTTTTGCACATTCAGGGGCCTATCTCCCTCTAGCATACCCTTTTTCGCCTCTGCATAAGATCTACCCGTCTTCATCCCGTCCATGAAACCCATTCTCTCTCTCTCTCCCCCTTCCCCACTTGCCCAACATTCTTCCCTCTATCACACTCATGAGCAACCCATCGCCCTTTATTACATCCTTCAGCCATCTACTCTGTCTATCCCGGGTTTCATTCAAAAGTTTCCTTTCCTCGCCCACCATCCTACTATGTAACTTCCTCGTTAGTCTTCCTTTCCGTCCACCTAACCTACTCCATCCTTCTATACACTCACATCTCAAATGCCTGCAGCCTATTCTCGTCCTCCTTTCTGAGGGCCTAAATTTTTGCACCATGCAACGCTACGCTCCATATCAAGCTCTTTACCAGCCTTTTCTTCTCATCCGTACACAATGTCCCCGTCATCAACTACCTTCTATTACAAAACGCCTCCTTTTCTAGCGCCATTCTCTTTCGTATGTCAGCTTCGTTATATTTTCACACAATTTATTCTCACACATGGACCTAGGTTTCGATAGTACGTGTGTCATAATGAAGGTACATAATTATTACGAGCTTATATTCATTGCAATCGCACACACTGTCCGTCATTTATGACGTCCATCCTGTACGTAATTCCATTCCCACCCTCCACCTTCTTCCCCCAAATTCCTGGTTCGTAAATGTATATAAGTTCGCAATAATTTTATGTGTATACTTTGATAATGACGTAAGTACTATCGAAACCTAGGTCGTAGTGTAAGAATAAATTGTGTGAAAATATAACAATTTTATTTGCTGAAATTATGTTAGCTATTACCAATTTCCACGAGTTAACTTTTCTTTAAACTTCATTGTTGAGTAAATGTTAGTGCGGCGGCTCGAAAAAGTTTGGAGACAATATTGAATAAGTCCCTCGAAGGGAAAGTTCTCGTACTTGCAGACCTTTATCGGCACGGTATTGTGAACGGACCACTTCGTTTCTGCGATCGTCCCTCTCGCTTCTCAATTTGTGTCCCTCCTCCCCCCACACGACACTTTCATCTTCTACATACCCCGAAATTCCGTCTTTCCTATTCACATCGTTCCCTTTTTCCACGGACCGTCTCCGAATGCAATCATTGGTCACCCACACATAGCTGTCTTGACCTTTACTCCTCACCAAGAAAATCCCTGTCCTTAATCTGACGACACTTTGGTAATGGAACCCCGATTTTGCGTTAATTTTGTGGTGGCGAGTATTTTGATTTTACTTCTGTCTCTTCGCAATTATTCATTTTTATCGTATTTCTTTATTTATTATATTACATCAACCAATTTAATTAGCCATGGTGCCACTTTTGGTCGCGTGGTATCATAAATAGATGGACAGCAAAAACTCAAGAGAAGAACTTTGCACGATCACCATCCTTAGATAACGTTATCTATTACCTATATCCACAAACTATTACCTATATCCACAAACTATTACCTATATCCACAAACTATTACCTATATCCACAAACTATATCCTGATTCATTAAACTTTATTTAATAAATAGATTCATAAGATCAGGAGATCTCAAATTTCACTTGTACCATAGGACGGTCAAACTTGACGGAATAAGTTCACCATCGAAGAGATCGTTTTGCGATGAGTACTAGGGGTGGGTTGCTCGTGAACGAACGGGTCCATGGATTGAACGGAAGGACCGAGGACCGACTTCTATGGAACGATCGTCCCTTTCGGTCCTTTGTTCCTTTCAGTCAGTCAATACTTTCGCTACTCTCTTTATGAGATAGGCTGTTCTTTATAATCCCCCAAAAATTCATCTGCTGATGCTAGCGTTGGAATTAGCAGACATTTTTTTCTTTTAATTTAAATAATAAAACTATTTTCTATTTTAATAAAACCTATTTACGAAACTATGTAAAAAGTTGATAGTAACACCTTTCAACTATCTTAAATGCCGTCATTACAGTATACCAAGTATTTCTAGTTTATTTTACATTCTTAAAACACCAATAACGTTTTAAAAATAAAGACACATTATCACTAATTAAGAAAGGAACGGTGAACGAGTGGAAAGAAACGGGTCCCAAAAAGGACCGGTCCAGTGTGAACGAGTTTCCAAAAATGAACGGGAGTGCCAATCTCTTACGAGTACCTCTCTCGCTCGTACTATTCACGGTCGCATCGAGAGAGAGTTGAGACGCTAATTCGACCAAAAACGCTCCCTCCGAATCCTTTCCTCTCTTCCTCTTCTTCTCTCACAATTCCCTTTCTTTCCTTCCAGCTTTTTTTATGGCAGGGGATGTCGTAACACCCCCTGCCACACGGCGGCTCGCGGGGGTAGAGCGCGGACGCAGATTCAGAATGCTCGGAAGCAGTCAACGGTCGTCTGTTGTCGCATCGTCGGAGCTCAGCGGGGGTGGGTAGGTGGAGGGAGGACTGAGAGGTTAGAGGTTGGAGGG
The DNA here is from genome assembly GCA_963169105.1 of Ceriagrion tenellum. NCBI lineage: Eukaryota > Metazoa > Arthropoda > Insecta > Odonata > Coenagrionidae > Ceriagrion > Ceriagrion tenellum. The sequence continues at coordinate 17,860,647 of OY720638.1, forward strand.
GGCTTAAGGGAGTGGGGGCGGAGGGAGCGGGGGCCTGGGAGGGGAGGTTGGGTTGGTGGCTGACGTAGTGGCCAATTCAGAGGGGCGGGGGCGGCGGTTGGCCGGAAGTCACCAAACTCACTTCATGGTTTCAAAAGATCCGAGAGCATGTATATATTTTTCCAACGCCGGCGTTTTATGAACCATAAAGCGGGAAATAAAAACAATAGCACGCGCTCTATTGCAATCAATCGCCATGGAAGGGGGCGGCAGAGGGGCAGGGGGCTGGAGGCGGTGGCAGGAGGTCTGTTGGCGGGGGCGAGGTGGGGCACGCCGAGGCGGCCACTCCACTTTGGGGGCCTTCCATGTCCTGGATATATAACGCCTGCTAGACGGCAATAATAAAAATAACTGTTTTATTTTGATAAATAGATTGTTGCTAGGAGATGGCACCCTTGCTCCCGACCTAAAACGAGCAAAACTTGCACGAAAATACGTTACAGCTGCCATTTAACGCTTGAAAATGAAAATGGTCATTGCTTTACACACCGCGCGTTATGGGGAAGAATTGTGGCACTCGACTGCGGAGGATGTGATGTAAATAAGCACTAAAGAGAGGAGTAGAACACGGAAGGGTAATAAACAGTGTTGACTGAGAAAAGTAAGTAACGTTGAAGGTTCGCATTTTCAGAAATATTCATGAAATAGTTTATAGATAAAGATTGCACCCTTTGATAGACACTTGGAAATTCTATTTTCCCAGACTTTCGGCTACGCTCATCATCTAGTGTCGTAGTCGTTCTGGTGCAACCAAACATTTGTCTTGTGAAGGAACAGGACCATCGATAAATTGTATAAACGCCATAATACGACCTCTGCCCACGGTGAATGGTAATTTCGAAAGGTATTTCGAGGCTCTCAGAAGACTTGAAAAGTTATTGATTCATTCCCAACGTTTTTCCAAATGCTTTGAAATTCAGCAGGGAAAACATATTTTGCCATTAACGTCAATCAATTATGTCAATGAATCCAGAGCAATACTTCTAAAATGAATTAAATTGCCAGAAAAAGATTAGGGCTCCGAGACAAATGGCTAATTGCCGTCGGTGGTGATCGACGTGCGTGGAATTGAAACACGACGCTTCAGTCCTATTTCATAGCAACGTGATTCTCATGAGTTATGCGAAATGAATGCCTACGTTTATTTGGTGTTCCACTAAGATGCTTAACACATTTATTCGCATGTAATTGATTATTTGATTACACCATTATAAAAGTTACAACTATATTTCAGTTAAATTTCCTCATGTTTAAAATGTTCTCTTTATGAACAATATTTTCGAGGCGTTGGGGAGTATATTCTTTAAAATATAAATGTAACTCGTGTGCATTAAGGTAATTATTCTCTTGATAATAAATATTTAATTTTACGCTAAAATTTATGAGCGCTGTTGGTTGTTCCACTTCATAGTTGCAGATTTAGAATTGAAGGGTAATTTGTGATTAATGAAACTTACATCAAAATTGGCTTTTTATTTGCATTCTAAATTTGAGTTTCAGAGAAAAACATGCTTGTTTTTATTTGAATCACGCCAGATCCATTAAGGCTCAGGAATGATTATTTATGATTTAGAACCACTAAAAATTTAACATCAGCTTCTACAAGGAAGCAGTTCAACATAGATAAAATATCAACCAGGTAGATTCAAATAAAGACAGTGATAGCACTGATTTCTTCGAGTCACATACTAATAAATATCTCAAGTAGACATGATTACAGATATATTTAATCTTGTCTACTTAAACTATTTACAATTTCACCGAGATAACTCTAGATGCATCAACTTAAGACATTAATACACAGATCATCATGTTTGGCCAAATTAATATAATAACAAGACAGATAATGAGTGATACATTTTGCGTCATGTCCTGAAGGCGCAAAGTGAACGCCGTCTGATTGATTTAGATTCTGAATAGTTTTAGCCATTGTAAATTCCAAGTAATTCATCATAAATGAAAGATTTACAGTTTTTACCAAAAATCTCGATAACTGCCTAATTTGCAAATATTTTAGCCAAAGTATTTGTTTCTCAATTCACACGCTTAAAACGCTAGCACTCGAAGATAAAATTGGATATTTAGGAGATATGCTACGCCAATAATACTAAATTTTTTATGTAATCGAGAAAATATGTGGACTTTATGGCATTACATTTCAAAGGGGATCTAATAATCATAACTTCCTCATACTTTTAATAGCATCTCTCCTTATATACCAGCCATACCAGATTTTCTTTGCTTGCGTCTCGAAGAAGAGTGTATTTATTGGATGGTATTGTGGAGTGGTTCGACAGGTGTGATACAATTCTTGACCACGAGGCCAATTTTCTTTCATTCAACGAGTACAGATGTCTTTCAGATGATTTAATGGTAACATTTACAAAACCACAACTTAAAAAACACACACGACCCGGGTTTCAACGCTTAAGCGTCATCTTCAGGTTCGGAGTACAAATGTATCCCTCAAACTACCCAGGCGAAAATATTTGGTCTGTAACTGCTTGAAAGACTAATATCCGATCTGAAAGTGGTCTGAAACAAGAAACAGGACTGAATTAGTCTGGAGATGTTTTATATCTAGACCAGTAACATATCGCTTCCAGCTTTGACACTAGTCTTTCAGAGAAGTGACAAATCTGTTTAAGAGCAGTTACAGACCTGTTTCAGCGAAGTTACGGACCAGTTTCAGAGCAGTTACAGAACAGTTTAAGAGCAGTTACAGACCAGTTTCAGAGAAGTTACAGACCAAATATTTTTACCGGGGTATCTCGAGAGGATGGCATCGCAGGGAAGTTGGGGTGGTGGGAGGGTGGCGGAGGGAGTGGCCGCGTGCAGCGGCGGAGTCGAGGCGGGTGAGGCGAAGCCGGGAAATGAAGCACCCGCCGCGCTAAACAACTCCTTCCCGACGAAATCGAGCAGCATTCGGGTTCGTGCACCCGTGTGGTGTGTGTGCGGTGGCTCCGGTCACTTACGTCACCTGAATTCCGCAATCCGACATCCTCATCGAAGGTTAACTGCCTAACACGGCATAAATATAAGTTATTGGGTGCTTTGTAGCGGGAGTGAGGGTGAGTCGATGACTTACATCTCCTTTTTTTCTCTTGCTCCCTGCTATTTCTTCGCCTTAATCCTCGCTCTCTTCTCCTGCCGATAAACTTGACTGCGATGCATGAATATATATCGCCGCATAGTGTGTCGGTAATTTGCTCCCCATGGATTTAAGACTATTTTATAGCAAGAAGACGAGTGGCCAATTATTTTCTTTGGAGCTCAAAAAGGAAAAGGAAATTACGCTCTGAAAATAATTATAAGATGCCAGTTGCGGTGCATTCTTCATTACCCGGTGATACCTCCAGTGAAAAACTGTGAGCATGCTGTTGCGTAAAACGTACATCTAGCATAAGACATTGGCTAAAATTTCAATACTTCCCTTGCCCTGCCTCCTCGTCCACGGAGTTCAGGAATTATTAGAGCAATACAAAAAAGACGACATAACGAGGACTCCAGAGAAACCTCAATTCTGAGAAGAACATCTTAGTTCTCCCCAGAAGGTGTTGCAATTCTTAGAATTGAACGGAAACCTTACAGTCAAGCACAGACGATGACATGAGTGTTTAAGTGAAGTCTGAAATTAAAATGAAAATTAAGAAATAAATAAACCCCGTGAAAAATGCAAACAAATATTTCTGTATTAGCGTATAGTGAAAATCTTAAAGGCATATGTTTTGAGCATACAGGAATAAGACAGTGAATCTCCGGCCATAGCTGCAGCAAAACAAAGAAGCGATTGAAATGTGGTGTTACCGAAGAATGATTTAGTTCTAACGAACGGTAGGGTACGTCAAAGAAGAAGTCCCACGAATACTTGGCCAGGGGAGATCTCCAATGATGATTTTAAGTATCATAAGAGACATAAATTTGACACAAAGGCCCCTTGAGCACAGATTTGGAAGAGAAACGAATGGGTTGAGGAAGATGAGAACTGGAATCAGGCTCGCCACCTTGGGCGGGCGAGAGCAGATTGGGTGACTTACAATGTGGCTGATGCGATGTTCATAGTCCTACTAGCGATCGTATAGCTATGAATGTTTTAACTGAATGGGCCCGATCGGTAACAAATTGTTTCCTCTCACGTTATGACGGCTCTCCCGGGTTTTTCATTCTCTAAGGGATTTCTTCTACATATCACTCTCCTAGTTCTTAGTCTGACTGCTCACTGCTGTCCTGACTGCTTTTGGCCTACGCATGGCATCCGGGGAAACATGCGCGGTTCTGATTTACACTGGGATGATTGCTGCATGCCTGGTGTGGAATCACCCCGTACCACACACCCTAGTGCTGAATTTCACTGTATTTCGTAGATTTAGATGCAGATGAGAGACTGAAGTCAATTGTTACAATACGAATCCCGTTATAGTGACACCAAAGTCTTCATCTCATCTCTAAAAAAAATACTGGCAATTCGTTACTATGATTTTAGGCTCAAAATTGTTGGTTTCATGAACTAAGCTGTGCCGAGAAAACTGTGAGCTTAGAAGTGAGAACACAAAGTTTTGCAACTTAGGGTGACCCAAGTGAGGTCATCCAGCGACTTAAGGCTTGATTCATATGGCAACACTGGCTATAATACAGTAGGAAAATTACGATGGCAGTCATCGTGAAGACCCACGAACGCATGAAATGATTGGAAAATAGAAGAGTAGAGTGGGAGATCGCGTTGCTGTGGTGGCAAGAGTACTGGTTTCCTACAACGAAGGCTTGGGTTCAGATCCAGGCCGTGGCGAAGAATTTCCGGAGAAATCCTCATCCCTACTCGATCGTTAACCCCCGTATGTGGAAGAGAATAGCTGAATGCAGATAACACTGAGAGGAAAGAAATTATAGTAAGTGGATTTCTTCACCTATCTCGGAACTACCACCACGTGGGACGGAATAGGTACTACGGATATCAACAAAAGAATGGCCCCTGCTAAGAAAGCGTTCGTGGTCAAAGGACAGCTGCTGTGTTAAAAAATGATAGGCATTCAAACTAGAAAACGACATGTGAAAGCACTTACGTGGAACAAGGCTCTCCATAGTTTGGAAGCATGGACCACTGGTAAAGCAGACCAGAATGGACTAGAAGCCTTCGAAACCTGGTGCAGGAGGAGGATGCCGAAGATTAAATGGACGGACAAACTTTTCAGAAGAATAGATGAGGAAAGGACCTTATGAAACACCATACAGATAAGAAGAACCAGATAGATTGGACACACCTTGAGACAAAATGGGTTTTTGAAGAACATAACTAAGGTTAAAATAGACGGAAAATCCTCAGAGGAAGACCAGGAAAAAGTTCATGGACCAAAAAATAGTATAGATGAAAAGCTACCAGGGAGTAAGGGAATTAGCATAAATAGGGAAGGGTGGAGGGCTGTAATCTACAAATCTTAGGATTGAATGACCAATGATGACACGATCACTGTAAATAAATTAAATGGGGTATACAATAGGAGAAACAAAGACGTATTAACATAAGGGATTCACTTAAATTTCAGATTCTGCGCCGAAAACCCAAGTTATGACAATGCTCTCACCCAGAAGATATTTTAAAATAAAATTCTCGCAGCATTTACATTAACACACGTATGGTTATTTCCTCCGTATAAACAGATGGTCTTAAAGTGAAGTGCGACCAAAGAATGTTATTACTTGAAAATTTATTAAAATATGCCCTCAACGAGTCACCATTAGCTCTATAGCCACCTTAATTTGACTCACTGGTATGTACAAGCTCGGAAGCGTGTACTGAAGTAATTGCCTGTGTTATACCCGAATTGGGACGCGGCCCGAGGCGACCAGCGAGAGACGTGTGGGGAGAGCTCGGATGGGTAGTGAAACCCCGCGCGGCGTGGAACGCGTTCGTCCCGCGCAGTTCACACTTGGCGCGGAGCTAAATAGTGCCGGTTGAATTCCTTCCGCATAACGCTATTCGGAGGTCGAGGTCGGTAATTGTCGTGCGTGGAAGTCCTCGCCGGAGCAGATTAATGCAGAAACGGAATGAAGATTGAGGAATATCGGAGTGAATCGAGAGGGTGCGGGGGGGAAAGAGGGGGGGGGGGACGAGGCGCCGTGAGTGCACGGGGAAGGCGAGAGGAGGGTGAGCTCACTTGTGCGGGAAGTTCATGAGATTAACGGTTTACTAGGATGAAGGTTTCCTAGGTCGATGTTCTTCTTTTTTTCCGGCGGGGTGGGAGGAGGAGCAGTGGGTGGGATGTATGGGGGGGGGCGGTGGGTGGGGCTTGCGGGCGTGGAGAATTGTGGAGTGCATTAGTGGAGAGTTACAGCATTCGTGCCGGGGAAGCCGCTACGTCGAGTGGTCGTTACGCTGGGATAAGAAAGCGGATGAAATTGCGAATAAAAGTGCAAAAACGCAAGTGCATTCGCATCTCCTTACTCGACGACGCAATCGGTAGGTGACCGTGACTGTCATAAAAATCGCAGCGGTGACGATTGAAGCATTTGCCGCGTCCACACAGACCACTTAAACGAACATTTAATTGCACCTTTCAATTAAATACACCGTATAGACGCCCTTTCATCACTTAAGTGATGGGTCTACTTAAGTGGACTTGTGAACCCCTAATGAAGTGGACTTGGGTGATATCGCTACCGTGCCGTCAAGGTGGTCGAGGCCTCTTAATCGACATATCGAGGAGTTTCCATACTCATATGACTCACACTTAGGTTTAGATTATTTATATGAGGAGATGATCAATTATGTATGGTTATTCTTCTTATTCATTAGTTTGTACGGTTATACGTGTATAGAAATCACCAAAACACACCACAACAATCGCGCGATGCAAAGTTCTTTCCAAGAACACTAGCTGGGGCTACAGTCAATTTAATATCGGTGTGTCTGCTTATAAGTATAATCTACTTAAAAACACCTATAATGTAGACGAGTATATTGACAAGCCGATTGTGAAACGCAACCCATGAAGCACGATAATCACATGATCAAAAATCTACCAAATTAGAAATGTCGCCAAGTACCGAGTATTTTCCAAAATATTTCAAAATGAGTAAAATTAAGGAGAAGAAAATCACAAATGCAAGATTCACAACGGAAAACGTAGAGGAAATAATTGTACCACACAATTCCCGAGCCAATCATACTAACTGGATGAAATGTTAAACTAATTTATGGCGAAGCGTGGAGATAAATTCGAAGCTAGCAGTGATTTATGGGAAAGTAGTTGAGCCCCTCCTATATTGCCTTTATATAAATTCTTTTCAAAATATTTACCTTGGCTGAACGGATCACAAAAATTTGATGAGAATATTTCCATCGTATTCTCTGGGCTTAAAGGCAGCTTTAGAGTAACTATCAGAAAACGGTATAGCATGTGGTAAAATATCCCTCGAGTTAATTTCAACCATTCTACATTGGTGAATTCATTATAATATTTTCCAAAATGGCATACAGATACTTGATAAGTAAGTGAGTAAATATTTACCAAATTTGAAACATTCTGCAAAAAACTTCGAATTTTTCACCCATGAATTGGTCAAAAAACATATTTGCTTGACACACCTGCTAACCACTCTGCTCGCCACAATTACCGATTCTGATAAAAAGCATTCAAGAATGAGCATATTTCAGTCTCCATGGTCAAAGTCGACTTTCACAAATTAAAATATTGAATAATATCACGCCCATTTTTTCCACAGAGAAATCTTTAAGTCAAGCAAATTGTCGGAAGGTCCTCGGATAAAAAGTTAACAAGATATGATGCCATTTTTCTATTATGAAACCACATGTTACCTTCTGTGGAAGCATTTTGTATCCCAACTTAGAAAGTTTAAATCGGCAAAATAAATGAAGAAAACAAAGGAAAGCGTCGTTAACAACTACTATGCACAAACAGCGAGTAAAACTGTTGATGGAAGGACAACGTTTGGAGCCGCTTTAGCCACGGAAGCTAGACGATAGGCTCAAACAAAAGACATACCATGCCCGAATCATAGGTAAATAAATAATTCTTTTCAAGCACCATTTCTGACTATAACATAATTAGAGCGCTACAACAAGATACAGCGTTGACATTTAATCTTCCATTGTCCTCTCCCACTTCCATTTTTTCCACTCCCTTTCCCACATAGTCCACATTCTAACACCCCATGCCAAACCCCCTACTACGGCCCGCAAGGTATATGTAGACGTAAATCTCCCGATTATCGAAACCTTAATAATCACATCGACTAAATAAAACATTTATCTCTGGGCCAAAGATATCAACAATAAACTTAAGAGAAATGCAAAGGTAACTTTACGAAAACTCTAAATAATGAAGGTAATGCTCAATATTTAAGTTACCAGTGCCTTGATTGCCCTACTATGCTAAAAATTATGCAATTATTTTTGTGTTTTTTCTCGAAATGATTTTCTTGCAGTTTTGCATATTGAATGAATACTAGAGATATCCACGGCCTAAGGTATACCACTAGCCGAATACCTCATGAGTCCATAGTACTCGGAGAAAAGAGGACTACTGAGAGATGGGGAGACAAAAATTGCAAGTGAATACATTTCGGGATAAATTATGGGATAAAACTCTTTTCCCCACAGATTAATTATAAATCAGTAAACACGATCTCTTTGCAATTCTCTTTTTAGGAACTAATTGTACCGCGAAGAACATAAATAATTGACTGATATTTCTGCGGATGGAGAGTACGTGACACCGTTACTCGAATATGCATCTCGTCTTCTAACGGGAACTGAGGGTCCAACCTGATGTCCACCCACGGATTAGAGCGTGGCACCAGCACCAGCAACTGATAATCTTAGTTGCTGTAAAACCTTTATCATTTGCCTGTCACGGACAGGTCTGGTTAAAGGCAAAAGTTTTTGTCGACGGTCACCGCAAGCATAGAGAAAAATGTTTTGGCAAAAATCACGGATAATAAGGATTTACTGCAATGAGAGGTCGAATAGTTTGCATCCTAAGGACAGTGTGACCTAATCACTAGGTTGAAAATTAACATACGAGCTTATGTAGAATAATTTACGATTGTTATTTTCTCAAAAGAAATACATTGGGTGGATTTCGACAACCATTAAATTCGCACCTTTTTAGCCCATCTTGCCTCAAATGAAAGCTATTTTCGGATATGGAAAATAGAAAAATAGAGACCACTGTAGTGGTAAAAACTTTCACTAAGTTTAACTTACTATGAAGGAACTCCAACCTCGAGAGGTCAAGGTGGGATTTAGGACAGAGGGATGATCATCGTAGATGCTAGCATTCATTATTGGTATCCGCCCGAGGTGTAGGATTTCAGTGACACGCATTTCATTCGATATCAAAGGCCGAAGATAACTAATCACTGAGAATTACGCTCACATAGTTCTAGATATCATTAAATTATTTCATCAGCCATCACGGAAAATCTCATCGCACTCTAGTCCGAGAATAATCTCACTGCTTCAAGTTAAAGTTCCTCCATGGATTTTTCATCTCTTTTCCTTTTCCCCCGAGACTAGGCGTTTCGAATGCATGGTTGAATGCTCATTGGTACGTGGGAGAACAACCGTGCTATGATGAATAACCGACAGAGGAAAGTTAGTTCTTTTTCTTTCGACTGGCCGAGAGGGGTATGGGATATTTAAAAATCCAGAGGTCTTCATCACAAAAAAGGGGAAAGTTATACAGCTCCAGCGAGGGGGTGGGAGCGGGGGTGAGAAGTTCGTTGGTAAGAGAGGAGGTGGGGAGCGGAACACGCTCTCATCCGGGTAAGAGGGGTGTGGGTGGTGTTACCGCCACTGCTTAAGGCGCCTCACGACATCGCGACCACCGGAAGGGGCCTCGGGGGAAGTTCCACTGGCTGCCGACGGGAGGCGCGCACACTGCGGGTGGGTCGAATGGGGCCGAAGAGTCCTCGCGAGGAGGCGCCTGGCGGCCTCCGGGGGCGGCGGGTCGGAAGGAGGAGCCCGTTGGGGGTGGGACCGCAGTGGGTTTTTCACTCCTCCGCCTCTCGGAGAACGCTCTCGGCGACTCTATCCCCGACCCCCAACGCACACCCGCAGCCGCCCCTGTCAGGGGCAGCCAGAGAGACGAATGTCGCACTCCCTCCTCGGCCGTAGGGGCCATAGATTGTCGCGGGGGGGAGAGGGGGGCGGAGAGGGTTGAGAGGGGGCGGGAAGCAGGCAGAGGAGGCAATGTCCCACACCCCCCTCCATCAACCAAAGAAAAATGGTGCATGAATTTAATAGAGCTGAAATGAAATGGCTCTCCTTTGCCCATTTGCATTCAAATTCGAACGGCGGTTTATTCCTACGGCTCTTCCATCCTCCGTCCGGCCCCCCATCCTTTCTCAGCGTCCTCCCTTATCCTCTCCTTAAACTTCGCCCCTTTCCCTTCCTGCCACTTCTTCGCGAAAAACAAACATTGGCACATGGACTGTCTTGCAACGCTCCCCGATCGGGCGTGGCGCTGTTCGAGGAGCGGCGAGTCGCTAGCGCCACAAAACGAAACAAGACGGTAACGAAAAAGGCGACTAAATAAAAAAATCTCACTGCGACTACCACATGATCACCGACTGTTGAGTGCTACCACAAAATTCGTTGTCATAGTACTCCTTTCTCACTATTGATGGTAACAAGAAAAACAGCAAGAATCATAAAGCTGGAATTCTGGATGGAATAGCGATCGCGCTTTTCCGCTAAATAGCGTTAAATGGCCGTCAATGCAGGGAAAACGCGGCCTTGAGGCCCATTTCAAAGCATTAGCGCGATAGCAACCTATTACGATGGGCAACCTAAGACACTTCGCTGAAACTCATGTCACTCTTCGCCCTTTCGCTAATTACAATTTCATTTCCCTCCCTCTTTCATTGCCGGTGTTCTTATACCCTCAGGCGTCAGCTTGCAGATAAGTATATAGATGTAGAAGACGAAAACACAGGCGAGAGTACGATTAAGTAACGCACGCGACGTAAAAAACAAACCAATCCGATCGTCCATGTCCCGTTCATGCCACTATCATTCAGCTCTAGTAAATCTTAAACAAGGGTAAAGATTACTGCATGAACGTTGGTTGGCCCTATCCCAGGTAAAAATATTAACCACGATTGAATCCACTAACAATACTCTCTTACAACGCGTGCGAATGAGAGCCGTTTATCACTAAATGCCGAGGATATTTTTAAAGTGGAAATATTTCACTCCAGTACGTCTATAGGTGGCTGCACCGACAAAAGACTCGAGACTCATATTTGGATATTTGAGAAGTGTATTCTTTGGCACGAAGAGAAAAATCATGCCGAATCACGCTCAGAAATTTAAGTTGAAATTACAAGGTGCATAGAGAGAAAAATAATGAAAGTACGGGAATGGAACATTTCCTTTTAAATATAAATGTCAATTTTGTGAAAAACTTAAAAGCAGAGGTAAATATTCGCAAGAAAGTGAACGGTGATAAAATAATCGACTCTTTTCTTCTAATTTTTATTTTCTAGCAATTTATTGTAGAATTTGAGGTCAAAACGCGATAATTTTCCAGTAATGGCAATTAAGTCGGCATCTACGGATGGAAAAATTGTTTATTATGATTTCATACTGTCGAATGACCTGGAAATTTTGTGTCTTAATTATATTTTAGAACTTATAAGGCCTGTCTTCGGCGAAAGGAGTGTTTTTAGACCATGCATATGAAAAAGAAGTAAGACTGGGTGTTTGTTTTGACTCGAATGGCCCGAGAGGAACTCCCCTCTCCCTCGTTTACGAGGGTGGTAAGGGAACGCGGGGGTCGGGTGGAAGGGGGTAGCGCTGAACGCGAGGATAAGTCTTGTTTTCGTGCGAGGGAGGACCCCGACGTGGGTGGCTCATGCATCCACTGGGTGCGTGGGTGTGTGGGTGCGGCTCTTGGGGTTTTGCGGCGGCGGTGGGTGCGGTGGTGTGGCGCGCGAAGGCGTTTGTTTGTCTCCGGGAGCGGTGAAAGGCCCGCGGCGGCGTTCGTTCCCTCGTCTCTTCGTCACCTTTCCCCGGAATTCCCCCTCCAGTGAGAAATTCTCCCCGGCAAACTTTGGGCAACGAGTGGTGATGGGCGAAATAGAGAGCTCAGTTGATTGGTTACTCGGGGATGGCCGACAGCCGAGGTCATTTGCGGCACTGAGGATACACAGACACGTGGGTGGGTGGGGAAAAATTGTGGACCGAGAGCATGGAAGAAGGGTGGGGGGAGAAATCCAGCGTCGGTATTCATCTACTCTGAAAGAATGGTGCTAAGTTTTTTTATTTATCTCTGACTACTTTCTTAAAATCTGTAAGTTACATTCTGAGCTAGAAATTTTGCATGACTTTCTCCATCGTTAGAAAACAGCTTACTCTTTTAAAACATTGCATATCACTACTTCAGGTATAGGATAAAAGTATTTTGATTGACTCAAGACCGTGAATAATACATTATCTCTCGAACACTAGCAGCCAAAGCTGTTTCAAAGCCTCCATACATCCCTAGGCATAGTTCTCAAATACATCAACTTCTTGATTTCAACACTACATTCATTTTAGCATACCTTTAATGGTGAAAATGATATCTCAAAATTGTACAACATGACACTTAATCAGTAGCACCTGTGTTATGAGGTTTTAACTTGAACTACAAAGATTTTGCCGCAACATGATTTCCTGAATCCAATTCTCCATCAGCTAATACAAAAATTGAGAAGAGGACTTCCCAGATATTCATCTTGGAGCGGTGGTTGATGAATACGATTTTACATCCTAAATTGTTCAGACGATAGTAAATATTTTGACGTTTTTACTACTTGGAAAGATATTGCATTCGAAGTAGTTCTAACTCTCAGTTATGTAGCGCCAAATCTTTGTACATCCTGCTTCGTAACCCTTTCAAAAATTGAACATATTTTTTCGACATCAACTAGAATCCGCAACAATTGGATAGCAAATAAATCAGGACTTCCAATTATAGAACCAGTAAAGATACAAGTGACCTTATAAACGATCACATGTCATATCTAGCTCGATAGTTCTGAATCACAAGCTATAACTCTTCTTTCTTGCATACCACTCTGTTTTGTTCCGGACTGAATATCCACCAAGCAATATGGGATTCATAAACTACACCCGGGCGGGTCATGAGGGTTTCATAGGATAATGATATTTCAGCTGTTGGCCGACCGCCTCGGCCTAACTCAGAAGAAATTATTCATTCTATGAACAAAAGTGGCGCCTAATGCACTGTGCATTTTCCACTACATCTTTCATCCCCAACCGATATTGCCGCTTTCGAAAGAACCATGGTCTTTGACATCTACAGCAGTGGTTTCAAGTCTCCTTTAGTTCTCAATATTAATTGGTTGTTGCTTTTTAGAAAAAACTCTGTCTAAGTGTGTAGTATTACAAGGAGTGATTTTTCACTTAAGTTGGGAAAATATAAAGAGGGGTGAAAGTTGATCCACAGAGCTTATAGAGATAAGTTTTCATAACCGTTTTTATGGGGGTTCGGTAAAAATTGCTGCATTGAGCATTACTAATGATCGTAAAATTTGCATGGTCAATCGCAGCCATCTGACCCTTGAATGGACATGGATAACAAGTCTCAGTCCACAGAGAGAGTATTTAGTGATATCAGACAACTGGAGAGGTGTTCCTCCGGTCAGATGTAGAATAACTAGCATAAATTGCCTCCGATTCAAGCGCTCTAAAAGAAAAATAGTTAACGTGTATAATAGATGTATCAAAATCTAATTCTTTTTATAATCTAATAACTTTATTCACGCAATTATAATATGGCCATTGATATGCTACCACAATTGCAAGGTTCCATTCAAGTCCGAGCATCGCCAAGCATCCTATTTGGAAAAAAAGAAATGAAATAGTGGCGCAAGGAAAGTTGGAATCTACGCAGCCATTGAGGTTGTGCAGGTCAAACGTAAAATCTAAAGTCGTCATTCACCGAATGTAAACTACAAAACATACGCGGTACAAGGATTAAATTGCTATTACCCAAACTCACAAATGCTTTTATTTGTGGCCAGCGCAAATGAAGACGCAAAGTGGTTTTTATTGGGAAAAAATGAACCATTGAGGAGGTATTGAAAAAACAAATCCGGCAATGTTATGCTCACATGAGGCCGCAACTGGAATCCATAAACTAAAACTATATCACTTAAGTCACAACCAATGCATAAAGTTCTCTCTGACGTGTTTGAGAAGCTTGGACAATCAGGGGATCAGGACACTGAATATGGGAAGCATTGGAAATTTTGTGTTACTGATGGAAAATGGAGATAAAATGGACGGAAAGAGTCACCTATAATGTCCTACGAGGAACTGAGGGAAAAGAATGTTTAATCAAAAATCTGTGAGGGAGAAGAGACAAGCTTATTGCACGCTTTTTGCAACATAAATGCTTATTGAAAGGAGGAAAGAATTATCGAGGAAAAATTAGGACGAAGCGAGAGGCGAGGAGCGCAAAATTAAAACATATGAATAAAACAGTTGATCGGGAAGTGAGATGGAGAACCGGAAGAAAATTGACCGTTAAATATGTGAACCCTGACGACGCGTCAAATTCCAAAACACTGCTTGCTGTAGCTTGCATGCCGGCTGGGATAAACTTAAGCACAATCACTGCGTCTTACTCCCGCGAAAAGATTAATTCTTGAGCCACCACTTCACGGGAATGATCCCTTACGAAAGGCCGTGCTTGGGACTCCTTGAATTCCGAACGTGGGATCCTTAGGGCTGGAAAAACCCCAAACCCAACCCTCCACCCCATCGCCAGCAGTTAAGTAAGGGCTAGGACGTGCAGGGTAGGGAGAGGACGGAGGGGGGAGCAGTTAGGATATCGGGAAGGGATGCGAGGGAGGAGGGGTGGGAATGCGACAGGAACCCTTAATGGATGGATGTGAGAGTGCCGACAAAAGGACAGTCGAGGGCCTTTGCGGAGGTGTCGAGAGGGGGGGGAGGCGAAGGGTGGGGAGGTACCCTAGGGTGTCGCACCACTAATTCGGCCCCTCCTCACCCCCGAATCGGCGTGGGAACCCTGGCCCACCCCATCCTAAAGCACCCCTTCCCCACCGCATCCCTCCGGGCCGCTGGGACGCCATGGATGCATTCCAAGAAGTCGTCACGTGGGGTGCGCCGTGGAGGGGGAGGGTGGTTTAAGGGTGTGCGGGGGTGGGAGAAAGGACCTCGGGAAGGGAAAACCGGGACTCCTCCCATCCCCTTAGATTAACAGTTTTAATTAGTGAATTATGTGAACGGGGATTAATCAGCGGGAGTGGGTCTCTTTCTCATCTCATCTCTCTCTCGAGAAGCACGCATTCCCGAGTCATATATATCTCGGCCGACTTCTTCTGCCCCACGCGATGAGCGACTGCACGGTGCTCGGAGGTGGCGCGCGAAGATGCCGCCCCTGCGGAAGGGACCACGGTTTAAGGGGTGCGGGCCGCAAAACCGCGGCGTCTCGCCCCCTCGGTGCGGGCCCCATCGGTCGAGGCAAACCGGTGCGGCAATTAGGGTGGGGTTGCGTGCCGGTGAACGTCGGGATTTGTGGCCCCTTGGGAGGGATTGTATGGCGGGGTGGTGGCGGACGGTAGATAAGGATGAAATCCACGGCGAGTGAGTGAGTGATCGGGCGGGTCCCCCCGTATGAAGGCGGTTATTGGTGGCTCACTTCCCGGGCAGCCTCACTCAGTGTGGCACTCAGAATCGGCAAGGGCATTTCTGACGCCAGGCGAGGGACAATTACTTCCCATACCCATCCAGGGATCCTAATCAATGTTTTACAACTTCTTCCACGTACGTTGCTCTCTGGACCGCTCGAGATAATCCCGATTAGTAAACTAAGGCTTAAAATGATCGTATTGTAGCGTAAATATTGCATATGAGGCTTTTTACCACATTAATAACGAAAACGAAGTGTTTGATTCACTTTTTCTAGGTTACTGATTGCATGTGATTGCAAAATTGCCTCGACGCAGTGGAAGAGCTGGTGCATTCAAAAGACCCCTCAAGTTTGACTGGAGAAGGAAATAATTATTGCTCCTGGAGGGGCCTATCATCCCAGATAAGTCGAAGGTAGAGAGCCAGGGGGGATGTGTTTGAAACCATTTGGAATGTTCCTAAGAACATAACTGTGGTGTACAATCACGAAGGATTCGGGATTTTTGGGATAAATAAACCACTCATTACAATATCCCGCAGCCTTCTCCATCGAAAATATTCTTGATGGAGTTGAATATCGCTATTAAAGATAAAATAAGGAACATGTTATTCAGTTCGAAATTCCAAAGGGGAAAAATCATCCGCCTTGACCGGGATTCGAACCCAGATCCCTCGATTTCCGGCCGAGTGCTATAGCCAGTTAAGCTACCGATAGATGCTGTTTTTCTGAAGCTGAATAAAGCTGTTTTTCACTTGAAAAGAAAGAATACTCTCTCTTAATAGTCAACTCTAGAACTGGAATTTACGCAATATCTAACAACTTGATGACAAAATTGTGAAGATTCGGGACATAGTTGTCAGCACAAGTAATATTTTTATGCCCACAACAATATCCTATGCCAAATACTACTTGTGTTTCTGAGAAACTACATATTATAAAAAGCTATCCTCATGTCCAGTTATCTAAAAGGGTACGGACTCAGAGATCAAGATCCAGGTTCGAATCTCAGTCAAGATAGATGATTTTTCCTCCGTGGAATTTCGCACAATTGTGCATTGCGGGTGACCCTGTAAGATTTAATCCGCGGCTATTCACGAGTGACTCAAGATTAGCCATCATGCTATTCACTTTAGTCATCAATCTGGGAGGGCAAAACTCGCAAAAATATCGAAGCTTTCGTTGTTGTTCCACTTGACTCCTTAGTTTTGCGATCCAAATTATCTAAATGGTTCTAACACGACCCCCTAGCAGTCACTGGAACGAGGAGAGGAACCAAGTAAATCAGGCTGGGCTATGATTTTCATATTTTCAAAATTGAGTCGGATTCCAGGTTTCCCAGACGGAAACTGACTTTTTATGAGTCTTTCTTTTTGAGGTCGACAAATTTCGACGGATAAGGTCATCCCACGCAAACAGTCTGCAAGCGGCGCAATATGCAAGTGCATAAAGACGAAAATGAGGTCCAACTCTACGAACACGAGCCGACCGGCATGACGCTTCTCTCTGATTACTCAGATGCAACCGATGTTCACATAACAGTCGGACCCCGCCCATGACAACGATTTTCGTGGTGTTTTCCAATCATGGCGCAGTGGATTGCTATGATAACTGAAATGATTCCTTTTTATCGGAATTTTCCTTTATTATGAAATTATTCCTATTTATCACTGATAACCGGAAATATTATGGACCAAGTGTTTTATTCCGACTCAGCCAAATGTGTATTGGAGTTATGTAAACAAGAGAGAGTAACAAGTGTGCAAATCAATGACAGAGAAAATTGATACTCATCGTAATTCATAATTACCTCAAATTGTCAATCGTGCATATTGTCATGTTATTGGTGTCTGTCTTCTTCGCGGAAATGCCCCAGCAGTATGTGATGCATGAAGAAATTTCGGAATATCAAAGAAAATGTCCGAAATGAATTCAAAATAAGAGGAATTCTCAGTAATTTTTGCAAGTAAAATTTAAATTCCATTCCTGTCTTACAGATTTACAATGATGGTTGACCACAAAGTAAATATTGGCACGCTTTGCGCAGAAACCGGACCTGGCGTTTTTATTCTGGATGAATTTGCACACATTTGTACATGATTAAAAACCGCATTATCATTCTGTCTACTTTGGTGACGGGCCGAGATTTTTACCAACTTATTTCGCAACGTGTGGAGTTATTTTGTGTGCCATTACTTTGCGGCCATAGTCATACTAAACAAATACTGACTTATTCCTAAAATTAAAAATTTGTACAATGTACAAAAATATACTCAGAATGACCTACTAACCTGAGAAAAATTGACACAACATAAGCTATACATAATCCTAAGGATACATACGCATGAAGAAAATCTCAAAATGAATTCGCTATGTTTTGGTCCGTTTGCAATGGTTTGAGTACAAAATGTAAGAAGACGCTAGTTACATACCCGTAAAGCCAAAAAGTATGGATAAGTCGATATGTAAATTCCATTGCAGAATTTCTGTAAACTGTTGAATTCTCATTCTGGCATTACCTAGAAAGAAGAAAAGAAAAAAATTAATGGAAAATTCAGTTTTTATGAGACAGTAAAGAGCATCACAACGCGTATTAGAAATATCATTTTCATTTTAATGACTCCCTATTCATTTCAGCGTCTAAGATTCAATTTCTCTAATAAATATCACGCGTTGACATCAAATTCAAGGAAATGCAATAAGCTTTTCTTTAGTTACTAAGTGGTACCCCGACACTCGGTAATTTCTCATTAAAAATTACTTCTGAAGATGATGGAAGATTTTTAAGGATTACTTTGAAAAGATATAAAAGTTATTGGCTGTACTAAGCTCCGTTATTTAGTAAGAAATTCTCAAAGACTAATACCTGGTAACGTGACTTATTCTGAACATATATGGATCTACTGATGCATACAGCTAGAAGTATATATTTGGAGAAATACTGAACCTCAATATTTGAGTACCTGGTGGTCGGGTCACAATCACAAGCTCTCCTCTTTCAGACATGAAAGACGAAGCATGGGAATGTCGTTTACATTGGCAGGGATGGTCAAATAGAAGTACAAGGGATAGGAAAAAGTTCCGGAGAGAAGGATAGCAATCGATTTGAAGCAATCATGCTAGTATATACCTAGAACCTTTAAAAGGTTTTAACTACGTGCTGATGTTTTCTTTAAAGAATGGCCACACTGTGGAAGCTTTGAAACACCGCCAGTAGGTTCTTGTGTAGATAATTCACGAGCATTCTCAAAATTCGACGGCGGAAGCAATGGGCATCGTGTCGGTTCAGTAGAATTTCACTTTCTTATGGCGTAGATATTTCCTAAGTCGGAAAGATCAAAGTAAGCTTTCGCGGAATAGACATGCTCCTTGAAGTATAGGTATAAAATATGTAAGCGTATACACTCATTCCACAGCATCAATAATTTCCCCATTGGTGTTCCCGACAAGATTCCAATTCGAGTTCAAGAGTAATTCCTTTCTGAGGGTATATTGACACTCCGTGGAATTGCATTCCAAAGTATTCACGAATGATGAAACAATAATGTAAGGAAAGGCTTTCTTGGAGAAGCAATTTCCATAGAAGTGACTAATAAACATTGAATTTCATTTGAACTCGCATATGCGACTTTACTCTTTAAGTTAGCGATGAATACTTTTAGAAGTAAATAAACCTAATGAAACGTGAGGGAAACTCCTACATAATAATTTTGCGGAAGAATTCGGGTATTAATTTCCAGCGGGGGGAACATAGATAGAGATACGTAGAAAGGAAAATCAAGTGCTACCTCTTTTTTTCTTATCAAAACTTTTTCGAGTATCAGTCTTTACTGCCCAGTAAAACCCTAAAGGAGTCATTTTTGTAAGTAATGAATCACCTAGGATGGAAACATTCACTGCCCACGAACGGGGTAGCTTCTTTTAAGGCTTTCTTGGAAAAAGCTTCCCCAGATATGAAAAAGACAAAGGCGAACGAGTAATTTTTCTCGTGGAGAAATACATTCAACTAAACATTTGAAAAAATTCATCACATACGTGCGGAGAGGCCATTTCATTGGTACTAAAAAGATGTCTACTCAGAACTAAGGATTAAGAAAGGGCATCATATTTCATTTAAATCAGGAAAAATTCTCCAAAAGTTTTCGCCTTGAAATTATAAAAGAAGGAAATGGGATGTGCATTTTAAATTCCCTCATGATAATTTTATTAATACTGCATCACCCTAAAAAATTAATTCAACCAAAGGCAGAAGGGGGTGCTACTCTCTTGCCAAGAATTGAATCTCGAGAAAAGACACGGCTGATGGCTGAAAGAGAAAGATGACCAATGGGCAGGGGTGGATTATGAAAACAGCCGCTTTAATTAGCTCGATTAGTTCGGAGTGGCTGCGCTCAGAGTGAAACTTTACGAGCCGGCAAAAGTAATTATAATTTGTCCTTAAAAAGAAGAGAGGGGGATTACTTTTCTCTGCTACGCCAAGTTATGGACGGTGGTGTGAGGAGTTCGGTTTCTCCATCGGCAAAGCACTCCTTAATCCCTGTTCTCGACACGAGATTCACTGTGCCATTGGAGAAAAAATAAAACGGAACCCCAGGGTGGTGCGAAGTCTGCAACTGTGGAAGGCGCTCCCCGAGCCGACTGACCCAAGGGCGGGGAAATAAGCTCGCAGAAACAAGCGCGGGAAATGGAGTTCGCACATTTGAGGCAACGTGCGGTTGAAAGACAGAAGACCGCGAGACCTGGAAGGCTACCAGTGACAATCTCTCACACGTAAGGAGCTCGCCGTTACGACATGAATAAAGATGATCCTCACATGTCTCGATTCTCTCATAGAAACACCTCAATTCCGTGTCAGATATTGACAAAAGATCGTTACATTTGTCAGTGTGAAACTCTACAGCTATGCCCGTACATTCTTTTACCACCTACCCTTATCTGAGTGGTATGATATGGGATATGGTATTTCTGTGCTCATTAAAATATGGAGAACACGCGTTCACTAAGAGAATTTTGCAGTTTTTTTCGACGTTAACAAACGCCTTTCAAGTATAGTCTGACATCAGTGCTTTTTTTCCTATCAACGATCTCAAAAATTATTCTGCTCTAAAGTGAAGAGAAACGATTTTCAGGGTGGTTAGCAGAATTACTATTGGCCTTAATAAATACTTACAAAGTATGACGAAGCGAATAAACCTACTCATTTGAACTCATGATATTCAGAATAACGCTTTAAGACACTGAATGGCCACATGCCCATTCCATCCGCAGCAAATCAATGTGATTTAAGTATAAAAGATTAGTTTGAATATGATTGCGCACCTGATTCTGAGTGCTCTGCTGACGAGTGAAACTTCTTGACGTGTAACCTAATCTAACTAGGTGACATATATTATAGCAATGTCTATCTGTCAAAATACAACATCTCCATCACGCAAAAATTGCCATAGTTTGAAAAACTTGTTTACTACATTGATTCGTTACACTTGTTACATGAATGGGAAACACTACTAAAGTAGGCTACTTACAACTATTTATAGTTTAGTAGTGACGATCGCATAACGAATGGAAAGCTTAGCAGCTTTTATCTCACACACGAAAGTTCTATGAGTCAATATGCAGGTACATATATTTTTACAGATGCTTGATGGGATTATAAAGTCACAGGGTACGCTCTATCTTCCATATGTCACAGCTAATGGTGCAGATGGAAAACCACGGAGGTGTTTAATTATTCTCGGATTCAAGCAAAATTAATAGACTGATGCCCCTGAGAAACTCTACACCCGTAGTTTGCGCAAGGACTGATGATTACATTTATTACCTCGTTCAATTGCGTCACGTGGAAAACAAGGTGTTAAAATTGCTGTGAGTTTAACTGAGCTATGATATTAAGGCACTGGAAAGAAATTAATGGGGATGGAAATGTAGAGACCAATGGTGCCGTTAACGACCACACGAGGCTGCATACCCTTTTGTTTTAGTCATATCTCGAATTTTGATGATAGAAGGCACTCACAGGCACTCAGCCAAGAAGGAAAAGAAAAGACGGAAATTATAAAAACTCTGTGGGCAAATGTGAGATGACTTGAGCAGCCTGAAAATGGAAAAAATATTTGAACAGAACATGGCCAAGGAATTAATACGATTATTAAGATGACTTTGGTGATTTCCCTAAATGTCCTCCTTATTTACCCCTCATATCAGTTCGCTATTTGTCCTACTCAATCAAACTCCAGAAGGAATTAAAGACAGAAAAAAATAAGTAACAGAATTGATATAAAAAACATACGAACAAAAAGTTGATTATTATGTATCACAATATTTTTTTTCGCAATATTGATGTGTGCGTTGGCACGTGTAAATTGGACGAGATTAATCATTTTATACCTATTGATTTTAAAATTATACATAAAAATACAGCGAAATCTGTCTTTTCGGCCGACCCCATTGGTGTTACCTCTCTTGGCGGCCGATTTACTCGGGAAATAATGAAACGAATCTCCCATGAAAACAATGTAAATTCTCCCTCCCTCCAGTGGTCACCTCTTTCTGCGGCAATAATTTCATGGGTCCAGAGGTGGCCACTTCATACAGGTTTGACGGTACAAGGACGATTATCAGGTATAATCCTGCCACGAGATGCGAAGCTATTTCAGCGTCGAGATCAAATTCCGTGGCGAGAAATTGACCTTCCGTTTCTTTCAGAAGGTATTAGACCTGCTTGCCTAAATGAGCCCCGAAGAAAACCGCTGTTTTCTTCCGGAAGAACGTCTCCAAAGAGATTCAAGTAGGACGAATGAGTCACTCCTCCACTGCACGTGCTACAACCAAAGGCACTCAGCATGAAGGTGCAAACCTCTTTTGATGATCAAGCATCATGCGTCAAAGTAGTTTGAGCGGAATATCATTTCATTTAGAAACATCAATGAATTCGGCATCATTTCATAGAAAAATACCTTACCCTTCCAAAGTTACCTAATATTTATCCATCCCGTACCGAGCTACTCTCCGAGAATTTTATCAACAAATCCTTGCCCTTTTACGTGAGAAATGGTCGTGTATGTAATTTAGAGTTAATGACTTAAAAACTTTAGAGTTAATTAATATATAGTTAACTTTAGAGTTAATAACTTAATAACATAAGAGATGATTAATAGATAGTTAACTTTAGAGTTAATTAATTTAAATAATTAAGAACTTCTATCATCTAGAATCTCGTCAAACATTAAATGTGTACTTTGTATGTATTCTCAAATATTTTTGTAACTAAATCATATTACCACCGCAGTTACGTTTTCAGGATCGTAAAAAACCGTCCACTGTGAAGGAGTTTTAAACGTGTCTCGTGAAGAAAATGAGTCAAGTTTTGGACTTAAATATTATTATAAACATCTTTGTTTAGTTATTTAGAATTTGTCTTTCAAAAGTATACTAATCCAAAATTAGCAATGCAATATTTAACCCAAGCTCCCTACAGCTGCTGAAATGAAAACGATTTGTTCACATATTATCTACATTATGACTAGAACTATAGCGCCTAAACTACCATAAATCTGATTCAAGAAATTATTAAATTCTTCAGACCCTTTCAGGAAATGGTTTACGAAAAAAATAGTGCACCACTTGTACCACACATCACTCAAGTACATTTGCTAATACGGTCAAATAAGCACGCATGTACTTATAAAAACGATGAAATAATCATATTTGTACATTTTTCACCTTAATACAAATACTGCTAGAGTCGCGAGGAGTGGCAACATTTTTGCTCACGACCAAAATAACAGGAACACACGCTTTGAGCTGGCACGGAAGGAACTAAAGAACGGGCTCTCATTGCACACCCAGTTGAATGAAACCGCATTTCTTTCCATAGTATAACCATTTAAGAAATTTAGAAGTCAAATTGATCAACCTAAAAATACTGCATCACAATTTTAGTCCCTTTGCTACATTATCAGACCTAAAAATTA
Source organism: Ceriagrion tenellum (assembly GCA_963169105.1). Taxonomy (NCBI): domain Eukaryota; kingdom Metazoa; phylum Arthropoda; class Insecta; order Odonata; family Coenagrionidae; genus Ceriagrion; species Ceriagrion tenellum. Next base: position 17,884,342 of record OY720638.1, read on the forward strand.
CAATAAATCCATAGCTGTTCCTACAAAAGAGATGAATCCGAACGATTACGCCCAGTTAATGCTTCCATCCCTTCTTACCATTGCTCATTGAGTTGAACATATTGTCACTTCGCAACTTGTATATACTTTTACCAACTATTAAAGATTTTTACTTGAGGAGCGGTAGTGAAGTAAGCCTATTACCAGGAAAGTATGAATTTAATATGCGGAAAAAAAGCTATCAGGCTTCCCACGCCAAAAATGACATAGTTTTAAGTGAGTTTCTTTACCTGCCTAAAAAAATGCTAAATATACTTCCGGGAATTTTAAAAGAAAGCACTTTGGTTAATACTATAAATTACATTATGATTATAAAGAGAAAAGGATGTAGAAGTTTTTTCCTGCAATATTCATGAAATATAAATTAAGTTGACCTTATATAAAAAGTTTAGCTGATTTGACTAAATGTGTTGCAATACGACTTATTCTATGATAATACTTTTTAAATGTTAAAATGGCTATGTATATCAGTGTGCTTGTATGAATATGTATTTGTATGTGTATACGTAAGAATAAGTACAAAAAGACTTTAAATATCCTAAGAGTAACAATGTTATCATGTATCCTTCAAGAAATTATTGTAGCATTTCTTTTGCTATAATTGTTAATGTATGTTTATGTGAGTTTTGCTTTGAGTTATGACTTGTTATGCATAGTGTTAAAATGCATGGTGTGATAAATGGGAACCCCAGGACATGCCACCCTTCAGGGCGTTCACAATTCACAAATTGATATTTATTTATTCTGTTCCTTTAATTTAATGAAATCATCTCTCTATTTGAGACGCACACCCGTCAATATCCCCTGGTGCACACCGAACTTGAGCCTGAAGTACTCGGTCCCAAAGGTGCACATCACTTTTGGTTCCGTAGGTCGGGGGCTGTGGGTGGGCGTTGGGTGGTCGGGGCAGGAACCAATTAGGAGGCGCGTACCACGGCTTGCGGGGGCGGGAGAGGAACACGGCGCGTAGAGGGGGGGGGGCAGATTAGTGAGAGCGGGGGCGGCAACTGATTTAGCGGGGGAGAGGCTCCTTCCTTAATGAAACGGCCCGCCCGGATTACTACAAGGAGCTATTTATTTCCGGGTGGGCCTCAACCGCCTCACCGCGGTCGAACCCAATTCTCCCACTGCGGCGGCTAATACACTTGCCGCCTCCCGAGTCGTTCGGTGGCACTTCCTCCCGGGAGATGAGTGTGGGGTGCTGGGAGAGGGGAAAGTGCTCGGTGTGACTCCTTCGGAAGAGGGGGTTGGACGAGGGGGGGAATTCTTGCACGAGCGTAGGGGGATGGGAGGATGGTGCGGAGTGGATCGCTCGCCAGGGAATGGGTAATGTGCATTCCTCCTTCGGCGCTGATTTTCAAAGCAATGCGACTCGAGCAGGAGATGAAATCGATGGAAAAAATTAACTTTTCAAACGTCTCATCGACGTCAATCGGACGATTGGTTTGCCTCAGCTCTCTCTCTCTCTCTCTCTCTCTCTCTCTCTCTCTCTCTCTCTCTCTCTCTCTCTCTCTCTCTCTCTCTCTCCAGTCAACTCTCATCTCATGCAAATGACTTCGTTCTCACGCGAGTCCAGGTGCGATTTCCCTAACACCTTTCACCTTTGGCCGTCCACAGTAAGTCTTCCCTGTCATTTCATCTTCCATTTATTTTTTCCGGAGGCTGTAACGCTACAAAATGCGGTCGCAGAGCCTATTTTCTATCATTTGTATTCTTAAATCAAAACGACTGGCAGAGAGCACCGTTCATCGGTACGGCCTTTGAGAACTGCCTTTGGTGCATCAATCAGATTTGTCATTTCTTCTTCCATGTTATTTTTTTCCGGAGGCTGTTACCCAACAAAATGCGGTCACAGAGCCTCATTTCCATTACCTGTATTCTTAAATCAAAACGATTGGCAGAGATCTCCGTCCATCGGTATAGTCTCTTTAGAACCGCCTTCGGCGCACCAATCAGAGAAGTGTCGTCATGCTAATTTTCTCTCCGTCTCCGAAAGACTTTTATTGGTCATTCTGTCCATATCTTCAACTTTCACAATTCCAATAGCAACGCATTGCCATTCTCTCTGATCTCCATTTTTTCTCGTTCAATTATCGTTAAATGTTCACCATATAAGAGCGCGCTCCACTTATATATTTTAACGAAGGACTTCCCTATTTCATAAGCCTTTATTGCCTTTTTTCATAAAAAGGATTCTTTTCTTACGTTTTTGTGCTCCCAATGAGTTTCTAGAGTATCCCATCTTTGAAAGCGTCTAAAAAACCTTTTTAAGGTTTGATTTAAAAGTAAACTCGAAAAAACTTTTTCATCAAATGCACAGTTGATGCTTATCTTTTTCACCACAACTGTATTTATTATTTTCAGGTACTACACACCTCCAGTAGGCCTACGTCATGTTTTACACTAACTACTGAAATAAATCTAAAAGTGCACCGAGTCCATTTCTGTAGACTTGATACATGTTACTCTGGTATGGAAATTTTAAAACGTTTCTCCTAGTCATGCTTAGACAACAGAGATCCGTGTCAATTAATGCCGTCTCAAATGCAATTATCTCCCTCTTTGCATATTTTCCCAGGCAATTGCGAGAATATTTAAAGAGGTTTTGAGTATTTATATGGTATTAACTATAGGAAAACAGGAAAGTGCTCATAAGTAAAACTTTTGTGTTCACACTCAAAAACTACAACGTGAGAAAAGAGGGTTTTTTTTCCCTACCGTAAACATCGCTTACAGTCTGCACGTGCGGTAATTAAGGAGACAATATTGAAGCATGTCTCTCGTGAAAATAAAGGGGATTGCGATGATTTGGAGGAGTATGTTTTGAATTTGTTTAGCGAGGCAAAGTTTTGAGTTTTAAATACTTCCCGTAGTGTCTCGAGCAAAACATTGGTAATTTGGAAAAAGGAGGATTTTTGCACTTCAATATTTCCTGAGGAATCCCTTACAGCTCCAACTATTCAAGAATATTGCTACAAATCAAGACCGCCCCAAGGAAGCACTGTAAATTAAAAAGACGTGAGAACGATTGTTGTAGGGGAAGATACGTATGCTGCTTTTGATTGTGCCGAAATAATATTTCCTTGTCAAGAAAAGTGACTTCTAGTATTATTTACCCACTTGTATGTATCGATAAAAACATCACGCGCCTAAAAATAGCTAATATGTAACGAATGATCCCCACCGAGCGGACACTCAGAGTTTTCACTTCACCTGATTTTCGGAGAACTAAAGAATTTTCACAGTAATGACACTAAACGTCCTACAACCGCAGCTGAGTAACAAACTTAGTTTACTATGATAAGTAGAAGAGATAGACAGTTGTGTGCAATTTACAGTGGAAAAATCGTTCGCTTGGACTGAGATACGAACCCAGAACCCTCGATTTCATTCCGAGTGCTCAAACTAATTTAGCCACCCACGCGTCCTACTCTACTTTGAATCTCATGGATGCATTAAGAAGCAAGATGTTCTCTCGGCTGCCGTGCATTCAATGCCATGAAATCCGGGTATACAAATGCTAACCGCCAATGTCCACGAGGCAAAACCCAAATTTACACACATGGTGCTTACTTGGACTAGTTCAAAGAACTGCGAAACTGGCCGCGCAGTCACTTTAATGGAATCAAAACTGGCATTTAATGAAACGACAGTGCGGGCAGACGGCATACCTAGAATATGCCGCGAGCACTTGGGACCCTGGTCATTAAGATTTAATCAAAAAAATTAATAAAATCTGCACGCTTCGTTAAAAAATGCTACGCGCGAACATATACTGTTTCACAACTTTTAGAGGGATTAGGGTGGGAGCCCATAGACACTCGGAGGCTAAACGTTGGACTCGGAGGCTTGCTAGAAAAATTCTGAACTGGTGTGTTTCGGAGCGACACAGAATATTATCATGACGCCTCACCACATCTCTAGGCCTGACATAAGCGATAAAATAAGGGAGATACATAGCCAAAGAGACAGGTACAAAGACTCGTTATTTCCGCGCACCATAAGCGACCATAATCAAAACTGAGCTCCAATAAATACACTCCCATAATACACGTCACCATTTCATCTCCAAAAACCTAACATCTTTACCTGGCTGGTGTTCTAACACCCCCATGTGGCGGCTCGCAGGGTAGTATGTAGGTGTTGAATTGTGTGACATTCACAATGGAGAAATCATTCTTCTAGACTGGGATGAAAAGAAGTGCGCGAACTAAGAAATGCTGCAGAGCTTCAATAAACTTATTGACTAAACGATTGTTACTGGAACCAGGCTCCATAAGCTTGTAAAACCTTGAGAACGGACCACCCCATAGGTACAAGCCCGCTCCACACAATGCACCTCGACCACAAGGAAAAGGATAAAGAGGGCAGTGCCGGGAGTCACATGCGGTCAATCGTCGTCTGAGAAGTGCTCGTCCTCTTCCATGTGGGGTGGGGAGGGAGGTGCGACCATTGGAAGGAATTCTGAGCCTCTCGTGGAGCAACGAGCCGCGTGCAACCCTCTGCGTCTCTTCTTTCAACCCGTACACCCCCTCCTCCTTCTCACTCGACCCCTCATGATGCCGCTAATGCTCTCGCCACTTAATGAAAAGAGAGAGAGAGACCAACCCCTCGGCCCAAACGCTTTTATGTGCTGGGAGGATGAGCCGGGGAGGGCGACCCGGGAAACCTTAAGCGTTTTAGGGGAGCGCCTTCCTCACCACCTCCCGATGGCCGGCCACCCTCACCTCTCCCCTCCCCTTGTTGACCGACTCGACGAGTGGGACGACTACGGGAAACGGCCCCCCGCGTGAAGTGTGGAGGAGCAGTTCAAGAGGTGACTGTGGCCCAGGAAGACCTTCCGTAATGAGGCCGTAAGGGGACTATTAATTGGCCCGGTCACATCAGCTCCTCCCTCTCCACGCGACTCCGCCGTGACACCGGACGCCAATTATAGTTCTGTTGAAAGTTCCTGGCACTTCAGTACGATGCGAATAACAAGAAAGTGTGGTGACTTTGGTGTCGATCGCAAGTGGTAAATTTAAAGCCAGGAAATAAAATCATCCCTTTCATTTACCCCTTCTATCAGCCGTAATTTGTCAAAGTAAAACACACCCAGGACATGAATGGGTTCCTGTGAAAGTGCGAGGAACTTTCAACCACGCTATAATCGCTCAGATTTCTACACTCACCAAGGGCTCCTCATAGAATGACCAGCTTGCGTCATCATCTATTTATTTATGAAAAAATTATAAATGAAAAGATTCTTACATCAGCCAATATTTTAGAGGAGTTATTTGGAATTTTTGAGAGGTACTAGCCCTGCACATATTAGAATGGCAGCCAAAAACCATGAATTGACACAGGTGCTGGAGGTATGAACTGACAAGGTATTTCGGAGTACATTACAAAGGAGTGTTATTTTTCAAGGTTTGCATCTACATACTACCCTGCGAGCCGTCGCATGGGCGTGTGGCTGGGGGTGTTAGGACACCAGCCGTGTAAATGAGTAAATGATAAGGTTTTGAGAAGTGGAGTGTTGGAGAGTATTATGGTAGTGTTTTAAGTGGAAGCACTTTGATAGTGGCAACCCCGACATGAAATGGCCTGACGGCTATATTTAGCTGTGCGTGGCATGTAAAGCTAAGAGTCACAAACGATTACATTAATTGTCACGCAAACCAAAATATCGAAGAACAACCGACAAAAGGAGGTATTAAGATAGGAATTTAAGGCATCAAGGGCATGAGGTTGGAATTTTGCAGAGGAGATGCACAGGCATCTGGAAGGCTGGGGTTCAGAGTATATACTGGGTAAATGTTGCAGGCAGCTCGATGAAAAACCAATCTACATCTACTCGTTAGCAAATAAGATAACCTAGAGTTGTGTGGCAGGGTGTGTCAAGATTCCAGCCATCAAGAAAAGAGAGAATAGGGATATTGAATTGGGAAAATGACAGTAAGCGAGGCGCACACTGTACGATTAGCGCTTAGATTTTCTATTGCTGTTCCCATTCATTTCAAATAGGACGAGAAAAGTTTTAGACCGAATCAAACTTTAATCAGTTAGAATACTTAACAATTTTATTCCGTCGTTTTCACCAGTTTTAGAGATATAATTTGGGATCTAAACAGTAGATACGTTCTAAAATCATGAAACTTACAAGATCTTAATTTTTCACTCAAGCGTACAGTCTACCCTCTTGAGCCTGTCAACCTTGTCCTAAGATTTACTTTATAATTATAATTTTCGGAGGCAAAACTATAGTGAAGGCATATTCTTTTCGCAAAATTGTCTTTAAAGAATTGGGAAACAAAACATTGAGGCGGATGATTTCTACTTTATATTTAGCTTTTTAAAATGTCTGCAATAAGGTAAACTTTACTTATATTTTACTCCGCACGGGGCAGTATTATCGTGGAATCCACTCGTATGTGGACCAGATGTAAACAAAAATATATATATTTATAAACTTCAATCATAATTCCAATCTTCATTTTGTGGAAAAATTTTACATTTTGTGTGATAATGTCCTTCTATCCAAAAAAAAATTTTATTAAAATAATTCACTCACAGAACAAAATACCATGATATATTACAACGCTATTGCCTATCGCCATTGCTTTGCAATACAGTAACTAATGTACAGTAACAATAATATCATTATTAGCATGAACCCCACGGTCGTAATAAAAGCTTCATAGATAAGATGGGCACTACACTGCCAACACATTTTTAGTTTCCGACACCACCTTGAGTCGACAAAGACAATACGGATGCGCTGAGAATTTAGATCAACCACGCCATCATATTGACAGGCATACGTCACCAGAAATTACTGTGATATAATTTTAACTCCCTCACGCGTAGCACAGGCAAACAGAAGATATTCTGAAAATATGGGCTGAATGCGGCATGGATAGCGGGCCCATTGTTTATCTTTAAGGGGGTTTTATACCACAGACGAAAACGCTTCCGCAGACTTCTACGTGCAATTATTTTACGAATCCTATTTGCCACTTAAAGCAAATCTGTTTAAGTAGGTCTACGGAATAAGAATTAATACTTAAAATAAGTGGCGTAACTTTTTGCTCGAGAAAATTGTTTGAAGAAAACCTTTCGGATAATTGACTCAGATAATCATTACTTCATACTCAGGTAAAATGAGTACAAGTGTGAAACATACTGTCAATAAAAAACGTTTAATAAATTTAACTCCAGTCCTAATTACGCACGCTTGGAGTCGTCAATACACTACGTAATCGAAGATCTTGGGGGATGAAGTCACAGAAAGGAACCTCTCTCAGTAATTCGATGCGATTCACGTGTATGCCAGACGGTCTGCCCTGATTTGTCGAAAAAATATATTATTTTCCAAAGAAAACGTGCAATGCTGTAGTAAACATTTGTAAACCGTAAGGAATAATTCTGTGCAAGTTTTCCGGCAGGTAAGGCATTCAAGCAAATAATAGCCCAAGCTAAGAATGCATTTATGTTTAAAAGACAATTTCCGTCCTCAAAGAACATTGGACTACCAACTAGAAGTATATGAGAAAACATTCACGTAGAGAGTGGCACTCAATTGATCGGAAGCTTAGATCATTGGGAAGCAGCCCTGAACAGACTAGAGGTCTTCATAACCTGGCGCTGAAGGAAGATGCTGAAGATCAAATGAACAGAATGTTAGAAATGCTAAATATTTCAGAAAAGTAGAATAAGATGGGACAATATGGATCACTTTACAGAAAATAAGAACAAAATGGATTGGGCATACCCTGAGGAACAATGGGTTTGTGAAGAACGTAGTGAGGGTAAAATAGAGGGAAATGTCTCAAGAGGAAGACCCATGAATAAGTTCATGGACAAAATAAACAGAAATTATATACGAAAAGCTCCCAGGAAGTAAGGGACTTCGCATTAGATAGGGAAGGGTGGAGGTCTGCAGTAAACCAATTTTGGGATTGAACGATCAATGGTGATGAGGCATTTCCGAGGTCCGAACTTGGGTCCTCGGAATGAAAATCCAGAACGCTAGCCACAAGTCGGTAAGCTGAGAGGGGAGGAAGCTCCGACCAAGTGGGTGCCGAGCCGCACACCACCGCGCCAAAACCACCCTCTTTCGAATCCGTCACGCACCTCCGGAGCGTAAAAACAAAAGGACTTAAAGGTCTTCCTTATCTTCGCGGTGAAACCATCGGAAAAGTGATAAAGGGATGAGCCGGGAGGGGAGCGGGGATAGGAGGGGGAAGGTCGTGTTGGGGAGCGGGAAACAATGCGGTGGGATCGGATGAAGGGAGGGGGGAATGTGGTGGAAGGTCGAGTCGAGAGAGACCCCTTTCAGCGGGCACAGGGACTAATTTAAATATATAGGAAATGACACGCCTAATGGTCCACACGCGGGGAGTTTGCCTCCCTGCACTCACCCCCCACCAACATCGCCGGTGGTGTCGTAATCTTTGCGCACCCCTCAGCCGTTAAGATCACACTTAGCACCTCTTTCTCGACGCACCGCTTCAAAACACGCCTCCACCCCCCGCACACGCCACACGGACCCCCCCGCCCCAAAACTCGGGTCGCCTATCGGATTTCTATTTGGCGGGGGCGGGCGGACGCGTTGGGTCTCCACGGGAAGGTGTGCAGGGAGGGAAGCAGCGAGCCGCAGAGGGAACGAGGTGGTGTTCCCGCTGAAGAGGGCGATGGGCGAGGGAATACCTCGAGAGGAGGGAGACGGGCGACGGGAAGGTAATATGTGCATTCCAGCGGAACATAATGCCCCAAATGAGCGCTCGTAAATCTCCGAAAATAGCCTGGAAATATTGTGGGCCGCGGATGGGGGTTGAAGGGAGGTGGGCCGCAGCTTTCGGGTGAAAAAAAACGTGTGGGCGGGGGCAGAGGCGACTTTATCGCCCCCTCCCGCAGACTCTCCTCTTAAAAAGGCTCCTACTTTCGGAAGCGAAGATGGGCGCTAGTCGGCCTTGCCGTCGCATCCCTGGGCCACCGAAGTGCGTCACCTCTCGTGGGTGTCTGCCTGCAGGCAACGGTCCCCGGTTCCTAAACGCCCACGCCTTCCCCCCCCCCCCCCCCCCCCCCCGAGGGACTCAATACCCCATGGGTGCTACCAGTACTCGACGCCAGTCCCTCCATTGTCAACAACATATGTGAGCACATTGTCCTTTTTTGACTGATGTGCCCCTTCCAGGAGTCCACCCGGAGGTTCGATTGGGGGACTATTTTATCTACGAAATATATTACCGGGAGGAATGGCATCATGTCATATTTAGCTCGAATGCAAGGCTGCATCTTTTAGGGAGATTAATGTGACGGTTTCCCGTTGTTTCCACATCGCTGTACCTCAGCTGATTCCGTGAACTTCACTCTCGTCCGAAACTGTGGACGATGAAACCGGACCGACCTTTTCGATTTGCGACATCAATGCCTTCTGCAGAGACCACAGCCTAGTGTATGGGACCCTTACGAAGTAGGACTAGTTTAAAATATAGATAAAATACAGCGGAGGGTAACTAGATTTGTTATGATGAAAATTGTAGAATTACTAAATTGTTTCGGGAATTAGGGTGGGAATCTCTGTCCGATCGAAGGGAAAATATAGGCTATATCTTTTACGAAAATTTGATGTAGACTATTTCTTGCCGGACGATCAAAATATTTTGCTTGAGCCAAATTATTATGGTAGAAACGATCACAGGAATAATATTAAAGAAATGGACTGCAGAACCGATAGCCTTAAAATGTTATTTTTTCAACGCACAATAAGGGACCATAATAGATGCGATATATCAGTTCTAGGATACTGACTAGGTTAAATAGGCTTTTCAGAGGCGCTAAATATCTTAATATGATTATAAGCGACTAACCTTGCATGTGATCTCCGGCATGTTATACTCTTCCATGATTTAGTAACTTGTTGTGTTATTTATCTGTCGCATAAGTAATAATAACCAATAGTTGTAATTTTAGTAGTGTACTGCATGGTAGTATGTTCTTCTTAGTATCACTCTCCTCGTTTCTGGTCTGACTGCGCAATGATGTCCCGACTGCATTTGGCCTGCGCCTGGCATCGGGGAAACGTACGCGGTTCTGATTTTAACTGAGATGAGTGCTGCATGCCTGGTGTGGAATCACCCCGTGCCACACATCCTTGTGGTGTCTTGCTCGGTAAATCGTAGATATAGATGTAGTCGTACATCCTCTCAATATAAATATCAGTTTGGGCAGCATGTAAATTTGTTTCCGCGGCCAAGAAAATTCTTTCTGTCACCTGGTCTCGAGCCTCCGGATTGAGAACACGCTTCCACTGCGCCACCCCAGATCAAATATGAACACATCCACCTCGATATCACAGAAAATTGCGAAAAACCGAGCGTGGATTGCGAGGTCGGTTGGCGATTTGGCGGCGGCGACTGACAACTGACGAGCGATCATTGGCATCATTGAGGAAAAGAGTGGGAACTTGAGACGAACCAATTGAGAACGAAGGAAAGTTTGAGAGAAACTCGGCAGAGGCACTAAGGTGGCTGGAGCGGTAATTGTGAGTCGTAGAGTGTACATTTTAATGACTCTTCAAGCCGAAAATATTAATAGATCACATTTAACTTGAGTACACCTGTTTACTCAGTATAAATCACCATGCACATAATAACATACATGATGTAAATGTTATTTTTTTACTATTTCGCCTCGATTAAAGCATTGTTATGAATTTGGTTTACGGCGCAGAATTCGTTAGTTAAGCGAAAATTGTATGCAGATACGTATTTTTACTCGGCTTGATACCTTGATATTTGTCAGCCACAATTTTAACACTCTTACTGCGGTAATAGCGAGCCATGCAAAAGGTAATTTAAAATAATGACTAAGTTTTGGAAAACATGTTACGAAGTATTAACTTTATATTTCCATTACCAGATTTTTAAATTTTATATCGTGGGTTAGTAAATAATAATACTATTCTTCTGTATTATACGAAAAAAAGTAATTTTCCAGTGCTATAAAGTTGAACAATATCTACATATTATTTGATATGTCGGCCAGTCGCACTAAGAGTATTATTTTAGGAGAATATCTGTACATATTTAATTGAATTATGTAGAAATGTATTTAAAGTGCTATAAGACTACGAGTTAAAATGGCTTTAATTTACCAAGATATTATATCGATATTACTCAGTTTTTTCATTTTTATCTCAACATATTACGCATAAGAACACGTCTGAAAAGTTGATGGAAATCTGTACATGAACAAAGAGCAATTCATCCACCTTAGTTATACTACTTATCGCAATTTCGCTGAGCGATGTACAGTATTCCCCGAGCCCTACACAAGAAGCGCTTCGCATATGGCAACATGCAATGGGAGTACACGACCGTCTGGCGGATAATCGAGCTCGAGTTTGGTGTGTCGGTAGTTTACGACCATTAATAAACTAATTGGAAGCGAGGCGACGAATCTCCCGTGAAGTTTTGAAAAAATATATTTAAACATCGGGAGAAAGTATGACAAGATAAGCAAACGCTGTAAAATGGCCTTCCCTGCATGGCTGAGGTAGCCCAGTGGTCTACGCGGCAGCCTACAATCAATTGGTAACGGGACAATTTTGAGCTTCCTCTCGAATTTTTTTGTTCATTTATTCAGGAAAGCCAGAGCCTTACTCGCTACAACAACCGCTCATTTACAGGATGCAACCTCGAAATTTCGTCGCATGCGAGCCTCGCTCATTGTGACCAGCGACCGCCGACACTTTTTGCGCTGCCGCCTTAGATTTGATTAAGGGCACTATTATAACTCACGCAGATGCAGTCAGATTTGCCTAAAATTCTTCCTCCCCCCCAAAAAAAACCTCAGACTCGTGATTTCTGACACACTTATCTCAAACAAATCTACGATACATACATTCGTATTCGTTTGCTTTGCCGAAGTTCCCGGTAAAATATAGATTTTGGTATTTTTAAAGCAGTCATCAAAGATGAATCAATTAAGTAAAGGGCTTCTTGCGTCGCATAAGAACTGCTGACAGGACAACAGCTTAAGAAGACGATGCATTACATTCCAAGCATAGAAAAAGCCACGCACGCACGCAATTGTCTTATAGGCCGCGATTTCAATACATTTGACGGAGAGTTTTCTTTAGGTTTTACTTCTTTTTGATATAAATTTTGATAAATTAAGGTTATATTCAAAAGAATAATTGTGATTTCATTCAATTTCATCAACCTTGTAATCGAATTGAAAGAATAATGGAAATTCAAAGGAAAATATTGGAAAAATTATTGAAAAAATTGGTACCACAGAGCCCGTCCCGTCAGATCTAGTCCCGTAAAGGTCACAAAAATCCACACGGGAAAAGGACGCCTCGGTAGCTTAAGTGGCTAAAGCAATCGGCCGGAAATCGAGAGATCCGGGTTCGAATCCCAGTCAAGGCGGATGATTTTTTTCTCTGTGGAAATTCGCACATGTGTGCATTGCGGGTGACTCCGTAAAAGTGGGAACTCCATGGCTAGTCCCAGATAGCTTGAAAGTTGTCATGACTTATTAAAACTTGAAACTCGGTATCAAGGAAATCCCTACGACCGCTCCAGCTAGAAAATAAGCTATATCCTAAAAATTGGGTCAATTTTCCTCTGCGTTCGTGATTTGACCTCATAATTTCTAAATTTTAAATGGAATTTCATGTTTCAAACGTCCACTACAGGGCAGAAAGATGTCCCCTGAAAACTCACGTTGAAGATTAAATTAGTTTGTAAGATGAAGAAAGATAACTAAAAGGGTTTTAAAATGTGTTAGCGATGAGAAAAGGAAGAGACACTGTTGAATGAGATACCAAAACGTAAGCCTCAACTCAACGAGTCATGGAAAGGAGCGAGTAATTAAAATCAGTTCACAGAGGAATGAAAAATTAATTTTTATCATCGGTCACACACTGAGCGATAACGCGAAGAGGAAGTGTTGGATAGTAACGGGCCCGGCACGCTATAAATTACGATGCTAAGGAGTTAAGTGCATTTGGCTCCATGAATCAGAGCGATATTATAAATTACACCGACTTTTAAACTCTTTCACTAATGCCACCCCACTTGAGCGGGGCCGGTTGCGCGTGCGGAGAGAAAGAGAGGGAAACCATGGCGGTCATAATTTACAAACAAGTCATCGGCCGCGGAAAAGGACCCGGGTCGTAAATACGGCCCCCTGCGAGATATCCCAGGCGTTTCAAACGCATCCAAAACGGGAGGGGGGGAGACACAACCCCTGCCCCACACCCCACGGCCCTACGACCGCTTCCCCCTTCGATCCCGGGCCACCCACCGGGACGAATCAAACCTTCAACACCCCCGCCCGAAAAACCTTTTAATGAGACCAGTCCTGCCTCCATAAAGCAACTTCCGACCAAACAACGGGCAATTCCGACACTTCTTAAAAACGCTCTGGTGTTATATTGTTCTTGGTTAGTGTCCAGTTCAACGGTGGGTTTATAAGTCCCAGAGTGCGGCACCCCCCTCCTTCCCCAACTATCCACATCCTCTTACCCTGCAGACGCGTATACATATATTAAGGGTCTTTGAGACCCACCCTAGACGTCTACCAAGATACTCCCAAATGCGAGGCCCCCAAACTCTTCCGTGTTCCCCGTCTTAAGAGTCCGTCTCGGCCCAGCTGGCCCGCCTACCGGCCCACAGTAACGGCGCCAGGGGAGAGGGGACACAGTCCTTGGTCACGACTCTCCGAAAACTTAGCCCACCACGAATTGCGTGGCGTTAACGAGCGAAGACAAGACAATGAGTCCGGGGATATGGAGAGCTCTCGGCGCGGCAGACAAGAAACAGGGATTCGGTCTCCTTAGCGGAGTGCGGGCAGGGAGGGAATAAAAAAGGCCATTGTGCAGGGGTGTCCCACGGTCCGCCCGAGTCATCTTGTGATCCCGGGAATTTAATGGGGTTATCGAGTCGGCTTCACTTGAGTTGCGGTGGGCTAACATCTTGGTTTGAGGACAAGAAACAGAAGAAGCTGGAAATGCGCAGCATTCACCACTTTATGGAACCACTGTCCCATTCCAGGCTATTAATACCATCAAATTAACTCCTCTTTTGCATACTTCCAAGATTTATCATGGAAAGAGAAGGCAAAGGGCATTGAAATGCACGTTTCTTTAAGCTTTATAGTCGCAGAAGTAATTCTCTTAAAGTCGTTAAAAATAAAAGATGCGTGGCGCATAGAGAACTTTCAATAAATTTCATGATCAACTACCATTGCTGATATTCACAGAGACTCGTGGGAAATATATGTATTCACAATAGATCCGAGAACGTAAATTAAACTCCAAAAAATCTAAATACTCTACTAATACCTGTCATCTCTAGGCAGTAAAAAAGTAAGATAATTCATAAACTACAAATTGAGGGAGATTTCTTGAGCAATGATAAGAGAAACCTTTTAAAAGATTATATTTTAGCAACAAAATTATCATAATTTATGTTCAGAAGCCCAACGCTGGGCAGTATTGTTTCTTTAGAATCCCAGCAATATATAGTTGCTCAGGGACATAAACTTAGCGGCAGTGGATATCCTTAATTGAATCCCAAGAAGCTATACATATGTTGGTTATCATTATAAATAAATTATAAGTGCATAGAGCTCACGATTTTCTCGGCATTAGAAAGGGACAACGGGATGTTTTTAGTTTAAAATCCCTGCACAGCTACCTATCTGTTTGGACTTCCCTCATAATCCTACGTCCCATAATCTTAACCATAAAATTTGCTTTCACTAAGATGGCTGAATTGGTAGTTAGAAATAAACAAAATCTGAACGAATGAGAACAAGACAAAGATCTGAAATAAACTAGAGCAGGAGTAGAAACGTAGAGGAAAGAAAAGAAGTTGCAGGGGAATACAACTCTGTTAGTCAAGAAAAAGCGCAGACGCAATGTTTTTGTACGTCAATAAACCGAAGATCGCAAGAATACTACAAAGAAGAAATAAGTTTCACGTATTATTATTGAATTTCCGAAAATAAAATGTTGTTACACATATTAAATTTTAAATATCACGTAATAAGAATTAAGCTATTGCTCTTCAGGGATATGGGGTTCAATTTGCATATGCACCCCAGAATTGTAACACTTCGTATTACAATAAAGAGTTTACCCAATTTAGTCCTTTTTTGATCAGAGTTATTTGTTTTAATCCTTCCTCGCCCACCCAACGCCCTTCGACACGCCGTCGGCCGCATCCCGTTCAATATGTCATCCAATATCTTGTGCTGCCTCCTCCAGTTTTATTCTTCGAGCCATTCCCCTCTCCCATCATCTCGAGCAGTCCTTCAATAGCGTCTCTTTCAGCGCAGCTCGCTCCTTTTATCCAACCTCTCGCACGCATCACAAATGCATCCGCTCAAAGCTCACCCTCATCCGCAAAAGCCGCGCACCTCCACCATTCAAAACAACGCTAAACATAAGATCCTGAGTAAATTACCTAATTATTCAAGTTATTTCACCATATTTCTACGCCCAAACATTCCTTTTTACCAACTCACCTCTTTCATCCTCAGACAATGCAGTTTTTCGTCATAGATTTCACCATTTAAAATATTTCCAAAGGTGGCAAAAATTAGCGATTATAATTTGCCAAGGAAATTTTGTATAGAAGAGTCAGCGATTCCTATCATATTACTGCATAGAAAAAAGTTGAATTTGTAGTAATATGCTGTATAGTGATGTATGTATGAGGTTTAACTGTATTTGTTACAAAGTTTTTAGAAAATTGAGTCAAAATTGAAAACCACCCATAGAAAAGTTATGTTTTGTCTATTCATTTCAAACTTAACGATACAAACGATAGTTGTATTTCTTTATTTTCCTTACAAAATAAGCATAGCTTGTTAAAATTGACAATCACTGAACTTAAAGAAATTAAGTTATAAATTCTAAAAATAACTATTGATAAAAAGAAAATAAATAGTAAATGAAATTTACAAACTAATCATTTCAAAATCTGTGGTCTCACAGACCGCGTGCCACTCACGGAGTGTTAAGGATACTCCCTTGGTTATATAAATTTCCCACCTGCTCTATTTCAAACCATCTGAACTGTGTATTTACTATCGACTTAACTTTATGACATGTTCCATTAGGTACTTGTCTTTTGACACAAGATCTCTCCCCAGAGATTTATCAGATGCGATATGATGGTTTCGATATGCAAAGATTGTTTGAAGTAATATTTTTCAGAATTGCAAAACATCTTCCGTTGTGAAGCAGTTATAACCACACCACGTGAGAAAAATGAGTAAAATTAAAGACTTAAACAGATATGTTTATTTAATTACTTAGAATATCAGTTATATAATAGTACAGTATTACACAATAATGTAATATTTAATTCACGCTCCCTAGCGCTGCTGAACTTAATACTCATAATTCGAATATGATCTCCATTATGACTAGTAAACTTTCTTGCATTACTTGCTACAAACTACCTTAAATATTAACATACAATCAGTTTTATCTGAAACCATCCGAACGATACGCAACACGTTTAAGGTAGTGCGAGCGAGATAGTTCCCTAATCATTATAGAGACCATATTTGAGTTATACGTTTTACTTTCACCAGCAGTGAGGCACACGAATTAAATATTGCATTATTAATGGTGCAATAATATATTTTTACATGACAGAAATTGTAACCAATCAAATGTAAATATCTAAATAAGCCTTTAACTTCTCTCATTTTTTCACGCGGTACGTTTAAAATTCCATCAAAACAGAAGGTTTATTGTGATCCCTAAGAATTTACTGCGGTGACAATGCGATTAATTTTCAAAAATAATAGAAAAAACACATAAACTACACACTTGTTTTTTGGCGAGATCTAAGTGTAGGAAATGCCTCATTTTTAATACAAGGTCTCTCAGAAGTGCATACACGTACATTTCCCATATAAAAGGGCTGGTAGTGCGAATGACCTTAGTCGTCGAAGCACCCTGATCACCCTAATACTTCTACTACTAAAAGGGCTGGTATTTTTTGGTAAATATCTAGAAAAGTATTGCGGTAAGGGGTTGAATTTTTTGTGTTAATGGAAGGGTGATAGGTTTTTCTTTAAAATGAGACCTAATTCATTGATTTCTAGGTAAAATGATATTTCGCTCAAACTATCGTAATAACTAAGAGAAAGAAATTGAATCTGATGCAATTCGTTTTTCCACTTGCTGGAACGGGGATCACAGACCTGAGGGGTATGGGGAAAAACGTTATGTTTTAATTAAAAATACATTTCCTTTAAAGAGGCTGTAGCATCGTCTTTATTGTTTGCAAAGACTTGGCCCCTCCACTTTCTTTCAATTTCCCTTCTTCTTCAACAATGCCCAACTCTCATTTTCTTGGCTCCCGCCTCTGGTCACCCCTCTTCCCCTCCCCCAACGCAAATCCCCCCAACCCTGCCTCCCCATCCCAGCGCCGTGGAATTTGGCATCCGAGATAAAAGCAGTACGGCGTGACTCCAACTATTCCAAATATTGCCCGACGGCCTTCCGCCACCTCATTCTGTTTACGTCCCCTGCCCTGCCTTGATGCGGATGACATTATGTTTCGTGACGCCCCCTTTGGAAAAAATTACCACGTCTGAGAAGTCTCGGATAGAAACACTCAAGAGGCGTGACGTCGTGATGTCGCCCGCCAAGTAACGTGCTGTGATCGATGCGAAAAGAAATTGACCACACTACGGAAACTTAGCATCCGATCATGCAATGGGGTCACACAAGGGTTTAAAAAACGTATCATAGACTAGTTTCGATAGGATTTATCAGACATAACACTAAGTATTATGGTTAAAAAGTATCCGTCGCCATTCTGGTATGATAATAAAAAATGGGGTGCACCAACATATAGATATAATTCTCCTAGTTAGAAAGAAAATTACATCATGACCAACATGAAAACCATTCTGATTAGTTACAAATAAGTCCGTTAATAAATATTTTAATTAAATCACCATTAGAGAAAATAATACCGCTTAAAATTCATGATTGAAACGACAGTTGTTCTCGTGTTTCCGAGAAGTATAAAGGTTGGGATTTTCCCCAGAACACCCGACGGGTTCGAGGAATTGCTTGTTAAGGAAACATTCCCAATCTTAATTGTGATGAATATTAAAAAAATATATAATAGGAATGTTCAGTGAGGGAAGCATTAGGAAATGGGTTTCGTGAGAAACATGAACACAAAGAGGGAATCAAGATAATATGAGTGCTATGAGCGACAAAATGAATGAAGGTAAAACCTGACATGACTATGAAAATGAGGTGAAAAGAGCAACGAAATCTTGAGGGGAAGTAATCAAGGGAACGAAGAATTGACTCCCAAAGGAAAGGGCATCTTGGGTTCGGAAAACAACGTTTACAATAGAAAATTTTTCAGGGATTTGTTTACTTCAAAGCCTAGCTCAACTACGTCTAACTTTCTAATAATGTAAACTACCCTTCCAAGTTATCCACGTGGTAAAGTTGATGACCAGATACTTGGATTGGAGATTAATTTTACAGAATATTTCCCGAGTCTCTCAATGATAGTTTTCAAAACAATTAAAATCAAACAATAATCCTATGATAATTTATCAAATAATCTATCAATATATTTTAATAAATGTCTACACCGAAATAAAATTAAATAAATGTGAATTTAGAATACAATAATGTAATATACAAAGATGGGCAACTTTATAACTAATAAATTTAAAAAAATTATAACTATAGAAATACATGAAGTCCTTCACATATTCCCTTCAATCCTTAGAAACAATAATAAAAAATAAAGGAGTGATTCCTAATGACTTATTTTTAACAGTATGAGAGACCTTAGGGAAAATGCGACAATGTTGCGGAATTAATTGATAATAGACTCAGAGATTAAGGGAAAGTTTGTCAAAAGAGAAAGAATTTAATAGATTCAATTCAGCTAATCATGAGTTACGACCGAGCCGCAGGATTTTACGAAACAAGTTCGACCGCAATTTTGAAAAACAGAACAATTGAAGAAACCAAGGGATAGAAAGCAATGGAGGGAAAATTACGTAACTTCGCGCTTCGAGAGACCTTCGCCATTTCAACTGCCGAGTGTTACAAACACCACTCGCAATCATCAGCATCTTACCCTAATGAAGTAATGTGATGCTTGACGAAAAATATGCAATTGGCTATTCTTACAGGTAGTAAAGCGTCACGTTAAGGGTATATCAAAATTCTTACACATTTTAAAATACACTGTTTCAACCACAAACTTAAATCTTCAAGCTAAACAATTCTTCAGGTTGGCATATTTTCTACGGCTGTAAAAACTTAGCTCTTAAAAAATATTATCTCCTCTATTACCAAATACAACCAACTGACAATTATTTCCTCTCCTATCCTCATACTTTTACTTTTATCTCTTCACGGCTCCCACGGAATGCACCACAAACAAAGCAGATTCACTTTGGTAGCCTCACATGTGATCTCTGGTCCATTTGATCACCGTCAAATCGAACCTAGGGTATGGATCGTGGATGCAGAAGATTAACCGAGTAAACTACCCAGTCTCGGTTAACGCAATTAACGCAAACCCAATGGAATTGTATGGGAAGCCTCTTTGCGCAACTAGGAGACAATGTACCGCTCTCCAAGTGAATCTAATGTGCGGTCGTAAATACCCAGGCATGAATTCACCACCCCACTACCATTCCAAGTTATCCACTCAATCAAAGTGGCTTGCCGTAAAAGCTTGCTGGGAACCAGCCAAACGTGCCGCGTTTGTTAGTTTTTTTTCAAAAACAACTCGCAATATTTAATCAGCTGTTTTTAAGGAATAAAACATCTTCAATATTAGTCTAATTCTCCCGCTCAAATTAAGGTGGACTAGAGCTAAACTCTCTCGATGAACCTTGGGTATAGCACCTAGCTCAAAATTCTGCAAAAATATGTATAGATACCAATAGACCTGGTTAGCATGGTTACATTCGTATGGCTCGGTGAGCTGAAGATCTGTGATTCGATTTCCGGGAGAGGGAGACTTTTTTCTCATGATCACGTCAACGTAAAATTTATAAGTTCTGATACAATAAAAGTGAATTCCCGCTTTAATTTTGGGGGCCGCCAGAACCCGAGTTAAGCCAGAGTAGCAGAGGATGACGGCACACGCTGAGAACGGCGAGGGTGGCTACCCTCGTTTCCAATGCTTGACCGATTCATTGGGTGGCGACCGACACCATTGGTCGTTTGCACCACATAGAAAAGGAGATTGGATAGTAAGGTAATGGGAGGAAGATTGGCGAGTAACTTCATATTGGTTGATAGCCCGCTCTAAAGGACACGCGCCAAGGGCTCCCTAGTCTGACGTCCCATCCGAAGGACAAAGTACTGCTCTTGAAGTGTTTTCTACATGAAATCTATGAAACTGCAGTGATAAAAGTATGGTTCAATGAGGCAAACAGTATATACTGAATTTGGAAGCCAGATATAGAAGTGTCCCACGCGTAGGAATCGAGTAGGGATCGGGATTGATTCATTCACTTCGCTCCTCAAGACACTAGCTGGAACATTAACAGTCAAGCATACACATCACACAGCAAAAGTCATAGTCTTTCCAGGGGGGATTTCATCACAATTCTCAGCGCCTATTCCGAGGATTCAAAGTCGCGCCCTCACGCGCTAGTACGGGCGAGCAAAATGGCACGGTCCGGTGATATCGTCTCCTGCCGAATTTTGACTGTATACCACGCTCCCTTGCGAGCCTGGCTGCGCGAAAACACGGAACCCCTGACATCGTGGCGACGCCTTGGTGTCCCGGAGGGTTTCAAGGAAGGGGTTCGGGCAGAGGGGATGGGGGTGGTTTGAACACCCAGGAGGGGTGAGGGGGTAGGAAGAAGGAGAGAAAGTATGCACAACGGTGTTCCCTTTTGGCTTGCGACCAGATCCTCAAGCTAAGGCTCGATCCCTCCCCCAAAGTCATCCCCTTTCAACCCTTAAGCTTAATCCAAAAATATGTCGTAATCGACTGGTTGGCGTAAATCGGGGATATCGGATATCGAACGAGTCTTCGCTTGGGGGACTTCCTCCTGAATGCTTCGATGATTCTGACGCATGGCCTTATCAGTTTGCGAGGAGTAAGGCCCTTTTTTTATCCCCCTCCCGAAGGGCGGGAAGTTGAGTAAGGGCATTTTTATGCCGCCGTCAAAGGAATAACACTTTCAAGCGAGGCATAAACAATTCGCACGAATATAACGCAGTGATTCAAGATGCTACGTCATCGAGAATCGTATATTCGGAGGTTATTTGGAAGAAAATCATGCACGGAGAGGGATGAGGGGATTTTTTTAGCACGGGAAACATGACGCAGGTCAAGTAAAAAGTTGGAGAATTGAGCTACCCTTAGCAGCGGGTTCAAGCAGCGAGTTTTTTCCCATCTGGGTCCATTGCGACATACATTCCTCACCACCATGAGCCATACACGGAGTTGCAGTCCGTGCATTTTGATGACGTGACTATGTGAGGTGCTAGAAGCCACTGTACGGTCTCAGTAATAAAACAAGTTTAAAAATTTATCAGAGCTTTTTTGATTTATGTTTTTTGCAAACTGATACATTTTCTGGAAAAAAATTCTTCCACACCATGATCGAATCAAAGAGTGAGAAATACAAGCTACCGGACTTGCTCATTTCTTACTCCTGGAAATTCCCTGATTTACCGTATTGCAAAGGCGTATTATAAAAACCAGTCATATTGACGTGTTGGGTAAGTGGTCATGTTGGCGTCCCTTAGGCAAAAGTCTTATGCAGCATTGGCAGAGTGGAAAAGATTCGAATACACGACATCAAATGCTCTTATGGAATGAGCTCTTTTTCATCAAACGGGGTGTTTAAGACCATCATAATTTTTATGCTGGTTATTGGTCGTATTTTTTAAATTATTTTTTGTGTTTACGAAATCTTGAAAAAATATAATCGTCAAAATGAAATCATTTCAAAAATATAAGTTTAAAAATTCAACTCAAATTTGAACATGCATGTTTTATCTACGCTAAAATAATAAGATAAATCGTCAGGAAAATATATAGCTCGGGTAAAGAGAAACCTCGAACACTTGGTCAAAATACAGATGAAACACTTATCCAAGCTGAACTCGTCGCCAAGGATCGATTACGTGTATAAAATATTAAATGAGTATGAGGCTAGAACAGAGGTCACCAACTTGTTTGTACAGTAGGCCGGATCACTGACAAAATGACGAGCGCGGGCCGTATAATCATTATGTACAAGGAAATTCGAGTGCCAAGTATGTTTTATCAAGCAAATTTGAGTACCATCAGTGGGCCTGATTAAATGGCGTTGCGGGCCGGATTCGGCCCGCGGGCCGTAGTTTGGTGACCACTGGGCTAGAAGATCCCTTGAGCAGCTTGAGCCATATTCTAAGATATTGTGGCACTACGAAACCTTTAGTAGATACTTTTCCTATTGAACATCGAATTTTGTGATACCTGAACTGAGAAGGGGGCAATAAAATTGAAAGAATTTCCGGGTACGGATATTTTGCGAAAGATAATTCGCGCATGAAGTCATCGTCTGTTGGGTAGGTATAAAATTACATTCCCATTCATTGAAATATTGACCAATGGCACTTTTATCGCGTTATAAAATTCATGCTGTTCAATACGTAAAAATATTTTCGTGGTAATTTATAGACGAATCGTCTACATGTATATCTGATGGACTTTCCCTTGATTTGGTGTTTCTTGTGGAAAATGTCTGTGGCTGTATCGCAATCGTACGTTAAACCAAAGAAGATTCCAGGAATATCCTCAAATTTTTCGCTCATTGACGCCCTTGAAATATGCTCGGGGATCGCAGGGTCTCAAATGCACAATCATTCGTTGGTTAAATTTTCCTGGAAGCAGACACAATTGAGGTGGCTTATAAGGTGATGCACAGTTGTAGACACCGATTTCCATTCCGCGAATAACCACATCACGAGATAAGTCGAGGGAAGGAGAGCAGCCATTCTGCACCTCGTTGATACAAGCTTACGACATCCGATGCTCATTTTCTTCTTTAACGACTTGCAAGGAAATAGAATTTCTCCCGTCTATATTCATCAACATTGGCCAGTAAATTTTATCCATAAGCATCAGTAATTTTAGTTTGACCCTTGCTTGAAATCGTGGATCTTATACATTAGGACAATGGCAGGAAATTACATTTACTGACGAAGCCGTCAATAGCAATTCTGGGAGATACAGACATATATGTCCTCATTTTTCATTTATCTTTCCTAAGGATTTTGCGATTGTTGGAAAATCGCAGACTCCAAGCAAGGAGCTCCGAAACATTTAGAGGATATTTGTTAAAAATATAAGTTTTTGCCGCGACATTAGGATCAATCGACTGACTTTTAAGCATTAATTTAATTAAAAAATAATGCAATTAGGAGATCATATTTTCCTATATATGGGAAAAAAACGACAGTTTAAGACAAATACTTCGTGATTTACATATGCCGTGCCTAACCGCGTGAAAATACGACATCACCCAGAATCCACGGGGTGGTGTCACTACCAGAAATACTGGGCGTGTAGTTTAAATTGCTTCCGCTAATTAGATGAAAACAATCACCATCATTTCATCTATGGAGATCAACGAAGAACGTTGATTAGATCCCTTCTGTTGATAAACATGAAGAACAGAATGACAATACCGTCCTATGACGCCCAGCCACCGTGATGCGCGTTGAGTCACGTGGCTTTTAAAAAGCAAACGAAATTATAGCATACTAGATTTCATTGGAAAATTTGCATTCGTGTACACCTATCGAATGCGTGGAATAAATTGTAAAGTATTCACCCCATTTCGTTGTCGTCAAAAGGGACTTCCGATCTTCGACGGAGACTTGCAATATGGGATCTTTCGAAGACTCCTTTGCAGTCTGAATCTCCAAATGGTCGTATGTGCGATGTTGCCAACTGCACAAGATAATTATTATACTACCTCTCTCAGAGTACTATCTATACCTCCAGGGGTCTTAAAATACCCAAAAATTAATCTCTTAAGTCGCCTACTTATATTTATCGCGATTTTGGAATTGATTTCCAGAGTGTAGCGCAGAGGTGAGCTCAAGCAGCGTAGATTTGGCAACAGTGTTCTTATAAGGCTCCTACCGTCAAATAAATGGGGACGCTCTATAGCGTATGAAAATAGCATGGGAGAGGAGGATTAGTCGCGGCGTGGCGGAGTCGCCACACATAGGAGTCATAAATTCCCCAAAACTAATCTCCTCAGTGACTCAAATTTAGCGCGGTTTTGGATTTAATTGCTCGCGTGGTATAGAGGTGAGCTCAAACTGCGTAGATTTGGCAACAGCATCCTTATAAGGCCCGTGGCGACAACTAAATGGGGAACGCTTCATAGCGCGTTACAGAATAGCGTTGGAGAGAAGGAATAGTCGCGGCGAGGCGGAGCCGCCACCCCCTTCTCGCCACGACCACGCCCTCCGCCGCCCCGCCATCCTCCCCGGGCCCTTCCCCGACGACCTCCTCCACCTCCTCCCGCTCACAACTCGATGGCTCGACCGGTTTTTTGCGCTCTCCTCCGTCGGGACTCTTCACTCCACACACTTCATCCCCCGTTCCACCCCTTCGTGCGCTTCCACTTTTTTGGCGAGGGGAGGGAGGGGGGGAGGGTAGAGAAGCGGGAGAGTTGAGAGGGGGACGAAGGGGGAGGGGTAGCCGGGACGATGCCGTCTTGCTATGGATGGGGGGGGGGGGAGAATAAAAAAAATCCTTCCTCCACGGAGACTTCTTCCCCCAATCCAGTTCATGCCACGCACCCAGCTTCAACCCTCTCTTCCCTCCTTCCAGTCGGTCCGACCCCCCCCCCCCCGGGGGGGAGTAGAGAGGTGAGGGAGGGGTGTGGTGAAGCAGCAAAACTCGACCTCCCCACGTCCCCAACCTCCCAACTCCTACACCACCATTCCTCCTCAACCCTTTCCGCGTTATTGCTCTAATTTATCTACTAACCCCATTTAATTAAACATGCATGAAGAAGTTGGCCACGATTTCTTCTCCGCTCGGTAAACAAGCCTTTTAAAATATCTCGGCCTCCCCCTTCGCACCGATGAAAAACTTAGGTCCCTTTTCCTCACCATGGACGCATTCAAAAGGAGATGGAATGGATACACATGCACCTACATATGTGCGTAACATTTCACGGTGGTATAACACATTGCGACGAATCTAATGGAGTACCACCGGGTATGGCCCGTAGAGTTTCTGTACACGAAAGTAAATTTCATTTCTTTCTTCTGCAAGGTATATTATATTGAAAAATTGAATTCGAAGTAATCATTGCGTGATTTCGTAAGCAGTTCTATAAGAAATTGAATTGAACGATCCTTTGCATTTTAATCATCGAGTTGAGTTTACGTTTTGAAACAGAGTAGTTATACTAAAGATTCTAAAATTCCATAAAATTTGGTACATTAAAAAAAAAATACCTCTTTAGTAGCCCGCAAAATTACTGTTGAAGAAGGGGGAAATGCCCCAAAAATCGACGGAAAAATAAATTTTATCGCCAGCAGACGTCATTTTTCTGTCGCAAAAATAAACGAAAAAGAATGGTTCTTAGAAAGCGCAAACCGGTGCCACAAGAATGAAAATTTTATACAGGTTCAAACTTAAAATTTATTCGTGCATGCATGAAAAAATATTTAAATGCACCTCTTGAGTAAGACAACAAAATGTTAGGTACCAGATAGAGAAGCCGTTGCCTCATCATAGCTGTACCACAAGTATATGCTGGTAGAGATATAGACTTTAGTTGTATTGCTGTAATAATAGATTTCCGCATAGTTAGGACTGAGAATATCGATTATCTTCAGATGTACTTCCGTTTAAATATTGTTTAGGATTATAAAAGTATTATTTTTTTACTTAACATAATTATCGGCGAAGAGAACAGTTTGAAGGCAGTCAATGGGCAGAGCCCATATGTTGCCCATAGTGGGTAGTCATTGTCACAGAGTTCCGGTCTCCGGTGTATCTTGAACCATCTCCGACCGCAATGGACACTATTCATTTCCAATAATGCTTTCTTCGAGACCTAACAGGCACAGAATCATTGAGAACATTTCTCCTACGATACCGTTTTGGAAAAGATGAAATGAAAAACTCGAATTTATAGATTCCAGGCAATGGCATTCTCAATCACGGAATTGGTCTCGATGGCGGACGGTTGTCGTCATTGCGTGAAGCCCAAACAAACAGTTTCTTATATCGATACTATACCATTACACTTTGTCGACATAGCCTCTATGTAGGCCAGCGTGGGGTTGTCAATCCCCCCCTCACACCTCCGGCATATATCACGACATTATGTCATCCTGAGAGAAAAAATTCCAAAAAATACTATTTTGTTACACACTAATCTATGACACGCTTCTGAGAAGATGAAACTTGTCCTATATAATGACAGACTGTCATGAGGACCTTATCCCAAAAATAGGGGTTTTTGGTACGTATAAATAATTGTAGGTACATGCTTTTAAGATGCATGCATGTGACAACAATCCCTGGTTGAGCAAAACACAGAAACGTTAAAACATATATACACGGCATGATACGGTTACTATGCGGGGATTCACCTGATGGTAACATGCGACGCAAATACTAGTGTCGTGGTTTGAACTAAAAATCAGCGCAATCACCAATCACAGGTGTTAAATTTCTAGTTTGAATAAATCAAGACATGTCTGAGACTACTTACCACTCCGGATAATAGTTGTGAAAGGAGGAAAGAATACCAAAAAGGATTGCCGAGTGGGAGCAGGAAGAAATCAGTCAAATCAGTTATGAGACGCGTAGGATTAAAGGCGTGAAGAGAAATACAACGGTTAGCTGACAGTGGAGCAGTGAGCCGCCAATCTTCGCATTGATTATTTTCGATATGTAAAGGAAAATATCATGCTTGAGTAGAGGATTGACGATGTCCAAGATGAAAGCAGTAAAGACTTTTAATGCTGCAGAATGGGCGCTTAAAGTATGAAACGTTGATTTTTTGGAAAGTAGTAAACATAATCTTAATCACTTGTTGAAAATAATAATCTCATTCAAAGTTAATGCAAATATGGCTATTCCTGTTGGAATGAGCAATTTACCATGTTTCTAAGTTGTTGTTGTTGCCGTTGTTACGTAAAGTGTGACTAATAAATAAACTATTGTTGCTGAGATTGAAAAAGGGAACTAAGATTGAAGATGTATGTCGTGTGAGCAAATACATATATACATATATGTTGTCAATTTTTTGTGTTCCTATCCACTTTCTTTCTACCTTTCTGTTTGAACCTTTATTTGTACATATGTTGCCCATAGAAGGAGGTGAAAGTATGGTGAAAACTTAAAAGCATAGCTCTTGCATAATTTGTGTTACTAAATGTATGCAATTTCTACTATATATACAGATGCAATTCATTGAATCAAGCCCCATGTGTTTACCGCTCCAGCCACCTTAAGTTGGTTGTAGTGCGAATCTTAAGTCATTGAGTGCACACATTAATAAATTTTCTAATAACTCAATTCTTGGGCCAAACTTCACATGATTTCATCAAATTACATGTTGCACTAACCACACCCGTAATAATATAAACGACGCGAGAAATATATTTAAATATTTTGTCTCAATTATAGCATTGTCATGACTTGGATTGACGGCGCGGAATTTGAAATTTAAGCGAAATCCGAATATAAATACAAGGCTTTATTTTAGCATTTCACCTTGATGTTTATGAGGAACCGTAACAATGCTATGATGAGGACAGATATGAATAATGCTATGAAACAATGCTACGAAAGGCAAGTTTTCGCGTTTAGGAGGAAACCTATGCCAATTTCATCAAATTATTTCTAATCATACGTAAAGTGCCATACATGTTAAAATAGCATTTGCCAAGAATTAATATCGGTTATATGCATTTTTGACGCTTTGGTTGATACAAATTACTAATGCCTACGAATAGTTTCACACAAGTCTGTGCGTAAATGAATACCACTTCAACCCCCTAAAAAGTTGAACGGTTTACATACAACCAGCATACAGCAGAGGAGAGGCACAGACGGGGAATCATCATGCAATGTAGCTCACGCTAACATCTATCACCATCACGCTAACAGCTCAGCTTAGCGGTAAGTGGCAAGCATCACTTAGCCTCGTCATCGCCACAGATGCAATGGATAAAACATCCCATATGACACAACCGTAATGGTGATAATTACTCCGTTTTCAGCATTTCAAATTTTTATTGCTCGCTCAGCAGAGACGTCTCGACGAGTTTAAATGTGATGGGATCATTCGACGCCTGAATAAATGGAATTAAGACAGCGATACCGCAGGAGGTCGCTTAACATCGTTGACTCACGCATTCGCCCTGACTGGTCGGCACGCACTGACGTGAGTGATTTCGGACCGTAGCTCACAGACTGAGCAGACTGAGTGCTCGCGACTCCTGGAAGAAATGAGAGCGAAAAAGTAAACTTCACCCAAATTCATACACTGCCTCTTCCTAACCTCATCTCGCCGTTTACTTTCCTCACCCATCTGAACACGTACTTCCTCACTCGCCCCCATTATTTCATCTACATAAACATACTACCCTGCCAGCCGCCACATGGACTTATGGAAGGACATATTAGGACACCAGACGTGTAATGGTTTCAAGGATGAAGTTTTGGGAGGAGAAGTGGTGAAGTGGGCGTGTTGTATGTGGAGCTCCGATTTTTCTATGGTCACTTATTGTGCGTGGAAAGCGCAAATTTTTATACCCATCTGTCCTGCAATATTTCTTTCTTCTTTCATCGTATCTGTCGATCTTAGAGATGTTGTGTGGCGCCAAAATGTTATTCTCTGTGTCGCACTGAAACATATCTGCTCTGAATTCCTCAAGCAAAATATGTCTAGCGCACAACCTTCGAGTCTATTGCGGCTCCTAGCCCAATCCCTCTAAAGCTGAGGAACACTATATGTCTGTTCGCAGCAATTTTTTAACGAAGCGCGCTGCTTTCATTTGTATTTATTTATTATTCTTTTGTTTAATATTTTTTTCAGGATCGCGGCGGCGTATTTGAGGTGCAGCCCACCCAGAGTTTCTTTTATTTTTTCATCCAAGGACCTTCCCATTATACGCTTGATAAACCCCAGTTTCTTCACTGCTGCGACGCAAATGTTTTTGCATGTGGATTCTCCATGATCTATCAGATAATAAGGTTATTCCAAGATATTTGACTTTTACGTATATTTCCTTCAACTCCATCTTCTCCATTGTCCTACAAGCGCATCCCAAATGCCTGCAGCCTGTTCTCGTCTTTTTTTCCAAGAGTCTACGTTGAAAATGTGACAAAAAGTTAACTGCAACAAGTGATGATTTGGATCAATAACGAAACATATCAGATAGGTTTATAATGATTTTTGACGAAAAATAACTTTTACTAATAATGTTATGATAATTAAATAATGATTCGAATGTATTTATTACTGTAGCAGGGCCAGAGAAATTATTGCGAACCTAGAAAAAAGATTCCAAAAAGTGATGCAGAGTGGTTTCTTATATTACTCGGAACGTATACGTTCACTTCCATTCTTCTCCCTCGGCTGTTGAGCAGCAAACGGTACATATATATATTAAACGTGACAGTCAACACCTCACTTATTGAGATCTTCCATCCCTTCTCTACCCACATGGCATCACTATGCGTTATAAAAGCAACAAAAAAGTTTGACATACTATCGAGCCGATGAGTAAAATCCAAGTACAAAGAAAACAGAGCGATGACCCCACTCCCACACTCCGTCGACGAGCGCACATTTCACTTTTCAACCTCCCGGGTACTCTCAGCCAAAGAATACCCTTTGTCCTCTCTCACTACCAATTCCTTTGCTCTACTCTATCCCTTCTTCACGGAGGTTCTCATAACACTCGCACAACCTAATGGTGGTCGTTCACAGGAGTGAATGCAGATGTAGGTTACTCCTTAAGGTGGCTCTCGCCTCAGGGTAACTTACTCCAGAAATTCTTAAAACTTGATTTCGGCACCTTTGAAGTGCGTCTCATAAACTGAGATGAAAAAATAACAGGACTTCCGGGCTAATTTTACTGTAATTCAGCCATGAATTTGGAGAGTTTAACGTCAACTCTTACGGAAAACTTACTCTTGCTCATATTACAGCATAAAAACGTCAATTAGAACAGGAAATCATATCCAAGCTTTGAATTAAAACTGATTATGAGAAGCAATAAGTACTGGGAAACAGATAAAACTCAAGCATTGGCATCTTACCATCTAATTATTTTAAGTTATTAGTCAATTACTGCCGTAATTGAATTCAAAATGCGATATTTTCACACAATTGTAGCTGCAGGTGGCCCCTATGGCTAGAAAAATTCGGTTATTGAAAATATACCCGTGAAATAATCTGCACATTTTGTACCTTAATTTTAGCTTCCAATAGGTAACCAAATTCACCATCAAAAGCAGGATTTTTTAAAACCAAATTGGACAAAATCGTGTCATTAGGTATTTATTATTTACTCACTCAGTAAGGACAGAGGGCCCAAAAGCCTGACGCTTCCCTCACCCCCCCCCTTTTCCCCTCTTCCGAGCACGTGACCCGTGCGGGGAAAACGAACGCGTCGACGAGAGGTGGGTGTAGCGAGCCCGAGGGCGGCGAGCACCCCAAGGTCCGCGTGGACACTTGAACCGAGACGCATCGAGAAATTCAAGTCTCCGCGGCCGACGCCTCCGTCGCCCCGACGACAGACGCAGTCGCCCGCATTCCCCACATTCGAGCGCTGCGACGACGCGGCCCAGCCTCGATGGAGACCAGGGAAAAACCCGACGAAGGAGGGCAAAAAAATGAAAAACAACCAGAAGACGAGAAACGATCCCAGTTTATGAGTCTGGCTCCACGGGATAATGTAGCGTAAGGCTAGTCTTTCGGGCTCGCCTCCCTGACTAAGTGCCCTGTGGCACGAATATAATTCGCTAATTAATTTGCATTTGCCTCGAATATTGTGTAGCATCTTGTCAGTAGTGTGGTCGGGAGGGGTGTCGCTGGCTGTCGGGGCAAAGACCAGGGCCGGTGAGGCTGCCTGGTGTGGAGGCGGCGAGGTTAATAGGAGAGGGGAAGGGGGGCGGAGGTGATTTTTTAAGGAACTCGTTCTGTAAATGATATCCACTCGATTGAGCGGGAACGGCAGGATCTCGAGGGAAAATCTCACGGGGCTTCGCCATGTACGGATTGATTTTATTTTTTTCAACCAATTCCTCACGAACAGCTCTCCTCAGTAGTCGCCACCCACACTCGAGGAGCCCCTAGCCGCGAGCCACGATTGTGCACGCTCCCGCATGAGCCGCGACTCATTCAAACTGGCTCGTTGATTTTGGGGTGACGAGAGCGGTGCAGTTACCTGCGCCATTTAGGACAGGATGAGTGGGCTGGTGGGTGAATGATTATTCGAAGAATGAAGAAAGGGTGGAGAGATAGCCGAAGTCGGCGTTAGAATTATCTCGTCGGAACAGGCAAAGTGGTCCACAGTGTCAAGTCGCATCCGACGGAGTTCAACGCTTGCAGCGTTCCCCACCAAGTAAAGCGGGTGCTTTACTTACTTCGGAGAGGCGTGCGGAAGAGGTGCGACGTAAAATTGAACCAGCTACATGGAACCACTATTATTACATTATCCACCAAGGCGTTCATTCTAAGTTTGTATCTTTGTCTTCATTAAGAAAAAAATGTATTATTATAACATAGAAAACAATTACAATTCTCTACAGGATATTTTAATGAGTAAAACGCGTTTCAGCTGACAAAGCCATCATCAGGTACAAGACCTGTAGGCATATCAGGCACACCTGGTACATCAAGTACATCAGGTACAAGACCGGTACAAGACGTCTGGTACTTGATGATAGCTATATGAAACGCGCCATGCTCATTAAGGTATCCTGTGGAAAAGTGTAATTATTGTTTCTGTTATAATACGACGAATTTCCACGATATCTTGCCTGAATCTGTTGAAATAATTTTTAAAATACATTTGAATGGTTAATTTAGATAAGATAGATGCGTCTACATTATCAAACAATGCAAGTATAAGTCTTTGTTCCGTTTTATCAGCATTTCACTACGAAGAAATTTCCGACGGCCCTTGCTAGCGTACGGAATATCGGAATAGACGGAAATCGAAACGACGTAAGTCGATGACTTACTGTACCTAAGGAGAGATCAGGATATTCTTTGAAAAATCTCCATCCCCGCTCAAAATCAAAGCCGAAGTACCGTGATCGTAAGCAAGGTTTATAGCCACTTTATCAGTGTCCTATCAATGACGCAGTAGGACTGTTGGCGCTCTGATTACAGTTTTTCACCCGTTTCGGGGAACATCTCCTGATCGAAGATGTATGCCATCAGGTACAAAGGTGAACATGTATCATGAAGCTGTCGTCGTTGATGGTCAATCAAAGTACATAAAATCCTCCATGGTATTACTACAACAACACTGTGGAAGTTGTCACCTGGTTTATATCAATATTTGATATACAGGGAAAGTATTCCGGCATAAGCATTGACCTACCCTTGCTGCGGACACTTCCGACTCATGGGATACTTGAAATGGCATTCAAAGTAAAGATCGGATTTCCAATAAGAAATCATTGCTCTACACTGGATTCGAACCACGGCTCTCCTCGAAGATTTCTATCAAAACGTCATATCATTCTCAAAGCAACTAAAAATTACGGTATGAACGATCCCATGTACGAGATTAAAGAGGTCATTGCAGAACAGAGAGAATTTAAATGATGTTTTTCCTCGGTCACGGTGGGACCTTTACCTTTCATCGGTCGCGTCGGGTCACATCCGACGACTTTTC
The DNA here is from genome assembly GCA_963169105.1 of Ceriagrion tenellum. Classification (NCBI taxonomy): domain Eukaryota; kingdom Metazoa; phylum Arthropoda; class Insecta; order Odonata; family Coenagrionidae; genus Ceriagrion; species Ceriagrion tenellum. The sequence continues at coordinate 17,917,307 of OY720638.1, forward strand.
CGTTGAAGATATTTCATCTAAAATGTCATCGTATCGCTTTGATTTTCCTTCTTGTTTCCTATTTTGGGTCACTTTATCGGTCCCGAAAGTTTTACTCCAAAAGGTTTACTAAGTCTTCGGAATAAGGATGCTGACTTGGTGACCGTTTGTGAATCAATTTTTAGAGTGCGACCGATTAACAGATAATAGTAATGATAGTCACCAGCCTTAAAAGTAACTGACTATGCCAGGTAAACTAGAGCAAAGTGGTGCCGATTAATGGTTTCTTTTAGTTATAAATGACTCCTCTTTGTGCGGTACATAGTGTCCCGCCTGAATTAATGCTTATTTCTTATTACTATTAAAGTCATCGCCTGTATTTTGCATTCAAGTATTATCCTTGATGCAGTATTGTCCAATGTGACAATATTTGCACGCTCTTCTGAGAGCTCCTTCACCCCCCACTAGGGGAGCGTGCTTCATGAGACCTTGAAATGTGACGAATGTTGTATGCCTGTTACAGAATCACCCTAGCCATACTCCCTGGAGGAAGCTAGCTCGGTATCTTTAGATGCAGAAATTGGGAACGTGTAATTGATCGTGCTGCTCTCAGAGGGGCATTGGAGGATTTAGTGGCGATAAGCGTAACATTCTACTAGATGGTAGAGGCGTTTTAAATAAAGTAAACGCAAAGAGTAGGGCAAAAGTTGACTCACGTCAAACACATTATTCTCGGTCAGTCTTTCAACTAAAAGGACACCGGTCCAGAGTGAAACTTCCGGCACTTTGAAAAGCTTTCCGAAGGTTTACTCTGAAATTGAGCTTCACATAATCGTCATGCACGCGTTCTCCGCGACATAAAAACGTAGGTAATGTCTGTATTTGCAAGTATACAGATCTGATGACGGATTGAGCGGAGAGATAAATTCTACCATGTTGGGCGTCAATTGGCGGGATTCCTAAATGATATGAGAGATAAACATCGTGGTTGAATTCACGAATTCCACTGAGACACATTTATGGTACGACACGGGTTTGAACAACATTTTGAGGTTAATTTACATAAAATAGAAAGACACTTTACCCCCACTATCGAGGCTTGTGCATATAAGAATCATCATTTACAACAACATACAATCTCGGTATTCGCGTTTGGCAGGGTTTGGTTAGGACAGCAGTCGGAAATAGGAAATAAATTGTTATGGGGAAAAGAAGTAGGCTGAGAGGGTGTGACGATATGTGAAATGTGCTATGACGGATTATATTCCCGTCAGCTGAATTGTGTTTGCTGTCAACACAAAGGAGAAGAAGGAATTCCTGTTTCCATGATTTAAGGCTACTTTACACGGTACATTCAATGAAATGAACGAATATGTCGTAGAATGCACAAGCAGACGCAAAATTGTATTCTTGTCTGAATGAAATTGGTGTAGGTTCCTTTCTTGGTTCAGCCATTTAGACATACGCACAAGTATTCGTACAATTATCCGCTTAACGCGGTGCAATATTCACTAGAAATAGTTCATGAATTCGCTTTTAAAATCAGATGTAAAGTACCCAACGGCCTTTAGATAGCGTATCTCTCTTATTTCGCCGCAACCATCAGGTCTGAAAATAATGAGTGGTGAAAAAAATGAAAAAACTAATTGACATATCTGTGATAGCCAGAAACTTGTTTCATCTGAATATTTTAAGTAACCTATGCTTAACGTACTGCCTTTTAAGTAGCTAACGTCTCCGTAAGTGTTCTTCCAATTAGAGTGTTTAGCGCTCTGTTTCTCTGGGGCAATTCTCGACCATCGTGCAGCAGCAAAAAGTTCACCATTCATAAATAGTATCACCGAATGCCTAATAAAATCATTATATGATAATGCACATTTTAATGAATTTGATGCGCAGTGCAATTGTCTCGGGATACTTAATCTCACCTTGAAAATATGATAAAATTGGGGTAGATAGGTCAGTGAAAGCGAGCAATGTGACTTCAAACCGGAGTTAAAAACTTCAGGATTCTTTTCCCAAGCGAGACACAAGTACTTTGACGACACTGATCCTGGCTGCCGCCGGGGAAAAATCATTTCTGTCGTCAATACGAGTGGCCGTCGGTCTCTTGAAACGATACCGTTGACGACGAAGTGCAGGCGGTCTCAAACGTTCCGAGTCGGCGTGTGAACCAGCGAGGACTTCTCACGGTCACGATTCGATCAGCTCATCACCCTATTCCCTCAAGTCCCTCGAAAACAGCCTCGCTGCCGATGTCGAGAGAGAGAGCGTTTTTTCCGTCCGATATTTCCTTCACAAAGGGGTGGTTTATGCTATCTATCTATCCTAAGTGAGGAACTTCGCCACGAAAAAGTAATTTGCCTTGACCGGGCTCCGGACCCCAATATCCCGGTGGCCGATCAGGTGTATTCGCCAGCCTCAACTCCAAGCGAACCTTATCATAACCGAGCCAGAGGTTAATGTATTTGTGCCCGCTGATATATGCAGAGTAGTTCAGCACCTGTGAAAAAATTTACCCGTTTTTCCAAGATCAAAGCAGAGAAAAAAGAGCACTCTTTTAAAAGTTAAAGACCGCATTCAAACATCTGCAGTGGTTGAGGAGATAAGCTATTAACAATTGATCAAATCACGGGCCCGTAGTCGAGGGAGAAGGCCCATGATGCTCAAAGAGAGTATCGGGAGGGGAGCTATGCTAACTACATGTGCTGATGATAAAACGGGCTAGCCCAAACTTTTTGGCGGGCATGGAACTTTTTGACATGCTACAGTAGCACTGGGGAGCAAATTCCATTCTATGAAAACAAATTAAGATTAGTGTGAGGTAAACCTTCCTAAGCTCAGATGATTCGAATTCTTTACTCACAGTAAATTAAAGTACATTTGCTGGACAGATGGTATAGTTACACAAGAACTGGGCTTTATTCATACTTTGATTAGGTAATCATACTCCACATACAACTTTTAGCAAAATGATCCCAATTCCTGCAGGCACTGTCTCTTGCTTTACCATACTATTACCGTAACATCATGATACATATTTTATACCCAGAATGTCTACCGATTAGCAATGTAAAAATCTATAATCAACCGGGAAAACATTCGAATTGACTGAATTTGATAACGTGCAATCGGTTGTGAAAATTCTCGATTAATCAAGTTCAGTGGTCGATTTTTACTACAATCGTAATCAATTTTATTTTCACTTCCCAGAATAAGTGTTCAAGAGGCTCATCATCACATATGCTCCACCCTACCCCCCTCGGCACCTTCCGCCACCCCACCCGTCTCTGCTGATCGACGCAACTCGCAGTCCACTTATTTCGGGAGAGGAATCCGCACCTTGCACCCCGGGGGAGGCGGGTGCGGCGGGGAGAATGCCACCGGCGGAGCGCAGCCGCATCCCCCGGTGCTCGATGCCTCGCTCTCACCACCAAAGTGCGTACCAACATTATCATACGGCATAGCATCCACACCATTATCATTATAACATTTCAGAGACCGTTTCATGTTGAGCTGAGATAACTCGAGCACGTATCACAACTTAAGTATCGGTTGGTCAATCGCCCTAGGTTGAAAATTAAAATGTGATAACGACTGATTCTCTCATTTAAAGATGACCAAAAGAATTTCTTACACCTGTGATGACCATAATCTACGAATTATAACTGCCATGTTATCGCAAGGAATCAGCCCCTGTTTTGAAATTTAAAAATTTCAAAACAGGGGTGCGGTTCATTTATTGTATAACTTACGAGGTCAATCGCGAAACATTCCAATATGAAGTAGAACATCAAACAAGTGGTGTACATAATAAATTCATACAACATGAAAGTTTTTTGATGAACAAAAAATGTTGGAAAATATGACGTTTCATTAGTTCAATAAGAACAAATTCCAATCAATTTCGCAAGATTCTTCGGATGTAATACGATAGTGGTGTTTGCACCAATATTTTACTTAGCATTAAGTACTTAGAAATGACTTCGGTCTGGACGTTGTTATTTGGCCCCAAGGGTCCACTTCGTTTAGAGCAGACTCGTCCCGACGCTGGGAATCTCTTCACCCTCTCGTCATGGCCAAAGAAGTCCATTCCTCGCCACTTTCCCTTGAGGGCGCGGATGACCAAAGCTGTCGGTCGCCTCTCAAACGACCCAGGTAGCTTCCGACTGAGCATCCAGTAACTCAAGGGATTATAATCCAAGATGGGGCCAATCACTCCTATCAGTGATTTTACTGAAATCGAACGACAGTCCAATCCGTTTCTCACCTTTAATTTGGACAATAAATGTCAAATGTCGACATTTATGTCCAAATGAGCGGTAGTTTTCACCAACAAATCATTATAAAAAATAAAGGACCGACGGATTTAACCATAGTTAACATCAACGTATCCAGTGCAGCATACCCGCCAAGAACATTTGGAAGGCCAAAAGGAAATCTGTGCGGGCTTGTCATCTGAAAATATCTCTGACGTGTTGGATGTGCGTTATTACTATTACCATACATGTGCATCACTGAATTACTGCTGGTTCAATGACGAATTGTACCTTCCCAAAAGTCTATCTTTGGTCTTGGACTGGAGAGGTTAATCTTGCACAAGAAACTATCGCTTCTATTTTCCTCCCTTTTACGTTAGAACGTAATATTAGCAGTCGCGGGCGCATTGAGGGGAGAACATACATTATGAGAATCGGCTGAAAATAAGTGGATTGACGAGAAATCGCTTGGAAGGACTAAAAAGGAACAACGAGGGTCTGGAAAATAGTTGGCGGGGTAGACAGAGGGTGCGGAAGTAGTACTAAAAATGTTCTATTCGCAGACTTCAACTAGGGTCGGTTCCTGTGACGTCTTTCGGGATAAAGGGAGTCCAGCCCTATTTCCTCGGTGATCGACGGCCAAGAGCAGAAAGTAATTAAAGGCGGTTATGATCCACTCCCTTTGATTCCAGTCACGAACATTGGCACATGCGTTCTGTTTTCTGAGAAACAAAAGCGGAAAGGGCGGAGTGTTCCGTGAAATCCGGACGAAAAATAACAGTGTACAGAGTGACTATTCCCATGCCTTTTGTACTTTTTTAAGCATCAATTGATGAGGTTTCGAGGAAACTTCAGATTTAGAAAGACGCAGCATTCCTATGGCAATATTCCAAAAATCATCACAGAGTCAAGACTATAAACCAAAATTCAGCTTCATTGGGTTCTATATCGACGAAGATATTAATTTCTAACGAGCTCCAACAACTTCGGTTGATCACATCACGAGAGCAAAATTAGGGAAACAGATTGCAGAACAGACGGATTTAAAATGCCGTTTTCCCACGATCGATAGGAAGCCCGAATGGCTGCCTTAAGACTTTGAAGTACGTTAGTTGACAGGTAGGGTAGCTGATAACTAGATGTACTCTCTAGTATATATTTAACAATCTGCCGCGTAGTCCAAACACCATATTTTGCCTGTTCCCTGCATGATTCTTGTTTTTAGTTTATCTAGTCACATATATATTAATTAAATAGTTTCTTTAGCGTCTGTACCATACTTATAGCCTGGTGTATGTTGGTGACAGTATATTTTTGCACTGTAGTGCATATGGGTGATAAGTCACCCCCTGCCAAATACCCTTGAGGAGTAATTTCAACAGATTCAGGCGAGATATCGTGGAAGTTCGTCACATTAAAATAGAAACAAAAAGTCTTGTACCTGATTATGGCTCTGTGAGTTGAAACGCGCAGTACGGAATAAAAACCCTGTGGAAAAGTGCAATTTTTGTTTCAATTTTAATACCCTTGAGGAGGCTTGCAGGCTGTTAGAAAGATGTAAACTAAACGCAATAAATCAGTATAACTATTGTTACAAAGGCTTTCACGGTTTTCCAGTACTTTTCAATTTTTCGGGTTCTTCTCGCGTTGCAGCGTATTAGTGGATAACCTTATGGCCGTTCAGACCTGATGATGCCAACCGGAATGCCAGCGGAACGGTTGCTCATTCTGCCACGTGAGAAGAACCCGGAAAATTCAAAATTATGGTATAACTATTCTTGCCCCAAAGAAGTCCCTGATGTATACGGCTTAGATAATGCAATCCACACTGGATAACATTCAGTAAAATAGTATTTTCAAATGTATGGGGTGACGAATTAATGCATCTGTACATATAAACTGCGATGAGATCAAATTTAGGAGAATTTTCCGGCATAGACGCGAGTTGTATTACTCCACATATGTTCTTCGGATAAGGTACACCAATAATAATTCATAAATTTCAGGGTTCTAACATCAGTTTGACATCGTTTATTAAAATATCTGCTTTCATTGCAGCGCTTACCGGTAGCCCGAATTACCGCCAGAACTTTGTAATTACGCCGGAGACACATTATTGCGTCACACCAAAGCAATAAAATGCTTTCATGAATTACGCTGGCATTGATGCAAGGTTTTATGGCTCACGGGTGGTGGGCCAAATTAATACGACCGCATCTAGCAACCAATTTATGAAGTCAGGTTATCTGAAGCCAGAAATCGAAAGAGACTCAAAAAATACACTAGATGATTATCCTATTTTTTGGACACCAGCCTTCCACAATCTCACGGTGAACATATAAATTGTGGATTCGCCCGCAAGGCTTTTGAGAAATCGAGAATACGCCCGCGGCTCAACGCAGTTTCTTCTATTAGATTCGACGAAAATATTTTTTGTGCTTAGATCAATCACATATTAGCACAGTGTTTTCAAACCCAAAAATACATTATCAATACTCACAATTTTATCTTTCAGCGTATGCTATCTCACCATACCACCCGAAAAATCTTTTGGCTTTCTTCACGAAACTATATCAATGACTCTTTCGAATCTAAAGTTACGCCTTCTTCATGTGTGCTGTGCTAATTCAGGAACACTCCACAATTACTACCTCTCACATCAGGATAATTTTACAAACAAGTGACACGAAGCTTTTGGCGGGAAATCAATATCAATTTATTTTTTACCGCGAATTATAAATGGTTTGTCAGTAAGCTTGTTAGTTTCCCAAGTTAGTTACTTGTTAGTCGAAGGACCATTCAGGACAGTTCAGTAGTTTACTAATGGAAGAGCCACCTGGGAGATGGGGGAAGGTTGGAGGAAAACCGGTGTGGGGGTCTAATCTTCACCAAGGGCGCAAAGGGTTCAACTGCTTTACGTTCCATTCAAAGAACGCAAAAGATAATGCACAAAGGAAGTACCACGACCACCAAGAAACGTCATGGAGTGACAGTGCTTACCACACCGCACCGTCGAGTGAACAATGCATACAGAGATCAGCGGGAATAGAATCAGCTCCATCCTGCACTCCAATCCTTGGACCAACCTACAATTTTTTGGGCGTATAAATTTTGAAGTTATTTTTTTCACAGCCACAGGAGAAAGTACTTTTGGCATCAGTAGAAAATTCAATGTCAAAAAATTACTATCCAATTGATTAGTTGTCAATAAAAGTGGACAGCTCGAGATACAGAGTGAGGCAGCTCAATCCACTGCGGTATAATAAAGACAAAATCTTCGCCGACCCCCACTTCCGGTGAACTTTTAAACGAGGTTCGATATTTTTTTTTTGAAAAATTTGCCTGACCTTTTATTCCAGTGCCGTCCTTCCGCTAAATAGACCGTAAAATAACCTTTCTGCTCGTCTCTTGAATTTCTTCCCGCTCTCAGGACATATAGTGCCATGAAGATCATTACAGTGGCTCTATGTTTCAACGATAAAATCCTCGATTTATCGGGGCTCGAGCTTGGGCACATAATTTTGACGATTATTAATGCGGTATAAGACAATGATATGGTGCTGTAACAATAATTCAGTGCGCACGCATAGCAATATTCACTAATTTAAAACGAAAATGAAGTTTTCTAAAAAAAATAGCCGTAAGAATTTGAATAATATGAATTCACTTATCCAATTTTGACATCGCATAAATCAAGGCCGTATTCAATCAACGTGCAATTAGGGTCTCTGTTGGAAATATTCTTTTCGCGAGGAAAAAAATAACGTGTATATGCAGTTATAATTGGTAATCAATTTTCCACGAAACTGCAATTTTTATACAATGTTTGCGAAGTACAATTGCACCAAATCTTCCTCCATACATTTCCAAAACTTAGCACGGGCTCCAAGAACTGTTTTGTTGATTAAAACCGCCAGTTCCCACTCGGTACGGCGAAGTCACATTTATGCTAGCTCATAGGTTGGCGTTCATTTTTAGCTCCTACAGTAAAACCACCTTTGAAGCTCATTGCGCGAAACGTATTGCTAAGGAGACTGCCAATTTTACCATTTACTGAGGAAGACTTCATTGGTCGTAAGATAAGTTGACTACGGCCCTCCACCTTTCCCTACCTATTGCTACTTTGCTTACTACCTGGTAGTTCTTCGTTCGGCGTTTCTTTAAAATCAAAGATTCACTTTGGTGGACGACAGATCTGGTCAGAAGACTGATCAAATGAGCAATGGTGCTGTCGAGTCTCCGGATCCAGAAAGTGGCAGCAAAGTAATGGGACAAGTTGATCATTGTGAAAAAGGCTTCCTCCACACCATGACTCGTGTAAGCCAACGAAACGGCACTTAAATTCAAATGATGGCCAAATAGGCGCTAAACCAAAGAAATAGCAAGGAGTACTTCCGGAGAGCAGAAATATCTTCTCATAAGCACGAACTACGGCATAGACGTATTACAGATACTGAACACATGACCCGCTCCCTAGGATCTCCGCTTCACTGCCGGTCTAACAGCCGTCTGTTCGCATCCGGCGATGCCGAACATCTTCCACGAATCCAACTGTGCGCAGATCCCTGAGCGCTCAGCAAAACCCGACCTCTCCTATTCCGAGAGGAGCCAAACTTTTTTGTCGCCAGGCCAACAAGCATCATCGGTTCTTTTTTCGGTAACCGAATACACTATTCCTCATTCAATCGATTACGGAAATACACGTGTCCAGGCGTTTCACTTGGATGGAAAAATATGTACACATTCATTAAGGTACCAACTAGAAACTACATAGGATGGCTAAACTAGCCTGCTAAATGGCTGGGATAGAAAAACTTCATAATCCGTTGGAATTCCTCAGCTTAAGAGATAGCTCGGTCGCTGCCGGTAGTTTCATTGCCAAGTAATTTAACAGGACACTCAGAGCCAAGTAAAAGAGACCGCAATGAAAGAAAAGGAAGCGGAAGAGGGAACAGTACGGGATTAAAAAATATTTACCTGTGAATTATAGTATTATATTTCCACAGATGCATTATTCCGCAAATGTTTAAACTCTCTGACTCGGATTTCATCGTCTTAGCTTATAAATGTCCGCTATCTGACAAGCGAAGTTAATAGGATACCACTCACTTCATCTAACTGAGTCTGGTACAATGTGCAGTACGCAAATTCTCCATTGACATTAAGTTAACAAAATAGGAACGTCATCTTGGGTTTAATGTTAACCAGAACTTACCCAGATTGACTAGGATGCTAAAAGGAAATTATAGTCAAGAGAGAAATCACGTGACTTCCTGAGGGCTGAGTCCTGAGGGCTCCTGCTCTATTTCGACAACAAAACGGTATGATTACTCTTGGCATTACTAAGTTATATTCTATACTAATCAAAAAAATGAAGCATTAACGCAATTATCAAAAATATTGGAGTAAAATATAATACAGGCATTGATGGAGAACTCTAAAACTGTAATTCCTTCATGGGCAGTTGTGCTTTTTCCCGGTTATGTTGTGGAAAGAGTCAGCAAATATTTGTCGCCAGGCCAACAAACATCATCGGTTCTTTTTTCGGTAACCGATTTCTAATTTAATCGATTACAGAAATACACATGTCCAGATGTTTCACAAGAATGGAAAGATGGCCAGAAGACTGACTAAATGAACAATGGTGCTGTCGAGTCTCCGGATCCAGAAAGTGGCAGCAAAGTAATGGGACAAGTTGATCAGTGTGAAAAAGGCTTACTCCTCACCATGACTCATGTACGCCAACAAAACAGCACTTGGATTCGAAAGATGGCCAAGTAGGCGCAAAACCAAAGAAATGGCTAGGGGTATTTCCGGAGAGCATAAATACCTTCTCATAAGCACGAACTGCGGCACAGACGCATTACAGATACTGAACACGAGACCCTCTCCCTAGGATCTCCGCTTCACTGCCGGTCTAACAGCCGTCTGTTCGCATTTCGGTAACTCTCAAAACCAACATCTTCCGCCTTTATCCTATCTTCCCTTTCCAAGTCCAGGCTTGAGCATAAACACTCAATAATTTTCCGCCACCAATCTCTCCTAGGATCCTCAAGTCTTCTCCCACCAATAGAAATTCAAATTCGAAATTCCACCTCTTCCCTCTCCTGCACTTTGCAAAGCAGTCTTCACTCCATTACCCTCTGCCACGTTCTCTCCGCCCTTAAGGCTATCGGGGTGATTTTCATTCTCGTACAGATTTGCAAGAAACTTTGTACACGCGTACTTATAGGTAATATTTATCGATAGAAACGGAAAAATTGCAAGTTATCGATTGGGTTTCTGGGCCGTTACATATTATTCTCACACGTAGCCTAATGGCACTTGACATGTAAATTGAAATAATTCAATGAAATATGCGTAGATTTTCTTCTAAACGCGACAACTTATGTTCCATATCATTATTATTATTTTGTAATGAGTATCAAGGTATCATAGAGCATTAAAAACACGAATTTACTAATGCAAGAATTACATTTTAAAATTTTGGTCTCCATTTAAGCGTTGTTATCACTTGGGTGATTACAATGCTTAAAGCGTGCGAAAACCGTATATAAATACGTGTTTATTGTTCAGCAGGATACCTTTATATCTAATGGGCACCATTGTAATATTATTAATAGTATGTTTATGCGTTTAGGAGAAAATTTTCATACATGCCATCGAATTATTTCAAAACATATGTCAAGCATCATAAGGTTACATGTTACAATAGCATAAACTTGCCAAGAAACAAAATCGGTAACATGCAAACTTTTCACTTTTATCTCAACATATTACTAATGAGCATGCTTATGGAAAGTTTTCGGCAAATCCGTAAATAAACCAAAACCATTTCAATCACTTCAACTGATTATTAAGGTATGTTAACACGATGCATGGTGCCCGCGCAAGTACATGGCCGGTTAGATGTATGGACAAATGCTTCAACTTAAAGCTGACAATTTTTTGTCCACGTGTTCATGCAATTGCGCAATTTTTTGGGTTGACACGGTGCAATTTTAATGGTGAATGTGTCTATGCAACAACCCGCGCGGATACATTCATCGTGTAAACACGACTTCAGTACATTTCGTTCTTTATGCGACAATGCATTGGTAATTTAGTTGAGTGTCAACTCACCACCAAGTTTCCATCATTTTACCTTCAAGTTTACCGAGAATTACCTCATTTTTTCAACAGATTTAGGCGAAATATCGTGGAAGTTCGTCATATTCTACAAATACAACAATTGCACTTTTACACAAAATATTTTCATGCGTGCGACGCGTTTCAGCTCACAGAGCCATCATCAGGGTACGTGCAATTGTTGTTTTTGTAATAATATATTCTCAAATTTTATCCTATGGTCTTCCTTCATGTATTATTACTTGGAAGTAATAAAAACTTATTATTGAATTCCATCTACAATTCATCTCGGTCGATTCTTTCTAGCAAGTTTTCCTACCATTAACGAGTTAAAGACGTTGATCTGATCCATAACGAGTCCAACAGTCCTCAGTCAGTTAGGCAGTCCTTGATCTCGAAATAGAAGCCAATCACTTGATCGTCGATGCCAATTTGTAGTCTGCGCTTTGATATGAGTCCAGCGGTGGAACTTTCTCGCCCCTCCGGTGAACCACTCCGATCTAATTAGTCCAACACCAATCCTTAACATTCCTCTTCCACGCACACGCGATGCTTTCGCTCTTCGCGCAAACTATTCAGCACAAGCGTCGTGTCTATCCTCGGCTCTTTCCCGGTCACCAACAACTCGAGAGGGGCAAAGTGATTGCAGCAAATGATTTCTCCAATTGACCGGTTGAAGAAGTGATTTCCTATTCGCCGCTCATAGAATGACATGGATTTATATTCTTTTGACTGTAAGGAGGTTCACGGACGACCATCTACATTTCTGAGTCAACTTTTCTTTAAATTATGGACGCTCTACAGCGTAAAAAATAATTCCACCTGCTAATTTGTTCAATGTTAATAATCCCGCTTTCAAGGATGACATTTCTCAGCTGCAACTGAGTAAAACTAAGGTGCGAAATATGCAGATTAGTCGACGAGTATATTTTTAATGAAAACTTTTCTCTACGACTGTGGAACTGGACCATAGTGCTATTTTCATTTTACCTACGAATTTCAAATTCAATTACATGCAGAAAGCTGACGACACGTATTACAAAATAAAATGACCTTAAACTCACAATAATTTACATTTTCATCTTAAGCGAGGCTTTTCCTGTCACGGAAATCTTTTTTGAAGAAACGTACTTTTACCTCAACACGAATAACGAATAGATGCGGTGAAAGCCGCATAATGAGCACTCGCAACGGAAGCAGATTCCCAGCCACTAGCATTCATGAAAAGCATGCACCAATAAGAATAATGGGATAACGCCATGATAAGGTTGGAACCACGGGGCTGACAAGGGCACTAACAGCTAGCGTGAGAGAAGTACGTGTTGATAATAGGAATAGGAAGGCCAAGCCTACTCGAGCCAAAACACTGACATCCGTCTTGGCATTTAGGAACTCTCTAGTTATTGGTAGAGGATGCGAGATACGCAAAAACGTTTACCAAACTACTTAGTAGCCATCTTAATTGATCAATTTCTTGCTAGGAAATTCATAAAACAACTGCACATTGTATTATCGTATAAAAAAATACGGTCAACTATTTTCACTCAAGATGTTTTAATAATACTTGCAGCGTAAAAAAAGGTAACTGGTATTAGCAGTACATTTACTATTTAAATATATTTAAGTTTATACTGCATATTAATCGCACCATAATCTTTTATTTATAAAATTATGTTGGAAGAAAGGAAAACCACTTCAATATGGCGAAAGGTAACAAACTAAGATAGTGGACTTTCGGCCGCATCACAAACTCCAGCACTTCGCCTATCTTGTGCTTGGCCCAACTTCAACTGGCTTAACGCTATGAAATGTGGACGGTGCAAGTCAGTCTCGCCCTTACGAGACATGGACGCCGATCGCGGTCGGCACGTGGAGCCGGCCGAGTCAGGCGGAGATGCCGGGGGTTTCCGCGTCTCTTGGCGCATGGCAAAGGAGTCGCGTCTCCCAAACCGGCGAGGATCTCTACATAAACCCTCAGGCTTCACTCCAAACCGAGTTCGCACGAGAACCCCTAGAAGCTTTACAATATCATATTCCCCACCTTGGATACTAGTACTGTTAAGAGTATTTTTAATGAAATGAGATGCTGATGTTAGAAGGGACAGAATAGTGAGATCGAAGGGCTTGCGATTCATCGCGTCACATCGACAATCTATGGGCCAGGGATGGTGTTGCAGAGTATGACTGACTCACAGGAAAAAATGTTTCAGTAATTAGAGAACGGATGCTATTAACGTTTCAAAACGGTGGACAATGATAAGGGCAAATTTTTTATGGTATATTCATAAGGACAATTTAAAAATATGATCTTTTTTTCTTAGATTACAGCTGCTTTCCACCGATGACAAAATCAACGCAACTCAAGTATGGCAATTCCCATACCTCCAAACAGCAAATGAGAATAATTTTACTTTCCCATGAGGTAATTGAAGCGAGACAGTTTTCTAGTCATAATAGAGACCATATTCGTATTATAGGTCTTTATTTCAGCAGCTGTAGGAAGCACGAATTAATATTGCATTATTATTTCCTATGACTGAAATTATAAGCAATTAGATAAAAATATCCATTTAAGTGTCTAACTTGACTTATTACACCTCACGCAATGCGTTCAAAATACCATCAAAATGGAAGGATTTTTTAAGGTTATGAAAAAAGTACGACGGTGACTATGTAATTTATTTTCAATGATAGTTGGGAAAAAATAGAAGCTACACAATTTTAATGTTTGACGAAATCTAGGAGTTAAAAATTCCTCATTAAAAAAAAATCTTTCTGGAGTGCAGATAGTGGATAGATGTAGATAATCTGGTATTTGTCGCCAAATTTTGGGAAGTAGTTCGGTAAGAGGGTGATACTGTCGTATTTTTGGGAGAGTGAGATATTTTTCTTTCAAAGGAAGCCAAACTCATCGATGTCTGGGTAAAATGATATTTCGTTCAAACAATCTTAAGTAAACCAATAAGAATAGGTTTTTCATTAACGTCAGTTCATAGATCAATGTCAAAGTCATGGAAGGAATCGGTATTTATTTTGGACACTATGGACTTGAGGTATACTCTTTGTTCGCATGCCGCACAGATTTGGTCGCTCGCCATTCATTACAACGAGAAGTGATTCCAGATTGAATAAATTGAGTTTACTTCGGCATTTTCCATTCACATAACAGGTACAGGTGTGAGCCCGCCAAGGGAGCTTCTGATTTCTTAACTTAAATTATTCTCCTTCGTCATTTGCCTAGCTACGCACATAACTTGAGAGATGAACGAGAACCATATCATGCAAAATTACCCTAAGGGAGATACCTCCATTCCCCGCCCCGGATAATGGTACCACTGATGGCACAGTGGAAAATTCTTTGAAGTGGTTCAGGAGAATGTTCACAGTGACGTGATAATACACAATTTTAAACATATAGACAACTATTCAAAGAAATAAAGAATTCCCATTTACAGTGCACGCAAAGATTGGGTGAAATTTACATATAATAAGCGTCATGGCGAACACCTGATTTTGGACATACGTTTCTTCCGAGGTCGAAATAGTTACGTAGAAAGCAGCAAGCAAAAAAATAAAGCACTTATTTTAAGTAGCAGTTATAATTTCAGAATCCTGAGCTAATAGGTTGGCTTTAAGGTAGTTAGAGCGAAATATCATTTTACCTATAAATCAATGAATTTGGTCTCATTTTAAAGAAAAATACCTCATCCTTCTAATGGCACCAAAAATTCAACCCCTACCACATTACTTTAGGAGATATTTGCCAAAAAATACCAGCCCTCTTACATAGGAAATAGTAGTGTATGCACTCCAGGGAGACATTATTTAAAAAATGAGGAATTTCTAACACTTAAATCTCGTCAAAAAATTAATAGTGGGAAGTTTTGATGTTTTCTCAAATATTTTTGAAAATTAATCATATTGTCACCGCAGTAGGTTCTTGGGTATCACAAAAAACCTTCCGTTTTAGAGTTTCAAACGCACCGCGCGAAACAACTGAGTCTTAGTTAGTTTTTAGAAAGTTAAAGACTTATTTAGATATTTTCATTTAATTACTTACCATTTCTGTCATATAAAACTATATTATTGCACCATTAATAACGTAATATTTAATTCACTTGTCCTACAGCTGGTGAAATTAAAACGTATAAATAGAATATGGTCTCTATTATGACTACGGAACCATCCCGCTCGGACTACCTTAAATGGAAAGGCAGAGTCGTCAAATAAAATTGCGTAGATGTCTGCGGAAGCGTTTACGGCTGCGCTATACAGCCCCCTTGAGGTGATTTCTGAACGCTTTCTGTCTGGTCTCGCATACTTGAATTCTACTACTTCAAGGTACGTTCTTGAGCTATATTCTTATTTTTAAACATGAAACATTGGTTTGCTTAAAGTAATTTGAGCATATTAATATTTCAGCAAGAATTCAATGAATTTGTTCTCATTTTCAACGTAAATATCTCACCTTGCTATAATTACCGAAATATTACGAGGGAAAAACCTCGCTAAGACTTCCTGAAATACTGCAGCGTTACGTATGTTCTTGAGTTATATTTTAAATGCCCATTAGTTTGCTTAAACATGTCCCAAGCACGTGTGGCCCATATATTTAGCGGTGGCAACCGTAGTCGGTGAAGCTGCAATTCCTATACGCGCACCATATATATCCTCGCCGACACAAACGTTGACAATGCAACACCCACGTAAAGACGGCCGACCAGTCCCCGCCACGAATGCACCGCAGTGCGAGTGTCATTTGGGTCGCCGTCGATGCACATCTTTTCTTCGCCTTCGGGCCGCTCCCATTCGAAAACAAAGGAGGCCTCGTTGTCGCGTGTTGACCAGCCGATACTTCCTGAGAGGACCGAGCGGTAAGGGGATCGCGGCGGTGTGGAGGGGCGAGAAAGCTGGGATTCCCATCCTGAATATCCCGGGATCGTATCCCTGCAGCGGCGAAGATTTGTCAATAGAAAGTCCATGAAAAATGTTGGTTCTGAGGTCTTGCGATGTTTTGTTCTTAGAGTGTCAGCTCTCCAGCCATCCCGGCGTCTTCAGTTTTGAAATGCTGAGGCAGACCATGATCCGTCTTTTTATTACAGTATAAAAGGACGGAGCAGGATCTGCATCAGCACTCCAGACCTGAAGACGCCAACAGGATGGCTGACAAAACTGACGTCACGAAAAGACGACGACAAGCAAAGGTATTCCCGAGGACTAACTCTCGAAAATTTCAGGAAAAAATTAATTAAACATTTCGCTGTAGCATCTCTATGACTATCCAAGCGTTGAAATCGAACACGGTAAATGAAATCCTTGTGATAATTCAACGTTCGACCTATACTTTCGTTCTAACTGAGGAAAAGACCAAAAAGTGTGCCATTAGAGATCAGGTACGTGTGTGAATAGGAAGGGGTTAGGTACGTAGGTAAAAGGTTATGTGAGGAATGGAGGATGGGAGGAGAGAAACTTGGCGTCGGCATCAGCCTATTTATAAATGAAACCTCAAGGAAAGCGTCCCATCAAACGGACGGGATACAGCGCTTTTCCTTTCCACAGAGTTACTTTCCACATAGAACCATAGGAGTGACCGCTAGTCCACCAAAAATAATCCTTGTCGCAGTCGGGATTCAAACATGGGCCCCTTATGATAGGAGAAAAGTCTCCTAGGCTTCACTATAACTCCATACGGCTTTGCCCTCAGATAAATTTGTAACATCATCATTGGTTGTTCAGTCCTAAGATTGGTTGACTGAAACCCTCCACCCTTCCCAATTTAATGCTAGTTCCCTTACTTCCTGGTAGCTCTTCCTATGTACATTCCTCTTTATTTGGTCCATGAACTTATTCCTGAGTCTTCCTCTGCGGACTTTTCCAACTATTTTACCTTTAATTACATTCTTCACAAACCCATTGTGCCTATGGGTGTGTCCAATCCATCCGGTTTCTTCTTTCCTTTATCGTTTTCCATCGGTTCCTTTCCTCTTCTACTCTTCTTTAAACTTCATCTCTTCCTATTTTTCCTACCGAATTACCTTCAGCATCCTCCTCCAGCATTCTCCTCCAGCACCAGGTTTTGAAGGCTTTCAGTCTCTTCTGGTTTGCTTTTCCAATAGTCCACGATTCCGTTTCTTAGACTGCAACGCTTCACACGAATGTTTTCGCACACTGTTTCCTAGTTTGTATTCCTATCTTCTTTGAGCACAGATGAGTTTTTATAGCCAAGCAAAACAAATCCGTGAAACGTGAACATCCTCGTTGCACTTTCGCTCAATAGGAATTTCCTTGAGCGGAAGCTGAATCCTAGAGTATGCCGGAATCCCGATTTCTATTTCAGTGTATTTTGGAGGTCACTTCACGTGCAGTGCTCTCCTTCTCGGATGTGAATTGAAACTGGCGACCTTTCGGCGAGATATTGGAGCTATTATCTCCGAGGCAGACACTGCGGTCAAGGAACATAAACATAACTAAGGTCAAGTTGTAAAAGACTATCTTGAATCCGATGGACAATGATTGTAGCAGATGAAGAGATTTTATGGAGGTGGGAAAGGAATATACCAAGAAAGATTTACGGCGCTGTAAATGTGCAAGGCTTTTGGAGGATATGTACAAACGAGGAGTTGGAGAGACTGAACAGATAATCGGACAGAGTGAATGATATAAAAAGAGGAAGCATCAGAAGGACAAGACACCTCCGAAGAATGCCAGAAATGACTGTCTTGAAAAAAGTTTTAATGGGAATCCGGGAGGCAGAAGAAGTCATCCCAGAAAAAGATGGCAGGGTGATCTGGAGGACGATCTGCAGAGATTGGGAGTGAGAATATGGAGGACGAAGGCCGAGAGCGGAGAGGCAAGGAGGCAAATAAATCTGGAGGCCTGGGCTCATCACGAGCTGTGGCGCCTAAGGATTGGATGGACGGACCTTTCAGCGCCTTTCGATGATACTGAGGCGATTCATGCGCCGGGTTTCTCTCCACCATTTCTCCATTTTCACCCCTCTCCGAAAAAATTCTCATCACTCAATAATTTCGTACTTTGTATGGTCCACGATCTTTTTTCTCAAACATGTATTTCGTTTCATTATGGAATATAATCGTGCGAAAAATAAAACACATAAAATTACTGCGTGAAGAATATGATTTCCACGGGTTTGAGGCGGAAGCCTTTCCTTTTATACCCTCCCCTCGTTAACCTACTCACCTGTTACATGACGCGCGGTTGACCCCAGTTGTCACGGCACCTCCCCAAATAACCGGCCAATTGACAGAGAGAGCGCCCGCTGCGGGGACCTCCACATCCGGGGGATCTCGCAGTTGGGGAGGGGGCGAATGCGGGGCGATAAGGACGGGCGGGACCGAGCCAGGTGACCGAGGGAGTGAAGAAACGAGATAACTCCCCGTTGCCTCCGATGGAGAAATTATTATCGCTCTAAAGCGGCAAGATGTGTCTCGCCGCCAACCGAAACTATGACGCCTCAAAGGAAAATGCTTCTATTTTAGCGAGGCTAGTGTTCTCGGTCCATTAGGTGCGAGATGGATGCTTCTAGGAGCCCAGGGGGGAGGTGGGGGTGGCGGGGAGGTGTGGGAGAGGTTGAGAGGAAGGGGGAGGGAGGTAAATGTTACGAAAGGCCCTCCCTCCCACTCCGTTGCCCCAACCTGGTGCCTATTTCCGTCCTTCGCCGCGCGAGGGCGTAAATCAGGCATCGGGAGGGCGGGAGGAGGGTGGGGGAAGTAGGCGGGGAGGAGAGGAAGGAGGAGCGGGGATGTGGTTGCTTTGGTTAGAGTTTTTGCTTCCCATCCCGATGGGTCGGGGTTCGAGTCCCGGTGGCTGCGAGTAACATTCGCTAAAATCCATATCCCTGAGGGTAGTTGGATTTTTCCCTGCCTATCACGGAGGGCACTCTCAAATTTTAATTTTATATTTCAGCTGCCACAATTTGCATGAAGTAATTATTTTTATGTACAATGCGCAAAAATATTGTTTTCTATGACTAAAGTTCTCTGTAATAAAGTAAATATGCATGTACAAGTCTTAAATTTGACACCTTTTTCAATTCCGTACGAAAGAAAAAGCCTTCACACAGGAAAGTTTTCTTTGCGATTTTGCAAAACTTTCTGCGGTAATTTACTGACTCGTTTTAAAGAAACAACTGTGAAAACAAACGAGGTACCAACTTTAAAATTTCTGACGAGATCTAGGTGGGAAAAATTTCGCATATTTTATGAAAAGTCTCCATTGAGTGTGTACCCGCACCATTTCGCAAGTAAAATGGCAGGTATTGTCGGCAAATGTTTCAAATATTTTTATCAAATCGCAAAAACTTTGATATCGTTGGAATGCCTCTATGTTTTTCTATAAAATGAGGCCAAATTCGTTGAATTCTAGGAGAGTCGATATCTCGCTCAAACTATCTTCATGATTTTGAAGTGTGATTCACAGGAGGACAACCAGGGCGTCGGATAGGATTTGACTGGTGCATGCATCTATATCTACATAATACACAGCCAGCCATCGCATAGGTGTGTGGCATGAGGCGTTAGGAAATCAGCCGTTTAAAGAAGTAAGGTTTTGAGAGGTCAAATGGTGGTATTATGGGAATGTATTTATTGGAGTTCAGTTTTTATTGTGATCGATTATTGTGCGCGGAAAGAACGAGTTTTTGTACCTATCTTTTCGGCAATGTATCTCCCTCATTTTAACGCTTCTGTCGGACCTAGGGATGTAGTGAGGCGTCATGATAATATTCTCAGTGTCGCTCTGAAACGCACCAGTTCTGACTTTCTCAAGCAGCCTAAGCCTAGCGTGTAGCCTCCGAGTCTCTAGGGGCTCCCACCTTAATCCCTCTAAAAGTTGTTAGACACTATATGTTTGCTCGTAGAAGCTGTTAACGGA
The DNA here is from genome assembly GCA_963169105.1 of Ceriagrion tenellum. Classification (NCBI taxonomy): domain Eukaryota; kingdom Metazoa; phylum Arthropoda; class Insecta; order Odonata; family Coenagrionidae; genus Ceriagrion; species Ceriagrion tenellum. The sequence goes on from OY720638.1 coordinate 17,937,565, forward strand.
GCGTGCTGCTTTTCTTTGAGCTCTATTAAGAGTCCCAAATGCTCGCGGCAAATTCGAGGTGTGGCCTAACCAACGCGAAATAGCATCTCTCTCTTACTTTTTCATCCGAGGACCTTCCTATTATACACATAACAAAACCTAGTTTCTTCAATGCTAAGCGGCATACGCTTTGCATGAGTTTTGTAAGTTTTTGTACGTGTTTTGTGTGTGTTTTTATGTGTTTTGTACGCATAATGGAAAGCGATGGACGGGCAAGGCCATTTGCGTCAACATGGTCGCTGGGAGGATAACAAAGAGAAAGAACATTATCGAAATGAAAGAGGGAGGATAGAAAGCCGGCGTCGGCATGAGAGTACCCGACCAAGTTGTTGTGAGGGCTGGAGTAGCGGCCTCCCAACCAGAAAACCCGGGTTCATACTCCGTCCGAGGCGGAAAATGTTTAGCGGAGATCCGTTTCCTGCATGGATGCTACTCGTGAAGCATTCCAAGACACACTCTGTCCGTCGTGTGGGACGTTGAACAGTTGGACTTAACGCCGGTTTTACTCCACCCAATGAGTTAGATGGAGAAGAAGCCTGCCAAGTTGGCCAATACTTAAAGATGGAACATGGGCAGCCATATTTGTTCTCCCCAACATACCTTAGTGGTGATGCAATTATTTTACAATTTTACCTTATTTTCCTTTGATTACTCATATGAAATTTGAATACATTTACTTTTCAAAAAGTATTCTTCTTTTATTTTTGTTTATTAAATTAAAAAAAGTTATCGTATTCCCAGCACAAAATCATAGTAAAATTGAGAGGAATCTCGGCCTTCATATGACTAATACATTTTTCAAGATGTACTAACTTTAAATTATCAATATGGGATAGATATTCTAGCTTCATAGATGCCATAGCGTCCACTCCTCCGTGCAATCCAATGGCAAGCAATGGAGTTATAGGAGGAAGCAGTATGGCAAACGCATTCGCTGTCAGGCCACAGTTTGATGACGATAAGTCCTTTCCATCTATCTCAATTGGTCCACTCTTCCACTATTCCCCTTGAAACAAACTTGCTTCACCAACGTACCCACTAACCCGTGCAAATGACCACCAGTCACCTCCCCACATATTCGGCCATGGCACTGCTCTTGCATTGGGTGCACCATCCAATAGATACGGCTCTGACTTCGGTGCGAAGGTTTCCGCAGCTGACTATGATGTAGGCACTGAATTTGATTTGCGCACCACGCAGCACACGGATCAGACATTGGGATCTCAAAGATCAAAAAAAACCTCACCCACTTCCGGGATTTAAATCTGCCCCTTTGGAACAGAATGCCGGTACCACATACAAACATTCTCAATACTACTGACGTTAGCAGCTCACGCTATGATAGATGCAGTATTTTCTATCCAAACTTGATTTTATGGGACGTTTATAGGGTTGGAGAAAAACACTTGCGATAGAAATATACCGTTCTCAATAAGTTATCGGAGCACGTATTAGGGCTAAATCCAATAGTTGATTAAATACAGTTATTAGCCGAGCCACTAAATCAACAACGTGGGATCAGAAGTAGACTGAAGGGAAATGACACTAATGAGAGACCATTTTAAAGCTTGATAAGCAAGTGTGACAGTCATTTTTTAAGTCTCCGGAATTTGGAGGATACAAAATGAATATTGAATTGGAACTCTGATTTTTTTACATTTTTGTCATTCAAAATACCATATGGGTATATCATGCCCATTTTCCTGTTGATTAAATACACCTTCTCCTGTTAATCCAACCAGCGTCGAGTTATGTCAATAAATTCAAGAAATACACCTCTCGAATGTGTTTCAAGAATTGTATAATAATCTTGCTTCGATTAGAAGCATTATAGAAAACGATAATTCATCCGATAAAACAACCATCAACCTCCTGGCCCTAATTTCTTTTTGACGGTATAAGTTATATATACTTCAGGTGAATAGCTCGCAAAAGAAGTCTCTGCCATACCTAATCCAGTTGAATAACAATTCTATCTTCCAGCATTATTTTGACCTTGAGTTATATCATATAAACGCTAAATGTTGGTCTATGACGTTAGCCCATATTTATTCTCCACTTAGAAAACCGCGGAAAACGTCATGGAGACAAAAACTTCGCCTTTGGTCACAGGCATTCAACTTCTCCAGCAGCTCAAAGAATAATGATTTATATCACTCCACTCGTGAGTAGAGTTATTCCATTTCATAACATTTCCCGCTGAGATGAGGAAGATTAATCGGGTCGTATTGGAGGGCTTACAATGCGAAACGATCAGACTATCTCGCTTAGTTGCGTTCCAAGGTTATTCAGCGACTCACATACAGCCGTAAATAAGATAAAAATCCCTCAAATGGCAAGCCATTGGAAAGGCTTAGGTAAAACCAACACATTTGCACGCCAATCGGGTAGCAAAGATGTAAATCTGTGACTGAGAGTGACATCTGCGGAAGCCAATTGAGTGCGCTACACATTGAGTAGCGCTTAATCATTCATGAATGAAGGAAGGGTTATCCCATTCTAGAGCCATCAAGGAATTCTAAGGTTGTTGCCAAGAGGTGGATTATGTTTGCGATTCTCAGCAGCTGACCACACGATTGCTGCTTTTTTCCTGAGGATACAATCTCGAAGATTGCATATTTTTCCTGAAAAATTGCTGCCGATGCTTCCTCCAATACACTTTACCTACGATTTAGAAGAAGTATGGATAAAAGTACTTATAAATAAAATCCATTTTAGTTTATGGCAAATAAATCAATTGGAAAAATAAGTTTAACTCCCATTACTAATGGGTGACAGGTGTACACCATTTACCGATGTACCCTTGGCACTAGTACATCTCGACAATAAATGACAAGCCCATTCCAAACTACGGCCATGCATCAATTACTTCCCTAGAGACTATTGATTTCCACCGATAGCATATTCCTCTCCCTTCTACATCGCATTTTAGAACTTTTTAACCTGATGCGGAGGCTTAAATGTTGTAGCTAGCGATTTTGATGATCATGCCTACAGTGTACAGGTAAAGAGTTCCATTCAACCTTCAGCTGAAAACGGCAGGGGTTTTGACAGAGGAAAAAATCCTTCCCTTCCTCACACTAAAGTAAAACTGAAATGGTTTCAACAGCAGTGTTTACTCGCCCTATTTAAAATATTTGAGTCTTATAATCAAAATGCTGTCAACTAAATAAAAGGAAACTATCCACATACTTAGCACTCGTATGAAAATCATTAATGTGGACCTGTAACTTGTAATCTGATTGCTGATCCGCGCCAATACTAATCACGCTTTATGAAAAACTTAGCCATTATTTGACACCTTTCAGCACCGCTAACTAATTAGAGTCTGAATCACTATTTACATATGCATTTAAGGTAAAGTAAAAATTTTACCCTAAAATTAATGCTTGGCTGGATGCACAAACATTGCAATAACCACAATTATATCTTTTCCGACTAGAATGTATGTAAAATACAAGCACTTTGGGAATGACTGAGGTCAGACGGGAGAATTGTACTGAACAACTGGCTTGAAAGTCAAGGTAATATACGCTCCTCCCGACAATGGGCGTAGAAAAAGAAAACTCAACTCACCTGTAGTTCATCCTTGCACCGCCTCTCTTCCTCCAGCGACATGCGCTTCTCATGCTTCTTGAAGTACTTGCGCTTGGCTGCCTGCAGGTTGAACCATGTGTACGAAAAGGACTTCACGTACGGCAGGAGCGCCTCTATGAACGGATGGAATTCATCCTGCGGAGAGAGAGAGAGAAAACGTGTAGGTTATACAGTGCGTGAATCAAAGTGAGCGAGCCACACAAAACCAAAAAAGCTCCCCCTTTCACGATAGGCCGAGTGAGACGACGGAAAATAATGCCAGCGATGAATACGCCATGCCCAAGTCACCTTTCCACACCACGACTGTCATTTCTTCAAGCCTTGAAATGGAAAACGCTCAGCATGCTCTAATACGTGTTATAGATAGGAAAATTTGGAAGCGTCGCTTAAAATGAAGATGTAGCACTGGCTTTTAGCGAACCTTGTGTATTTAACTGAGCATAGCGAAAGCGCCAGGTCACACGTGCCAAAGCGGGCGAGCGTCCGCTGTAACGATATTGAAAGTATTGGTATATATACACGATTAGGCATCAAATAGTCCTTCCCAATTAGATGTCCAAGGCGAACGAACACAGCAGTAGACAATCGGGTTGGCATCTCTCCGCTCGATGCCACTCATGGAACTCCAATCACTTAAACGAGCTACGTATAACACACTCAGAGGATCACTGCCATTCCAAAAGTTTGGAATTTGCTCGCGTTGAGGCACTTTGATTCAAAAGCACTGACTTCATAGTCAGTGAGGGTGTATAGGAATAGTCATGAATACAATTTGACCACGGCTCAACCTTTTACGAATATATTTAGCACCCTCTATTGCGGTAGTGACTCGCGGTATTGACTCCGCGTTACCACCCCTTGGTATTGGATAAATTCTTACCATATGACAGCGAGCGGAGAGGAGAGATCTATAAATCCATATACTTTGTGGGAATGGAGTAGAAAAACTCAATAGGAGCACAAAACCTGCTTTTGTTCGTCCAAGTTGAAGCGTTTTAAAAAAACTTCAAGATAACTTTAGGAACTTGAATTGGGCGGCGTATCGCTGTGATTCGAACGCAGCTCAAATAACAATAATTGAATTGGATATTTGGGGAGGAGATCGACAGCTAAGGTTATTAGCACCATAGGGGACAGGTGGGAAGGGTGAATAGAAACCCGGTGTCGGCATTAGTCTGCTCTTAACAAAAGGCGCCAAGGGGACCACGTTTTAACGTCTCATCCGACAGATGGAGTACTGCACTTGAAGTGCCCTCCACAAGACACTCAAGTAAGGATCGGCTTTCCTCTGAATAACACCCTCCTCTGCAGGGATTTGAACCCTGGCCTCCCGTATGGATAGCCAGTACTCTAGCCACGTCACCAACCCGATCCCCTCAAATAGCAATATTTATCCCAGGTTTAGATATTACTCACGAAATCAGGGCTGCTATATTTGCTTTGTTATGGACTCCGGTAATAATGTTTCCACCCTTCGCTTATACAATGCACCGATGGTTACTAAACAGCAACAACTTTTCAGTCAGGAAGGATAATTAATTTTAACCAAAGCTTTTTTGATTTTCGCAAATGCAAAAAATTATATCCCTCTTTCCCCTAATATATTATATTTTCCCAACAAAATCTATCACTCCCGGTAGTTTAATTATTTTATTGATATTGTCTTAGTCGTATTCCAAGACATGTTCTACCTCTTTCTGAATGAGGAGCCTTTCACGATCTTACTTTCCTCTAAAGCATTTTAATCAGTATAATGACGTTGTTATTTCGGCCTTGAATGATGACGCTTTAAGAAGTGATTAAACATGGCTATAGCAGGTGTAACTTTCCAACTATTAATGATGACCTTTTCTTCGCTGTTTGTTCGGGGATAATCATATATAAGGACATTAATTTAATTCATATTTTATTGAGGCTAAGAGATTAACTAAATTGAGTCATGGTTAGAAATTTATCTGCATTAGTAACACACCCGTATGGTTCACAGTCGAATGAAATGACGCGATTGAAATCAACCATACTTGAAGGATAACATCGAGTTTTTGAAAATAGTATGCTATGAATGATGAAATTGCTGAAGTCACATAGGTACGTTACTTGCCTTCACGTAATTCTTAAAAAATTGCTCTACGTACACGATTTTTTCATTTAAATACAATAAATAACGCCATTTATAACATTAATCGTTGAAAATAACGTAAATGACATTCAGTCTCCCTGCTGGGGCAGCATCAAATTTTCCTCTCTTATCACTTATTGATTTCTTCGGCATGTGGTAGTAAATCGCCAAACTTATACCCTGAATAATAACCACTACAACATGAAAAGACATCACTGAAGTCAAGGCAAAGCGTAAAGGTGAAAAAACACGTCACATAGAATGGATGTTACCGTTATACAGATTATTGGGAAAATATTCAACAATACCTTGCAATCATAATTAAGTCTTTGCCAGGCCTTTTGGACGTGATTACCGGCCCCAATGTTTTTCGGGTACATCTCACTACTCTCTTACCATTGATAAAAAAAACCGCGTGGAGAAGAACCTCGGATAAATAAAATTTGCTGAGACAAAGGTTAATAATGAGTCAAATACAAGCTAAATGCATATGAGAGAAGTACGTCGCGTAACTAAAAAGCGAATTAAATTCGCTGTCCTTCATCAAGAAACCACCAGTAGGAATGAATGACTCTTGCAAGCAGGAAACTCCACGCGGCTCGAGCAAAGACCAAATTCAGACGCCGACCACCATTGGAATCCGTTCCAGACCACAATAATTCCAAAGGGCGACGCCGCGGTGTTTATTTAGCCCCTTGGAGGAGATTTCAAGTCAACAGATTTCCTTCTACCAATAAGGAGATGAGGGGTGATTCAGAGCGCCAACATTTGTTGTGAGCCTGCCATTTGGCAACCCTGAAGTCCACGGTGCCAACCTTTAAAGCCCTTGACCCTCCCCGTAGTACTACGGACGGAGGCATTCGTTTCCACTTCCCATATCAATGGGTGCAGCCCCACCCACGAGACCGCCACGCGGGCGGGGCCGTTGGCGGATGGCGCGCGCAGCAAGAGTTAAATGGCGGGCCCGCGTGGGGCCCACGTGGATCCTTCCAATAGCCAACGTTCTCTCTTGGTGATGCAAACCAATTATTCTCTCTCTCTAACACTGTACATTCTTAACACTGTACAGCCCCTTCATTGCCATTCCCACCATCAGACCAGCTGTTTTTATGGCTACGTAGTTATTTTACAATATCCGTTATCGTTTAGGAGCTTACCGATCAAAGACAGTTTTGCCTTAATGAGCGTGAAAAAATGTGCAATTGTGTACAATAAATGCTGGAGGAGGCCTGAGCTAAATAAGAAATAGTTTCACGTTAAAATAAAAAATCACGAACAAAAACATCAAATTATATGGAAATATATAATTTGATGAAAGAAAGAAAATGAAAATTTATATATAATTTTTAGAAAGATATTTTCTCTGGCACGGGACTGAAAGTGCAAACAGGAACCCGCTCATCCAAGAAATACCAAGAATGAAGAGGAAGAGTTAATAAAGTTGGACTCATCCAGAATTACCTGGATATTTGTACCCGAATATTGAGCAGGAAATTTTCAACCAGTTATCCAAGGGTGTATGTTAATGGTGATAAAATTTGCACCTTATGCAAACGAATTTAACCCATAGTTACAAATCAATTGGCAAAACACTACCAAAGTAGCTAGGTAAGTAGTTTGCGAAGGGAATAAACTCGAGAAATGGAGTAATGGTGGAGAGAAACCTGGCATTGGCATTGGCCTGCTGATAACAAAAGGCGCCCATAGGTCCATCGTTACCGTCCGATTCGATGGCAGGTGTGTTACACATAAAACACCCTCCTCGTAAAACATTATGTAAGGATGCCATCGAGAAACCAACGCTAGAACCGGGAATCGAACTCAAATCCTTGGCATGGGAATCCAGTGGTCTAGCCACCACATGAACCCGATCCTCCTAGTACTCAAACCCTGGCCCTTTGTCCGAGAAAACAGTCCGATCCCAACTTATAGCTGATAAATAAGATTAAAAACCTTGCCCGGCGAATGCTTTGGGTTATTTCTCCTCGGGAATTTTACCAGGTTGAACCAGTAAAAAATACCAACGTTTCAACGGACGACTCGTCCATGGTCTTCAGCGTAAATGAATAGATTTATAGTACCGCCTGCGTATAGTCCGAGTCCAAAAATCAGGTGACCCCTGATTGGACGAAATGTGAGATTCGAAAATAATGATATCGGAAAGGAGTATTCGTAATTTTTGGCCAAATATTCGTGAAGATGGAATTCCAACAATTATTGAGATCAAAGTTTAATCGTGACATCCCCTTTATTATCAGAAATTCTTGGAATCCTATTTTAGGGAGGATTAGGTTTACAAGAACTAGTACCATAACGATTTTTTAATTTTACAAATTATTTCAATTAAACATGTTGTCAAATTCTTTGGCAGCTTCAGTGATTAGGAATTAGAAAAATTAAACCATTAAACAAAGCAAAAGCGTTGAAATCACAAATATAATTACACGTTGGCACTGGAATTTGAAATAATTTTGACCAGAACTCGGGAAACTTCATGGTTACATAATTAGGTTTCACAGTTCACCTTCCCTCCAACCAGGAGTCACCCAATTATGAGACTCAAAAACTAAGTTTTCCGAGCTTTAATTCAACGACAATCACCCCAAAGACGACGGACGAGTCATCCGTTAATGTTCTGCACTTTTTCACCGATTTAACCCAGTGGAATTCCCGAGAAGAATTCACCGTAATGAGCATTGGCTAAAAACCTCCGTGGCCTCTCGGAAGTGTGAATCGATGGCCGTCCGATTGGCGAAGCAGGCCACGTCAACGACCGTCCTTCTCGTCTCCTCCTCCCGAGGAGACGAGGATGGGAGGAGGTCAACCAAGGAGGTCGAGGAAACTGGCCGGCGCTCGAGGAATTTCAGCTGACGGGAGGCGGGGAGAGGGGGGTGGGTTGATGGGTGGGGAATGGGTGGTGCGAGAGCCAATGCGGGCGTGTCATCAACCCACAGCGTCGGGGACGAGTGGACTGCGACTCAACGCCTTCGGGAGGATGATATGGACCATTCCCTCGACTTCATCATCCACAACCACGCATACGGAGAGCAACAAAAGGTGCGGCCAAATTTTCCCTTATGCCTCCTCCTGACAAACATTTCTCGTTTCCCATACAGTCATGTATTTCTTCGAACAAATTCATATTCTTAAGATAGTTTGAGCGAAATATCATTTCCCCTAGAAATCAACGAATTTGGTCTCATTTCAAAGAAAAATATCTTACCCTTCTAATTTTGTCTTATAAAACAATGTTACTGCGCCATTAATAATGCAATATTTAATTGATGTGTCCTACAGCTAATGACATTAAAACGTATGATTCGAATATGGTCTGTATTATGTCTAGGGAACCGTCTCGCTCAGACTACCTTAAGCCTCATAATATCCCACCTCTTTGGAGACTTTTTTTGCACATTCATCCATGACTTTCGCCATCTTTCTCCACACTAACACACTACTCTATTATCTTACAGGGTGTAACATAAAGGTATAGCCAAACTTTCAGGACATATTCCTCTCACATAGAAGAGAACATATTGCATGAACATGGGTCCGGAAACGCTTAATTTTCACGTTATAACTCTTTCTTATATGAAATGTTCAAGGTTCTTTCTTCGTTACGTCTAGTTTAGTTGTAATTCTAAGTTTCACCGTCAGTGTTTCGTGTTAAATTTCCCCAAGGTAAGGTTGACAATTTACTCAGGCTTGAGTTGTCATGCAACTCACTTCAGTGAATCACTTACGCACAGCACTAACTGTTTAAGTGATATGAAAGAGTTTCACGTGGTACGCTGGTACGTACTGTTCCTGTATTTCCCATGACTGATGTACTGTAGAGAGTTTTAGACAATGAGTTCTAACACGGAAATAGAACATTTACAGAAACATGTCCATGAAGTATATTTAATTCTTCCACGTGTTCTGAATGTGTTCCGAAAGTTTGGCCGTATCTCATCATAACACCCTGTTCTACTCAGTACCGCGCGGTCCGCCACCGCGTAAAGGTGTAAGGAAGCCGGTCATGAAATGGCAGTCCATACGGAGGTGGAGTGAATTGGATGAGCTCAGTCGGTTGGATATTTGGGGAAGCGACCGAAAACTGGGGTCACTTCCGTTCAAACAAATGTTTCCGTTCAAAAAACCATTCACTACGATCTTGTATATTCCAAAACTACAGCGGCATTATTTACTAGGGCATTTCATGAATACCTTGGAGCATCCAACAGTTCAGCAGAAATAAATTAACTGAGCCACTGTGTTGAAGAATATTTATATGAATACCTATCCTTTCTTCGTGCTTCTTGGGCTATTACCACTAAGATACGTATTATGTACTAAGATTATTCTCCGAGAAAATTGGCAATATCCGCAGCGTTGTTGAAGGGTTTAAATACAATTCAAGGAATGTGCTTCTTTATTATTGACTAAGACTGTAACAATTGTGTGTGAACGATGATTTTTAATTGGTGCCTATGTTAGTTTATTTACGGCCAGAAAAATATATAATGACGCAAATCCAAGAGATAATTTTAGATGATCAAAAAATTACTTTTATTTCTTGGCCTACTATCGAATGAATACATAAAGTGCTTTCTCTTGTGAAAAACTTAATGAATTGATGTGAAAATTAAGTGAATTAATTTTTAACCAAAAATCATTTATCACAATGGAGGTCGTTTAACTATTATAATAATGTCCTTTGAGACCACCTTACGCTTCCTTCTATGTATTTTTATTACTAATGTATGCTATGTACTGAATGAGGGAGGAAAATATACTATTCTTATTATTACTACACACTCCATAGTGGATTAATGTGCGGGTCAATCTGAGAAGGATTATTAGGCGGTATGGAGGAAGGGTGGATATGAACCTCAGTGACTGTATCACCGCAACTTTACCGAACGGTACCAATGGAATCAATGGTTAAAGGGGTTATATACCACGGCCGAAAACGTCTCCGCAGACGTCAACGCGCTTTTATTTTAGGACTCTGCTCTGCCACTTAAAACTAATCTGTTTAAGCAGGCATCAGGAAAAAGGATCAGTACTTAGAGTGGGTGTCGTAATATTTCCCATTTTGTGTTCTACGTAACAATTTTGACCGCGGAAGAAACGTTAATATACCCAACATCAGGTGATCGCCATGACGATTTTTAGATGTGAATTTCTTAAAATCTTTGCACCCATTGCAAATGGGAACCCTTCCTTTCTATAAATAACCATATATATGTCGTAGATTGTGTATTATAATGCCACTCTGAATATTATTCCGAACCCTTTCAAATCATTTTCCACTGCGCCATCAATGGCGCTGTCGTCCGGAGTGGGGAATGGAGATACGGCGAATATTCTCCTTAAGCTGCGGTAAAATCCACAGCTGAAAGGGCCGAGGTATACGTTCCCCTTAACCAGTCTACCAGATGGGGGACTCATCTGGTAGACGGAATATTACTAATGAAGTTCTTTGCACATAGCACGTTTAAGAGATCGGAGTTTTACTGATAAATCTCTGCCACTGACAGGATTCAAACCCGGACCCTCGGGGTCAAACTTTTATTTCAAAGAATTTAATTAAAAACTAATGCATCTCCACCAATGCTCACAATGAGTGCTATCCCAAGCCGGTGGAAAAAGGCGAGTTACAAACTTTAAGGCCCGACAAACCTCTACTCCAATGTCTGCATTTTATGATGCGCAGACTCAATTAGTTTCTTTTTACTGGGAGAGACAGCCAAAAAACGATACTACTATTTTCATAACTGACTGGTTCTCCGTTGTGGTGGCTGGCAACTGAGGTCACTAACAAATTGTGTTGTCATCTGCGGCTAGCCTCGGTATTATATTTAGTCATCCACATCGGAGTCATCCACAAGTACGCATAGGTGCGAAATACCACGGAGGAAAAATCATTCGCCAAGACTGGGACTCGAACCCAGATTCCTCGATTTCCGACTGAGCGCTCCATGAGGTTAGGATTGCCATTTAAGATAGGTAAGTCGGTGGGAGTGTAGGAAACGTGCAGAAAATTTTGGGAGGCGACACTATTCATCTTTAAGCAAAAGGTGCCGAGGGAAGCTCAGTTTGATACCTCTTCCTGGGGTTATAACATTACAATTGAAAAGTTCCAGACGCGACACACAAGAAATCGAGATTCGGCTGAAAAATTTCCATCATCACAGGGATTCGAACCCGAGGTCATGGAGGAGACGAAGGAGAGTAGAACAGTAATACCGCAGATTTCGTTTACTTCGGTTATCGCCGGTTTTTTCCGCAAAAAATTGTCTCCGTTCGTCGAGTGCCTCGGATATCGTCTACGTGCTAACGAGACCTCGCTGCTAATGTTGCGAAAAAAAGGGAGAGACCCACGCGTTCTCCTCCTAACGGCGTGGAGTAGGAGAACGTCTCTTTGTGTAGGCGTCACTCCGGCATCAACCTCATGGATCAGCTTTTTAGCGCGACATAGCTCCACTACTTTGAAGCTGGTCGCAGTGCCTAAAGACCAAATAGAGAACTGACCCCAGACAGTGACTAGGCACCAGAATTTCCTAATGGAGGGGGATTCCCCATTCCAAATATGTGCACCTCTCTCTCCCCTCCTCCCCGCCTTCGATGAGACAAAAAGTGTCTTCAGAAAGTCTTTACTTTGGGAAAAATTTTCTTTTGTCTCATTCATTGTATTTTTCTTAGCATTCATCATTGGTCTTTCAATCTTAAGATTGGCAGACTACAGCTCTCCACAGAGTGCAAGAATAAATCTCCTAGGGATTCTTAATTTGGTGGCTTTACAAGTTGCCTTCCACATCCCAGTACACCAGCCAACTCCATAAATTTCGCCGTACATCTAGTCTCAAACCTACGACCCTCGGAGCGGGTGTTAAAACCGCTACCACTGGGTCACCCCGGTTTTAGTTTTAAACTAGTAAATTGTTTTTATTATTAAAAGCTATATTTAATCTCCACAAAATGTGTATTTTGTAAGTATTTTGGAGGATCAAGGACGAATCAATTGGAATTACACTGATTCACATGGAAATGATTTTTTTAAATTTTCGTCTGTTTCGGATTTGGACGATTGTTTTCGAACAAAATCAATCGACGAATCCCTGTACACATCTTAGATAAGCATGCCTACGGTGCACTACTACGCATTTTTCGAAAACAGAGATAAATTTGAGCGTGTCAACCATTATTTTGGTCCACGAGAAACTACAATGAGGAGAGTATATGTTCTGAGGGGGCAAATCTTTTCTGCCGATTGGAGGCACGCTCAGGAATTACCCTCGTAGCTCAACAAGGTTATAAAAAGAATGGTTGGGTCGCCTCTCCCTTCGCCATATCCAGCTTAGCCTTGGCGGATTAGAAACTATCTCATCGCGCGGGGAAATTGGGGGGGGGGGGCAAGAGGGGAGGGGTGCTGGTCGGATCAAAAGAGGCGTGGAGGGGGGAGCGGGGCGCGTTTGAGGGGGTTCCGCTCAGACCGTTGGGGTTGTAGCCATTTCGGGAGGACGCAAAAGAGACATAAAACAGTCGGGATGCGCCAAAAAATCCTCATCGGGAGAAAAAGGCCACTGCGACAAATAAAGTTTGCTCCGCGGCGATCCGGGCATGAGATAATGGCCGCGGGCTGCATGATGCAAAGAGGAGGGGTTGGGGTGGGGGGTGGGGGAGAGGGCTTCACCGGGACGAAAATACGCCCCCATTCATAGCTTCGATTTTGTTTGACTCTTTCGGCCAAGATGTTTGGTGATGGCAGGGCTCTTAAAGGGGCTTAAAAGCTGGTTGGAGAGTGGTGTGAAGGTGAGTTAAGGACCCTCCGCACTGAACACAAGAACATAAAATCGGGGCACAACGAAACTTACTATCGTCCATTTTCAAACCGACCAATCAGAACAAGAGTTCTCCCTTTCCACGGATTGGCATGTAAATTTTTTTCTCGCATACAGTTCAAAAAATGGTTTAGAGAGAGTAGAGTGATATTAGCCCTTACAATAACATGAGTGAGCGACTTTTACTTTACTTTAAATAATTATATGCCATCTGTATTCCACGTGACGGGCGAAAAATGTAATGTTCATGTAAAAAATATTAATATAAAACACAGATTAAGTTGTGATGTGGAGGAACCGTTTTGCCAAAAATGATGGATATTATGCCAAAAACAAAACACTTGCTGCTTTCCAATAATTAAAGGTTTGATTCCGAATAGTTTATACACTACTGTATCATCACAAAGTTCCTGCAGCAACTTGAAGGTAATGAAGTTACTTCGCAACTAGTCGGTACATTACATTAGTAAAGTAGACCACAAGAGTTTTGTTTTTTCAAAACTTTCATCATGTACTTCACTTTTCAAGTTGAAATGAGGAGTAAATTACTCAGCGAAGTTATTTTTTTTACCACTTTGGGGCATGGTATCAACATAAAACAATATGCATAACATCGCTTTCAGTGTCTATAAGAGAACCCGTTCGCACTGAACCTAAGAAAAAAGAAACCAAACGTCACTTGAGGCCAGGGTGTAATTGTCAGGGTCGATACGAACTATGATGACCCAACGTAATTTGGTATTTAAGCCAAAAAATAACATCTAAATCCACTTCAATGGCAATATAACCTTCCGAGGCAACACGTAGTTATGGCCTGATACAGATAATAGTCGTCGTGTTCTTTTAAACAAAAATGCAGGAAAAAGGTGATTCATTGTAAAGAAACACACTCCGCCGATTATGCAAACTTAACAAACAATAAATGAGAAACACATAATCACAAAAAACTCATAAACTGCGCTTACCTAAAGCCATGTTCCTTAAGAATACTGTCTTTCAAAATTATTCACCCGAGTTCAAATTATTGAATTGCGCGTGCAAGAGGGTTGAAGTGTCATTGAAATTGCAAATCACATTATATTCCAAATAATTACAGCGATTTTGTTTATATTTAAGGTCTACTTTTGGGCAGCATTCGGTAATTATATAGAAATAAACCGAGGTAAATTATACGCTTAAATAATACGAATACTGGATTCAGTGTGAAATGAACCAGCTTGTCTTTGGGTAGAAAATAATCCAGTGTATACATGTAGTACGCAATTATTGAAAGGCATATTACTCGGTGGAAAAATGATGAATATTTAATTAATGAAATATTTATGTTTCTTAGCAATGAGTGAGAAAAGTTTCCAGCTACAAAACCATTCCAGAGAACAACTACTACGTATGTGCTATCAAAAAGAATTAGTCCAGGTAAGTACTTTTATGCATTTCAGAAAACATATTGCCCCAATATGAACAAGTTAAGGAGTAATTCTGGAGACGATGACATCGAGAGACGCACAATCAAGTGCGATTCACACTTAATAACCCGGAGAAACATCAGTTTCACCAAGTCGCATTGTTTAGCCACAGCGCACATTCATCGATCGATGCGAAGCAAACAGAGCCATTTCATTCACACTCCCACGAAAACCACAGCGACAGAAGTGCGAAGTAATCCACGTTTCGCACCAACGAGAGCCGTGAAGAGAGCGCTCTGCCAAACATTACGGCGGGAGATATCCAAGGTGACGGAGCAATTTCTTCAGCAGACTGAGTGGGCGTTCGTCGCCTCGCCGTCAAACTTCCGAGCTCTGAGACAACCCCGACGAAGCAGTGGGCCCTCTTTGCCAAACGCTTTCATTCAGGGGAGATACTGGACAGCACGGTATTGGCATGGGCCGCGGGCGCGCTTATGGAAGTCATGGCAAAGCCCGATGCTGATCGAGCGTGTCCGCAGAGAGGAGGTGCTCCGATGCGGAGATAAGTTGAGCGCTACCGAGGAAAGCGAGCGGAGCGTGTGGAAGAAGATCGTTGGCCACCCCTGGGTGAGCGACAGAAATGACTCGGGGAATCGCTGAGACGCCACAGGATACAGGCACGAACCAGGGTAAGCCTAGCGCGCGCCATCGCCGCATACAAAGAAGATACGACTACCACTCAGGTAATTTCGGAGCTGCGGCTGACATCTAAGGTCATTATCGCCATTGACAACGGGTAGGTATTTTAGAAATGGATCGATTCCTTGGAGAATGGAGGAAGGATTGCGATGGAGAGAAACCTGGCGTCGACATTACCCTTCAGGAATGAAGCCAAAAGGTCCACAGTTCAGGTGGTTGAAGCGGAATCCTGAGCCATTGAGTGCGCATTTTATCAACTTTTCAAGTAGGTTGAATAAAAAATTCTTGGTACACACGATACTTTAAAGGCATCATTTAAGGGCACGTAAATCGTGTAAATAGTTTTACATATAGTAATACTAATAACCCTGGAATTGTATTGTAAAATTTTTTGTCTGTACTAAAAACATTATCATGACTTGGGTTTCCGGCGCGGCATTCTAAATTCAAGCAACATTAAACATAAAGACGTGATTTTTACTCGGAATTGAATTGTTGTATTTGCTAGCAACAATTATTATTAATATGAAATGTAGTTTTTGCATGTCTGGGAAAGTCTGCAAAAAATGAATGGAAAGTTTTCTAAATATATGCGAAGTGCCATTGGGCGTGGGTTAAAATGTGATTAAATTAGCTAGAAACCAAGTCGGTAAGATACATTTTTTTAAATTCTATCTATACATACCACTCGCATGTAAACGCATGTAAAGTTTTACGTAAACCTGTGCATGGACAAAAATGGCTCCAATCACCGTAACGTGGATACTATCCGATGGGCGATTGTACTACTCATGAAGTCCTCTCCAGTGAGCATCCGTCAGCGATAATAATTCCTCGAAAAACCTCCGCCTAAGCTGGGACCCACACTCGAACCCACGCCACCGAGAGGGAAAGCCAATGCTTCGGCGACCTCACCGTCCTGATGGCCTTCAGAGTGAGAGAGGCACATCATCCTCCGTGGGAGTCTTGACGCGGGAGCGCACACGGAAGCGGAGAGGGGGGAGGCGCAGTAAAAAACTTGGAGGAACTTGGAGGAGCTTGGAGTGGGGGGCAGTGGGAGCGGGGCACTCGGGGGCGGCACAGAACATCCTCCGGTGGCTGCAGAAGAGACGGGACATTAAAAGTGGAGCCCGTGAGGGGTGGGTGGACATAAAAGCGAGGGGGGGAGGGGCGCAGGGAGTAAGGTAAATAACTGGGGACCGGGTTGTCCCAGCACATCTCCTCGGGACGCAGACGTGAAGAGCTTCAACCCATCGAGGAGCAACTAGAAGTGTGATGGATTTCCTTGAGCGAGGGACCGACGAAAGCAAAAGGGATGGTCAAGTGCACGACGCCGCCAAAGGACAATGATTACTGGACGAATGACGACGGACTTGGAACCGTGGGAATGAGAGGAACGCAATCCTTGAGAGAATAGATTTTACGGCAAACCGAGATCTGCAAGTAGGTTGGGAGCGGCAAGAGAGGTAAACAATCTTTACATAAACTCACCTAAACTTTTTGATGAGTTCGAGTGTGAATCGGTCCCTTTTCGAATGGTAATGAATAGGTCGTATCTTTTACTTGTGTTAAAAGCAGTTACCAATCGTAATAACCATTTTCAAGAAACCTGAATTCATCTAGCTTGAAGAGTCCGGAGTGAGCTGGACAAGCTAGGAAGTGTTAGGACATCACACACCACCGTGACTAACGATTGCAAAGCACATAGACCTCAGCCTGTTCAGTCAAATGTCTGCACAATCAACGTATTCGCATGGATTTTTTCACCTCAAGGTACAAACGCAGTTTCCAATATCTTATAAGTTAAAAATAATTTTTTATGTAACTGACACTTGTTGATTATTGTTGCCAGATAGATACAAAAATACATTTGGGAGACGCTGGCAAGTGGTTTATCAAAATGTTTCACTCAAGACAAACCCTCCAGAGGCATTTTTAGTGTTATCATCAGCCTATTCCTCGGAAGACGCGCAACGCCAATGCTAATGCAATTTTACTAATACCAATGCGCAGTAGTATAGATTTTTCTGCATTTATTTGATAGTATGGTCCATATGCGGAAGAGGAGCTGAATGCAGAAGTCACATGGAGAAGAGAGAAACTACAGCAAGAGGATTCCTTCACCTATCACGGAAGTATCGTCAGGTGGGACGGAAGAAGTACAACGGACATCAAGCGGAGAACAGCCCAAGCTAAAAAAGCGCTCATGGCATAAAGGGATCTGCTGTGCTCAAAGAAGATAGGCCATCAAAATAAAAAAGAGTATGTGAAAATATTCGTGGAGCATGGCACTCGATGGATCGGAAGCAAGGATTATTGAAAAAGCTGTCCATAGAAGACTAGAAGCCTTAAAAACTTGGGGCTGGAGGATGATGCTGCAGATCAAATGGACGGAAAAAATAAGAATTGATGAAGTTTACTGAACAGCAGAAGAGGAAAAGACCGTATGGAACACTATACGGAAAAGAAGAACCAGATAGTCTGGACACAACCAAAGATATAATGGGTCGGCGAAGAGCATGTTTGATGAGAAAATAGAGGAAAACGTCCCCAGGGTAAGACCCAGTAATAAGTTCATGGACCAAATAAAGAAGAAAGTACAAAGGAAGAGCTACCAGGAAGTAGGGGAACAAGTGCTAGATAGGGAAGGGTTGAGAACTGTAGTCAACCAATCTTTAGCTTGAACGATCAATGATGATGATGGGTCTTATCGAGAACATCTATGCCAAACCTACCCTCTATGTGCTTACCTCCAGGCCACATAGGTGATCGTTTCCTACACCGCGTGAAATTTAGTTAAGTTACTTTTGGAAATAATATCTGCATGTTGGTAGCTTCCAATGTACTCGACAATATTGAGAAGCTTCGTTTCCTACTGTTATTGGCAAAATTGCGACTTCGGCTAAGCTGAGATTTACATAGGTAGCATATCTCCTTAGGAATTCGAAGTGTCAACTTAATGTGGCACGGACTTTAGAAATGAATACATGAATATGATAACGGCAATGCAGAGCAGTAGAATTCATACGCTTCTTTCTTGCAATATATCTTATATGCGGCGACTTTGCCCGTCCGTGGAAGGAGAAAAGTTTGTGCACGTCACTACTTTTAAATATCTTAGTAGCTGTATAACATCTGATGAAAGATGCACAGCGGATGTGACAAGCAGGATAGCACCAGCAAAACAAGCCTTTATCAAGAAGAAACCTCTATTGACAACAAAAAGTTTCTCACCACAAAACCGTTAAAAAATTGTTAATAGCTAAGTATGGAGTCAGTGACAATACAGCTAATAAACATGGACTTTAAAAAAATCAGAAAAGAACCGGACTTTGGAAACATTGAATTGAGGTGGTGGAGAGGACTGCTAAAAATTCCATGGATTAAGAGAGCTACCAACCTAGATGTTCAGGGAAGAGTTGGGGATAAACAAAGACTGGTTAATTCAATCTCAGAGAGAAGAAACAGATGAATTGGGAATCTGTTACGGCACTCTACCTGGATCACAACCTTGAAGGAAGGGATAGTAGAAGGACGCGCTCGAAGAGGAAGACCTAAGAAGGAATTCCTGAACGAGAATGGGGAAGGGGGGAGAGACGCAGACATCAAGAACCTAGCTCAGGAAAGAGAGAATTAGAATGCCCACCAAGCATAGAGTTGAGGAGAAGAAGAGTTATTAAAATAGAGGCCGTATAATATATTTACCACGACATTTATTGATTTTTAGTGTATGTAATAGATTTAGAAATACACATTAGCAACGAAAAATTTGTTTTTATTCTTATATTTGCCTCTTTGAAACTGGCAACCATTAACTAAACTAATTTGCTCAACATCATACGCTGAAAAGGCTTTCACTACCGAGTATTTGTCTTTGTGATTTTATTAAATGTATCACGGTGAGTCTCTTATACATTTTTTTACATTACAAACCAACCAAATAAGAAATGCTGATCAAATTTTATACTACGCCTTACTTTCTATTTGAATTATAACCAAATTCGGATTGAATGTTTCAATAAACAAGAACTGCTGTAATTCCAATGCAAATCATCACAATATCCTATTCTTTTAAAATCATGTGTCTCCGAATGCACAGCCGTACTATATCACACGGAAAACGCCTTTTTTTTAAGGAAAACATCCGTAAAAGTAGCGCTCTGTGTGGCAGACATTTTGGCGTCGTGGGAGGCCACTTTCTCTTACAATGAGGCAAAAATCATTGAATTTCACGCCAAGTGACGTCGAGCTCATACCACCA